>JAJHSJ010000015.1:7150081-7547177 GCA_021015155.1 Magnolia officinalis | reverse complement strand
TCATCAAATGGTCCACACCACAACAAACAATATAGATCATATCATCTCGATGGGACTCACTTTAATGCGCGGGTTGGATGGCTTACACTCAAAATATTAATCTAATCACGCATACATATAATTAATGGTGGAGCCCACATAGAAAGTTGAATGACATTTATATATAGGTGAATAAGTTCCATGCATGTTAATAACTGTTGCATGAATGTTAATAGCCTCCACACCTGTGAGCAAGAGGAGATGCGGCCTTAAAAAAAAATCACAATACTCGAATAGTTCTATAGTAAAAGTCCCAAGATGAGATTAAAGGTTTGGTTGTCCACAAAAACATGCTATAGAAGAAAAGTAACTTAAGTGGGTACAGGTTGAGTGAACTAAGCAAGGGTGCATGCAATATTATTCTATTGTTACGAAATGCCCTAACTTGAAGGGACGTTGTTTGGCTAGTGATGTGGTTTGGCTAGTGACGATGGTTGGCTACTGGTCGATGTTCTTTAGACCCCACCATGTGGATGAATTTTATTTGTGCTGTATATATATCCATTTTTAGATCATCATAGGTTTTTATCTAAAAATGAGGCAAATCTAAATCTTAGGTGGACTACACTTCAGGAAAACAATATTGATTGACCCATTGTAATATTTGTTTGACATCCAACCGGTTGATTAGGTCATATAGACCTAGCTGAAGGTTTTATTTTATTTTATTTTAATTATTTTTTAATATATCAACCTGACTTTTGTGGTCCACAGAAGTTTTTAATGGTGGGCGTTCAATTGACACTGCTTCTTGTGATGTGGTCTACTTGAGATTTGGATCTACCTCATTTTTTTGGCTCATGCCATAAAATGATTTGAAAAAAATGGATGGACAACTTGGATGAAACACATAAATCATAGTGGGGCACACAGAGTATCGACCAAACCACCAGGTCCAACTTAAAGATCACTAGCTTGGAAATGCGTGCAATGCATGTAGAGGAAGGAGGGGAGAGAGACATTATAGGGAAATGTATGGCTCACACACTGCAAGAGAACGATGCTCCAAATGATTTCATTAGTGGATGTCCTATTTCCATTGTTTCCTGCGTCGTGGCTTACATGAATGTCCAATCTAGGGGAAAGAGACATTAGAGGGAAATGTATGGCCTACACATGGTAAGAGAATGACACTCCAAATGATTTTATTAGTGGATATCCCATCTTCATTGTTTCCAGTGTTGTGGCTTACATGAACGTCGAATCTACGTTGGCTTTTGACTAACCTCTTAACATATGTTTGCATGATAAATACATGGAATGGATGTCATACAATCATCAAGATAGGCTTTACAAAGCCTTTATTTGCGTGTTCTCACTAATAATAACCATCAGTGGCCCCTTTACGTAAAGAAAGGATTGGGCAGCAACCAAACTTGCGTGAAAGTCTTAAAATGTCTGCAAAGAAAGGACTTGGCAACAACCTACTTGCATGAAAGTCTTGAAATGACACAAGTACTCCCAAACATCCCATTTTTCTCTTAAAATTAAAAGTTTATGTTGATTACTAACACTAATTTCCTTAGTAAAATTCTCTAAATTTACTCACATTATATGTTTATATAGTAGAGATATCACTCAAATATTAGGACACTAATGCTGTGTGGGCAAAAGCATGCACACACACGATGACTCACACATGTGGACATTGACTTCTGTGTATTCACATGTGAAACAAACATGTAGAAAGGGATGACTTGCACATGTGCGCACTAAAACCTTTGTTTTTGTTCATACAAGGAATAAATAATTTCTTAGTGGACCATTTATTTTGGGTACCCTGTCCTATCTTTTGAGTGAACAGCTTTATTTTTGGGCTAGATAAGAAAAATAATGTAGGCCCACGTCATGAAAGCTCAAATCTTGAAAATATATGCCATGCTGGCATTTATTCTCGCGTGGGACTGAAGCATGCACGCGTGTAACAAACTTCTACGCAAGCGCGCACACACACACATAGAGAGAGAGGGAAAGAGAGCTTGTCTATAGCCGGCCTCCCTATCAACCTACACTAGAAGCGATGCCGATACCATCCGTGTCACTTGTCTACTTCCTATGAGAAGTGACTGGGAATAGGCTAGGCCGACCAGTCGCATCGAGGTGAAAACGCCACGAAGGAATGGTCAGTGGACGACGGGGCCACGCGGCCGACAAGGAGATCAGGAGGAGCCACATGTCCTCCAATGAAAGGAGAATATACCATGATAGTGGGGTGAAGAATGATGGGTATCAACAGGAGGGTGGGAAGGATCTTTTCCACCTTCAAATGTAGAGAACCCACTCTCCCCACTTGCATGTTTCAATCATAGAGCACCAAAAGAAGGAGAGCCTTTTCAATTCTTTCAATGGCCCTATGATATTTTGCATAATACATGCTACATTACTATGTTGACTATTGTAACTACATGACCCATTTCCTATTCATGCAGGTTACATCTCTCTCTCTCTCTCTCCTTTTGTCTTCACTTCTTTCTCTTGTCTTCTCTCCCTGTCTCTCTCTCTCTCACTCTCAATGACTAAAAGGCCCATTAGTCATGCATCTCTCTCTCTCATTTCATTAAAGAATACATAAAAATTCTGATACTTAATGATGAGTTAGAAATTGCATACATAGAGTACAAGTAATTCAACTTAGAATATCCAAATTGTGGGTCCCATTTTAAATGTATCATGACCCCAAAATGTACATTTATTTTATTATCTGACTATCGGATTAGTGGACAATATTTATAATCTAATAGTCGTAATTCAACAGAAGTTTCCACGAATCAATGGTTAGGATTGTTCAATAAATTTAATTTGTGGATTTTTAGTTAGCAACACTAAGTATCACAATTTAGTGTATCTAATTTGAGTTAATGTATGTCATGTGCTAAATTTCTTAATGCCTGTGTATGAAGCTTTATAGGCATCTGGAGTATCAAATAACTCTAAAAAGAAATGCCCATATAAAGGTATGCATTTACCCCTCTTTCTCTCCAACGTGGACTTCTACCTAATTTTATATAGTGACAAGCAAATGAGAACTGAGACCTTGGAAAAGGTTATTTTCCCAAATTTATCATGACACGTGTCGGCTATTCATGCAATAGCATTCTTTCTGAGATAACTATATATCTCCCTCAGCACAAGGATATTGTATAAATACCTGGACTTATTTTAGCACAAGTGGGGCTTATGATTATTTGATCCGGACCATTGCAATAATGGGTTCAAGAGTATATTCACATTACTCCAAATGTAAACTGTATTGAAAGATCCCATCTATCAACCATGTTAGTATTTATCTAAAACCACTATTTTTTAGGAATACAATGATTGCCCCATTAGGGATTTTTTTAGGGCATGGTCCATCCACATCTAGGCCCATCAGATTAACGGTCCGGATCACTGAAATATCAGCAACACTTGTACAAACTCAACAATAGTAAATAACATAAGAGGTGGGCTCATATGGGCCTATGTCAACTGTTCATCTGATCCACCCAGTCCATCTTGTTTTTCGCCTCATTCTCACCGTAGAAGCCAAAAATCAGAAGGATTCAATACTTAGGTGGGCCACAAATCAGGGAACAGAGTAAAAGAATGACCAAGACCTCAAAATTCAAGTGGCGGGGCCCACATGTATTTTGGAATGGCCTAATTTTTTGTTAGACCCTTCATCCTAGTGGTTCACGTCTGATGAATGGATTAGATAGAACATACACAACACTGGTGGACCTCACAAACAGTGGAGAAGATTTTATTGGTTGGGATCCCCCCTCCCCTAATATCAAAGGACCAACGGACGGGTGGATCTGATGGACGGTTGACGTGGGCCCCACAACAGCCCAGCGTACCACCACAAGTACAATATCATAGCCGATGATCACGTAATCCTCTTTTTGGAGTGTCCTTCAATGAAAATAACTCCCTCTCTCACCCTCTCTCCCTCTCTCCCTCATTGCATGCAGCGTTGTTTTTGGGCCTAGAGCTTCCTGTTTTGGGGAAGTTTCGGGAATGCCAGGACCGAAATTTCGGACTTTTCCCAGCATTTTGTATCGTAACGGGCAAATCGGCTCGATTTTGTTGAATTTCATCAGGTACGTAGTTCTTACTTTTTTTTTTTTTTTTTTTTTTTTTTTTTTTTTTTTTTTTTTTTTTTTTTTTGGTGTTTCAATAACTAATTGACGGAAGAGAAATGCTCCCGTACTCTAGAGCTCCTAGTTGCATTTGAGTCACTTGGACGGTCCAATCCATCGATCCGAACCGTCCATTAAGTCCAGAAAACATTTCATATGCCACCATGCAAGAATTAGACCGATTGGATGGTCCAATCCATGGATCGGATGGTTAGGATTTATTAACAGAAGTGATTCATTAGAATCATAAGCAGTCTTTAATGGGCCTAACAAATAGATGGATCAAAATGTTGTTTTGACATTTTCTGTGTAAAAGATCTTGGCCGTCCATGTTAACAGTCGTTTGATCAAACGTTTAAGATTGTTAGATCGGTGGGACATTTTCATGGGAGCCCGTAAATTTTGAGTTGGACCTAATGAACGGTCTAGATCAATGGTCTGGACTGTATAGGTGTCACGATGCAAGTCGGTTCACAATAGCCTATGGTGCTCCACGATCAGTGCTTCTGATAAAAAAATCTCCTTGGGTTCTACTCAGAATTGCAGCACACGTGCCAGTGTGCCACGTAAGCAGAATCCTTGTCACTCAGTAGGTGGGGCTGTTGTGAACATGCTCTGCCCCATAGATCAATCCAATCCACTTATCAGATGGGCCACACTCATACGAGGAAATGAGACAGTAAAAAAAGAACGTATCAACGGCCTATAAGCAATGTATATTGCAGCCCACTTGATAAGTGGGCTAGCTTGGATTTTCGGACTGGTTTTATAACGCAGGGATGAACGTGATGAGGTCGATCACCGTCTTCCTCAAGAGGATAACTACTTTGAATCCATGGAGCTTCTCTGACCCCTCCCAGGATTTCTCGAATCCAAGAGAAAACAAATCAGAAAATAGAAATAAATTCTAATAATTTGAAATTGATTAATTAATTCATTAAACGAGTTCACAACCCTTTAAATAGGAATACCAAACAATGGGAAAGAAATCATAATCAAACTACAACTAAAACTCATAGAATCCACGACTTACTATAAATGGTAAACTTACTATTTATAGATGATGTCTACTAGTGCACAAGGTTTTTGGCAAAAAATAGTAAGTGTCTATTTGGCTTCACCAAACCGTTCTCCTGCTCTTTTCACGTTGGGCGCATCTCCTAAAGCCCAACGGATCAAGAGTTATACTCAAACTATTTATAGTAAAAATGAAATTAAAACAGAGAAACGACCGTCGATTCAGGGGTATTTCACAATTTCAAGTTGCGCAACCCGGTGTAGTGGGGTTGGTTGGCTAAAGTAGCTCATTCTACCTCAAAATCATATATTTTACGCCCGATAACTCATTCTGGATTGTGAGATACGCTTTATCTATGGTTCAACGGTTCAGATTACTTTTGTCGTCGACCGGGCCTTTTCTGGTCCATCTTGGCTATGAAATTGTCCGCGACCCGCTCTACATCATTTTGTTCACATAAAGCCCCAGCTGGTGCATGGCTTAGATCTTGTAGATTTGTGGCATGTTGTAAGTTTTTTAGCCTCTTGTTTCAATATACTATTTGTGGGCGATCAGGACACTGGACAATCTAATCGACCAATCTGGGCCGTCCACTAGTCAAACACACATTTCATGGGAAAAAAGTCACACCAATAGGACCGTTCCGATCTTACCAATTTCCTATAAAATGGATGGCAGGCCTAATGTCAATTTGAGCCATCCAATTGGTGAGGTCCATCATGGATTGCTTATGGCCCTGGATAATCACTTTAATAAGGAAACATAATCATCCAATCATATGGGTTGGAAGATGGAAGGGTATGAATAAAAGGCCAGCTAATGGATAGATCAGATCAACCCATCCATGCGATTATCAGACCATAACCCAGATAATGCATGCTGAAGCTAATAGACGGTCTGGATGAATTAATCAGACTATCTAAGTGTCCTGATGCAACTAGGAGCACTATAACTTACATACCTGTGAGAGCACTGGATCGTTTCTGATTTTCCATATGGGGAAAAGATTCCGAGCGCGGCCACAACATCTCCACCGTCCATAAATTACGGGAGAGGATCTTAACTCTAAGTGGGGTTCGTAAAATCTGCTTTTGAAATCTTACTAGATTCCTGCTTGGCCATTTTGAGAAGGTGGGAATTAATAGCTTGCACTCTCTTATAACCTGAGAGAAGCTTTAGTACTCTGATAGAATACGGTAGTTGATACGCAGGCGTTAAGAAATTGTAGATATGAGATGCAAGTAACTCAAATGGGCCCACCCTTGTGATCCGAATTCAGCAAGCATATGTATGATACACACGGTTTTCCCTAATTTGGACGGTTTAAATTGAATAGCGTGTGCCACGTGTGTAAGTTCTGTGCGCATGTGTTTCAACCATCATACTCCGCCAGATTTTTAAATAATTGCCCCATACCGGTGGTTGCTCGTTGCGGATCTACGGTTCACATTTTTTTAAATTTAAACCGTTCATTTGAAGGCCACAAATCGACGGCTAGGATTGCACGGACACCGTATTTTCTTCTAAGATGTTTCATCCATGTAGGGACCACCAAATAGACGGTTGAAAAAGACACCAATGTAAAGTGGCACTCAAAATAGCAATAGAGAAATCCTCCAGTGTTCTCGGAGCACCATGAGCTATAGTGCTCTTAATAGCATCGGTTAATTTGGACAGTCCAATCAATTGATCTGAACTGTCCACTAAGTCCAGAAGACATTTCATGCAAAAAATGCACTGATCAGATGATCCAATAGTCCTTGATTTGGCCTTATATTTTCTATCCGTCCTTTAATCGGATGTGATGGTTATGATTGCCTAACAAAAGTGAATTTTTATTTTTTATTTTTATCATAAGCAATCCAAGATGGGCCATAATAAATAGATGGACCAGATTCTTTATTGGACCTATTTTGTACAAATGATCCTGACCCTTCATGTTAAAGGCTATGATCAAATGGTTAATATTTTTCCGATCAATGTAATGTTTATATGGTAGCCCATGAAATTTTTGTTGAATCCAATGAACGGTCCAGATTAATGGATTGTACTATTTAAGTATCCAGATTCAATTAGGATCAGTGTAACTTATAATGGTCTGATTACATGTCATTTTCTTTCTTTTATATTTTTTCTCTTCAGAAATTAAGTCACCTGATTTCCCATGATCTTTAGTTATATAATACTCTGCTGGATTATAATACTTGATACTCAGGCACTCATAAATTGTACATGTGGCATGCATTAATTCAAAACCAACTCAAAATCAGATTGGTTGAACATCAAATTCTGGGACACCTGTTTGGTAAATCAGGACCATTGGATAGTTTTCATTTTTGATATTATACAAAGACCGGTTTGGATCCGTACAAGTCTGAGTTGACTCGGACGAGTCAGATGAGTCTTAAAAATATAACCACAATTAAATAGTTAGATAATCAAATAACATAAGGTACATCTAAGCTGAAACCCATAATTTTGATGTCTGAATTCTGGATTACTTGGATGCCTCGTAAGCAATTTCTAAGTGCCTGTGTATCATCCATTACACTCTTCCAGAGTATCAAATGCTTTGCTGATCCCACGCAATCTACATGCAACCACATCTGCTAGCATGACAGTTGCAACATCCAAGCCATCCATCAGGTGGGTTCCACCGAGTAGTTTTTCTTGCCAACAGTTAAAGGTGGCTCAGTGACACGTGGACCACAACATTATTAGAAACAGGTGTACAGATTAGAAAGCTCCAGCCTAAGATTTTCTCAGCCACTCGTTTGCTTCATAAGCTATCGAATACCTAACTAGTGGACTGACATGACTCTTGGGTCGGTAAATCTACGTAGTGGTCCCAGTCTGATAGATGGATTGGATATTGTACTCACGTGCCATCCTGGCACATGTGTGGGGTGTGCATGAGCCGCCTTCTACACACGTGTGGGCTTGGCAGAGTTTATCTTTAGATGGACGCGGATTGCGTCCTACCCTCGCCCTTCTCTGGCTGGGAACGGGAGGTAGCTTTGAGTGGCACCGTGATGTATGGGTCTTATCCACACCGTCCATCCATTTTTTTCATATCATTTTAGGTAGAATCCCAAATATGAGGCAGATATAAATCTCAAGTGGACCACACCACAGGAACCAGCAGTGATAATGATTCTCACCGTTGAAATTTTTCTAGGGCCCACCGTGATGTTTATTTTTGATCCAACCTATTCATAAAGTTACATAGACCTGGATGAAGAGAATACACAAATATCAGCTCCATCCAAAACTTCAATGGTAAATGTTTAATCCTCATTGTGTAGTCCACTTGAGCATTGGATCTGCCTCATTTTTAGTGATTATAGCCTAAAATGATACGAAAAAGATCAATGGACGGTGTGGATAAGACCCATACATCACGGTGGCCACTCAAAGCTCGTGTCCGTTCTCAAGCTGGAGAAGGGCGGAGGTAGGACGCAATCCACGTCCGAGATCCGAGGCATTCGTGGGGTGCGTCCCATCTTTAGATCCTGTACGCGGGTTTCCTGCTAAAGAACTTCATGCGCTGGGAAGCTAGGTGGGGCCTACTGTGATGTTTGTGTGAAATCCACCCGTCTATCCGTTTTGCGAGTTTATTTTAGGACATTCCACCAAAAACGAACCGGATCTAAGACTCAAGTGGGCCACACGAGAGGAAACAGTGAGGATTGAACGACCACCATTGAAATATCGGTATGGCCATAAAAGTTTTGTATCAAGCTATTTTCTTTATTTTTTCAGTTTATCCCAGTGGTAATTACCTTATAAACGGTTTGGATGGATATAAACATCAATCTGAGCCCAAGAAGGTTTCAACGGTAAGGATGTTTTTTCCCCAAATTTCCCTCTCGTGCAGCCCAGTGGAGTCTGGATCCGGCTCATTTTTAATTTCGATATACTTAAATGAGCTCTTAAAATGGATGGACGGAGTGGATTTCTCACATACATTACGATGGGCCACCTAGCTTCCCTGTGGCGCAGGAAGTTCCTGTGAAAGCCGCGTCCGTAGATACCCTGCATAAAACTCGGCGGCGGATTAGGTGCGGCCCCAACCTAACCCGGACGTGGATTGCGTCCTACCCCCGCCCGGACAGTAATCCGCCCAGGCAGAGTTCTGTGGGGCCCACCGTGATGTAAGTGTTTTACCCACACCGTTCATTGATTTTCTCGTATCATTTTAAAATATCACCGTAAAAATGAGGCAGGTCCAAAGTTCCAGTGAACCACACCATTCATTGATTTTCTCGGCTCATTTTAAAATATCACCATAAAAATGAGGCAGATCTAAAGTGCCAGTTCACCACACCAAAGGAAGCTGCAGTGATAATGACAACCACCGTTGAAGCCTTTCTAAGGGCCACTCGTAATGTTTTTTAACATCCAACCTATTCATAAGGTCACGTAGGAGGAAGTGAAAACACAAATATCAGCTTGATCCAAAACTTCTCCAGCTCCCAAGAAGTTTTTAATGGTGGGCATTCAATCCCCACTTTGTGATCCACTTAAGCCTGGGACCTACCTCATTATTTGGATCATACTTTACAATGATTTGATAAAATGATGAACGGCGCGGATAAAACACTTACATCACGGTGGGCCCCATAGAGTCCTGCGGTAGGACGCAATCCGCATCTGCCTAACCCAAGACTATGTGGCCCTCCTTTACATATGTATTCTATATCCACGCCGTCTGTCTGTTTTTCTAGATCATTTTAGGGCATGAGCCCAACACTGAAGCAGATCCAATTCTCAGGTGGACCATATCATTTGAAACAGTTCAAAATAAAGGTAATAGGCCCCAGCGTACGTTAGCAAAGTGCTTGTTGAAGTGATAAAAGTCCCTTGATATACATTGATGCACCATACTCTGACAGCTTGAGCTTTTGGAGTGAATGGTTGTTTTGACATGGTATTAGAGCGGAAGTCATGTCATGTTCAAATCTTGAGAGCAGCAATATGTCTCGTTAATATATTATTCTCCCACGGGGGGTCTTGGATCTCACACATGCATGAAACTCTGACACATGGGGGGATGACTTCCACTAGGGTGGGGTATTAAGCCTCGGCGCACGTTAGCAAAGTGCCCTTTTATTATGACTTTCTTACTCATGAGCTTAGTGGCTTGTAGGACAATGTTGTCAAAAAGGGGGAAATGAGGAGATGGGAGGGGAGAAGATGGAATCCTTGTTGGAGTGAAACATGAGGAAAGTAGTACCACTCTCAATTGCAGAAGGATAGATGGGATGGGATGGTGTGGCCCACTTCAAGTTTCAAAGCACCAGAAATTGTACAACCCTATATACTAGCTTTCATCAAAACCTTTTTTTTCTTCTATTTGTAATCATAGTCTGCTTTTGTCCCAACCACACAAACACAAAAAGCCCACTTAAAAAAAAATCCCTGGGTTTTATGAGGTGCTTAGCTAACTAAGACTTTTGTGTTACACATCAAATAGGAATCCTTTTGGAGAGAGTGAGAGTCTGCTCTTGTGTGGAATTCCTTGGAATAACCATCTTCCCTTCATGTTCTACCCTTTTACTGTGTGGGTCTCTCTCTCTTACACACACAGAATCTAATCTCTCTCTCTCTCTCTCTCTCTCTCTCAAAGTAAGGATATGGTAGGTGGATGTCTTTTTTAGTAGCGCGTGTAAGTGAGTGCATGCATGTCTTGTTTGTGTCCACGTGTGAATAGGATTCTATCTTCTGCCAATATTAGATACTTATTTCTTGAATTATGACTGTATGTCTATAACCTCCTTTATTTTTTATTTTTTCAGGTGTTGGCTTTCACTTGAATAAAGGCACCATCTTTCACATGAAGGAAACATAAGGGAGAGAGAGAGAGAGAGAGAGAGGAGAGAGAGAGAGAGAGAGAGAGAGAGAGAGAGATGTGATGAGAGTAGCAAGGAGAAAGAAAGGTGAAAATGAAGTATATGAAACTTGGGACAAGGCCAGACACTTTCTTCACACAGGAGGCTACAAGGTATGTATGTGGAGAGAGAGAGAGATAATTTTCTTCATGGGTCTTTTATTTTTTTATATTTTAATTAATAATATTAATATGTGGTGATGATGATGCATGGCAGGTCGGTGTCCTCAGACGTGCCCAGCGATCTCACCATTCAAATCAATAACACTACATATCTACTACACAAGGTTCTTCCTCCTCCTCCTCTCTCTCTCTCTCTCTCTCTCTCTCTCTCTCACACACACACACCACACACACACACACACACACACGCTCACACGTGCTGGTCACGTGTCACCATTTTTTTGAACTTCTGGCAACGTGGTTAATGTGTCGCTTTTCTGGGGTTAGATGGACTCCTGATATAGCAAAACACCATTTGAAAAAAAGGTGGTTTCTCTTCCACCGTACAATGCCCAGTTGTATGGTAATCCAGACCGCTAAATAGCTGCCCAATTGAGAATGAACACACCCCAAAAATTACATTCACCAGATTATAGAAACCACCTTGGAATTTGGACCACTTATCATTTTATTTTTAGCCGCTCATTTGATAGCCCTCAATTGGATTGGATGGTCAGGATTGCTTTATTCAGTGCGATTTTCAACTCATTTGATAGTGGGACCCACTATTTGGGTGTTCTTGATAGCCGCACGTGAATGCCACGTGTGGGAGTATGAGATGAGTAGCTACCATTTTTCAAAATGGTGGTGAACTATCACAGGAGTCTTACGCGCGTAAATAGTGCCATCTCTTCAACTCTACAAATGGGGGCCACCGAGGATGGGGCGTGGACCTGAATTTACACAGATACGATGATGATCCTTACCGTCCATCTGATTACCATACAATAGAAATTTAAAAAGAAAACATTCTGCTAAAGAAAAATTGGATGGTCAGGATTGATTTACATTTCACGGATAAGATGTTGACGGTTAGATAAGTTGCCACTTTTTTCAGGGAAATTGCCAAATTAGAATGATAGGGTTGTCGGCTCCAACTCAGTGTAACCGGGTTTTGGGATCATTAAATAGGGATCGTTACTGTATCTCTTTTCATCCGTCTACTTGTACGTCAAGAAACAAAAGGATAGGACCGTTCCATCCATGATATTTTCAATAAACTGTCCATCCACGATGGGTCTAATCAAACCAACGGTCTGGATCAGTAAGATATGGGCCCACTTATCAGCCCCAGGTCAAGCAACGTATAAAAATACTAACTACGAAAAACCTCTAGAAGCAAATTGAATGAATTGGTGTCCCGTCGCTACCATCCAAAACCATGGACCGCGCTGCCTCCACCGTACACTTGGCATTTGTTCAGCCACCCAAAATTTTGACAATGCGTGCGGATCTATGGATGGACCATGTGAGAGAGAAAAAAAAAAGCATTGACCGGATGATCAGATGGTCAGCAAATGAACGGTTGAAAACAAAAAATAGATGGATGACTAATGGAACGGTTAGGATCATCTCATCCGTACAATTTTTTATCAGTGGCCCACCTAATTTGGCATTATCTTGATTTCTCCCGACCATTGTAACCGTAGCATATGTACTGTGGTCCCAGGAGGTGGACATTTTGCAGTGCACCCGCAGGACACTGAAGTGGTCCCATGATATTCTGTGGACACTAAGACGAGCCGCGCCTAGGAAAAGGCAACCCACTGATATGTCCACCCAAACGGTGGACCACCTGTTATGATACAAATAGAAACAGGAGAACCGAAATACTGTACAACCATCTGTCTTTTGCAGATGTAGCAGGCGAATGTTTACCAATCGAGACCGTCCATCCAGTTGGTCCTATGATCGATGGTGTATAATGCAAATATCACATCCATTAGAAAATCTTGGCCGTCGTTTTTTTCTTTTTTAAAAACTTTCCCACGCTGAATGTCAACCATTAACAAATTTTCCTTTCCACGGTTCCTTTAAGTTTCATTGATCGGATGGCTAGGATTGTGCAATCTAAACCTTTTTCTTTAATCATCTACCATCAACATTAGGAGGAACTAAAATTTCAGGCTGCCACGTGTACGTTAGAGAGATGCCCCTGCATCATTACCGCACGTTGATTTTTTCCTTTCGAGTTATTTTGCGCTCCACTGGGGCCCACATGAAGATATGGTAGGATGATCAGAGCCGTCCAAGTTTTGGATGGTACATTATAGGAGACATAATAAGAAATGTAAGTTGAATAGAGGATCCTGATCATTGATACGTTTAGCTGAATGTGGACCATTGAACAGAAATTTTCAATCTCACGTTCTATTCAATAAATCAACGGCCAGATTGATTTTTCAGAGTGATTATTCGACATGGACCACTTTAAAGTAGCACCCACTAAATGGACGTGTCTGATTCTTTTGTCTTCTTTGCATGTGGACCACATGGGACGACACGTGATGGGTGATCCTGAGTAGCGACAGAGGCAGACGATGTCTTTTCTCAAGCTCGCCGCACGCTAATTGGAATGTGAGCGGCTTTCCATACACTGGCAAAAGCAAAACACGTGTGTGAGATCCAGGCCATTCATCGATTAGGACACGCTATTCACGTGGCCTGTCCACCAACTGCCAACAACCTGAATGGTTAAATCGCCACTCAGGGGACACTTGTACGAGAGAAATGAAGATAGTTACAAAACTAGACGCTGATTTCCTGCCAAAGGCTTTGGCAGGAAGTTCCTGCGCTGGGAACCAAGGTGGGGTCCACCGTGATGTTTTTGAGAAATCCACCTCGTCCATTCGTTTCGTGAGATCATTTTAGGATACATTGCTGAAACTGAGATAGATCCAACGGTCAAGTGGACCACACGAGAGGGAAAACTGGGAAAAGAAATGCCTACCGTTGAAACATTCTTGGACTCCACCTTGAAGTTCATTTGAAATCCAAACCGTTTATAATGTCATTACCACTGGGATGAACTGAAAACACAAAAATCTTAGCCATATGAAGGTCTCAATGGTGGTTGCTCAATCCCCACTTTTTCGCCTAGTGTGACCCACTTGAGTCTTGCATCTAGCTCATGTTTCATCACACGTCCTGAAAGGAACTCAAAAAACGGATGGACGGGGTGGATTCATCAAAAACATCACGGTGGGCCCCACATAGGTTCCTAGCGCAGGAACTTACTGCAAAAGACCTTCACAGAGTCCAAGTTCGAACGAGCAATCTGATTTGGCATAGACTCGGTTTTGACTCGGTACACTCGGCTCTTATCAAAGTGAGTCGATCCGAGCCTTTTATTTTTGAATCTTGTAGAATAGTGGCAAATCTGGCTCTCGGCCACTTCTAGGCTTGGAAATTTATCTGAAAATAATCAAAATTTGAGGTTTTACTTAAGATATTATCAGGAAAATTCTGCTAAAAAGAAAAATATTTAGAAAATATTTATTGTAAATTAATACTTATATTTTAAATTTAACAAAGTCTTTATATATATATATATATACACACACACACCTTCTTACGTGAGCACCCATGCACACCTTTGCACATGTGTCATGGGCACAAAATCTGAACGGCTCATGTGATGCGTCAGCCTTTGAAATCTCACTTGCTTAACTTTCAGCCTGATACAAAACTCTGATAGGCCATGAAAAAAAGGAAATAGTTTCCTCCCTTGATTTGCATTATTTTTCTATGGCCTACTAGAGTTTTGGATCAGGCTGAAAATTAGGCTTATAAAGTGTCAAGGGGTGCCGCATCACGTGGACCGTTCAGATTCTGTTCCCATATGTTCCCATGATATATGTGTAAAGGTGCGCACAAGTGCTCACGTAAGAAGGTGAGCATGCTAGCATTCCTCTATATATCCCATAAAAATGAATTTTTTAACATATGCAATATTTTGATAATATCACAGTAATACCATTTGGTATTAAAATCCAGGCAATAAATTTTGCAGTGTCTTGTAGCAAAAACCCCTTTCAAGTCTTCAAGGGTACAAATGGGTCAGGTCTGGTATCTGTCACACTGTTTTGTAGCAAATCCCTTTCAGGGTAGGCCTTCAAGGGGTGCAAATGGCTCAGGTCTGGTCGGGTCAAAGGGAGCCATGGAGCCTACCCATTCAGTAATTTAGTTTGTATTTTCTTCCTCCACTCAACCCATCCAAATTTGGGTGGAGTCCAAGTTTATGTTTATATATATATGGAAAAAGTTATGTAAGGTCGAGCTCATGGGAACTCCCCGTGAGGTCGAGCTGTGTGGGCCCCACCATGATGTATGTCGAACATCTACCCCATCAGTCAGATGCACCATTCCATAGTGGGCTTATGGATTATAAATCAAGTAAATCCGTGACTTATGTGGGCCACGCCATATACAAAAGTTGAGAGGGATTATCCTCCATTAAAACATTCATAATCATTTTTTGCGCCCACCAAGATGTGGTTCACAAATCCAGCCCATCCATTATGTGTGTCCCACTTGGATGAGGGGTCAGACCAAGTTTCAGATGCATCCAAATTTCAGGTGGGCCCCACAAATTGCTTTTATATGTTTTAGGCATGTCTTCACATGATTTTAGATGGTATGGCCCACTTGAGTTCCATATACGGCTGATTTTTGAGATATCCCATAATTTAAAGGGGACCCATCAAATGCACAATGTTGATGTTCAACACGCATCACAGTGGAGCCCACATAGCTCGATCTTATGGGAAGTTTTATATATATATATATATATATATATATTATATATATATATATATATATATATATATATATATATATATATACCCTTTCCTTACGCATGCATTTGGTTGCACCAAGCATTCCTTCGATTATCACTACATGACAGATGGCCCAGATCTTATACCGATGTGCATAGATGGCATGTGTGCCATGAAGTCTCGCTCGCACAAGCAACTAGAGGTAGCAATAGCAATTCCTGAAATGATCTTCTTTTTCTATATATTTTGGAGGGTTAAGTTGGTAAATGAGAATATTGGAACTTTTATGCTCATTTGTTTCTCTACCGACAATTTATCCGTATCATATGGACAACATCATATCCCATCACCTTTCACATCCCGTAATTCATTAATCATAATTATCCAAGTCTCACTTTCTCTAATCAAACTTAATAATTGAAGAGAGTTTCTAAGCTTCAACTTCCTTTTATAGATCTTCCAGTTCAGTTGCTGAAAGATAGATGCTGATAACGTTTCCAAATGAAAAAAAACGACTCTTATAATAGAACTTTCTGTCGATTTTTTAAACGATTTTCTTCTTATTGGAAATATTATGTTTGTTTTTTGGTCTTTAATCTTTATCGATTTGTACATCTTTTTGACAAGTAGTGATTAACTACTTTCTTTTTGTATGGGTTGAGTTAGGGCAGAGATTAGGCCTAGCTTAAGTTTATTTCAAGATGGCTTAAATTGGACCCATCTATATGAATCTGTATGATACCGATGGAGTAGAGAACACATAATGGAGTGTCATGATTACACGAATTTGAGCTAAAAAAGTCTTGATTGGTTAAAAATGACTTCAACCCACGTTATAGCTTCTAACTAACATAACTTTGCAACCAGTTATCAGACCATGTGATAAGGCAATGCATAGTCCACTGGCCTGAAGAGTTTATATGAAAAATCATTTTTTAGGTTAAAATGGCATTTAAGGTTTTAAGAGTTCAATTGATCCATTCTAAGCATTTGCTTTAGCCATCTAGGTGTCTTTTTCAACATCTTTTACTACTATTAATAATTTTTGCTATTCTAAAAAAAGTTTATTATTATTATTATTACTATTATTATTATTATTATTATTATTTATAAGGTCATAAAGTACATTAAATCTAGCACTTTGTGCTCAATATGATTAGGACCTCGGCTCTACTGTTCCAACCAGTTGAGCTCAAAGCTCAAGTTGTTAGCCAAAGGCAAAATAATAGTTCTATAGCCAAGTATGGGGATCAATATATGTCCGTGTAACGGTTCATTCACGGTTGGGGTGCTAGCCCATACCAACAAATTTCATCAATTTTATTTATTGTTTAGAGGTTTTTCTCTCGTTGTGGATCCAAGGATTATTTCAGAGAAGCAAATGGTGATAAATAAAACTTTTTCATCAACAATATTAATTAAATTTTCATTTTATTCTTCTTTTCTTGTGGATTAATTAAAGGATTATCTTAGAGTAAGTCGGCAATGATTTCTTCTCTTTTATCCACATACCTGCTATATACCCTTTTGTTAGGCCCACCTGACCTATTTAGTCATGAGGTCAAACTTCTGGAGCAAAACCCGCTCAATTAGTCCAAATTTTAGACCTAAACAAGTTTTAATTTTGAGATGGGTCAATTGTAAGACGATTCCAAAGACCAATCAGGTCGATCGGACCAACCAATTTGCATTCAATTGTTGATAGTTGAGGCTATGATTCCAAAAATCCAAACCATTGGTCTTTTGTTTCTCGTCGACATACGATGCCCCAAAAATTATCGTAATAAGATAATCTTTTCAGTTGTGGCCCATTGATAGAGGGTTAGGAAATGAAATACAACAATATAGTTTGAGTTCAGCTAAAAAAGGTTTTAATATTGATCATTGGGATATTCCAATGTGGGTCATTTTTTCAGCATTCCCCATCCATGTTGGCACACAATAGATCATGGTTTGGATTATGAACTATGGGCCCCACATGTCAGATTGGACAACCTATATAGTGTGCAAAGGTATTCTACAATGCTTAGGAGGAGAGTTTGTTCAGTGCACTGGTATTCTCAGGTTGTATAAATGGAGCTTATGTTTCAGCAATCAAAACCATTGATACAGTGGGCCTCGTCATGGATAACCCATGTACCAGAAATCCTCTACATTAGACAATCTACCTACAGATATTTTGGCCTTTTTATTTATTGAATATGAACCATTGCTATTTATCTTTCTCATCCAATCACAGACAGTAAGCATTTGTCTTTTTTCGTTTTTTTGTTTTTTTCATTTTTTTAGTGGCTATCCACGTGAAGCCCATAAGATCATTAGGTTGGGTCACTAATGGTATCATTCCAACTTTAGGCAGGGACCCAACTTTAGCAATGCTGGAAGAGAGAAAGGCAAGAATTCAAGACTTGAAAAGATAACTTTTCTGTCCTCTGATAGAAACTGTACACATGACATGCTTGGACAAGAGCTGAAACATCCATCAAGTGGGCCCCACAGTTCAAAGATGCCATTGATTTTGTTGACCAAAACCGTCCAACCCGTGATCAGATATAGTGACGCAGGGATGAACATGATGAGGATAAATACTCCGAATCCACGGAGCTTCTCTGGACTCCTTACAGAGACTTCTCGAATCCACGAGAAAGAAAGCAGAAAATAGAAATAATTTCTAATAAATTCGAAACTGATTAATTAATTCATAAAAACGAGTTCACAACCTTTAAATAGGGGTACCAAGCAATGGGAAAGAAATCAGAATCAAACTACAACTACAACTCCTAGAATTCGCGACTTACTATAAATAGTAAACTTACTATTTATAGACGGTCGTGATGTCTACTAGTGCGCAAGGTTTTCGGCCAAAAATAGTAAGTGTCCTATTTGGCTTCACCAAACCGTTCTCCTAATTATTCTAAGCTCTTTTCACGTTGGGCGCAACTCCTAAAGCCCAACGGATGAAGAGTTATAATCAAACTAAAACTTACTATTTATAGTAAAATTGAAATAAAACAGGGAAACGACCGTCAATCCAGGGGTTTTTTGCAATTCCGGGCGTCGCAACCCGGCATAGCAGGTTGGTTGGCTAAAGTAGCTCGTTCTACCCCAAAATCATATATTTTTCGTCGCTAACTCATCCGGATTGCGAGATACGCCTGATTGAAGGTCTGATGGTCCAGATCACTTCTGTCGTCGACCGGGCCTTTTCTGATCCATCTTGGCCATGTAACTGTTCGCGACCCGCTCTACATCAGTCTCCTCCACTTCAAAAGAACTCGTCCTCGAGTTCTCGTCATGCTCTGGTTCATGATACTCGGTCAGGTCCGCGACATTGAAAGTCCGTGAGATCGCCATGTCATCTGGAAGATCAACAACATAGGCGTTGTCATTGATCTTTCGAATGATTGGTACCGGTCCAATCTTTTTATTCTTCAACTTGTTGTACGTTCCGGTCGGAAATCTTTCTTTGCGCAGATGGACCATTACTTGGTCGCCCACTTGCGCCCACCTCGAACACTTTTCGTCGCCGATGCTTGTCCGCTTGCTCCTTATACTTCTCGTTCGAGGCATGTAACTTGGTTTGTACCTCCGCATGAATGCTCATGATCTTGTCTGCCATATGTTCTGCTGCAATGCTCATGCCTGGGAGCTTGGGCAGAGGGACCAAGTCTAGTGTGTGGCGAGGTACTCGTCCGTAAATAACCTGGAACGGGGATTTTCCTGTCGAGCGGTTTACCATGTTGTTGAATGCAAACTCCGCTTGAGACAAAGCCAAATCCCACTGCTTCGGTTTTTCTCCTGAAATACATCGAAGGAGGTTTCCCAACGTGCGATTCACAACCTCAGTTTGACCGTCAGTTTGTGGGTGGTAGGCGCTGCTGAACTGAAGTCGTGTATCGAATCGAGTCCACAAAGTCCGCCAAAAGTGGCTTATGAACTTCGTGTCACGGTCAGAAGTAATAGTCTTGGGAACCCGTGTAGCCGCACAATTCTCTGAAGAATAGATTTGCCACGTGTGTTGCATCGAGAGTCTTCTTGCATGGAATAAAGTGCGCCATCTTGGAGAAACGATCTACTACCACACGAACACTGAATCCATGCCGCGTTGTGTTCGTGTGCAGACCAAGCACGAAGTCCATTGATAAATCCTCCCAAGGACCGTCAGGCACAGGTAACGGGTGTAGAGGCCCGTATTCTGAGATTGCCCCTTGGAGGTCTGACAAACATGACAACGTTGTACGGCTTTCCCCACATCACGTACTAATTGCGGCCAGTAATACCGCTCTTCCACAAGAGCTCGCGTCTTGTCTCGCCCAAGGTGTCCACCGAGGCCACCTCCATGTAGCTCCTGAATAATCTGCTCCCTCAGGGAACTTTGGGGATGCACAATCGATTCCCTTTGAAGAGAAAATCGTCCTGTATATGAAGGTCGCTGGGGTGACCTTCTTGACACTTCACCAAGAATCTTTGAAGTCTTCATCCTCAGCATACAGCTCCTTGAGACAGTCGAAGCCGACCACCTCGTTGCTCATTGTAACAGTAATGATGCACGACGGCTAAGTGCATCAGCCACCTTGTTCTGCTTCCCTGACTTGTGCTTCAGAACGAACGTGAATTCCTGTAAAAATGCAACCCATCTAGCATGCACACGATTCACGTTAGTCTGACTATTAATAAACTTTAATGCTTGATGGTCAGTGTACAGAACAAACTCTCTTTGAATCAGATAATGTCGCCAATGTCGCAGCGCCTGAACAACTGCGTACAACTCAAGCTCATAAGTCGACCACTTCTTTCGGGCTTCGCTGAGCTTCTCGCTGTAGAAGGCTACCGGCCTGCCTTCCTGTGATAATACTCCTCCAATTCCGATGTATGAAGCGTCACACTCAACCTCAAACAATTTGTCGAAATTAGGAAGCACTAAGACCGGTGTTGTAGATAAACGATGCTTGATCTCATGAAAGCTCTTGTCAGCTTTATCGGTCCACTGGAACGGTCCCTTTTTCATGCAATCTGTTATGGGCGCGACTATGGTGCTAAAATCTCGCACAAATCGACGATAGAAAGTCGCCAACCCGTGAAAACTCCTCACCTCATGAATGTTTGTCGGGATCGGCCATTCCCTAATAGCTCGCACCTTTTCATCGTCCACACGAATGCCTGTGGACGTTACAACAAATCCTAGAAACAATAGGCTGTCAGTTAAAAAACTACACTTCTTCAAGTTGAGGTACAACTTGTTAATTTGTAGGACCTGCACACCTGCCTGAGATGTTTCCTGTGCTCCGCCTCATCCTGGCTATATATCAATATGTCATCAAAATATACTACCACAAATCGGCCAGTGAACGGTTTTAGAACTTGATTCATCAAACGCATAAAAGTACTTGGTGCGTTCGATAGGCCGAAGGGCATGACCAGCCACTCATACAACCCTTCCTTGGTCTTGAATGCCGTTTTCCACTCATCACCGGGTCGGATACGAATCTGATGGTACCCGCTCCTTAGATCTAGTTTAGAGAACACCTTGGCCCCTTCTAGCATATCGAGCATGTCGTCCAACCGTGGTATTGGGAACCGATATTTGATGGTAATTTTGTTGATTGCCCGGCTGTCGACACACATGCGCCAGCTTCCATCTTTTTTTTGCGTTAATAATGCTGGTACGGCACATGGGCTCATGCTCTCTCTCAAGAGACCCTTACGGATCAATTCCTCCACTTGCCCCTGAAGTATCTCACACTCCTTCGGACTCATCCGATAATGAGGGCGGTTGGGCAGGCTAGCCCCAGGGACGAGGTCTATGTGATGTTGGATGTCCCTCATGGGGGGCAATCCATCAGGTAAATCCTCAGGCCAGACTTCTTTGAATTCGTTTAGCAACAGCCTTAAGCTTGGAGGGATGTTTGAGGGTTCCTCTTCCTCGCCCTTCACCACTACGGCGTATACCTCGCCGGTTTCCTTGGATTCCTCCATGAAATCCCGAATGGTCAAGAGGGAACTCCCCTCCACTTTAGAAGCTTCAGGGTGGTTCTCTGGTGCCATAGGGGCAAGGATTATTTTTCGACTATCCTTGACGAATATGTAGACATTATCTCGTCCCCGATGGGTCGCATCACGGTCCGACTGCCAGGGTCGACCGAGTAGCATATGACAAGCTTCCATGTCGACCACGTCACAAAGTATTTGATCCTTATAATTTTTGCCAATTGAAAACGAGATAGTGCATTGTTTAGTTACCTTGGTCTCATTCACCTTTTTTATCCAGCCAATTGAGTACGGGGAAGGATGTTCTCGCTACTACCGCTGTCTATGATCACATCACAGACCTTTCCGTTGACAGTGCACCGAGTACGAAATATATTGTGTCGCTGTGGATGTAATTCCTTTCGTGGGGCATACAGTAATCGCCTCACAACTAGAAATTCGCCACGATCCTCGCCCGTCACTTCATCTTCACCTGTTATTTCTTCAGTGGTTTGTTCATGTTCATCAAAGCCATGGTCTTCTTCTGCGGCCTCATCTCCAGTGCCCCCTTCGTTTATAGTCAAGTGTGCTGCGGGACGTTGAGGGCAAGTGTTTGATAAGTGGCCTGGCTGGCCACATCGGTAACAATTGTTCGACCTTGGCCGAGCATAAGGATTTGGAACCCTACTCGGGCCCGCTGTTGTGGGTGTTGTACGTTGAGGTCTGGATGAGCCGCTCCCCGTATCACGGTTTGCGGTTGTAGGAAGTTGAGGACGTTCTCCTACTGGATCTTTTCCTCGTGCCAGCACTGGATCCTGCGTGGGACCCGTCATGGGGGGTCGAGTTGAAGGATATGGACGAGCAGGAGCTCTTGCAAGTTGTGTTTCTGCCCTACCCGCCAATTGAACTGCTTCATCCACGGTCCCGACTGGGTACATCTGAACTCGGTCCTGAATTGTCGGCCGCAACCCACCTATAAATCGTGCCACTTTCTGTGACTCAGATTCTGACAGATCGTTTCGTGTAGCCAACCGCTGGAATTCTTCTGTGTAATCTGTGACGGTTCGATTTTCTTGTCGGCAATTTTGATATTGCTGGAATAGTATCTGCTCATAATCACTGGGGAGAAATCGTGATCGAAGAAGACGTCTCATCCGTGGCCATGATGAGATAGGCGCCTTGTTATGATGGGCCCGTGAGAGTTGTAATTGTTCCCACCATGCAGAAGCACCAGATTTTAATTTAAACGCTACTAATTTTACCCTTTTATGATCTGGCAAATCCATATAATCAAAATATCTCTCTACTTCGGCTAGCCAATCGAGGAAATCTTCTATACGTAATAAACCATTAAAACTAGGAAGTTCAGCCTTACCTCGGTAGTCTCTTTTAGCACCATCTAGATGATCGGCTCCATGGATTGGTCGTCAGGCAAAACCCTTATTAAGGTCTTCGTCGCTAGAACTTGAATCATCTGGTGTACCTACGGTTTGCCACTGGTAGTACTCTACGAAAATCGGGGTTGCGTCGTACAGCAACCATGGGTGGTGGAGCACCGCCTAGGGCTCGGGGCGAAAGTAGCGCATCCGCAAGATAGTCGAGGCATTACCTGCAGCCCTTGCATGGTCAACTGACTCTCTCAGTGGAAAGCTTCCATTCTTTCCGAAAGATAACGAATCCCTGGATCACCGTCCACAGGATTTTAATTCATACCTTCGTTGTTTGTCATCGGCCCGAGGGGAATCCTCGCTTTGATACCAATTGACGCAAGGATGAACGTGATGAGGATAAATACTCCGAATCCACGGAGCTTCTCTGGACTCCTCACAGAGACTTCTCGAATCCACGAGGAAAGAAAGCAGAAAATAGAAATAATTTCTAATAAATTTGAAACTGATTAATTAATTCATAAAAACGAGTTCACAGCCCTTTAAATAGGGGTACCAAGCAATGGGAAAGAAATCAGAATCAAACTACAACTACAACTCCTAGAATTCGCGACTTACTATAAATAGTAAACTTACTATTTATAGACGGTCGTGATGTCTACTAGTGCGCAAGGTTTTCGGCCAAAAATAGTAAGTGTCCTATTTGGCTTCACCAAACCGTTCTCCTAATTATTCTAAGCTCTTTTCACGTTGGGCGCAACTCCTAAAGCCCAACGGATGAAGAGTTATAATCAAACTAAAACTTACTATTTATAGTAAAATTGAAATTAAAACAGGGAAACGATCGTCAATCCAGGTGTTTTTCGCAATTCCGGGGTCGCACAACCGGCATAGCAGGGTTGGTTGGCTAAAGTAGCTCGTTCTACCCCCAAATCATATATTTTTTGTCGGCTAACTCATCCCGGTTGCAAGATACGCCTGATTGAAGGTCTGATGGTCCAGATCACTTCTGTCGTCGACCGGGCCTTTTCTGATCCATCTTGGCCATGTAACTGTTCGCGACCCGTGCTCTACATCATATAGCTGCTATCGTTTGATCGATTTTAGTTTTGAGTTGTAGGCTCTTTCAAGTAAGGTGTACCTAATGAATGGTTTAGACCTTTTTTTTTAGATCAAGAACTCCCAAGTTTGTGATGTATGATGAGTAGAGAATGATTCAATGAAGGGCTAGATTCATATGAATTCTATCCGGAGGGGCCCAATTGGACAAAATGGCCTAAATGCACGCTTCCAACAACCATAACTTTGCAATTTATTATCGGTTTCACTCATTTAGGGCCTGTTTGGATACCACCAAATAAGTTATTTTTTTCTATTTATGACAATATATAAGTAACTTATTTGAGGTAAGTTTGGTTTAAGATCAATTATAAGTAACAGTTTTACTTAAATTTACTTAATCACTTCAGCTTAATAAGTAGAAACCAACATAAGCTATACTTATGGCATAAGTAGTTTATCTTAACTAACTCTTCATCCAAACACCCCCTTAGTATACCATTGAAAAGTTATAAGCCCTAGCCAACAACTTAATGTTGGTTGCTTCCAAATAGCTTTTCAAAAATCAATTATTTTATGAGTCAAATTAGGGTTATGATTCGAAACTTGTTTTTAGTAAGTTCTATTATTTCTATTTTTAAGGTTTCAAGAGTCCATTTGTGATCTAAAGTCTTTATTTTAGTCGTTTAAGGATTATTTATGAATTTTGATAAAATTAGACATCTTTTTACTGTTTTTAGTATTTTTACTATTTTGGAAAAGAGTCCCATTTTGAGTCAAATTAGCAATGTAGGTCTTCTTTTACTTATATCAGCACTACAAATGTATTCTAATCAGCACTTCCATCAATAATAATAATTTTATTTCTCATTCTTAGAGATTTCTTTTTTCTTGTGGATTTAAATTTATTTTTAGAAGAATACAATGACCTCATCTTCTATCAGTGAACCCAATACATTAATGAGTTTGGTCGCACCAAATTTCACAAAGTTTCATGAGATTTTGCACCAAATTAGATTGACTACTCATAAAAATTGATGAAATTTTATGATATTTGGTACAACCAAACGCACACTAAATTACATATTCTATTCTTGATTAAGGGAAATACAATTTCCATCTTTTGTAATTGTAGTTTCCACTTCTTCCCAAGTGTGGCCTCTTACAGCGCCTTTGTTCTGATGGTGGTGATTCTGATAATTGTACGATCGAGCTTCATGAAATTCCAGGCGGCGAAGAAGCCTTCGAGCTCTGCGCAAAATTCAGTTATGGAATCATGATCAATCTCAGCGCCCATAACTTTGTAGCGGCGATCTGTGCAGCCAAGTTCCTTAGAATGACTGAGTCTATTGAGAAGGGCAATTTCATCTTGAAGCTCGAAGCATTTTTCGATTCGTGCATCCTACAGGGGTGGAAAGATTCAATCATGGCCCTTCAGACAACTGGGAAATTGCCCGAGTGGTCGGAAAACATCGGCATTTTGGGACGGTGTGTCGATGCGATTGTGGAGAAAATCCTCACACCCCTATCAAAGGTTAGTTATCTAATTCATACAATAGTTTGAATGACAGACATATTTATTGAAATGTCTCACACACAACTAATGGTGTGGCCCACTTGATAGTTGGATTATCCTGAATTCTGGGGCATTCCAACATGGATAGTTTGGAATGGATCCTTCCATAATTTCTTTAATCTCTAGATTTGGATGGGTCGACCCGGTTGGATCGGCGGTTAGGACCATTTGGATGGACCGCACAAAATGGGCCGGCATCTGGCCTGGGTTAAAAAAACATTGATTTCATGCTATCTTTCCATCTTTCTATTCATGAACCATGCAACATTTTTTAGGTAACATGGTCTTACACATACACTAGACCGGGGTACGCCGAAAAGCGCCACCGGTCAGTCCCAAAGGATTGGTGGACCGAAGACATCTCCGATCTCGATATCGACCTCTTCCGATGTGTGATCACCGCCGTCAGATCGGCAAAGAAGCTCCCACCCCCACTCATAGGCGAAGCATTGCACGTCTACGCCAGCCGGTGGCTGCCCAATGCATCAAAGGGGTGGGCCCCAGAGAGCTCAGTCACCCAAAATGAAGAAACTGCAATGAAGCATCGGCGCGTGCTCGAATCTATTGTGAGCATGATCCCAAGTGATCGTGGGTCAGTCTCTGGCGGGTTCGTCTTGAGGCTCCTTAAGGTGGCCAATCTTGTCGGGGCCTCACCGTCGACGAAGGCCGAGCTCGTGAGGAGATCGGGCCGGCAATTAGATGAGGTGACGGTTAGCGACATTCTCCTTCCGTCGTATTTATCTTCGAACAAGAGCTTTTATGACGTCGATTTAGTGGGGTCGATATTAGAAAACTTCCTGGTACACTTCCATCGGCGCGGCCCACCGGACAATAACAAATCCATGCAGTCCATGTTCCAGGTGGGGAGGCTCATTGATTCCTATTTGCAAGTGGTGGCACGGGATGCTAACGTTCCGGCTTCGAAGATAATCGCTCTCGCGGAAGCCTTGCCGGAGTTCGCCCGGCCCAAGCATGACGATCTCTACAAAGCCATTGATATTTATCTTAAGGTAAAACCAGAAACCATTTACTACAAATTTTCATTTTTAATACATAGTAGGGGTGGAAGTGGGCCCTGTTGGTCTGGATGGTCCTGGGCCTGGGCCTGCCTGTATTTTGCCGATATAGGCTGTATTCCTGCAGAGGCTAAAGGCCCATCCGTAGATGGGGCCAGGCATGAGTTTGAGGTCCAATTTCAAGCTAGGTGGGCCTCGCTGTGGATATGATCAAGGGGTGGCAATGGCTCAGAACGGTGCGAGAATTCTAACCCAAGCCCAGACCAGGACCAGTTACTGTGTCGCCCCATCTCTCACACTTAAATTTTATCTAGCCGAAGACCGACCGAACCATTCGGACCGACTCATTTGCTACTGAGTTGAGTCAGACTGAGTCCCTATTTTCAATTCTGAGTTGCGACAATAAGGCCCAACTTAGTCTTGACTCAGCTGGGTGGGTGACTCGAACCGTCGATTGATAACGTATATGGGTGGGTTGGATTAGATAGGGTTCGAACCAGGCACCAGCCATTTTGCTCAATGGGTCACATTTCTAGCCTGCTAGTAATGCATGGTGACTAGAACCATCGGGGACTGAGTTTACTAGCAACCCGGCTCGAAATCTCTCCTAGTCGAGTTGACTCAGTGAATTTTCAACCTATGCTCAAGTAGGACTGGCCAATTGACCCAGATGGGTGCTTGTTCAGTAGCTGTGAGCCAAGCCTGACAAG
Organism: Magnolia officinalis; assembly: GCA_021015155.1. Lineage (NCBI taxonomy): Eukaryota > Viridiplantae > Streptophyta > Magnoliopsida > Magnoliales > Magnoliaceae > Magnolia > Magnolia officinalis. The sequence continues at coordinate 7,519,612 of JAJHSJ010000015.1, read as the reverse complement.
CTTGGAAAAATCCTTGACCCAGCCCAGCCAGTCATATGGATGGTTTTAGATCTATCTTTGGACTTCTTATCCTTAACCACTCATCCTCCTCACATGTGGCACTCATCTAGCGATCCAGACCATCCAATTTTAGGCCACATTTTGGATGAAACATATTTCTAAAATGACACTGATCAAGCATTCCTAACCATGCAAATTGATGTCAATCAAATGGATGGTGAAAAGTAAAATAGTGAGGGTTCCAATTTGGAAATGAAAGAAAAAATCATATGGTTCTTGGGCTATGCTCCATCAACGATTTCAGGGATTTGGACGGTGTGGATTGCCATACAACTATGCCATGTGTACACAGAGAAGACTCTAGCTGAGGGAATGGCCTGTTTGGCTGCACAAGTGCATAAAATTGTGACCCTTCCCTGTGAAGGGGACGGAAATAAATTACAATTTGTTATTGTAATTCATTTCAATTGAGCACCCCAAACGCGCCCCACCGCATGAAACATTATTCTAATCATCTTAACCGTCCAATTCATATGCATGCCTTTGATGGACTGATCAAATGATGCCTTCAAGGGTTCTCAATGGTCCAGAGACTGGAATTAAGGGCTGTCAATGGTCGGGTTTACCCATACCCGGGCCAACAGGGTTCGAGTCTTGCCCGGTCTAGGTCTCGTTCTGGAAAACCTAGATCCAAATTCAATCGGGTCCGGGTACCTATCCAGTCTTCAGATCTAGGTTTCTAGTTGGTTTGGGACAAATAAGAGCATTTACATGGTCAGGCCCACTTGATGGATGGCATCAGATCACACACGCATTTTCCACTTTCACCTGACCTGAACCCGACTGGACCCAAAGTTAACCGGGTCCCAAAATCTTAAGATCCGAATGCATGCAGCCCGCATGCGGGACGGATCCAAGGACCCAGACCAGTTAGAATCGGATCAGTTCCATCCCTCCGAGTACCCATTGACAGCCTTAGCCAGAATTGTGGCCCATTCACGTATTGGGCCTAAAGCTTGGCCCAGGACATCATATTACAGTAATCAATGGGCCTGATCTGGACGGTCCAACCTTTGTTCATCCAGCTTTGATCGGGCCTTGAATTTGTTTAAGGACCCGATGAAAAATGGGCCCATCCAACCATTGGATTGGGCTCTTTGATCAATGGCGGGATTGGATGTGTGTGAGCCCAGCCCCAATCAGGCCCATTTTTCATCTTAAACTCAATAGAAAATGATCCAATCTGGATCATGGCCCAGTCCATTTACAATCTGGGCCATCAAAACAGGCCCTTAATCAACTGTTCAACGGCAGGATCACCCTGATCTCATCAAGTCCGAGAAGAAACGCCTTTGCCGGATTCTAGACTGCCAGAAGCTGTCGCCTGACGTTTGCATGCACGCGGTGAAGAACGAACGGTTACCGTTACGAACCGTCGTGCAAGTTCTCTTCTTGGAGCAAGAGCGGGCCACAAGGCCCAGCAATCGAAATCCACCGCATGATCATGCGATGAGTGGTGTGTTATCGAGTGCCGGTGGGCACAGAGAGATAGAAGAATCCATTGAGGAGGCGACGGTACCGGGCCCCAACAGAAGAGATCCAAAGAAAACAAAGAAACCCGATATGAAGACGCCAGAGCAGGCCCGGCCCAACGGGTCGAAACGAACGGTTGGGAGGAAACATGTGATGGAGATGGACAAGGGAAGGGAAATCATAGAGGAAGGAGGGTCGGATGGTAGTTTAGGACCTAAGAAGATGGAAATCAAGGGTAGATCAACGGTGGGCCGTGGCCCAAAAGCAGGTCACAAATATGATTAGTGTGACAAATCATTATTTGATATAAACAAAACCTTTTATTTTCTTCTCATAGTTTAAGTGCTTCATTTTTATATTGATACTCTGGCAGCGTATGACACTTGATATGCAGGCACTTCGTATGTGTGGCATACGTTAATCAAATTAAACTGACCGAATTGTGGAACCCACTATCTCTGATCAACAGCCATAAAATCAGAATGGTTAAAGATCAGAAGAACCCTATCCGTCGATCGTGATCGTTCGTTAAAATAGGACCATTGGATATTTTCCATCTTGACCGTCCAATAAAGGTCCATCAATCAGATAGTTACAATATGCCAGGCATCACATTGGACCTAAAGTTTGGACAGTAATTTGGATTACTCGTATTACGCCATTTGTGAAATTTCTGATCGCCTGTGTATCATCCATCACACTCTACCAGAGCATCATAGTTGGCCGAGGCCAGGGCCACTTGGGGAATTCATGTACTCATTATTACCATGTAGAAGCTATACTCTTACAATCATACTTCATTGAGGATCCTGACCTTTGGATCTTGGATTTGAATACTAGCCATTTACACAATCACTCATTCAACTAATGTTTCTTACCATGGCCCGGGTAGCAATTAATCTAGACCATCAATAGTTCAGATCATCTTTTAAGATAAGCACTCAAAGGTGCGGATCAGACTATGGGGAAATGGATTCTAGTAATAGGACTGTAATTCATCTTAGGGGCGATTGACTAAATTTGTGTTTAGATCATAAGAAAGGGTGAGAAAATATTTTCCAAGGGAATTCAATTTCTAAGATTTGCCCCTTTTATGATTTCCATCTTGGGGTTAAAAAAAAAATTTAAAAACATATTCCCATCTAAACAACCATATTTTTAGAAAGGATACAAGTTCCTAACAACTCTTTTCCAAAATCTAAATGCTTAAATTAAATTCTTGAGATTACACTTTTAAATACCAAAACACCGTAGAATTTGTTAGTTCTAATAAAGAGTTAAAGCATAAAATCGAAATATTAGAGACATGGACTAAACATAAGTGTGACACTGGAGAGCTATGGCATGTTAATGCCGCCGTCTTAAAGACATATTTGCCTCCAAAATGAAGAATCCTAGTGCAGTAAGTGTCAGTAAGTTTGGACGGTCCGGATCAAGTGTCTGCATGATCACAACTACTAGAAACTTAAGATAGCTATCCAATTTGCCCACACAGAATAAACTAAAGAAGAATAAGAAAACTAAAAGAGGAGAAATTTTCTATGTTTTTGAAATGAAATTGAATTCCTATCATAAGGGTTACCAATGAGATAGCCTTGAACATGCGACACAACGCCATCCATGCAAGGTAAAAAAGTAAAATTGTTTGAGTAAAAAGCACCACACTGACCACTTGTGAAGTTGCTCTCAAGATATACTCTTATCTTCCTATACAAACAATAAGAAAATAAAATCTAATATAAAGACTAACTATCTGGTGTTAATCTAATATAAAGATAAACTATACGGTGTGAGACTGAAAACTCTACTAGAGGAGAAGCATAATAAACAATGCTACCGGTAGAGCTGTACACGAGAAGAGTTATCTCGGTAACTCGCTCGACTCGACTTAGAAATACTTGACTCGACTCGGCTCAAAATGAGTTCGAGCCGAGCACGAGCTGATTTTTGTGCTTGAATTGAGTTCGAGCCGAGCACGAGCTTGGCCGTGCACGACTCGAATAGTACTCGAAATCGACTCGGCTCGACTCGAATAGTACTTGAAATCGACTCGGCTCGACTCAGACTCGATTCGGTACTCGACCAGGGGTATATATACTCCAAAACAAAAAACCCTAAGCTACCCTCTCTTAGCGCCCGTTCAAAAAACCCTCTCTCAGCCATCCCATCGGCCATCCGGCCCATCCCAACACTCGTTCGACTTCCAGCGTTCGTTCCTCTCTCTCCATTGGCCGTCCCAGCCGCTCGATCGCCTTGTCCGGATTTCTCTCTTCTTCCCTCACTTGTCCAGCAACCTTTCTAGTGGCCATAGCAACCATCCGGTGCTCCCTCTCTTCTTCTTCTTTTTTTTTCTTTTCTTTTCTTCTTCTTCTTCTTCTTCTTCTTCTCTCTCTCTCTCTCTCTCTCTCTCTCTCTCTCTCTCTCTCTCTCTCATTGCCCTGTCCGGTGCCGAATTCGAGCTTGACCCTGCTTGAACTCAGCTCAAAGCTTGAACTAGTAACTCGATGCTCGACTCGAAAACTCATACTCGAAACAGGTTCGAAGACTCGAAAACTTTGCTCGAACTCGGACGAGCCGAGCACGAGCTGGGCATTCGAGTTCGAAGGCCGAGCCGAGCCGAGTACAAGCTGAGACTTGGGCAGTGCGAGCCGAGCATGAGCTGGGCAATACTCGGCTCAGCACGACTCATGTACTGCTATAGCTACCAAACAAGAAACGAAAAATGCAAAATAGGAAATTCTGGTTTTTCTTCTTTTAAATCCAACTTTCTCTAACAATCTTTCATTAGAAATCTATTTCCTAGAAACATATTGACAACCCCTTTTTAGTTGTCCACTGAACTAGCCCTTAGTCTTTATCTTAAAGGACAGTTTGGGAGGATGAATGCAACAAAACCTATGTCAAATCAATTCTCATGTACTTCGGAAATATGTGGGTCCACTATTGTTCTTTACTAACTTTTCTTTGGCAAATCAAAATAGGAAGAAATAAGGAGCTAATAAAGACCACACATTTTAAGAAATTTCATCTCCTATTTGATTTGATTTTTGCAAGAGAGTCGTGCTATAGATGACAATTGATTTGCTTTCGTTTTGGGTTGGTGGGCCCATATATTCCTCAAGTAGAAATATTAACAACAACCCAAATTAATGGGTCCTCATAGAAAATCCATCCAAGTATGTTTCCTCAGCACTAATGGTTTTTAAGAAGATATTATCCGAGCGAAAATCTATCGATAAATAAATTAATAGATATTATCATGAAATTTTCAAAATATTGTAGTTCTGATTTTTAAGAAGATTATCACTAAATAAACATAAAAATTATTTAAAATTTTAACTAACTCATGATTAATTATTATTAAAATTTTTAATTTATTTATCGATTTATAAATATTTATATTTTTTTTATTTTTAGCGAGACTTTCCCAATAATATCCTAAGAAAACCCTCAAAATTTAAAAATCCATGAGAAAATACCAAGCCGAGAAACATCCTAGAGCGAGATTTGTCCGAGGCCTCTCTGTCCCATGTTGGCTTTTAATGGATTGGATGGTTAGATGAATGTTGATGTAAACTTTCTTTTAATGGTTTGGATGGTTAGATGAATGCTGATGTAAAATTTTCTTTTATTTTCTTTTCTCGGCTATTTTGACTATGCAAAATGGAAATTGACAATGAGTTGAGTGACTCCCTTTTTGGTAAGAGTGTCGGCAATCTTATTAACGTCTTAAGCGCGAGAGAAAACGTCATGTTCCATCTCAATAAAACATCTTTGATTTTTAATTTTTAGCTTATATTTTTTTTAGGTCATCCAAAGCTTCGGTGGGCCTAGTGTACCTATTATGAAATACGACCAGTAGAGGATGCAAAAGGGCATGTTTGGCTGCCATTGAAAAATCAATCTAGCTCATTATCTACCGGCAGATGTTGCTGTAGTTGTGACTGTTGGTTAGGCATACCTAAATTTCAGGGTGGACTTGAGGGAGGGGAATTAAGTGTTGAACCCGACACTGATGTGACTAGGATTTGGTTGGGCCATGTTCTGCTTTCAGACATGATCCTACCTAATAACTTTCAAACATGCTTTATGTGGACCTAACAAAAGGTATTGGGGTCACCAAGTAATCAAAGTCAATACTAGATATTTAGAAAATGGTACTTTCACATCATAGCACAAGACACGAACTGTTTGGATGTTGCACACATGTCACCAATGGACATGCATAAAGACTGAAAGGAATGCTTCCCAAACCCATTTTTTGTGTTAACCATGTAAGAACTCTATAAGGTGGGCCTTATTGATCAACGGTTTGAATTGTCCTAAGGGTTGGATAATGTGATTAGGTGTACCAGTGGGCCCCACTAAGTTGTGATACATCCAAAAATTCATGTAAAGGATGGACGTAAGGGTAGTTGGATTCCCGGTTTCGTGTGGAGCCTTTCACGGAGAGGAGTTTTGATGGGTTTCAAACTCCTTCGCCCTTTATAGCTATAAAGATAGGATGGGTCCCCAATCTAACACCAACGACAGAAGCTCAATCCCATCACGTCTTCTCTAAAGGGTGTAAGGAAAGGAGGATCCCGGCATTCCGTTTCTACAGTAATGGCGACATATACAGGTGGGCCATCTACCTCTATTGATCTCCGTATTCAATGCACAACAAGGTCCTCTGGCTACTCCACATAAAAGTCTTACAAACCAAACACACTCTAAGCCTCCAGTTTTAAGACTCAAAAGAGTCTGATACAACTCACTGAGTGAACTTGGATTTGGTGTCATCTGATTCAGTTCGATACCATCGAGTCACCCTTGACTTGGGTGAATCAGACTGATACACAGACTCGAGCAATTTACTGTTGGGATTTTGGCCTGCAAAATCACACAGATCTATATCTAGGATAGCAATTCAATGGTAACAAGCAATTACATAAGAATACAAAGTTTTAACGTGGAAAACCCTTTCGGGAAAAAACCACGGCACAAAGCGACAGATCTCCACTATGAAAATAGAAATTACAAAGAGAGAGGACTTACCCGATTCGAACAACCTCAAATCTCACCCTTACTACACCATTTGATAACCCTAGAACCCTTTAGAATACCTTTAGAAAGCCTTAGAATATTTTCTTTTTTTTTTTTAAAAAAAAGAAAAACCCTAGGAATTCCTATTTATAGTTTTAGGAAACTCCTTTCCGCATCCTTGTTGCGAAAGGACTCAAAATCTGCAATCCACACAAAATCGCGGAACGAATCTGCGTAACCACGACTAGTCAAGCGGACTGCACGACTGGTCGAGCATGGCCCACGACCAGTCAAGTACCTTGGACCCCAAAAATTTATGCTCGTTGGACTTTGAGTTGAGCGGGCTACGACTAGTCGAGCCGCTTCTACGACCGGTCGAACCTGATCCACGACCGGTCGTGCACTTTCAGATTTAAGACATATGACAACAATGTCCACCATGTCTTCAATCTTGAACTGTGTTCTCTTGTGTGTGCTTGGTGTTATTGGATTGCTATCCTAGATATAGATCTGTGTGATTCTGCAGGCCAAAATCCCAACATTTACAACTCAAGCCGAGACTGAATGAGTTGATTCAATCGGTTGAGTCCACAAACCATGCTTATGTCCACTGAACCAAAAAAGAAAGAGGTTTTTTTTTAAAAAAAAAAATACTCTAGCTATGTATGAGGCTTGATATTCAGGCACATGAAATTGTTCTAAACAGCGTATTTTAATTTTTGGTTCCTGTTACATCCAAACCATGATGCACATATCATACATCAAAGTTGGTTATAGTAAGCATACTTGCTGTATTCAGAATTGTATGGCACTTATCTTCTGCTCGAATATCATATCAAACAATCAAATTCTTTAAAAGCTTGAGCTGTTAAAGGATGGTGTATTAATGTATATTAAGTGACTTTAACACTCTAACACAGATGTCTTTCTATACACAAATTGAGGATAGATTCGAATGTTACTAAATCCCAAAATGCCATTTCTCCAATTGAGATTCTGGAAACATTTGGATGCTCACTAAATCCGCAGTGAATGGAAAGCCCATTTTCTCATATTGAGTTTGAGAGTCCGTTTGGATGTTTACTAAATCAATAATGAGAGGAATGACCATTTTCTCAAATTGAGATTGGCGGTCTGTTTGGATGCCACTATATCCACAAAAGAACTGAGGGCCTGTTTGGGTGCACTAAATCCACAAAGAGTGGAAAAGGTCGTTTTCTCAATGGGTGGAAAATGGCCACATTGTGCTAGCATCTTTTATTGGAGTGAAAACAAAGCTTCTTTTACCATTTGAAGCCGGTTTAATAGACTTTCATGGTTATTCTGCTTGAGATGGAACATGCTGTCATTTCCTCATTAAAGGCGGCTGGCAAAGGTTCAGGCCCTTAGGTGGGGGCCAGTCCATTCATTAGGAGAAATCATAGATTGTCAGTGTCATTTTTCCCACTGGCCCATTCAGAAATTAAAGTCTCATTCTCACACCCAATGGCCAAACCCATGTCTGGAAATAAAGTTCAATAAAGAGGGTTTTACACGGAAGTTCCCACACTTAGAAGCTACGTTGGGCCCACAGGGGCCCACCAGGATGTCTTTGTTAAATCCACTTGGGCCCACCTGGGGTCCACCAGGATGTTTGTGTTAAATCCACCCTATTGATCAATTTCTACATCTCAAATCCCAGAATCAAGCCAGATTTAAAACTTAAGTGGCCCACACAATAGAAATAATTGGGATGGAACACCCACTATCAAAATCTTTATAGGGATTCATTCTAGTTAGAATGACCATGTTGAGCTCGCGATAATCAATATATAGCCACAACGAATTATTTTTCTTCTTCACAAATAAGACTAGAGCTCCTTAAGGTGATACACTCGGGCGAATAAACCCTTACCTTAGTAGTTCTTCAATCTACTCCTTCAGCTCAACTGGAGCCATCCAATAAGGAGGCTATGGAGATGGGCACAGTTCCGGGTATGAGATTGATGTGGAAATTGATAGCCCTCTTCGACATAACCCGGTTATCTCCTGAAATGTCTGGATATTTATGACCTAGGGGCAACTAGTCCAAGCTTGGCGTTAGTGACTCTTCGACCACATAGGCAAGGAGGCTCTCAGCAACCCCTCCTCAATACTCCCTAGTACAGGAAAAATGGTAATATGGGGATGGAGAAGGTAACTGTCTTCTTGAAGTAATTCAATCTAGCATGAAAGGTGAACAACCAGTCCATCCACAAGGTAACTTCATACCCGGACATTTTCCACACGATTAGGTCAGTGGGCAAGATGAAGCTAGTAACAGATATATGGCAAGATCTACATATACAACTCAAGATGACCCGTTAGGTCTGCTACTCCTCCAAGACGGAGGCCATGATGATGTAGAGTGGGTCGCGGACACTTTAATGGCAAAGATGGAATAAAGAAGGCCCAATCGGAGGCATAAGTGATCAGGACTGTCAAAACATTAAAACAGTCTTATCTCACAAATTGGAATGAGTTTTTCGACATATCAGATATGATTTTGGGGAAGGAGAAGCTACTTTAGCTAACCAACTCGCTATGTTGGATTGCTCACACTGGATTTTCGAAATTCCATCAGATCAACGAGCAAAAGTTCATTTTATTTTTGTTTTTACTATAAATAGTAACTTTTAATTTGATATGATCCTTTGAGTTTTAGGAGTCGTGCCCAACATGAAAAGGGCTTACGAAATTATGAGAATAACATGGTTAGGCCAAATTGGATACTTATTATTTTTGGCCAAAAACCATGAAGTCTAGTAGGAATCATGACCATCTATAGATGGTAGTAGTAAGTCACGTTTTAGGGAGTTCGAGATGGAGTTTGATTCTAAAACTTCGTCCTAGTTTTTAATTCATTATTTAAGGATTGTAACTTAAATTTATTTCTTTTTATATCATGAATCAATTTATTTCGAATTATTAGAAATTATTTCTATTTTTATTCCTTGTGGATTTGAGGAATCTTGTGACGAGTCCGGAGAAGCTCCGTAGATTTGGAGTAGTTATCCCTGAGGAATATGGTGATCAACCTCATCACATCCTTCCCTGCATTAATGAAGTTGTAGAACATTTCCATCAATGGAAGAACCACCCTGTGGGGCTGCCAACCGCGTGACGATCACTACCTTGGTGGGGTGAGGCGGGTCAGGAACAGCTACTCGCACCATGAACTTCCTCTTCAGGAGCATAATTTACAGCTAATCAAATTAATCATTTAAGAACCGAACACTGCAAGCGTGGACAAAAAATATAAACAAAAGTAGCATACATTCACATGACTATGTTCCACTTGAGAATACTATTTGTTCTATTTCTAAGTTTTGAAACCATGGAAACCTATTATCAATCTAGGTTATTAATCTGAGACTCGTAAGGAATATCTGCCTAAGTTCTCTAAACAAAAACTTGTTTTCTAAATTATTTCCAAAATCTTATGCTTTGATACCAAGTTTGTAACGTCCCAAGAAATTCATGTCTGTTTGGGACCTAGCTTTTTCTTTGTGGTTAGCCTTTTCGTACGCCCACTGTCAGTTCACACTTCACTGTTAGCCAACCCCACTAGGGATCGATACCAAGGCCTCAGTGTAACCTAGCTTGTTCGTATGGATATGGGATGTAGGAGTTTAAAACCCATCAAAAGCCCTCCTCCCTAAGACTACACATAGAAGGGTTTTCAAGTCCATCCAAAGCAGCACTGTTTGTGTATCACAGTCCAAGCATCACAACTCCATGGACCCACTGTTATACCCAATCACAATATCCAACTCTCAGGTATATCCAAACCATTAATCAAGTAAGGTCACCTTATAGAAGTATTGCATCTTTCGTTGAATTTTTTTTTTTTTCTTGGAAACATATGGGCAACTTGTTTTTAGTCGTCCACAATATTAGGCCTTTGTCTCTATCTTAAAAGACAGTTTGGGAAGATGAATTCAACAAAACCTATTTCAAATCTATTCTCATGCACTTGGGAAATATGTGGGCCCACTAGTGTTCTTTAGCACCATTTCTTCAAAAAATCAAAATTGGAAGAAAGCAGGTGTGATTAAAAAACTACACATTTTAAGAAATTCTGCCTCCTGTTTGATTTGATCCTTGAAAGAGAGTGGCGCTCTGTACGACAATTGACCTACTTTCATTTTGGGCAGGTGGGCCCATGTATTCCTTAAATGGAGATAACAACATCCACCAAATGGGTCCTTATAGAAAATCAATCAAAGTATGTCTCAATAACTCTTAAGCAGTGTGACAAACATGACAAAAATCTCATGATAAATAAACTAAAAGATATTGTCATGAAAATTTCAAAATATCGTAGTACTGATTTTTAAGAAGACTATCCTGTTACGGATATCGAGATTCAAACACGGGCCTTTCTCTCTGATACTGTATCAAATCACTACTTGCTCTAAAAGCTCGAGCGATCAAAGGACGGAGTAACAATATATATTAAGGGATTAAGCGATTGTTGGCGAGATTTACCTAAATTTTTTGTTACACGTGATGGATGAATTGCATGGTAACTAGTGTTGGGACATAACAGGATTTGATAGGGACACATGCATGCGGCTATCAGAGATGGAGTTATCATGTCAAGCCATCTATAACGGGATGAATTGCATGGTAACTGGTGTTGGGACATGACAGCATCGCGTGGTTCAATTGGTTTCTCTATAGCGGCATGTGTCCCAATCAAATCCTGTCATGTCCCAGCTAATCATGTCTCAAAACAATGTTAGAGTCACCACGCATTCCGCATTTCTTGTCCCGATTTGATATTTAGAGAATGGTAGATTCACAATATATCACGGTATGGATGCTGCATGTGTCACCAAACGAATCTAGGCATGTATAAAAACAGGCTGAAAAAAAAAAAAAAAAAGCTTCCAAAACTGATTATAGCAGAAATCCACATCCAAGAAGAAAAGAAAAATTAGCCCATCTTCAATGTTAACAGATGTAGAGAGGGTCACGAACAGTTACATGGCCAAGATGGATCAGAAAAGGCCCGGTCGACGATAGAAGTAATCAGGACTGTTGGACCTTTAATCAGGCGTATCTCGTAATCCGGAATGAGTTATTGGATGTAAAATATATGATTTTGGGTAGAACGAGCTACTTTAGCCAAACAACCCCGCCACGCCGGGTTGCGCAAGCCGTATTTACGAAATACCGCTAGATCGACGGTCATTTTCCTATTTTAATTCCATTTTTACTATAAATAGTAAGTTTTAGTTTGATTATAACTCTTCATCCATTAGGCTTTAGGAGTTGCGCCCAACGCAAAAGGAGCTTAGAAAAATTAGGAGAACAGCTTAGTGAAGCCAAATAGGGCACTTATTATTTTTGGCCAAAAACCTTGCGCACTAGTAGACATCATGACCGTTTACTATTTATAGTAAGTCATGAATTCTAGGAGTTTTAGTCATAGTTTGATTCTGATTTCTCTTTCATTGGTTGGTATCCCTATTTAAAGGGTTGTGAACTCATTTTTTTTTTGATTCATCAATCAATTTCGAATATATTAGAATTTATTTCTATTTCCTTACTTTCTGTCCTCGTGGGTTCAAGAATTCTCTATGAGGAGTCCAGAGAAGTTCCATGGATTCAGAATAGTTATCTTATTGAGGAAGATGGTGCTCGACCTCACGTATTAGCCTCATTAGAAGCTTATGCACCTATGGAACCAAAGGGCACCATCATGATCTCTTATGTCCATGGTTTTAGGACTTGGACGAGTCCGACTCAACTCATCTGAGTCCACTCGGATTTAGTACTATCAAATCCAATTCGATACCATTGAGTCACCCCTGACCTGAGTGAGTTAGGCCCATACACAGCCTGACTCAAGCGAGTCGTAACTCAAGTCGAGACTGAATGAGTCGATCCTAAGTTGACGCAGGGGAGGACGTGAGGTCGAGCACCGTCTTCCTCAAGAGGATAACTATTCCGAATCCACGGAACTTCTCTGGACTCCTCACAGAGACTTCTCGAATCCACGAGAAAAGAGAGTAGAAAATAGAAATAAATTCTAAATAAATTCGAAATAGCTTAATTAATTCATAAAAACGAGTTCACAACCCTTTAAATAAGGGTACTAAGCAATGGGAAAGAAATCAGAATCAAACTACAACTAGGACTCCTAGAATTCGCGACTTACTATAAATAGTAAACTTACTATTTATAGACGGTCGTGATGTCTACTAGTGCGCAAGGTTTTCGGCCAAAAATAGTAAGTGTCCTATTTGGCTTCACTAACCCGTTCTCCTAATTATTCTAAGCTCTTTTCACGTGGGCGCAACTCCTAAAGCCCGACGGATGAAGAGTTATAAGCAAACCAAAACTTACTATTTATAGTAAAAACGAAATTGAAACAGGGAAACGACCGTCAAATCAGGGGTTTCTCGCAATTCCGAGCGTCGCAACCCGGCGTAGCGGGTTGGTTGGCTAAAGTAGCTCGTTCTACCCCAAAATCATATATTTTTCGTCGGCTAACTCATCCCGGATTGCGAGATACGCCTGATTTAAGGTCTGATGGTCCAGATCACTTTTGTCGCCGACCGGCCTTTTCTGATCCATCTTTGCCATGTAATTGTCCGCGACCCGCTCTACATCAGTCTCCTCCGCTTCAAAAGAACTCGTCCTCGAGTTATCATTATGCGCTGGTTCATGATACTCAGTCAGGTCCGCAACATTGAAAGTTCGTGAGATCGCCATATCATCTGGAAGATCAACAACATAAGCGTTGTCATTGATCTTTCGGATGATTGGTACCGGTCCAATCTTTTTATTCTTCAACTTGTTGTATGTTCCAGTCGGAAATCTTTCTTTGCGCAGATGGACCATTACTTGGTCACCCACCTCGAACACTTTCTGTCGCCGATGCTTGTCCGCTTGCTCCTTGTACTTTTCGTTCGAGGCATGTAGCTTGTTCTGTACCTCCGCATGAATGCCCATGATTTTGTCTGCCATATGTTCTGCTGCAATGCTCATGCCTGGGAGTTTGGGCAGAGGGACCAAGTCTAGTGTATGACGAGGTACTCGTCCGTAAATAACCTGGAACGGGGATTTTCCTGTCGAGCGATTCACCATGTTGTTGAATGCAAACTCCGCTTGAGACAAGGCCAAATCCCACTGCTTTGGTTTTTCTCCTGAAATACATCGAAGGAGGTTTCCCAATGTGCGATTCACAACCTCAGTTTGACCGTCAGTCTGTGGGTGGTACGCGCTACTGAACTGAAGGCGTGTATCGAATCGAGTTCACAAAGTCCGCCAAAAGTGGCTTATGAACTTCGTGTCACGGTCAGAAGTAATAGTCTTGGGAACCCCGTGTAGCCGCACAATTTCTCTGAAGAATAAATTCGCCACGTGTGTTGCATCGAGAGTCTTCTTGCATGGAATAAAGCGCGCCATCTTGGAAAAACGATCTACTACCACGAACACCGAATCCATGCCGCGTTGTGTTTATGGGAGACCAAGCACAAAGTCCATAGATAAATCCTTCCAAGGGCCGTCAGGCACGGGTAACGGGGTGTAGAGGCTCGTATTATGAGATTGCCCCTTGGAAGTCTGACAAATATAACAGCGTTGGACTGCCTTTCCCACATCACGTACCAATTGCGGCCAGTAATACCGTTCTTCCACAAGAGCTTGCGTCTTATCTCGCCCAAGGTGTCCACTGAGGCCACCTCCATGTAGCTCTTGGATTATCTGTTCCCTTAGCGAACTTTTTGGGATACATAGTCGATTTCCCTTAAAAAGGAACCCGTCTTGTATATGTAAGTCACCGGGGTGACCTTCCTGACATCTAACCCATGCGTCCTTGAAGTCGTCATTGTCGGCATATATGTCTTTGAGGCGATCGAACCCGACAACTTCATTGCTCATAGTGACTAACAAAGTTGCACGGCGACTTAGCGCATCGGCTACTTTGTTCTGTTGCCCTGACTTATGCTTTAGCACGAATGTGAATTCCTGTAAAAATGAGATCCATCTAGCATGCACACGGTTAATGTTAGCTTGACTATTAATAAACTTGAGGGCTTGATGGTCCGTGTAAAGTATGAATTCTCTTTGAATCAAATAATGTCGCCAGTGTCGCAGTGCCTGGACCACCGCGTACAACTCGATCTCATATGTAGACCACTTCTTGCGTGCATCACTAAGTTTCTCACTGTAGAAGGCTACCGGCCTACCTTCTTGAGACAAAACTCCCCCAATCCCGACATATGAGGCATCACATTCGACTTCAAACAGTTTGTCGAAGTTGGGAAGTACAAGAACCGGGGTCGTGGATAATCTGCGATTGATTTCTGCAAAGCTCCTGTCGGCTTCGTCAGTCCACTGAAACTGCCCTTTCTTCATGCAATCTGTGATCGGTGACACAATGCTACTGAAATTTTTCACGAACCGACGATAGAATGTCGCTAGTCCATGGAAACTTCGTACTTCGTGAATATTTTTGGGAACCGGCCATTCTCTGATTGTCTTCACCTTTTCCTCATCCACTCGATTGCCCGTGGATGTAACCACAAAACCCAGAAATAATAGGCTATCAGTCATGAAGCTACACTTTTTTAAATTGAGGTACAGTTTATTTTCAGTGAGCACTTGAAGGACCTTCTTGAGGTGCTCCATATGGGTGGTTTCGTCTTGACTATATATCAAAATATCATCAAAATAAACCACAACGAACCGCCCAATGAAAGGTTTCAGAACTTGGTTCATCAACCTCATGAATGTGCTAGGCGCATTAGAAAGACCGAAAGGCATGACCATCCATTCGTACAATCCTTCCTTGGTCTTGAAAGCTGTTTTCTACTCATCACCCGGCCGTATTCGAATCTGATGGAAGCCGCTCCTTAAGTCCAATTTAGAGAATATTTTTGCGCCCTCTAGCATATCCAACATATCATCCAACCGTGGTATAGGAAACCTGTATTTTATGGTGATCTTGTTGATGGCCCGGCTGTCGACACACATGCGCCAACTCCCATCTTTCTTTGGAGTTAGCAGAGCTGGTACACACATGGGCTCATGCTTTCTCGAATAAGACCCTTACGGATCAGTTCCTCCACTTGTCCCTGCAGAATCTCGCACTCATTCGGGCTCATTCGGTAATGAGGACGATTAGGTAAACTGGACCCAGGGACAAGGTCGATATGGTGTTGGATATCTCGCATAGGGGGTAACCCATCGGGCTCATTCGGGCTTGTCGATTCTCTTGCTGTGCTGCTTAAAAAGTTGCCGCCGTTAAAGAAAAATTTCCTGGAGCACCGCCTATGGGATTGTTGCCTGACCCGTCGTTAGAAGCTATCGACCCGAGGAGAAACCTCGCTCTGATTCCAAACTGACGCAGGGGAGGACGTGAGGTCGAGCACCGTCTTCCTCAAGAGGATAACTATTCCGAATCCACGGAACTTCTCTGGACTCCTCACAGAGACTTCTCGAATCCACGAGAAAAGAGAGTAGAAAATAGAAATAAATTCTAAATAAATTCGAAATAACTTAATTAATTCATAAAAACGTTCACAACCCTTTAAATAAGGGTACTAAGCAATGAGAAAGAAATCAGAATCAAACTACAACTAGGACTCCTAGAATTCGCGACTTACTATAAATAGTAAACTTACTATTTATAGACGGTCGTGATGTCTACTAGTGCGCAAGGTTTTCGGCCAAAAATAGTAAGTGTCCTATTTGGCTTCACTAACCGTTCTCCTAATTATTCTAAGCTCTTTTCACGTTGGGCGCAACTCCTAAAGCCCGACGGATGAAGAGTTATAGCAAACCAAAACTTACTATTTATAGTAAAAACGAAATCGAAACAGGGAAACGACCGTCAAATCAGGGGTTTCTCGCAATTCCAAGCGTCGCAACCCGGCGTAGCGGGTTGGTTGGCTAAAGTAGCTCGTTCTACCCCAAAATCATATATTTTTCGTCGGCTAACTCATTCCGGATTGCGAGATACGCCTGATTTAAGGTCTGATGGTCCAGATCACTTTTGTCGCCGACCGGGCCTTTTCTGATCCATCTTTGCCATGTAATTGTCCGCAACCCGCTCTACATCATAAGTGGCTGAGTCTAAAAACCATGCTTATGTCCAATGACCCAATAATGGAAGAGTTGTATTGTACTCTGGCTGCATATGATACTTGATACACAGGCACTTGAAAATAGTCTAAACAAGCTAAATTGTGAAACCTAGTGTCACCAAGTTACAATTATATATAATTTTTTTTTAAAAAAAAATTGCATTAGTCCTAAGACCATTGGATACTTTTCATTTTCAACATTCCAATACATGTATGGCAAGATAATCAAATGGTTGTATTTTAATTTTTAGTCCGTGATACATCCAAACCAACATATACATAATTTGGACAGTTTAATTTGAACTGCTTGCAAGTTGTTGAGTAATATATAAGCACTTGCACATCATACATCAAAGTCTGCTGAAGTATTATGAGCTAACAAATGTTATGGTCTGTTTGAAGCCTGCTTTTTCAGTCTGCTCAGCAAAAACCAATTTGCTGACTTGGCATTTTTGCACTTATTTTTAACAACAGGAGATGAGACGGTAGTTCGTAAAGTGCATCCAAACACAACATAAATTGCCATTTGGATTTAAAAAAACGGCATTTCGGCCTTCTCAAGTTCAGATTGAGGGTACATTTGGATGCTTACTAATATTTACTAAATCAGCAATGAGATGAATGACCATTTTATCAAGTTGAGATTGACTGTCCATTTGGATGCCATTCAAAACCGGTTTAATGGACTTTCATGGTCATTTATGGTGACATTTCTTCATAAAAGGCGGTCTGAAAATGTTTTTAAACACCAAATGACTGAATATTTCCATTTTTTTTCCAAAGAAAAATCATCTCCATTTTGACCCAAAACCTGTTTTTGTTTTGTATTTGGATGCACTTTGCAAACAGCCATTTTCCTCTCTTACTCACTCAATTTTTCCCAAAGTCTACCAAAAAAGCAGTCTTGAAATCCTTCTTTTTCAGAAAGCTTCTTTTGAGGAAGTGCGTCGAAACAGGCCCCTTGGGGGGAGGGGGTGGGGGCGTTCCATACATTAGGAAAAACAATAGATTGGCAGTATCATTTTTCAAACCGACCCATTGAGAAGTTAGCCTCATTCTCACACCCAATGGCTAATCTTGGGCGGCTCTCTTCGTCAACTGTTTGTGACAACTGACATTAGTGCCCATGTTCGACGTGGCTTCCTCCATTGAAATTGGATTCTTTTAAAAGAGGCCGTAATCAATTCGTTTTCTGCAGCTTCAGAGGGAAAATCCAAATTGCAGATTATTACATTGAATTAGATTCTGACTAATTGAGACTTACATGTCTATGTATCTGATGTAGAGCGGGTCACGGACAATTACATGGCAAAGATGGATCAGAAAAGGCCCGGTCGACGACAGAAGTGATCTGGACCATCAGACCTTAAATCAGGCGTATCTCGCAATCCGAGATGAGTTAGCGGACGAAAAATATATGATTTTGGGGTAGAACGAGCTACTTTACCCAACCAACCCCGCTATGCCGGGTTGTGACGCTCGGAATTGCGAGAAACCCCTGATTTGACGGTCGTTTCCCTGTTTCAATTTCGTTTTTACTATAAATAGTAAGTTTTAGTTTGCTTATAACTCTTCATCCGTCGGGCTTTAGGAGTTGCGCCCAACGTGAAAAGAGCTTAGAATAATTAGGAGAACAGGTTGGCAAAGCCAAATAGGACACTTACTATTTTTGGCCGAAAACCTTGCGCACTAGTAGACATCACGGCCGTCTATAAATAGTAAGTTTACTATTTATAGTAAGTCGCGAATTCTAGGAGTCCTAGTTGTAGTTTGATTCTAATTTCTTTCTCATTGCTTAGTACCCTTATTTAAAGGGTTGTGAACTCGTTTTTATGAATTCATTAAGCTATTACGAATTTATTTAGAATTTATTTCTATTTTCTACTCTCTTTTCTCGTGGATTCGAGAAGTCTCTGTGAGGAGTCCAGAGAAGTTCCGTGGATTCGGAATATTTATCCTCTTAAGGAAGACGGTGCTCAACCTCACGTCCCCCTCTGCGTATCCAAGAACACCCATGTCTGGAAATCAGACATGTTCAATAAAGAGGGTTTTACACGGAAGTTCCGACGTTGGGCCCACCGAGATGTTTGTGTTAAATCCACCCCATTCATCAGTTTCTACACCTGAAATCCCATAAACAAGCCAGATTTAAAACTCACGTGGACCACACAACAGGAAACAGTGGGGATGGAACGCCCACTGTCAAAATCTTTATGGGGACTCATCCTAGTTAGAATGATCTTATGAACGGTTTGGATGGCATATAAATGTGGACGGTTTCAATGGTGAGCATTCCTATTCCAACATTTTGTGAAGTGTGGTCCACTTAAATTTTGGATGTGGCTCATTTTTAGGATCATGTGCTAAGATGAGATGAAGAAACTGATGGACGGGCTAGATTTCCCACTGACATCTCAGAAGCACCCATGTACAAACTGGTCCAGCCAAGGGGTTTGTATTGTAACTACCCGTTCGTCTGAGTGGGACGAACCTGACCACACAAGTTCCCCAAATTGATGGATGAGGATTGACTGTGACACTGGACCGCAAGGACCGGAAACTTAGGTGGGGCCACCATGATTTTTATATGAAATCCACCCGTTAATTCGGTTTCCCAGCTCATGTGACCGCATGTACCTAATGTTGAAATCTTCTTAGGTTTCACATTGATGTTCATGTACCAACCAACCCGTTCATAAGGTTATTTAGAGGTGTACACGAGTCGAGTTAGCTAGTTAGCTCACTCGGATCAACTCGAAAAGGCTGGACTCGGCTCGGATCGAAACTGTGTTCGAGTCGAGTCAAGACAGTTTTAATGAGCTCGAAACATTTCGAGTTGAGTCCCGAGCTAGACCTAGCTTGACTCGATATTGAGCTTGACTCGACTCGGTTAGGCTCGGATCGATTTTTGAGTCGAATATATATAAGTTTAAAAAAAAAAAAAAACCCTTACCCGTTCACCCAACCACGGCAGACAGCACCCAAATCCTAACCCGTTCGCCCAACCCTAATTTGTTCGCCTAAATCCTTTCAGTCATCCGCTCGCCCAAATCCAAACCAACTGTTTGATTAAATGACTCAACCAAGTGTCGGCTGGTGGCATGGAAGGTATGTATGTAAAACAAATACCCTTTTTTCTTGATTTTCGTGTTGCCTAAACACTGCAGCTGTTTTACAAATAGTGAGAATTTGAGATGTAGTCTATATGTTTGTGAAAATGCTGCAGAGGCAGACTCGGCTCAATCTTGGCTCGAACTGGCTCACAGAGACTATGGAGATGGGCACACAGTTCCGGGTATCAGATTGATGTGGAAATCGATAGCCCTCTTTGACATAACCCAATTATCTCCTGAAATGTCCAGATATTTATGAACTAGGGGCAAGTAGTCCAAGCTCGGCGCTAGTGTCTCTTCGATCACATAGGCAAGGAGGCTCTCAGAAACCCCTCCTCAATAGTCCCTAGTACAGGAAAAATGGTAATATGGGGATGGAGAAGGTAACCGTCTTCTTAAAGCAAATTCAATCTCGCGTGAAAGATGAACAACCAGTCCATCCACAAGATAACTTCGTACTCAGGACATTTTCCATATGATTAGGTCAGCGGGCAAGATGAAGCTAGCAACAGATATATGGCAAGGTCTGCATATACAACTCAAGGTGACGGATCTCCCATTGGACCGTTGGGTCTGCTGCTACTCCAAGACGGAGGCCATGAATGATGTAGAGTGGGTCACGGAAACTTTCATGGCAAAGATGGAATAAAGAAGGCCCGATCAGAGGCATAAGTGATCAGGATTGTTAGAACCTTAAAACAGTCATATCTCACAAATCGGAATGAGTTTTTCGACATATCATATATGATTTTGGGGTAGGAGAAGCTACTTTAGCCAACCAACCATTGGGTTGCCCACGCCAGATTTGCGAGATTCCTTCAGATCTAGGTCAAAAAGTCCATTTTATTTTCATTTTTACTATAAATAGTACGTTTTAATTAGATCATAACTTTTGATCCTTTGAGTTTTAGGAGTCCAGCCCAATATAAAAAGGACATAGAAAAATTAGGAGAATAACATGGTTGGGACAAATTGGATACTTAATGTTTTTGGCCGAAAACCATGAAGTCTAGTAGGAATAATGACAGTATGTTTACGATTTGTAGTAAGTCACGTTTTTTAGGGAGTTTGAGTTAGAGTATGATTCTAAAACACTATCCTACGTTTGAGCTCATTATTTAAAGGATTGCATTTTCATTTTTTATCATGAATCAATTTATTTCAAATTATTAGAAATTATTTCTATTTTTATTCCTCGTGGATTCGAGAAATCTCTATGATGAGTCCAGATAAGCTCCATAGATTTAGAGTAAGTATCCTGGAGGAAGATGATGATCCACATCATCACATCCTTCCCTGCATCAATAAAGGTGCAGAACATTTCCTCCATGGAAGGCCCACCCTGTGAGGCTGCTGACTGCGCGATGATCACTACCTTGGTGGGGTGAGGCGGGTCAGGAACAGCTACTCGCGCCATGCAGTTCCTCTTTAGGAGCATAATTTACAGATAACCAAATTAATCATTTAACAACTGAACACCGCAAGCGTGGACAAAAAATATAAACAAAAGTAGCATGCATTTACATGACCATGTTCTACATGAGAATGCTATTTGTTCAATTTCTAAGTTCTGAAACCATGGGAACCTATCATCAATTTAGGTTATTAATCCGAGACTCGTAAGGAATGTCCGCCTAAGTTCTTCAAACAACAACTTGTTTAAGAGATTATTCCCAAAATGTTATACTGTGATACCAAGTTTAAAACCCATCAAAACTCCTCCTCCCTAAGACTCTACACATAGAAGGGTTTTCAAGTCCATCCAAAGCATTGTTTGTGTATCACAGTCCAAGAACACCACCCCTTACATGATTTGAGATAATTACAACTCCAGGGTGGCCCACTGGTATACCCAATCACAATATCCAACTCTCAGGTAAATCCAAACCATTAATCAAGTAGGCCCACCTTATCAAAGTATTACATCTTTCATTGATTTTTTTTTTCCTGGAAACATATTGGCAACTCGTTTTTAGTCGTCCACAATATTAGGCCTTTGTCTCTATCTTAAAAGACAGTTTGGGAGGATGAATGCAACAAAACCTATTTCAAATCTATTCTCATGCACTTGGGAAATATGTGGGCCAAGAATGTGGTCCCACTAGTGTTCTCACCATTTCTTCTAAAAATCAAAATTGGAAGAAAATGGGAGCGGTTGAAAAACTACACATTTTAAGAAATTCCACCTCCTGTTTGATTTGATCATTGAAAGAGAGTGGTGCTCTATACGACAATTGACCTACTTTCATTTTGGGCAGGTGGGCCCATGTGTTCCTCAAATAGAGATAAAAACAATCACCAAATGGGTCCTTATAGAAAATCAATCAAAGTATGTCTCCACAACTCTTAAGCAATGTGACAAATATAATGAAAATCTCATGCATGATAAATAAACTAAAAGATATTATCATAAAAATTTTCAAAATATGGTAGTACTGATTTTTAAGAAGAATGTCCTGAAGTAAATGAAAAAATTATTTAAAATTTAACTAACATGTGATATAATTATTATTAAAATTTTATAGTTATTTATGATCAATCTACAATAAATATTTAATTTTTGGTGAGATTTTTTGATAATATCCAAGAAAACTCTCAAATTTTTAAAAACTCCCAAGAAATTTCCAAGCTGAGAAATTCCCCAAAGCAAGATTTGTCACTAAGTCTTCTGACCCAAGTTGAGTTTTAATTGTTTGGAAGGTTTTGATGCATGTTGAAATAATTTTCTTGTCTTGTCTTTTCCTTGCTATTTTTCACAACAAAAAATGATTTCCAATTTTTCTAGCTCTCGTGCTGAGAAAAAAAATATTTGATGGGGATAGGTACAGCTATTTAGAGATGGAGTTATTAAGTTAAGTCATCTCTAAAAGCAGCAGGTAGCTCAATTATCTCATTTTTTATAGCGGCATGTGTCTCAATCAAATACTATCATATCCAACACTGCCGGTGAGTCATGTACCAAAACAGTGTTGGGTCACTACGCATTCCATGTCACGATTTGATATTTAGAGAATGGTAATTTCACAACATACCACAATATATGACGGTATGGATGCTGCACGTGTTACGAATCCATGCATGTATAAAAACAGGCAGAAAAACAAGAATGCCTCCCAATCTGATTGTTGCAGAAAACTACATCCAAGGAGAAAAGAAATATTAGCCCACCTTCAATGTTAACCTACATGCACTAAGCCTCTAGGATTAGCCTCATTAGAACCTTATGCACCTATGGAACCAAAGGGCACCATCATGATATCTCATGACCGCAACTCATCTGAGTCGACTCGGATTTGATACTATCCAATCCAATTCGATACCACCGAGTCACCCCTGACTTGAGTGAGTTAGGTCGATACATAGCCTGACTCAAGCGAGTCGCAACTCAAGTCGAGACGGAATGAGTCGATCCTAAGTGGCTGAGTCTAAAAACCATGCTTGTGTCCAATGACCCAATAATAGAAGAGTTGTATTGTACTCTGGCTGCATATGCTACTTGATACACAGATACTTGAAAATAGTCTAAACAAGCTAAATTGTGAAACCTAGTGTCACCAAGTTACAATTAAAAATAAAAAATAAAAATTTGCATTAGTTGTAAGACCATTGGATACTTTTCATTTTCAACTTTCCAATACATGTATGGCAGGATAATCAAATGGTTGTATTTTAATTTTTAGTCCATGATACATCCAAACCAACGTATACATAATTTGGACAGTTTAATTTGAATTACTTGCAAGTTGTTGAGTAATATATAAGCACTTGCACATCATACATCAAAGTCTGCTGAAGTATCATGAGCTAACAAATGTTATGGTCTGTTTGGATGCATTTCATGAAAAGGGCTCTCCGAAGAGGGGGTTTTGAAGCCTGCCTTTTCAATCTGCTCAGCAAAAACCAATTTGCTGACTTGGCATTTTTGCGCTTATTTTGTACAACAGGAGATGAGACTAGAGTTTGTAAAGTGCATCCAAACACAACATAAATTGCCAATTGGATTTTAAAAATGGCATTTCGGCCTTCTCAAGTTCAGATTGAGGGTACATTTGGATGCTTACTAATATTTACTAAATCAGCAATGAGATGAATGACCATTTTATCAAGTTGAGATTGACGGTCCATTTGGATGCCATTCAAAGCCGGTTTAATGGACTTTCATGGTCATTCATGGTGACATTTCTTCATAAAAGGCGGTCCAAAAATGTTTTAAAACACCAAATGGCTGAATATTTCCATTTTTTTTTTCCAAAGAAAAATCATCTCCATTTTGACCCAAATCCTGTTTTTGTTTTGTATTTGGATGCACTTTGCAAACAGCCATTTTCCTCTCCACTCACTCAAAATTTCCCAAAGTCTACCAAAAAAGCAGTCTTGAAATCCCTCTTTTTCAGAAATCTTCTTTTGAGGAAGTGCGTCCAAACAGGCCCCTTAGGTGGGGGGGCCGTTCCAGACATTAGGAAAAACAATAGATTGGCAGTATCATTTTTCAAACCGACCCATTGAGAAGTTAGCCTTATTCTCACACCCAATGGCTAAGCTTGGGCGGCTCTCTTCGTCAACCGTTTGTGACAACTGACATTAGTGCCCATGTTCGACGTGGCTTCCTCCATTGAAATTGGATTCTTTTAAAAGAAGCCGTAATCAATTCGTTTTCTGCAGCTTCAAAGGGAAAATCCAAATTAGCAGATTATTACATTGAATTAGATTCTGACTTATTGAGACTTACTTGTTTACGTATCCAAACACACCCATGCCTGGAAATCAAACAAGTTCAATAAAGAGGGTTTTACACGGAAGTTCCTACGTTGGGCCCACCGAGATGTCTGCGTTAAATCCACCCAATTCATCAGTTTCTACACCTCAAATCCTAGAAATAAGCCAGATTCAAAACTCACGTGGACCACACAAGATGGAGTGCCACTGTCAAAATCTTTATGGGGATTCATCCCAGTTAGAATGATCTTATGAACGGTTTGGATGGCATATAAAGGTGGACGGTTTCAATGGTGAGCATTCCTATCCCAACATTTTGTGTAGTGTGGTCCACTTAAATTTTGGATGTGGCTCATTTTTAGGATCATGCGCTAAGATGAGATGAAGAAACTGATGGACCGGCTAGATTTCCCACTGACATCTCAAAAGCACACATGTACAAGCTGGTCCAGCCAAGGGGTTTGTACTGTCTGTAACTACCCGTTCGTCTGAGTGGGACGCACTTGACCACACAAGTTCCCCAAATTGATGGGTGAGGATTGACTGTGACTCTGGACCGCATGGACCCAAAACATAGGTGGGGCCACCATGATTTTTATGCGAAATCCACCCGTTAATTCCGTTTCCCAGCTCATGTTACCACTTGTACCTACTATTGAAATCTTCTTAGGTTTCACATTGATGTTCATGTACCATCCAACCCGTTTATAAGGTCATTTAGAGGTGTACATGAGTCGAGTTAGCTTGTTAGCTCGCTCGGATCGACTCGAAAAAGCTCAACTCGACTCGGATCAAAACAGTGTTCAAGCCGAGTCAAGCCAGTTTTAATGAGCTCGAAACATTTTCGAGTCGTGTCCGAGCTGGACCTAGCTCGACTCAATATTGAGCTCGACTCAACTTGGTTAGGCTCGGATTGACTGGGATCGATGTTTGAGTCGATTATATATAAGTTTTTTTTTAAAAAAAAAAAAAAACTTAACCGTTCGTCAAAAAAAAAAACTTACCAGTTCTTCCAACCCTAAGCCGGGCGGTAAACGCCCAAATCCTAACCCGTTCGCCCAACCTTAATCTGTTCGTCCAAATCTTCTTGGCCGTCCATTCACCCGAATCCAAACCAACTGTTAAACCAAGTATCTGCTGGTGGCAAGAAAGGTATCTATGTAACGCTGCAACTGTTTTATAAATAGTGAGAATTTGAGATGCAGTCTATGTATTTGTGAAAATGTCGCAGAGGTGAGCTCGGCTCGAGTTTAGCTCGAATTGACCCGAGCTATTGACCGAACTGAGCCGAGTTCAAGCTGGGGTCAGCAAGTGGCTGAGCCTAGTCATCTCTAAATTGGTCATTCCCGCTGGGATGAACTGAAAACACAGAGCTTCAACGGCTGGTGTTCAATCCCTATCATTTGATGTGGCATGGCCCACTTGAATTTTGGATCCATCTCATTTTTTAGTCTCTTGTGCTAACTGTTGCAAAAATATTGATTTTTAAATATATTTTAAATATATTTTAAATAAAATATTTTATATATATATATATATATATATATATATATATATATATATATATATATATATATATATATATAATGAAAAGTTTTGAAAAAACACCATTTTGTGGGTTTTTAGGAATAGTCCCACGTGGGAAAGGGAAGAGAAGGAAAAGTGGTTTATATGAAGGATGTGGAGTATTTTAATATTTACTTACCTAGTCCGTGGACTATGGGACTTGCGTATTCGCGCACGCGCTCGGGCTCGGGCTTTAGCTCGGGCACGGGCTCAGTCTCGGTCTCGGTGCGAGGGCGTGGGCATGTGAGGCAGTGTGGCTGTAGAGGCACTAGTGGTACACTTTGCACTTCGCACGTGCGCATCGTGTCACAGAGAGTTGCTTCCTTCGCGAACCGGAGCGAGACGTGTGCGAGTCGCGGTGTGACTAGTGGCTAAGGCAGATAGTTGGCTGGACAAAAATCTAAAGGACTGAATGAGTGTCCCTCTGATTATATAGAGAGCTGAAAAATAGAGCTGTTGCAGTAGATCTGTAACAGCTGTGTCATTAGTGTAGGGTCCAGCTGTAACTGCTGCATGGCTAGTCCAACTGTAACGCACCGGAAAATCGGGGGTCGTGTATAGACTCGACTCCCGAGTTCCCGAGTGTCACTTATCATGCATTTATGGTTTTTTTAATTAATCAAATTTAACTGCGCAATTTGGAATTACCTGAAGCATGAAGCACAATCGTACCAGTCTACTGAAATGTAGGATATTTCACATATATACAGGTCCAGAAATAATAAAGGGTTGCCCAAGGCGTTGCCCAACAGAACAACAAAAGAAGGCTATGTCCAAAAAAAGAGTAAAACTGAGCCCGCGGCTCAGCAAATCCAAATCCAGCTCGATCAAGCCGATGGAGAGCCGCCCATCAGCTGTAAGTAGGAGAGCCCGTCCTCCTCATCCAAGCTCGCCTCGGCAGGCTCCTCATGCCCTGAGTCACCTGCAACTATGAATGGGTCTTGTTGGTGTTTTAAAACACCATCCCAGATTGGGAGTGAGTGATCAACTCAGTGTGAACTATTGGTCTCAAGTTACAATAGGCATCAATTGTAATATGAACTTAATGAAAAGCAGACAATCATTAACACCTAATAACTCTTATTTAAAATGCATGCATGCGGGATGATATGATGCATGTCCTCGTCACAACACTCCCTCAAGCGACTCCATCTAACGATCGCATATGACAACACTCCCTCAGAGCGACCTCGACTTCCAAGTCGCCACCCTAACTAATGCGTGCAATGCGATCGTGTTAGCCGAGTTATTAGTTAAGTCCATTCATCCAGCAGGTTGGGGATTCTGATTCACCCTACGTATCAATGCCCTAAGCAGGTTGCGAGGCCCAAGCCCCATCAACGCGTGAGGCCGAGTCCCCGCGGTCCGTGATCCCGTCGGGGTCCTCATTCCCGACTCCAAGCACATGAGGAGTGCCGATAGGAAGGGATCGCTCGCGGTCAATACGGGGAGGCGCGGTACCCCAGCGTAGGCTGACAGCTCGGACACAGTGTCCCATTCCACCATGCCCGGCTCATGAGACTGTAGACCCATTTCAAGTGGATTTTTGATGGGCTACAACGGTTGCAGGGTGGTTCAGGTTCCATGCATATATGGGCACACAGGGTTAACAAATAGGGTTGATCAGATTGCAGGCTAGATCGCACGAGCCAGGCGAGCGTGGGACGAGCGACCTCGGGCACGAGAGACCTATGTAGTCGAACTACAGCCACCCGAACGCACTCGCCCAAACTCACGGGTTTAGCCTCGAGGCGGTCCTACCCTTGGAGCCGCCTTTGCTCTCCTCATGTTTCCTGACCAAGGTCATCCTTAACAAGCCGACTATACAGACTGTCACTAACATGTCATCATCATACTCCATGCATCTCAGTCATACGAATTAGATGATCTTAGCAAGCAATCAAGCAATATAGTGCATGTGAGGTGTGTGGGTGTGTGTGAGGAAGTTACACACTTCCTCCATCTCAAGCCATCATATGCATAAGAGTAATGGAAGGATACACAACATGGATTCATAACATGTGAAAGAATGACACGACATAAGCATATTAGCATCCATTCACGAAAATCATGTGCATCAACAAATAACATTATAAAGAACATCATGTGCATCCATACAATTTCAAGAACCTACAATTCCTAGGATTTCTCTAGGCTTTCAAATGTACCAATCAAGCATCCAAAATCATTAAGCTAGTATTGTAATTGGTGCTATGCCACCTAAGAACAATAGTCCGCACCTTCGGATTTGTTGAAGACTTGAGAATGACCTAGGAGATGTGGATCTTGGTGTAGAACGGCCGGAATCCTAGGAGCAACCATCACATGTTAGATTCTCATGCAAATCCCCTTCATTACAAGGGTTTCAAGGAAATTTGGTGATGGATCTTACCTAGATGCCCAACGGAACGAAAGAGAGGCCGTGGAAGAGGGATCCTTCTTGGAGAAGGTGTAGGAGGTTGTGGGTTTGATCCTCTTGGGCCCCACCTTGATTGAGAGTCCACCTTGCTCACCACCACTCACACTACTCCCTTGCTCTCCCTTCTTTCTCCTCTTTCTCTTCTCTTTTCTCTCTTTTCTCTCCTAGGGCAAATTCGTATGGGAGAGGGGTGCCCAAAAGAAACCCTTTTTTATAATTCTAGATTTGGTGCAAATGGCCCCAAGCTTCCACAATTTCCTAAAATAGACCATTAGGACTCCCTATTGGTGTTGGGGCGGCCCTAACACCTCTCTAACCACCAAATTTGGTGTGTAGGTGCCCTATGGTTTGACTAGGGTCCATGCAAAAATTTAGGGCGAACGGATGAACGGATATATGATCTGAGCAAGCGTTTTCGACCTTTAAGTGGCCCTTTGGAGGCCATTCTGATTGATGGGGCATTTCTGGTGGTCCTCTGGCCATGAAATTTATAAGGTAGGTGATCCATAGCCCGATGAAGAGCCATGCAAAATTTGGGAGCGATCGGATATGGGGTTTGATCGCACGGGTCCGATTTACGATCAACGGTCATCGTGCCACGATTGGGGCCCAGATTTGGTGGGCAGGCGTTGAAAAATACATTAAACCTTCACCGTAAATTTGGAAGAAATCCGACGGCTGGAAGGCCCGGAGTCTTAGTTTCTTTTGTCAGTGCCAGATTTTAATCTGGCATTAGTGGGGCGCATTGGGCAAGCGCCAGATGGAACTTCTGGGTGTCCACTGGGTCCGCAGTCCGCGATGGACTACAAGCCCAGTGAGATCTATGATTTTCTAAAGTTTTAGATTTTTCTGACCCTCCTCGGTTGCTGGGTGGCCCACACGGGTCATCTTTAAGTGTAAACAGCCATCTGGCTTGGCGGCCCGCACTAGGCCTTATCATGGCCTGTCTGGTCTATTAAATTGGGCTAATCTTGGATTAATTAACTCGTGTATAAGCTAACATTGAGTGCTAATGGTCAGTACGTGATAGTATAAGTTAATTAAAAAAAAAAAATCAAAGATTTTGGAAATCCAAAACAGTGAGAATCCGAGATGTTACACCAACAGCTAGAAAACGGCTTGCTACTGTCTCACAACAGTCAGCATGCAACAGCTTAATGACCCATGCACAACAGTCAGAAAACGGCTAGTTTTCTCCAACAACTAGAAAACGGTAATGGGATTTATTTCCCTGGATCATAACCCCCAGCCACCATAGCCTATAAAAGGAGGGTCTGGATGGGTTTCCAATCCATCTCAACTCACTCCAGCAAACATATATGAACTAAGACAGCCAGCCCTCTCCACTAATATACTCTAGTGTTTCAAGCAACATAGTAAGGTTTGAACCTTAGCTTGAAGAACAGACCAGCGGTGTGGTCTAGGACGGTTCTACTGAACTAGTGGCTGAAGATTTGAACTGACCAGTGCAGTGGTCAAAACCACTTTTCTCTTTCTTTTTCTTTCTTTTGGGATTTTTTTTCTATATTGTAATACTACCAGAAAATGTGTAATAAAGTTCCATTTGGTGGGCCTTCGCGTTTACTAAACGCAGACCCACATCAGGCTTGTCGTATCCTAGAAGCTATTTGCCTGTAACCTATCAGCATACTCAATTTACTTGAGTAGGGGTAAATAATATTTTATAGACAATGTTTTTCCGACGTGCTTCAACCTGTCCTTATTTCTAATTATTATGATATTTTAGATTTTCATATTATAATTTCCAACACTAACATGAATTGAAAATACAAACAAAAAGAGTAGATTTCTCACATACATCTCAGCGGCCCTACCTAGCTTTCTACAACAGGAGAGTGCGTCAGGCAATCCTCTGTTGGTGGGCCGTGCAAGAAAGGCACTCTCCAGCGACTGCGATCATCATATCAGCTTTACGACCCTTGAATTCGCGGTCAGCAGATACACAGTCGAGAAAAACGCAGCAATAATCTATCCCATCACCCCCGAAAAAAGGCACTCTCCAGCGACTGCAATCATCATATCTGGGGAATTCAGTGCATTGAACCACATTCAATGACACAGGTATAAGTCATCATATCAACGATTTGAACCACAAATGGGATATGGTACAGCCATCTCATTACACGTGAAAGGACTCTCTTCCATTGGGGACGGAAGCGGATTGGCTAGTGTACCTCACAACATCTATACATAACTGCTGTATTGACGTCAGCAAGTTCTGTGAATCTGGCCATGAGTATTTGTTATATCCTAACCAACCATTCGTTTTGCAAGCTCGTCTTAAGGCTGAGATGAAAATTAAGACAGATCTAACTATCAAGTGTACCACACAGCAAAAATAAGTGGGGGATTGAACGTCTACCACTGAAACCCTTTCCGGGGTCACATAAGTTTTGGATCGATATGAAAAAAAATTTCCCTAATGTTTAACGGTGAAAACCATTATCTCCGCTGCCGTTTATGGTATCGTTAAGATTATCTTTTCATATGATTCATTTTTTGAATTTTTAAATAATAATCTAATATAATCTCAAAAAATATATGAACGGTTTAGATATAATAAATTCATCACTATGGAGCCATGTAACTTTGAACTCCTTGAAACGGAAACGGATTGGCCACTCCCTGACACCAGCCCGGGGCTGATGGTCGGTGCTTTGTCGGACCCACCATGATGTGTTTCATCCACTCCGTTCATCCATTTTTAAAGGCCATTTTAGGGCTCTATTAAAAAATGAGAGATATATAAATCTCAGGTGGACCACACCACATGAAAACAATAGTGATTGGATTTCCACCATTAAAATCCTTCTAAGTCCCACCGTACTGTTTATTTGACATCCAATCTGTTGATTAGCTCAAACAGGCCCAGATGAAGGGAAAAAACAAAAATCAGCTTTGATCAAAAACTTTTATGCACCCCAAAAGGTTTTTAATGGCCGACGCTCATTCAACACTATTTCATATAATGTGGTCCACTTGAGATTCGTATATACCTAATTTTTTGTCTCATATTATAAAATGATCTCTAAAACTAGATGGACGGCATGGATGAAACACATACATCATAGTGGGACCCACAGACCACCGACCACCAGCCATTGACTGGTGTCAGGGGAGTAGCCAATCCGTTTCCCCTTTGAACCGTTAGTACAACTCGGAGATCGAGGAGCATCAGTGCTCGTCTTTGCACGACACGTACCTAAAGCAGATATACAGCTGGTGCGAAGTACACCAGCCAATCCGCTTCCATTCGGGACCATCCGTCCAGTGGGCCCTTGTACAAATAATACATATCAACCAACGGTCGAACACCTGTCCATCCTAATAAAGCCCGTTAGATGGACATAAATGTTAATTGAAATACAAGAAAAGGGCAATCCATCTCATTTGGGACCATCTTCCAGTGGGCCCCACCACTAATGGCCAGGGTTCAAAATACATGAACAAAACGACCAATAAGGCCCATTAGACAGACGGTCCAGATTGACAACCTAGCACGAATACCGTAGGAATGTTGGATTGAAATACAAGAAAGCAATTTATAGAAAGACAAGCATTTTTGTAGACTCCATACGCTGTACACCACACAAAGCCCATCATCTCAAGCAAAACGAGGAAGAAAAATACAGATACCGCATACGTATTAGAAGTGAAAAACAAACACTCCGGTCTACATTCCTACCTGTACAGTACAAACACACTACAGTCGTCGACGACGACGAGTGGCATTCAAGTAATTTCATTCATCATGATGGCAATCCAGTAAATACGGCTAGAACCAGGGGCAGGAAGCGTCTTCCTCCTGTACTACGGGAGTCCTGCATAGAGGACAGGTCGTATTCCAGTACTCCAACCACTTCTCTAAGCAGCCCTTGTGAAAGAAATGGCCGCAGGGCAGCCGGTTTATCGCCGAGTCCGGTTCGAACCGGGTGAGGCAGACCGAGCAGTCGTGATCGGACGGGCAGCGGAAGCAGGACCCGAACCGGATGGACGGGACCCGGGAGCGGAATTCATCGGTGAAAGGGGGGAATTCCAAGGGTTCTGATGGGGTTTCGCTGATGTCTGCAGATGGCGGTGGGGATGGGAGGCGGATGCCGACTACGTGGAGGATTGATCGGACGATCTCTTTGAAGATGGTGATCGAGAGGGCTGTGTTGACGAGGAGGACGGACAGGACCCCTTCTGATGGGGTGGGCATGCTGGAAAGCCCCATGTTTGGAAATCCGACGGTCTGGATCGAATAAATTGAGAGGGGAGATGGGGATAAAAGAATTTTATAGGAATTTGGGAGATTTTTTCGAACGGATTACAGAAAATGCAAGAAAGTGGCTTCTTCGATCTTAGCTTTTGGGATTTTGTTCTTCTGATTGTCAGAATTTGAAGAGGAATTTAAGGTATTATGTCCTGAAATCAAACAGAGGTGCAGAAAATTTCAGTAAAAAGGAAGAAGAATTCGGAGATTGATCTAAATTCAACAGTTTTCAATTGAAAGAGGAAAAAAATGCGGAATTGATTCTATACATTACCTTACAATTCCTCAGACGAATTGCTTGATAAAAATCCTTTCCTGTAACACCAAAAGAAGAAAATGAAAACAGGGATGTTAGATTTTCTACGAATGAAATCGGATAGACGGAAGAAAGATTTCACACAAGGGGAGCAATCTCCTCCTTAAAAGAGCGGAAATTGAGCATTTTTTTCTCAATGAAGAACAGCTCAAAAGAAGGTGATAAAGATTATCCAAACGAGGGATTTTTCAGATCTGCAATGAAATAAGTTGGATAAGAGAAAGGATCGGATTCTAGAAATAGAGCGAGACAGGTACGGACAGAAATCTCTAAAGAAACGAGATTTCTACTTCCTACAAGTGAAATTGCATCGAGTCATCTGTCTAGATACGAATTTAAATGCATAAGCAAACGATGACAGGAAACTTGCAATCTCGACAAAAAAAAAAAAAAAACGAAGCCTAAAATTGGGGGGAGGGAGAGAGATCGATGACAACAACCGATCGAGTCGATCGATCTTCAAATTTCAACAAAACACCAGTTCCGTGGAGAGAGAAACAGAGAGAGGATCCGAAGCAGCAATAGATCGATCGCTTCTCAGATCTCAATAGAAAACCAGATGAGAGAGAATGAGGACTCGAAGAGATATAGCTACATCGATTCTCAAATATCAATAGCAAATCAGTTAAGCCAAAGAGAGAGATAGAGAGGATCGGAAGCAGCCACGGATCGATCGCTGCTTAAATCTCGACAGAAAAATAGCCAAAACGACGTAATAGACGATCAGGCACCGTCAAAAAAACAACTGAGAGATAGAGCATACCTCGTTCAGCCTAATGTGTAGCAAGAAAACGAGAGAAACGAGGTAAAATAACAGAGAAGACTGGCGAAGATGATCGAATCTCCAATCGCACTACCGCAGAGTGAGAGCTGTGGCCCCTTTAAATAGCCTCTCCACGTCTCTACTTTGATCGGCTTCTAACCCTACTTACCTAACTAGTGTTACTTAACTAACCTTAGTTAGTTTCTCTCTCAGGCATTGTATGATGCCCGCTCGTGCAAAATGTCCTTTTCTCCTCGACCCTGTTGCTCCACACGTGGGTCCACTTTCCAGTTAATCCGAACCCTTCATCTTGTGATCCATCTCATTAATAGGCCACGTCATAAAACGTCTTCTATTCATACAATCAAAACCGTCCAATCGGTAGTCTTCAATTGGACAGTTCACGAACGTTCCAGATCAACGAATAGAAAATGTTATCATATTGCATGGATAGAATATTTCCATGACCAGAATTTCTGCATCTGCAAGTATCATTATGGATCCCACCATATGTACGGTGCAGATTAGAGATAAGTGGGCCCCACCTGTAAGATTGTGGGCCCAGAAAAATGACCATTTCGTGATGGCATCTTACATCTCCGCCGCTACCTGTTATCCTTTCCTTGCGCGAGTCTTGCTGCGCCCACACGCATTCACAAGGCGTAACATCTACACGCCACCGCATGTGCGGACTTGGCATACACGTGCAGTATCCCAGCCGTTCATCGGGTGGGCCTGACTTATATATTTTACTAGGATTTTCAACTCATCAGGTGGGTCTGACTGTATATCTTACATCAGGTCGTTCTGCCCATCAGCTGGGCCAATAATTTAAATAAATTTAAAAGGCTTAGAAAATTTCAGCTAAGTATTTTATTTTTCGTCTGTATTTTTATTTCATAAAAAGTGGGCCATTTGATTAACGGATAGAGATGATTCTTGGTCCAGAACATAAACATGGTGTACCCCTCATGATGGATGGTCTGGATCTCATACTTATCTGCCACGCTGGCAGTTCCCAACATGCGTATTGGCTTAGCAAAGCCGCTTTTAAGGTTAGGCTTATATAACTATGGTGATTTAATTAATATTGTAATCCAAACTAGATTGTTGGTTCGTATTATTAATGTGTTATCTTGAGCTTTGCTAATTCATATGCGCATGAAGCTCTCTCTACACACGCACAGGCACGCGTGCCAATATGGAATATACGTGAGAGATCAGATCTCTTCATCAAGTAGGCCACACCGGTTAGATCTCTTGGCCTAAACAATAAACTATCTCACGCATCGAATGGGCCATAAAATGAAAATTAAAAACAATCTATTTTCTAGCCATCCATTTCGTCTTGTAATTCGTGGCCCACCTGAGGTGCAAAAATGCCCCTCCTTATGCAAGATGGTTCAAAAAGCGTAGACCAACTAATGGAAGGATCTGATCTCTCACACGTGCTCCATACTGGCATTTATGCTCGCGTGTGTATAGAAAGAGCTCTCACACGTGTATGTAATCAACAAACCCATGTTATCTTAGTATGCATTTTTTAAATAAGAGAGATTATTTTAAAGAAAGAAAGAAAGATGAGATTATCAACATTTAGAGTGGCTAAGCATGTGAAGTGCCAGTATACATGAAAACAATGATTATTGTATAAGATTCTCAGCTTAGGTCATGTAAAATCAAGATAATGACGTATATTATTTGTTGGCCAATAAATTCTTCATGAGATTTTTATATTTAAGGTTTTTATTGGAAAAGTATTAGGAAAAAAATTTAAAAATAATAAAATAAAAATATTTATTATAAAATAATAAATAAGATTATATTTTGAAATGTGTATTCGTATAAGAGATACACTTGAGTAAACTAGTACATCCGATTAGTTACCATGTGGGAACCATAAGTTGTATATGGCATCTCAGCCATCTAAGAAGCTTGTCCCATCATGAAAATGGGATGTTAGAAAAATCGGCCGAGTCCAACCATCACGTGGAACACATTGAATGAAAACCGAGAACGACCATTTAAAAAACTTTACTTTTGCACGAGGCATCTCATTTTTACGGTTGGATGGACTTGATTTTTGGGGCATCCTATTTCATGATGAGATGGATTTGATATCTGGGGCGGTAAATGTCATCCACATATTTGGGCGGTAAATGTCATCCGCGAGCTTGACTCCTATTTTAACATAGTCCGTCATGAGGAGTGAGGAAGGATACTTGTGAGTGAACCATAGTTGGAAAGGTGCGTATGACTTAACTTGACTCTTTCTCAATTTCCTTTGCCTTTATAATTCTTTTAAAGGCAGTTAAGAAATGGTAGGTATGAAATTTTTTACTCCGATGGTTGGGCTACAACCATAAAATATGAGTAAAGATCTCAATAACTGAAGAAGAAAGATTTAAGTACTATTTTTTACCCATATCATATGCAGTCTTTACTTTAAAAGATATATGATTTGTTGTGTTTTCTAGAATAAAAATAAATTTTAAAAATAAAAATTACTTTTAGAAAGTAAATAATATATTAATTATTTAAACTTTTCATAAATAGTGTGTATAGCCAGTCGATAAGAGAAGGGGTTTTTACTTATGTAACCAGGGTTCAAATCTCATATTCGCACCGTCCGCGCACGCATGTGGCGTAGGCTGTAGGGCTGCTTGGGCGTTTTTTGGCGCTTTATTAGGCGCACTTAACACTTCGCACGTGCACATCGTCGCAAGGAGCTATGAGAGCCTTAGTCTTTTTGGTACTCGGTTCATATTTTTGGACCATGGTATCCTGATGTTTATTACCTTTTTTAGTTGATTGAGAATAATTGTGACATGATTGTACATGTGACACCTATGTCATGTGTCGCTTATGTGGATACAGTTTTTCCTATTGGATAACTGCTCCTGTCTGAATGAGTATAAAAATAACTGTCATAGGACAAAGGGTCATGTCCTTTCAGAAAAAGGCAATTATTTGTTGTGAATGGGTATGGATTTCTTGAAGAGGCTCTTTAGCATCTCTTCAGGAAGAAATCCATAACCCTTCAATTGATATAAATCCTGGATACTATAATCCAAAAGTATACTACTCAAAATCCTTAAGATAATATTATCTTCTGTGTAATTACTCTCGATCTAATCTCTTGCTGGATTTTTTCTGGACGTCTTAAGGCATATCGGTGTCAAAACTAGAGATCTGTTCAACACTTAAATGTGCAAATTTTCGTGTTGAAAATCGGATAGAGAGTTCATTGTATTCTGAAAACAATTTGCAGATTTTCTTCGTTTGCACTTGCTGAAAATTCCAGAAAAAAGGGCAGCAAATCTGTCTTGAAAAATTGACTATTCAAGTCGAGCTTTGAACTAGAAATATCTGTTCGTTTCATTATCGTTTTCTTCTATCCTCCGTTGTATACAAGAATTTCTTACTTTTCAAATAAATATAATTTTACAATAACATTACATGTTTGGTTATGCTTACGTGGTCTTTTAAGAAGCTAGGAATGAAAAAATAAAAAAATCCTAGCCTAGCTTCACAAAGTCAAGCAACTCTGAGCAGGCAAACATGATAAATAAAAAGGTACATAAAATAGAGAAAGAGTGCGAATGATGATAGGTAGAGAATGTATGGAACGAAATGCATTTTGAGCTTTAGTGACAAGTGATGAGTGGAAAATCCATAAATGTACGAACTTGTCATTCATTAATCGCCGTATCATCTTCTAGGGGATGCATCTACATCTTTGGTTGGTAAAAAGAGTGCCAAGTGATCGTTGGTGTTTGGTGGGCCAACGGTTTACTTTCTTCACATTCTCGTGCTTCTCTCATTATTAAGAACTTTACCCTCTCTTTCAAGATCTGATTCCTAGCCAAGCCCAAGTTTACATGTTTTGGGATTCAACGATCAAGGTTGTTCGCTACTTCAATGGCCATTTAGGTTCTATACTTTCTTTTTTCAATTAATTCTCATTGCTTCCTTGAGTATATACATGTAGTTTAATCTTTTTACTCCATTAGTGGGACCGAGGGTTAGAAACCTCTTGACCGGTTGAGTTGGAAATTTTACCTCTCAATTTTATTAGACATTCAACGGTGATTAAAGAATTCAAGTACAATTTCATCAGGATATAGCCCGGTAGTTAAAGAGCAAATCTTTTTAATTTAAATGAAATGTCTACAAGGGCTTACTTCCCATCTTCACAACAAGACAATCCTCACACACTAATTCCTTGTGTGGGCATTTAGCTTTATATGATAAGATTTTTTTAGCTTTTTAATACTTTTTGATAAATACCCTAATAAAAAATAATAATTTAAAATCTAATGATATTTTGAAAATCTCACCATGTTTTACAAAATTAACGTGAGATTTCAAAATTTCAGCAACATTTATTATATTACCTGGACATATTCCAAGAGTTGATATTTACATCCCACTTAATTAATTCGCATACATACATGTACTATTTCAATTCTCAAAATATAAAATGAGTGTACTCGACTAGAAAGCAGCTGGTGTGAATAACCGCTTCATGAATTTTGTTGGACGTTTGCTGAAACTGGCAGTATGTGGCATGGCGTACAACGGCTGCCACCATTTTTTGGGAAACGGATTGGCTACTCCCCGTGCCACCAGCCAACGGTTGGTGGCCGGTGTTCCGTGGGCCCACCATGATGTATGTGTTTCATCTATGCCGTTCATATATTTTTCTAGATCATTCTATTATATGAGACGAAAAATTAAATATATCTCAATATCAAAGGGATCATATTATAAGAAACCGTGTTGAATGAACGTATCCCATTAAAAACTTTTTGGGGTCATAAAAGTTTTAGATCAAGCTGATCTTTGTATTTTCCCTTCATCTGAGTTTTTATGACCTAATTAATAGATTGGATGTACAATGGGCCTTAGGAAGATTTTAATGGTGTATATATAATCATTATTATTTTCCTGTGGTGTGGTCACCTGCAAATTACAACCCCTCATTTTGGGGATAAAGCTCTAAAATGATCTGTTAAAATGGATGAACAGAATGGATGAAACACATACATCATGGTGGGCCAACAGAGCACTGCCCACCAGCCACCGGGCTGGTGGCCGTGGGAGTAGTCAATCCGTTTCCCAGCATCTGTCGCATTCTGTGACCGTCTGTCATTTTAAGTCCGTTCCCTGCATTAATGTGGCACTCCCAGCTTTATATTTTTTGGAGCCTCCGATTGCGATGGAAGTGTCCCTATTAGTGCGGTGGGTCGGGTTGGGGGGCGGCGCGGATTAGGACGCGGATTTCCTGATAAAGGAAGTTCCTGGAACCCCGGCAGGGCCCACTGTGATGTTTTAAAGAAATCCATTCCGTTCATCCATTTTGTGAGTCCATTTTTGTAAAATAGGCCAAAAATGAGCCGAATTCAATACTTAAATGGGCCGAAAATGTAAGAATTGAACGTACACTGTTGAAATATTCATGGGGCCACAGTAGTTTTCGGTTTTCATAGAATCAAGCTAATATTTTTGTTTTCATTTCATCACATTGGGAACGACCTTATGAACGGTATGGATGTCATGTAAACATCACTGTTGACCTTATGAACGGAAGTTTCAAGTGTAAGAATTTCCCTAAGCACGGGCTGTTTGTTTTTCAAAGCAATGGGAAATGCAAGAGAAATAATAATTATTACCATTTCCTGGGTTTGAAATTTTATAGGTAATTGTGCTAGGGAATTTTTGAACTGTAGGATAATGTGTATGATATATCCATTCCTTCCTTCTATTTTATTACAATATTTTAGAGCATGGGACAAAAATAAAGTGGATCCAACACTCAAGTGGCTCACACCAAAAGAAACAGTGGCCTTACAAAGTTTTTAATGGTAAATATTAAATTCTCTTTTTTGTATGACGTGGTCCAAATGAGTATTGGATATGCCTCAATTTTTTACTCATGATATGAATTCAAATGGAATAATGGATGAACGGTGTAGATAAGCGAAATGAATCACAATGGGACCACAGATACTTTGTAATATTTTTGGTTTTTGTGCCAAAAAGTAAGCAGTGAAATCAGGTAATGCGAATTCCTGGGGATGTAATTATTACTTTTTTTTAACCGGAATTTACCGTTTGGGGACAATGACATCCACTATTCAAAACTTTTTGAGGGATACAGTAGTTTCCGATGAAGCGGATATTTTTGTTTTCACTCTGTGTATCTTTATGTTAACTTATAAATAGAATGGATCTCAAAAATACATCACTGTGGGCCTTATAAATGTTTCAACGGTGGGTGTGATGGCTCCCACAGTATTCTATGTTAGGTCCACTTGAAATTTAGATCTATCTCATTCTCTTTGTAACGCCTTAAAACGATTTCTAAAAATGGTTGGACGGTATGGATACAACACATGCATCATGGTGAGGTCCATAGGGCTTGGTGACGTAACTTCAACAGCAAATTCGCTACTAACCTTGTCAGTACCCAATCTGCGCCCAACGGATTGGCTACTCCCCTGCAGCCAGCCAATAGCTGATGGTCGGTGCTTCGTGGGCCCCACATTGAAG
Organism: Magnolia officinalis; assembly: GCA_021015155.1. Classification (NCBI taxonomy): domain Eukaryota; kingdom Viridiplantae; phylum Streptophyta; class Magnoliopsida; order Magnoliales; family Magnoliaceae; genus Magnolia; species Magnolia officinalis. The sequence goes on along the minus strand of JAJHSJ010000015.1, from coordinate 7,479,209 downwards.
TATTTGTTTCATCCATGCCGTCCATCTATTTTTCTATATCCATTTATAGTATGAGACAAACAATTAGGTATATCCCAATCTCAAGTTGACCACGTTACCAGAAACAACGTTGAATGAATGTCGGCAATTAAAAACTTTTTAGGGCCATAAGAGTTTTGGATTAAGATAATTTTTGTTTTCTCTCTTCATGTCTTTGACCTAATCAACAGATTGGATATCAAATAAATAACACAGTGGGCCTTAGGATGATTTTAATGATGGATATCCAATCACTATTGTTTTCCTCTGGTGTGGTCCATCAGAGATTTATAGACCTCTCATATTTTTCAATAAAACTCTAAAATAATCTGTAAAAATGGATGAACGGAATGAATGAAATACATACATCATGGTGGGTCCCACATAGCACCGACAATCAGCCACCGGGTTAATGGCGGGGAGTCGCCAATCCGTTCCCTATTATTGGGGGTACTGGTTTTCTCGTGGCTTTTAGCTCTGCCAAGATTCTTCTTCCAATGAGTATGTATTTATGGGAGTGGATGAGGTGTTACCCAGGTAACGTGTTACCCTCAAGGTGTGGGGCCCATCTTGATGAATGTTTTTTTAAATCCACGTCGTCCATCCGTTTCTTCGAATCATTTTAGGACGTTATGATAAAATGTAAGTAGATCCAAATCTTTCGTGGACCACACCAATGGAAAAAATTAGTAAATGACCAAACTTTTTTATTGCTACAGAAGTTTTGGATCAAGCTGATCTTTGTATTTTCCCTTCATCCAAGTAATTTTGACCTTATCAACGACTTGGATGGAAAATAAACATTATGGATCTTCTTACAATGGGTCCTAGGTAGTTTTTAATGGTTGGCATTCAATTACCACTGTTTCCTGTGGCGTGGTCCACCTGAGATATATTTTTTCTTAAAGTTAGGGAACACTTCATAAAATGGGCTTGAAAAACGGATGGACGGCATGGATATACAATACATTATGAACGTCCACGGTAACACCTAATCCGCGTGTATGTCTATATATTTCGGACGCGGATCGAGTACTAACGAACTGTCCTGATAGGGGCTTTATCGGTCCACCTTGATGTATGTGCTTTATCCACACCGTTCATCCTTTTTGACAGATAATTTCATGACATGAACCTATAAAGGAGGAGAATCTCATGCTCAAGTGGACCCCACTTACAAAAAATAATAGGGATGGATGTTGAAAACCTCATCGGCAGACAGAAGTTTTAGATCAAGCTGATATTTATGTTTTCCCTTCATCCAGGTCTCTCTGAGCTTATGAATGGGTTGGATGGAAAATAAACATCACGGTGGGCCTTAAGAACCTTTCAACGGTGAATTTCATTGTGGCTACTGTTTTCTGCCGTGTGATTGACTGAAGACCTCGATCGGCCTCCTTTTTGGACTCATAATAAAAAATGATTAGTCAAAATAGATGAACGGTGTGGATAAATACACATATCACAGTGGGTCCACATAGCCCCTATCAGGACCGTCCATCTCTAAGTATGTCCATCCACCCCATATATTTCGCCAAAGGTTAGAAATGGTGGCCCATATGATTGATGACTGTTACTCGTTCGAGAGATTCCTTCCTGTGCGACGTGTCATCTTTTTGTGAAGTGAGTCTCGGGGTTCCAACTCCTTTCTTTCCCTGTGCTTTCAGGGTCGTTTTTGGCATTCATGCCATCTCTCTACGTGTCTCAAAATGCAGGGTTGGTTGAAAGGTATATCGACACGTGGAAGCACAGTCTATACATGATTCATACCTTTCACTAGCAAAGGACTTTCCCATCCATTGGACTCTTTTTCTGAATGTTTCCACAAATGAGTGACTGTGTTCATTTTATCATATTCCTATTTATTTGGAGCTACCTTCCTTTGTGAATCTCTCTCTCTTTATATATATATATAGGAAAACGCTCACCTGCGAACCAGTTCTTACGTAGTACGTACGAACTTTTTTGAGAACCCATCATAAGTGATGAATCTCGCAAATCTGAACGGTCCACATGAAGCAGAACCTCACGAAACCCCAAAGTACGAATTTTTAATTTGATCCGAAACTTTGGTGGACCATGAATAATGTAAACAAGTTCTTTCTCTGATTTTAATTTCTCTTTGCTATGGACGGTATGTATAAAAGTTTCAGATAAAAGTAAAACTTGGTCCTGGGGGGTTTCACTAGGTGCTGCTTCACATGAACGGTTCAGATTTTGGATCCACATCACGTATGATGGGTTCTCAAAAAAGTTCGTACATAGCACGTACAAACTAGTTCGCAGGTGAGCGCGTCTCTCTCTCTCTCTCTCTCTCTCTCTCTCTCTCTCTCTATATATATAATATATATATATATATATATATATAAAATAAAAATTAAAATTAAAAAGGAAAAAAAGTTGTACTTATATATTTATTTGTTGCATACTGATTTTATTGGTAGGGTTAGTGGCCCACTAACTTGGATGACATGATGGACCACTACCAAGCTTAATCTCAATCCTTGAATGTCTAAAGAGGGAGCCCTGAAAGGAAGCACATTGCCTACTGATGAATAACTTAGTAAGCTGGGTAGGGGCCACTGTGATTTATGTATTATATCTACTTTGTTCATCAATTTCACCGGATAATTTTAGGGCTTGAGCTATATATAAAAAAATAAAGCAGGTCTGAAGTTACACCATTGGAAATTGTGTGAATTGAATGTCTACCACCGTTGAAAAGTTCATAGGGGCCATGGGATTTTTGGATCAAGTTGGTACTTTTGTTTTCTCTTCATTCATGTCTCTGTGATCTTATGAATAGGTTTGATAGCAAATAAGAAGTAAGCCCCGGGAAGGTTTCAATGGTGGAAATTATTATTCCTACAGTTTTTTTTTTTTTTTTTTCTATGGTGTGGTCCACTTAGCTTTGGATATTCTTCAATTTTGGGTGCAACTTTTAAAATGAGCTGTTAAAATGGTTGGATGGGATGGATAAATCATATACATTTGCAGTGGCCCAACAAAGTTTAGTACACGATCCAATTTCACCCCAAAAATATTAGAGATAAAGGCTATAATTCAATGGCTGTTCGCATGGGATGCTGTGACCCAAATCCAAACGGTTGAACCGATGGGCCTTGATTTCGATGGTACACCCAAAAAATCTCTTTGATTAAGAAAAACTAATCTATTGACACTTGTCTTACAAATGTGAAAAGAGTCAAAAGATCAAAAGGGTTATTTGCACAATGGAGCTCCCACTTTAGAGCTCTTAATTTAACTGAACGGAACGTTCTTACATTTTCATGTCCGGTATAACTCTACACTTGAGAACTCAAGTTCTACAAACATATCATAGGATAAAGAAAGATATGTTGTTCAAATAAAAGGAAGACATAACCCGCTTTATGGGAACTCAACATCAGTTCATAGAACTTAAGTGGAGAGTCAAAAGGTCCAAATGACTTGAAGGGAATTTTTTTAACACACACTCAAACCAACCACATTGGCCACTCATTCCTCTGATCTCAGTATTGAAACAGAGTGTCCACCGTTTAGCCAGACTCATCCTCAAAGGCGATGCATCTTGTAAACTTAAGAAATACTTAGAGCTCGTTTGGAAACATGACTTTGGATTACTCAAAAATAGAGCTTGTTTGGAAACTTGTGTTTGGATTACTCAAAAATCCAAATCACAATTATACTAGAATCAAATTGAAGTGAAATCAACTATTAGTTTAGTGGTATGTAATTGAAATCTTGTGAAATTCAAAAATTATATTTGCTAATTTGAATTTTGGTTAAAGAGATTCTCTAATATATTCATAGAATAATGAAGTTGATAAAATAAATTATCTTTAATACTTCAGACCAACAATGTAAATGACTGAACCATGTCTCACATATGTATGAAATTAGAATCCTCAGCAAGTTGTACATTTGTTTCACCTGTCCTTTTAACTCCTCTAAAAATAATCAACTTTGACTATATATTATTAAAGCTTATCTTTCGACAGCTTAAAGTGGTCCACAATGTATTAATGAATAGAATGATAAAGCTACAAAGGAAATAATATTAAAAGATTTTTTTTCAAAAAGAGGTTTGCTAATTTCACAAGCGCTTGGAGCCCAGCCATCTCAATGCATTCACATGTCCCCATATGGAAGCCATGTGCTAGATCTGATCTTTTCATCTTCTCAGGAATAATGTTGAAATCTTCTGCCTCAAAAATCATCAGGTGGGCTACATTGTACAAAGCACACTAACAATCAAAAATAAGTTTTTCTAGCCCTTCATTTCTTTTTATGATAACTAAAGTACAAAATGGCCTGATTCTTGGCCAAAAGATCTAAATGGGTTAGCCCATGTGATGGAAAGCTTAGATCTCGCACACATGATCAATATTGGCACACATGCTAGCATGTTGGTGGCCAGGTTCCACACGCGTGTGGATTTAGTAAACCTCATTAAAGAAATATCAGTAAAAGACCTTCTGATTATTCTTTAGTGCAATGCTTTTTAATGTTTTTCAAATCTACACATTTAAGTGACTAGAAATGAGACTATTCCATTAATATTTTTCAATCTTTAATTAAGAATGAAATACGGCGGCCTGCCTCTCTACGCGCTACCAACATGCAAATCTTTCACAGTGCGGTGGACATCAAAGCTGTCCATCAGGTGGGCCCCATCAAGTAGATAGCCTGGCCAAAAGATCTATATATATATATTTAAAAAACAAATGGATGGCTACAATACATTTATCTCTTGAGTTTATTTTTCCCATATAAAATGGCCCACTAAATAAGTGGACCTGATTGATCTTTAGTTCAAGCTATCCAGATGTCTAGCCCAACCTGATGGATTGCTCAGATCTTACACAAACATACCAACTTAGCACGTGTGATGGCATGGAGAGGATCTTGACCATACATGCATATGGGAGTTGAAATCCTGAAAAAGGGAAAAATGGGTCAACAAGATACATGTATCATGTCACAAATTTCCACTCATTAAACACGGTTTATTTGTAAGTGGCCCACCAAAACCCATCTTAAAAATGCTACTTTCCGACTTGAGATGTCAACTGACCTTATTGGACGTGTTCCCCATTATCCATCACTATGGTAAAATACATTATATAAAGGTTGGTGAGAACTATAAGAAATTGCACTTGATGATCAGGACATGGGTTGGAAGAAACGGTTCACGGTTCACCACATCTTGAAATCTAGACCGTCCATCTGTCAATGCTAAAAGCAATGCATGTGTCGCTGCTTTTTACACCTCCCAGCAATGGCTACTTTGGGGACCGTATTTGAGTTGTGCAGAATATGGAGAGGTAAAGTTTATGTTCATGGACTTTGTTGTGTGTTGAATTTTGATGCTTGCTCACTTTATCGTTCTTGTTCTTTTTCTTCGTGTAGGCCATTCTCTTGAAGAGTGCACTGTCAAGCATTTATAAAAGATGGGATTAATGCACATGTGCATGATTAAGACTAGATCATGTTCGACTTTGTGCGGTACATCAAATAATTAATGACATATTTACATATTTATTCAAAGGATTTTATTAAGATTTTCTAATGTTTGAGTTTATACATATTGATGTGCGCATGATATTTTGACCACTCTTCATGATGAAGTGCAGCTAACATTTGTTGATCAGAGGCTTTGTCTGTTGTCTAATGTATTAAATTTGTCTGTAACATGATCTGTCAATGATATCAACAGACTACTCAATTCCATCGATCAGTCGTCGATGCTATCGATAAATGCTTGATCCCAGTGAGAAAATTCGAAAAATCTTTGTTGATTGCTAGACAGTATAGAGATTACTAGTGGATAGCATTAAGGGTTCTCTGGTGTCTATTGATGCCATCAAAGATATCATCGAAGGTGCGCGCAGAATTGCAAAAATGTGTGATTTGTTTCCTATTTTGATTGCGGTAGTATATATACTGGGTGTAGTCAAGATTATGATAAGGATTAAGATTCTCTAAATGTGTTTAAGGGTTTGAGAGGGATTTTTAAGGAAAAAGGCTTGGGCTTTTCTTCTTGGGGCTTTGATCTGTAAGATTTTCATCTCTTGTACCTTTATTTTTTATAGTGCATTATCGCTTTGTGCCGTGGTTTTTTCCATGTAAATTTGAATTGTCTTCCTGTTGAATTTGTTTGTGAGATTGTGATTATCTTGTTTAATTCCACTTTAAGTGCTTACATGAGCCCAACAAATGGTATCAAAGTAAACGTTGGGAAGCAGAATGAATTTGTAGACAAGATATCTATGCAATCTAACATGAAGTTCTGTGTAGAGAAATATTTTGGGAAAAACAATTTTGAACTAATGAATGTGAAGATGAATGACCTTCTAGTTCGACAATGATTGAAAGATATACTCCTTGGAAAGTGACCAAAAACTATAATAGAAGCATAGTGGAATAAATTAGATCAAAAGCCAATATCTCAATCCAATTTTGTATAATGGATGAGGTCCTCTATAATGTTTTAAGAGAAAAGATTGCAACAGATACATGAGGAAAGTTAGAAAACATTTATGCGAAAAAGTCTCTTGAGAATCGTTTGTATCTGAAACTACAATTGTTCTATTTGAAGATGACTAAGGGAGCTGACGTTGAAACCCATATCAATAACTTCAATAGGCTTCTCTGCAAGTTATTGGATGTGGATGATGTTATGAAGGATGAAGATCAAGCATATATTCCGTTGAATTTTTTTTCAAAATTGTATAAGTCATTCAAAGACTCTTTATACACAGGTAACATGACCTGTAACGTTGTGACTGTTATCTCAGCTCTCCAGTCGAAAGTAATGAGAAAGAAAAATTATGATGTGGGTGCTTCCACAAATGCATTAGTTACGAGGAGGAGTTCTGAGCGAGATAGTAGATCTTCACGATCGAGATTCAAATCCAAGGGAAAGGGAAAAGGAAAAGGAAAATTGAAGTTATGGAATCGTGACATGTTAGAGTACATGAAGAGTGATTGTAAGAATCGTAAGTCAAAAAAGAAAAAATCAAAGAGTTCTTTTAGAGAGGCAAACCATACAGAATCCAGCGAGGACACAAGTGGTAATGACGTGTTGACCGCATCAAAATCTAAGTATTTTAGAGATGAATGGGTTTTGGATAGGGGGCTTCGTATCACATAACCCATCATAGGAGTTGGTATATCAGTTACAATGAGTACGATGTTGGTCAGGTGTGTATGGGCAATGACAATGCCTGTAACATGGTTGGTGTTGGATATGTGCGCATCAAGATGTTTGATGACATGGAGGGTATCGGGACTGATGTGAGACACGTTCCTGATTTGAAGACGAGTCTGATATCTCTAGGTGCACTCAAGACACTTGGGTGCAAATTCATCGGGTTTGATCGTGTCCTTAAGATTTCAAAGGGAGCACTCGTAATCATGAAAGCATAGATGAATTGTAACCTTTACAGGTTGATCAGAAGTACTTCATCGGGTGGAACTGCAGCAGCTGTAATGGATTCCACGTTTACACGTGTGTAGCATGCGTGCCTAGGCCACATGAGCAAACAGGGTAATCAAGGTACTTTTTGACCATTATTTCATTTCAGTTTTTAAAAGCATTGTTTTTAATATATATGAGCATTGTATATATGGTAAACAGTCAAGGTTTTCTTTTAAGTCTGGGAAACATATATGTAAGTGGGTTTTAGATTATGTGCATTCTGATATAAGGGGTCGTCGCCCATAGTTTCTGTTAGAGGGTCGTCATAGTTTGTTACATTCATTGATGGCTATTCTAGAAAGGTGTGGGTTTGATTTATGAAAAATAAATTCAAGATTTTTGTCAACTTCAAATAGTGGAAGGTGGTGGTGGAAAAACAATCAACGTAAAAGGTGAAAGTATTGAAGATAGATAACGGTGGAGAATTCACTTATGCGGAATTCAATCGATTTTGTAAAGATGAATGGATCATGAGACACAACATAAAGCGCCGCACACCAAAGAAGAATAGTGTGGTTGAGCGGATGAATTGGACTCTTTAGGAGAGGGCTCGATGCATGACGAGAAATGTTGCGTTTCCAAGTTTGGAATCAAATTCTTCCTTCAAAAAAAGAATGTATTAAGTGAAATTTGTATTTGGTAGACCATAAAATTGTAATCAAGGGATCAGATTTCACAACTGATGCTTGTCACTTGTAAGCATATGCGACTCAATTGTTTAGTATGAAGGGCACGTATGCACATCAGATTTCACACAATCACCCCCCGCCCTTGCACTCATGTACATCTACCGCCACACACTTACACACTTGTACCATAAAAGATGCTTGAACCCATGACCTCTTGTTGAAACTCCAGGAAATCTACATCTGAGGCATGGCTTGCGAACCCGGACCTTATGTTGAAACTCCATTCCTTCCCATCTTTTCTTAAAGGCAAATGAAAGTTACATTCCCACATTGATCCAAAAGCAATTCCACACTATCTAATCCCACCTAATCTTAGGTTCTAACACCTGATTGACTTACATGGATGGGTTGATTTGTCAATAGCTAGATTTTAGGCTTGATTCCCTGGCCCACACCATACACTTCTATCGTTCCTTTCGTCCCTCTTCCTCTCAAAGAAGCCCATCATGCCAACGATATGACCTTGCTCAATTCAAAAAAGCCAGCTCTTGAAAAGTCAACCCATCCAAGGGAGTTGTTTAAAGGGAGACTTACCTTAGCTTGTCTCTCTGGCCCACACTACATGTAATACCCTTAGTTTTCGGGGACTGTGTAGGAACTCAGCCTCTAAATTTCTTGGTGTCGCTTATATCCTAATTATGGTGATTTGTACATAAATCAGTTTAAATGAGCAATAAAGGAATCGGCTGGAACATAATCCACAACCACAACTAATATACTGAAATAAATGCGACTAAGAAATACAAGTCTATAAGAATATCAAACGGGTCGCACAGGGCGTCACCTGATAAAATTTATATAAGAAATGCCCAAAAGAAATGGTGCGCTAGATCCCTATTCAACAACCCATAAACAACCCGCACAGTCTACGGTGATCTACCCATAAGCTGGAAGTAGGAACGCTCCTCTTCCCTATCCATGTTCACCTCGCTTGGCTGGTCGAGCTCCGCCTCACCTGCATCTAGTAAATGGTCTGGTTGGTGTTTTAAAACACCATCTCGGAGTGGGAGTGAGTAGCTAACTCAGTAGGTGCTATCAGCCGTAAGTTACATCAAATAACAATTCCATGATGAATTGAATGAAAAACACACATTTATAAATTATTAACTAGTCTTTGTTAATGCATATGCATGAGTTGTGTATGATGCATGACCTCACTCACAACACTCCCTCGAGCGACTTCGTCTCATGGTCGCGCATGACCAACACTCCCTCATTGCGACCTCAACTGCCAAGTCGCCAAATCCTAACTAATGCGATGCATGAATAATGTTAGCCGAGTATTTAGTTAATTCCGTTCATCCAACAGGTTGGGGAAACTGGTACACCCTGATGACATCAATGCCCTCATCCATTTCCGAGGCCCGAGCTCCTCAACGCGCGAGGCCATAACCCTGCGATTCTTGATCCTATTGGGGTCCCCACTCCTGATTGCAAGCACGTGGGGAGTGCTGGAAAGCGGGATCGCTCACGATCACTACGGGGAGGCTCATCACCCCAGTGTAGGCCGTCAGCTCGAACACAGTGTCCCATTCCACCATACCCGGCTCATGAGACTGTGAATCAGTTTTCAGCTATTGTCAGTGGGCGTCAGTGGGAGAGGGGTGCTCCAGGTTCCAAACAGGCATGAGCAAACATAGTTAACAAGCATGGTTGGTCAGTCGATGGACTAGACTGCTCAAGTTTAGGCGAGCACGTAATGCACGACATCAGGTGCAAGCAACCCATGTAGTCCCACTATTATCACCCATTCGTGTCCACCCAAATCAGTCAGTCTGGTCACAGGGCGGTCCAACCAACAGGTCCACCCTCATAATTCTCAGTTCTTTACCAACCCAGAGAATGGGTTGTATTCAATATCACTTCAACAATTAAGAGTTCATCTTCTAATACAAGTGAAATTATGCGCACAATACATCGAGCATGGTGTTTCAGGTTGTTAATAAAAATGCAACTACTCTTAATAGCATGAGTTAGACGCGTGTCCGTGTGGTGCTGGATTACCGAAGAGACCAAGGACAACACACCACTCATAGTACAAGAATACAATAAGAAATAGTACAATCATACATGTCATAAGAAAAATCATGCAAGAATCAAATATGAGATGATCATGTAACACCGATTTCATGCTCAAACTTGTTAAAAACCAAACAAATAGCAATTTATCGTTGTATGGACGTTGGTGGACCTAATATGTAGGTTTCTAACTAGGTTTTTTTCAAATCACTCATGCACATCACTCTAGCATTCAAAATCATTAAATTTATCCTAAAATTGGTACTTGGCCACCTAGGGATAATGGTCCGTACCTTGTGATGAACCGCTCGATTCACGGCGCCCCGTATGGTTAGGGTGTTAGGAAATCATCATTAAAATACCTAAATAAGCATACAAGTCTGTAAGAATTGGAAGGAATTAAACACAAGACCTAAACTTACAAACATAACTCAATACTTACCTTCAATCGTCGCCGAATCGACACCAATGAAGGACAATGTTTTTATAGAAGAGATGAGAGGGTGGAGGTGCATAAACCCTCATGCTTTCAAGCTCTCCCTCTCTCTTTCTCCTCTTTTCACCTCTTTCTCTTCCCCCTTTCTCCCTTTTTTTTTTGTTGAAATTCGTATGGGAGGAGGAGGTGCCCAAAAGAAGCCCTTATATATAGTGTCAGATTTGGTGTAAATGGCCCAAGGGCTAGGTTTTTACTATATTAGCCCTATAGAAAGGTCTTTCTAACCTCTAGGGCCCACTATAGGGTGTACATATTGATATACACCGTAGGATAGTTAACCCTAACGATGATCTACGTATGAATATGATCGGCCCGCTATTTGGATGCGCCGATCGACAGATATGATTAGAAGTCTGTTCAACGGTCACCGATGGTCGATCGGGGCCGCGGCTGTACGGATGAGCATGAAAATATCCTTACTCTACGTATGAAGCTTGGTGTAAACCATGGTCCAAATTTCTCAACTTTGCATAAAAGCGGACAACCCAATTCACTTAAGTTTCAACTTCTTCCTTTAGGGTATTTGCACTTCTCATGCACTCGTCCTTCGGCTCAAGTTGAGCGGTTCTGGACACTACCCAGGTCCGACTCCCATGATGAACATCGAGCCCAGTAAGACGAACATTATTCTATAGTTTTGGAACTAGTGGCCCACTAATGAGTAGTTTAGAGTTTGTTCGAAAAATTGGGGCATTTCTGGAATGAATTAGGTATTGAGATTTCTCGTGGATAATGATTAGGGTTTGGATTAACTATGTTCATAGTGTGGCCTATTTATAACTAGTGAAAGTGGAGATTTGGTCATAATTACTCTAAACCGTCGATTTTGTGCTAAAAGAGTAACGAGGTTGATTTGGTCTATTAGTCAAGATCCGAGCCTTATCTAACTCGTCTTCGAGTAGATCTTTTAATTTAGTTACGATTGTCTTGATTAATCAGTGGTAGGTCGGTTATATTTAGGCTATGCGTGAGCAAATCATGTGGCTAAATTCGGTGTTTAAGTGATTGGGCGGATTCGTTGGCTTCATACGGTTGATTAATCGGACTTGTGCGCTTATTTACTGGTACCACTTGTGTATAAACTAACATTGAGTGTTAATGGGCAGTAAGTGATAATATAAGTTAATTACATTAAAAAAAATTCATGAATTTTTGGAAATCCAAAACAGTGAAAATCCAGGACGTTATACTATAAACCCCCCCCCCCCCCCCCCCCCCCCCCCCCCCAAAAAAAAAAATGCCGAGAGGACACATATCATTCATTCATTGTTGTACTATCTTCTAGTGGGCATCTACATCTTTGGTTGGTAAAAAGAATGCCAGGTGGTTGTCGGCATGTGGTGGGCCAACAGTTAACTTTCTTCATATTCTCACACTTTTATCATTGTTAAGAGCTTTACCTTCTCCTTCAAGATCTGATTCCTAACGAAGCCCAAGTTTACACGGTTTGGGATCTTTCGATCAAGGTTGTTCGCTACTTCCAATGGGCATTTAGGTTCTATTCTTTCTTTTTTCAATCGGTTCTCATTTCTTCGTTGAGTATATACATGTTGTTTCATAAAAGTGTCGCTTGGGTATAAGTTTGTATGAGTTCAATTTTTTACTCTATTTAGGGACCAGGGTTAGAAACCTCACGATCAGTTGAATTGGAAATTTTACCTCTCAATTTTATTAGACATTCAACAGTGATTAAAGAATTCAAGTACAATTTTATTATGTATAACCAAACAGTTCAAGAACAATTCTTCTTAATTTAAATAAAATGCCTACAAGGGCTTACATCCAGCTTCACAGCTAGACGGGCAAGAGTAATCCTCACACACCAATTCCTTGTGTGAGCATTTAGCTTTATATAATAAGTATTTTAGCTTTCTACTACTTTTTAATAAATACCCTAATAAAAAATAATATTTTAAAATCTAATGATATTTTGAAAATCTCACCATGTTTTACAAAGTTAAAGTGAGATTTCAAATTTTTGGAAAGCAGCTGGTGTGAATAGCGGCTTCATGAATTTTTGTTGGACGTTTCCATAAACTGGCTGTATGTGGCGTGGTGTACAACGGCTGCCACCATTTTTTGGGAAATAGATTGGCTACTCCCCCTGCCACCAGCTTGGCTGGTGGTCGGTGTTCTCTGTGGGTGCCGCCATGATGTATGTGTTTCATCCATGCCGTCCATATATTTTTCTAGATCATTTTATGTTATAAGACTAAAAATGAGGTATATCCCAATACCAAGTGGATCACATTATTGATAACAGTGTTGAATGAACATCAACCGTTAAAACATTTTTGAGGGCCATAAAAGTTTTGGATCAAGCTGATCTTTATTTTTTCCCTTCGTCTGAGTCTGTATGACCTAATCAACAGATTGGATTTCAAAAAAATTAGTACAGTGGGCCTTAAAAGGATTTTAATGGTAGATATCCAATCACTATTATTTTCTTGTGGTGTGGTCCACCCGAGATTTACATCCCTCTCGTTTTTGCGCAAAAACCCTAAAATGATTTGTAAAATGGATGAACGGAAAGGATGAAATACATACATCATAGTGGGGCCCACAGAGCACCGACCGGCAGAGGAAGTAGCCAATCCGTTTCCCATTATTTGCTTGCCAGCATATATCGCATTCCGTGACCGTCTGTAATTTTTGGTCCGATTCCCTGCATTAATGTCCCACTCCCAACTTTGTATCTTTTTGAGCCGAATGCGATTGAACTGTCCCTATTATTGGGGCCTGCAAAAGGAAGTTTCCGCGTTGGGAACCAAGTAGGGCCCACTGTGATGTTTTAAAGAAATCCATCCGGTCCATCTGTTTTGTGAGTCCATTTTAGGACGACAGCCCAAAAACTAGCCGGATTCAATACTCAAATGTGCTGAAAACGTGAGAATTGAATGTCTACAGTTGAAATATTCATGAGTCATGGAAGTTTTGAATCATGATAATATTTTTGTTTCCAATTCATTCTAGTAGGAAAGACCTTATGAGCAGTATACATGTCATGTAAACATCACTGTCGACCCCAGGAAGTTTCAACGGTAGGAATTTCCCTAAGCATCTTTTCCTTTAGCTCGGCCCACACAAAAAAGATAGACGTGGTGGATTCCTCACAAAAATCACGGTGGGTCCCACCTAGGTATCCAAAGGCTTTCGCAGGAAATCCTCGTCGAAGCTCGGGGCGGCGGATGCTTGGAGGGTCACTGAGGGGCCATCGTGATGTATAAATTTTATCCAAACCGTCCATCCATTTTCCATATCATTTTAAAGCACTGGACCAAAAATAAGATATATCCAATGATCAAATGGACCACACCACAGGAAGCAGAGGTGATAAGGATGCCTACCAAGTTTAACTTTTTTTTTTTTTTTTCATCTAATCTGTTTATGTTGTCATTTACGCCTGGGAGTATTGAAAAAACAAATATCATCTTGATCCGAAGTTCTGCGGTCTCAAAGAATTTTTTCAACGGTAGGAATTTAATCCCCACTGTGTCGTCCATTTGAGCCTTGAATCTTATCCATTTTTAGTTTCATAATTGAAAATTATATGGGAAAATGGATGGACGGTATGGATGAAATTCAAACATTATGATACCACATCAGTAGCTCTTGGAGCCTCCGCCTTTCCTAAGCTTTGAACAGGCGGGGTAGTACCCAGTCCACGCCATATTGGTGGGGAACGGATTGGGTACTCCCCCAGCCAGCCAATGGCTGATGGTCTGGTGTGAGCCCACCATGATGTATGTGTTTCATCCATGTCAGTACTTTTATTTTTCTATATCATTTTAGGGTATGAGACAAATAATAAGGTATATCCCAATCTCAAGTTGACCACATTATTAGAAATAGTGTTGAATGAATGTTGACCACTAAAAACTTTTTAGGGCCATAAAAGTTTTGGATCAAGATGATATTTGTTTTCTCACTTCATCTGGGTCTTTATGACCTAATCAACTATTTGGATATCAAATAAATAGCATAGTGGGCCTTGAAGGATTTTCATGGTGGATATCCAATCACTATTGTTTTCCTGTGGTGTGGTCCACCGGAGATTTATATACCTCTCATTTTTTTTTTTGTATAGAGTCCTAAATTAATCTATAAAAATGGATGAACGAAATTGATGAAATACGTACATCATGGTAAGTCCTACGGAGCACTAACCACAGCACCCGGGTTGATGGTGGGGGCAGTCGCCAATCCGTTCCCTATTATTGGGGGTAGTGGTTTTATCCTGGCTTTTAGATCTGCCAAGATTCTTCTTCGTATGAGTATGTATTTATGGGAGTGGATTAGATGTTTCCCAGGTAACGTGTTACTCTAACGGTGTGGGGCATCTTGATGAATGTTTTTTAAATCCACGTTGTCCATCCCTTTCTTCGGGTCATTTTAGGACGTTATCCAAAAACATAAGTAGATCCAAATCTTCTATGGACCACACCAATGGAAAAAATTGGTAAATGACTAAGCTTTTTCGTATGCTACAGAAGTTTTGAATCAAGCTGATATTTGTATTTTTCCTTCATCCAGGTAATTTTGAACTTATCAATGGGTTGGATGTCAAATAAACATCATGGATCTTCTTACAGTGGGTGCCAAGTAGTTTTTAATGATTCACATTCAATTACCAGTCTTTCCAGTGGCGTGGTCCACCTGATATTTATTTTTTCTTAAATTTTGGGTCCACATTATAAAATGGGTTGAAAAACGAATGGACGGCATGGATATACAATACATTATGAACGTTCGGCCCATGGTAACACCTGATCCGCTCCCGTGTGTATGTGTATATATTTCCGACGCGGATTGGGTACTAACGAACTGTCCTTACAGGGGCTTTATGGGTACATCTTGATGTATGTGTCTCATCCACACCGTTCATCCATTTTCACAGATGATTTTGCTATATGAGCCCATAAAAGGAGGAAAATCTAAGGCTCAAGTGGACCCCACATACAGGAAATAGTAGGGATGGATCACCTATAGATGAAAACCTCATTGGCCAACAGAAGTTTTAGATCAAGCTGATAGTTATGTTTTCCCTTCATCCAAGTCTGTCTGGCCTTATGATCAAGTTAGATGGCAAATAAGCATAACGGTGGGCATTAAGAATGTTTCAACAGTGAATTTCATTGTCACTACTGTTTTCTGCTGTGTGATTGAGTCAAGACCTCGACCGGCCTCCTTTTTAGACTCATAATAAAAAATGATTAGTCAAAATAAATGAACGATGTGATAAAATACACATATCACAGTAGGTCCACGTAGCCCATGTCAGGACCGTCCATATCTAATATGTCCATCTACGCCCATATATTTCACCAAAGGTCGGAAAAGAAGGTGGCCTATATGATTGATGACTGTTATTCTTTCCAGAAATTCCTTCCTGTGCGACGTGTCATCTTTTTGTGAAGTGAGTCTCAGAGGTCCAACTCCTTTCTTTCCTGGTGCTTTCATGGTCCTTTTTGGCATTCATGCCACCTCTCTACGTGTCTCAAAATGCAGGGTTGGTTGAAAGGTGTATTGACACGTGGAAGTAAAGTCCATGCATGATTCATACCTTTCACTAGCAAAGGACTTTCCCATCCATTGGATTCTTTTTCCAAATGTTTCCACAAACGAGTGGTTGTGTTCTTCTTTTCTCATTCTTTTTATTTGGAACTACCTTCCTTTGTGGATCTCTATATATATGGAAAAGAAAAATTTGTACTTATATATTTATTTGTTGCATACTGATTTTATTGGTAGGGTTAGTGGCCCACTAACTTAGATGACATGATGGACCACTACCAAGCTTAATCTCAATCCTTGAATGTCTAAAGAGGGAGCCCCAAAAGGAAGCACATTGCCTACTGATGAATAACTTAGTAAGTTTGTAGGGCCCACTGTGATTTATGTATTATATCAACTTTGTCTATCAATTTTATCAGATAATTTTAGGGCTTGGGCTTAAAAAATGAAGTATATTCAAAATCCTACTGGACTACACCTCGTGAAATAGTGTGAATTGAGCATCTATTATTGAAAATTTCTTGAGATTATTGTAGTTTCCGATCAAGCTGATATTTTTATTTTCCTTTCATCCATGTATGTGTGATCTTACTAACAGGTTAGGATAACAAATAAGATGTGAGGCTTAAGATGGTTTCAATGGTTATTCCCACTATTTTCTGTGGTGTAGTCCACTTAACAAATAAGATGTGAGGCTTAAGATGGTTTCAATGGTTTCAAGATACATTTTAATTTTAGGCTCAACTCCTAAAATGAGCTGAAAAAACGGATAGACAGCAATGATATATAAATCACATAAATTTATGGTGGCCCAACAAAGTTTTAATATGATAAAGTGTAATGAGTTACTCAAACTGATTTCACCCCAAAAATAGTAGAGATAAGAGCCATAATTCAATGTTTGTGTGCATGGCTCTGACCCAAATCCAAACCATTGAACTGATGGGCCTTGATTTGGATGCTATACCCAAAAAAATCTCTTTTTTTAAGAAAAACTAATCTATTAACACTTGTCTTACAAATGTGAAAAGAGTCAAAGATCAAAGTTTTTTCTTTTCTTTTCTTTTTTTTTTTTTTTTTTTTACACACGCACACACACCCCACACACTCATGGTAGTGGAATTTCACCACCTATGGGTACTCGATTCTATGACCGGCTGTTGAAACTCCTGAGAGTCTACCATCGGAGCAAGAGTAAGGACCCAAACTTTAGAGCTTCCCACTTTAGAGCTCTTAATTCCATCTAACATTCCTGCAACCCCGTGTCCTATCAAACTCTTCACTTAGGAACTCAAGTTCTACAAACATATCATAAAATAAAGAAAGATGCATTGTTCCAATAAAGGGAATACTCAACATCACTTCACTAAACTTAAGTGGAGAGTCAAAGGGTCCAAATGACTTAACACTAGAGCTGGGAATCAAGTCAAGTCGGACCGAGTTATGGCTGACCCGACTTGACCCATTTTTGAAATAGGCCTGACCCGAACTCAACTCGACTCGGTATCGAGTCCAGCATGCCCGAACTGATCTGAATCCGGGTCTGGCCCGGACTAATCCAAACCGAGTCCGACCTGGTAAAAAGTACCGAGTCAGTTCGAGTTAGCACTGATTCGGATCGAGAGAAGGGGCAAGGAGGGAAGGCGTGGAGGGGAGAGAAAGTTCGATGGTGGTGAATCCAGTGATGGTGGTGGGTGGCTGCTATGCAGTTGTCGGGCTTGGAAGAGGAGGGTGGGAGGGAATGGAGAGAGAGAGAGAGAGAGAGAGAGAGAGAGAGAGAGAGAGAGAGAGAGAGAGGAGGAGGAGGAGGTGGTGATGGTGGTGGGTGGTTGCCGGACTTGGAAAAGGAGGATGAGGGAGGATGATATAGTTTGGGATTAGGTCGGGGTGGGTCGGGTCCGGCGTATAGGGCTGGAGATATTTAAAATTTAGAATTTTTTATTATATATATTTGAATCCGAGTAGAGTCGGTTTTAGATCGAGTCGAGTCTGACCGGATCGAGTTTCAGGTCGAGTCGGGTCAAGTTACTGGGTAACTCAAACTCGACTCGGTTTGAGTTCAGATTTGGTGAAAGCTACTCAGTTCGGACCAACTCACCCATTTAGTTCGGGTCAAGTCGGCTCCAAACAAGTCGGACAAGTCGAGTTAGGCGAATCGAGTCCGTTCGTGCCCAACTATAATTAACACATACTCATACCACATGAGCACTCGAACCCTGATCTTTGCGTTTAAATAGATCGTTTGTCCACCATTGAGTTATGGAGCCAGACTCGACCTTAAAGGTAATGCATCTTGTAATCTCGAGAAATACTTAGAGCTCGTTTAGAAACTTTTGTTTGGATTACTCAAAAATCCAAATCACAATTACACTGGAATCAAAGTGAAGTGAAATCAACTATTAGTTTAGCGGTGCGTATTGAAATCTTGTGAAATTCAAAAATTATATTTGCTAATTTGACTTTTGGTTAAAGAGATTCTCTAATATAATCATAGAATTAATAATGAATTTGATAAAATAAATTATCTTTAATACTTCAAACCAACAATGTAAATGACTAAACCGTGTCTCACATATGTATGAAAATAGAATCCTCAGCAAGTTGTACATTTGTTTCACCTGTCCTTTTCACTCCTCTAAAAATAATCAACTTTTACTATATATTATTAAAGCTTATCTTTTGACGGCTTAAAGTGGTCCACAATGTATTAATGAATAGAATAATAGAGCTACAAAGAAAATAATATAAAAGAAAAATTTTCAAAAAGAGGTTTGCCAATTTCACAAGCGCTTGGAGCCCATCCATCTCAATGCATGCACATGTCCCGATATGGAAGCTATGTGCAAGATCTGATCCTTCCATCTTCTCAGGAATAATGTTGAAATCTTCTGCCTCAAAAATCATCTGGTGGGCTACATTGTACAAAGCACACTTACAATCAAAAATAACTTTTTCTAGCCCTTCATTTCTTTTTAGATAACTAAGGTACAAAATGGCCTGATTCTAGGCCAAAAGATCTAAATGAGTTAGCCCATGTGATGGAAAGCTTAGATCTCGCACACATGATCAATATTGGCACACATGCTAGCATGTTGGTGGCCCGGTTCCACACGCGTTGGATTTAGTAAACCTCATTAAAGAAATGAGACTATTCCATTAATGTTTTTTAATGTTTTTTAAAAAACTTCTGATTATTCCTTAGTGCAATGCTTTTTAATGTTTTTCAAATCTACACATTTAAGTGACTAGAAATGAGACTATTCCATTAATATTTTTCAATCTTTAATTAAGAATGAAATACGGCGGCCTGCCTCTCTACACGCTACCAACATGCAAATCTTGCACAGTGCAGTGGATCACATCAAAGCCGTCCATCAGGTGTGGCCCATCAAGTAGATAGCCTGGCCAAAAGATCTATATATATTTAAAAAACAAATGGATGGCTACAATACATTTATCTCTTGAGTTTATTTTTCCCATATAAAATGGCCCACTAGATAAGTGGATCGGACTGATCTTTGGTTCAGGCAATTCGCATCTCTAGGCCAACCTGATGGATTGCTCGGATATTACACAAACATACCAACTTAGCACGTGTGATGGCATGGAGAGGATCTTGACCATACATGCATGTGGGAGTTGAAATCCTGAAAAATGAAAAAATGGGTCAACAAGATTCACGCATCATGTCACAAATTTCCACTCATTCAACAGGGTTTAATTTTAAGTAGCCCACCAAAACCTATCTTAAAAATGCTACTTTACGACTTGAGATGTCAACTGACCTTATTGGACGTGTTCCCCTTTATCCATCACTATGGTAAAATACATTATATAAAGGTTGGTGAGAACTATAAGAAATTGCACTTGATGATCAGGACATGGGTTGGTAGAAATGGTTCATAGTTCACCACATCTTGAAATCTAGACCGTTGATGTAGAGCGGGTCGCGAATAGTTACATGGCCAAGATGGATCAGAAAAGGGCCGGTCGACGACAGAAGTGATCCAGACCATTGGACCTTAAATCAGGCGTATCTCGTAATCCGGAATGAATTATCTAACGTAAAATATATGATTTTAGGGTAGAACGAGCTACTTTAGCCAACCAACCTGCTACGCAGGGTTGCGACGCCCGGAATTGCGAAAAATCCCTGGATTGACGATCGTTCCATGTTTTAATTTCAATTTTACTATAAATAGTAAGTTTTAGTTTGATTATAACTCTTCATCCGTTGGGCTTTAGGAGTTGCGCCCAACGTTAAAAGAGCTTAGAATAATTAGGAGAACGGTTTGGTGAAGCCAAATAGGACACTTACTATTTTTGGCCGAAAACCTTGCGCACTAGTAGACATCACGACCGTCTATAAATTGTAAGTTTACTATTTATAGTAAGTTGCGAATTCTAGGAGTTGTAATTGTAGTTTTTATGAATTAATTAATCAGTTTCGAATTTATTAGAAATTATTTCTATTTTCTGCTTTCTTTCCTCGTGGATTCGAGAAGTCTCTGTGAGGAGTCCAGAGAAGCTCCGTAGATTCGGAGTATTTATCCTCATCACGTTCATCCCTGCGTCAACCGTCCATCTGTCAATGATAAAATCAATGCATGTGTCGCTGCTATGTACACCTCCCAGCAATGGCTACTTTGGGGACCGTATTTGAGTTGCGCAGAATATGGAGAGGTAAATTTCATGTCCATGGACTTCGTTGTATATAGGAGTTTTGTGGTTGGATGCATACCCCTTGATCTTTCTTTTTCCTCGTGTGGGCCATTCTCTTGAAGAGTGCATTGTCAAGCATTTATAAAAGATGGGATTAATGCACTTGTGCAGACATGGCCGGCATGTGCATGATTAAGACTAGATCAAGTTCGGCTTTGTGCGGTACATCAAATAATTAATGACATATTTACATTTTATTCAAAGGATTTTATTAAGATTTTCTAATGTTTTGAGTTTATCATATTGATGTGCACATAATATTTAGACCACTCTTCAATGAAGTGGCAGCTAACATTCGTTGATCATAGGCTTTCTCTATTGTCTAAGGTCTTAAATTTGTCTGTAACATGATCCGTCAATGATATCAACAGACTACTCAATTCCATCGATCAGATGTCGATGTCATCGATATATGCTCGATTCCAGTGAGAAATTCGAAAAAACTTTGTTAATTGCTAGACAATTTTGAGATTACTAGTGGTAGCATTAAAGGTTCTCAGATGTCTATTAATGCCATCAAAGGTATCATCGAAGGTGCGTGCAGAATTGCAAAAATTTGTGATTTATTTTCTATTTTAATTGCGGTAGTATATATACCAGGTGTAATCAAGATTATGATAAGGATTATAAAAATAGAATCCTCAGCAAGTTGTACATTTGTTTCACTTGTCTTTTTAACTCCTCTAAAAATAATCAACTTTGACTATATATTATTAAAGCTTATCTTTTGACGGCTTAAAGTGGTCCACAATGTATTAATGAATAGAATAATAAAGCTGCAAGGAAAATAATATTAAAAGAAAATTTTTCGTAAAGAGGTTTGCCAATATCACAAGCGCTTGGTGCCCATCCATCTCGATGCATGCACATGTCCCAATGTGGAAGACGTGCAAGATCTGATCTTTCCATCTTCTCAGAAATAATGCTGAAATCTTCTGCCTCAAAAATCATCAGGTGCTAGCATGTTGGTGGCCTTCATTCTAGGCCATAAAAGTAAGTTTTTCTAGCCCTTCATTTTTCTTTTATGATAACTAAGGTACAAAATGGCCTGATTCTAGGCCAAAAGATCTAAATGGTGTTAGCCCATGTAATGGGAAAGCTTAGATCTCTCACACATGATCAATATTGGCACACGTGCTAGCATGTTGGTGGCCAGGGTTCCCACACGACTTGTGGATTTAGTAACCTCCTAAAGAAATATCAGTAAACGGACTTTCTGATTATTCCTTAGTGCAGTGCTTTTTAATGATTTTCAAATCTACACATTTAAGTGTCTAGAAGTCAGACTATTCCATTATTTTTCAATGTTTAATTAAGAATGAAATACAGCGGACTGCCTCTCTACACGCTAGCAACATGCAAATCTTGCACAGTGCAGTGGACATCAAAGCCGTCCATCAGGTGGGCCTCATCAAGTAGATAGCCTTACCAAAAGAACTATATTTATAAAACAAATGGATGGCTACAATACATTTGTCTCTTGATCAGTTTATTTTTCCCATATAATATGGCCCACTAGATAAGTGAACGGGACTGATCTTTGGTTCAGGCCATCCACATCTCGAGGCCAACCTGATGGATTGCTCAGATCTTACACAAACATACCAACTTAGCACGTGTGATGGCATGGAGAGGATCTTGACCATACATGCACGTGGGAGTTGAAATCCTGAAAAAGGAAAAAAAGGTCAACAAGACGATACCTGTATCATGTCACAAATTTCCACTCATTCAACACGGTTTTCTTTTAAGTGGCCCACCAAAACCCATCTTAAAAATGCTACTTTCCGACTTGAGATGTCAACTTACCTTATTGGACGTGTTCCCCATTATCCATCACTACGGTAAAATACATTATATAAAGGTTGGTGAGAACTATAAGAAATTGCACTTGATGATCAGGACATGGGTTGGAAGACACGATTCACAGTTCACCACATCTTGAAATCTAGACCGTCCATCTGTCAATGCTAAAAGCAATGCATGTGTCGCTGCTTTGTACACCTCCAAGCAATGGCTACTTTGGGGACCGTATTTGAGTTGTGCAGAAGATGGAGAGGTACAGTTCATGTTCGTGGACTTCGTTGTGTATTGAATTTTGATGCTTGCCCCCTTGATCGTTCTTTTTCTTCATTTATGCGATTCTCTTGAAGAGTGCACTGTCAAGCATTTATAAAAGATGGGCTTAATGCACATGTGCAAACATGGCCGGCATGTGCATGATTAAGACTAGATCATGTTCTACTTTGTGCGGTACATCAAATAATTAATAACATGTTTACATATTTATTCAAAGGATTTTATTAAGATTTTCTAATGTATGAGTTTATACATATTATTGTGCACATGATATTTAGACCACTCTTCATGATGAAGTGCAGCTAACATTCGTTGATCAAAGGCTTTGTCTGTTGTCTAATGTCTTAAAATTTTCTGTAACATGGTCCGTCAATGATATCAACAGACTACTCAATTCCATCGATCAGACGTCAATGTCATCGATAAATGCTCGATTCCAGTGAGAATTTTGAAAAATCTTCGTTAATTGCTAGACAGTTTTGAGATTACTAGTGGATAGCATTAAGGGTTCTCTGATGTCTATTGATGTTATCAAAGGTATCATCGAAGTGTGCGCAGAATTGCAAAAATGTGTGATTTGTTTTCTATTTTGGTTGCGGTAGTATATATACCTGGTGTAATCAAGATTATGATAAGGATTAAGATTCTCTAAATGTGCTTAAGGGTTTGAGAGGGATTTTGAAGGGAAAAGGCTTGGGCTTTTCTTCTCGGGGCTTGATCTGTAAAATTCTCATCTCTTGTACCTTTATTTTTTTAGTGCATTATCGCTTTCTGCCGTGGTTTTTTCCTGAAATGATTTTTCCACGTAAATTTGAATTATCCTATTGTTGGATTTGTTTGTTAGATTGTGATGATCTTGTTTAATTCCACTTTAGGTGCTTACATGAGTCCCAACAAGTGGTATCAAAGTAAATGTTGGGAAGCAAAATGAATTTGTAGACAAGATATATATACCACCTAACATGAAGTTTAATGTAGAGAAATATTTTGGACAAAACAATTTTGAACTATTGAATGTGAAGATGAATGACCTTCTAGTTCAGCAATGATTGAAAGATGCACTCCTTGGAAAGTGACCGAAAACTATAACAGAAGTAAAGTGGAATAAGTTAGATAAAAAAGCCAATATCTTAATCCAATTGTGTATAATGGATAAGGTCCTCTATAATGTTATAAGAGAGAAGATTGCAATAGATACATGAAGAAAGTTAGAGAACATTTATGCGAAAAAGTCTCTTGAGAATCGTTTGTATCTGAAACAACAATTGTTCTATTTGAAGATGACTAAGGGAGCTGAACTAGTGGTATCTGAAACTACAATTGTACAAAGTGTCAATGTTCCATCTGAAACTACCATTCTATCTGAAACTACAATCGTTTGTATCTGAAACTACAATTGTACAAAGTGTCAATGTTCTATCTGAAACTACCATTCTGTGAATGATGTTATGAAGGATGAAGATCAAGCATATATTCTGTTGAATTTTCTTCCAAAATCGTAAAAGTCTTTCAAAGACTCTTTGTACACCGGTAAGATGACCTGTAACATTGACACTGTTATCTTAGCTCTCCAGTCGAAAGCAATGAGAAAGAAAAATTGTGATGTGAGTGCTTCCACAAATGCATTGGTTACAAGGAGAATCTGAGCGAGATAGTAGATCTTCGCGATCAAGATTCAAATCCAATGGAAAGGGAAAAGGAAAAAGAAAATTGAAGCGGTGGAATTGTGACATGTTAGAACACCTGAAGAATGATTGTACGAATCGTAAGTCAATAAAGGAAAATCAAAGAGTTCTTTCAGAAAACAACCATGCAGAATCCAGTGAGGAGACAAGTGGTAGTGATGTGTTGACCGCCTCAAAATCCAAGTATTTTAGCGATGAATGGATTTTGGATACGGAGGCTTCGTATCACATAACTCGTCATAGGAGTTGGTACATCAATTACAATGAGTACGATGCTGGCCAGATGTTTATGGGCAATGACAATGCCTGTAATGTGGTTGGTGTTGGATATGTGCACATCAAGATGTTTGATGGCATGGAGGGTATCGGGATTGATGTGAGACATGTTCCTGATTTGAGGAAGAGTCGGATGTCTCTAGGTGCACTCAAGACACTTGGGTGCAAATTCATCGAGTTTGATCGTGTCCTTAAGATTTCAAATGGAGCACTTGTACGTAATTATGAAAGCACAGATGAATTGTAACCTTTTCGGGTTGATCAGAAGCACTTCATCAGCAGCACATCTACACGTATGTAGCATGTGGGCCTAGGCTACATGAGCGAACAGGGTATCAAGGTACTTTTTGACCGTTATTTCATTTCAGTTTTTAAAAGCATTGTTTTTAGTATATACGAGCATTGTATCAAGTCTGGGAAACATGTATGTAATGGGGTTTTAGATTATGTGCATTCTGATATAAGGGGTCGTCACCCACAGTTTCTGTTAGAGGGTCGTCATAGTTTGTTACATTCATTGATGGCTATTCCAGAAAGATGTGAGTTTAATTTATGAAAAATGAATCCGAGACTTTTGTCAACTTCAAACAGTGGAAGTCGGTAGTGGAAAAACAGTCAATGTGAAAGGTGAAAGTATTGAAGACAGATAACGGTGGAGATTCACTTGTGCAGAATTCAATCGATTTTTTAAAGATGAATGGATCGTTAGACACAACACAAAACGCCGCACACCAGAGAAGAATAGTGTGGCTGAGCGGATGAATTGGACTCTTTTGGAGAGGGCTCGATGCATGACGAGTAATATTGCGTTTCCAAATTTGGGATCAAATTCTTCCTTCAAAAAAAGAATGTATTAAATGAAATTTGTATTTCGTAGACCATAAAATTGTAATCAAGGGATCAGATTTCACAATTGATGCTTGTCACTTGTAAGTATATGTGACTCAATTGTTTAGTATGAAGGGGCACGTATGCACATCAGATTTTACACAATCAACCACCCCACCCACCCCCCCCCCCCCCCCCCCCCCTTCTTTCATGTACATCTGCCGCCACACATTACACACTCGCATTATAAAGATGCTTGAACCCATGACCTCTTGTTGAAACTCCAAGAAATCTACATCTGAGGCATGGCTTGTGAACCTGTGACCTCATGTTGAAACTCCAATCCTTCCCATATTCTTTTCTTAAAGCCAAATGAAAGTTACATTTCCATCTTTTGCTAAAGCCATATGAAAGTTACATTGATCCAAAGCAATTCCATAGTATCTAATCCCGCCTAATCTTAGGTTCTAACTTTCGATTGACTTCCTTGGATGGGTTGATTTTTCAATAGCTGGATTTTAGGCTTGACTCTCTGGCCCACACCATGCACTTCTATCGTTCCTTTCGTCCCCCTTCCTCTCGAAAAAGCTCATCATGCCAACGATATGACCTTGCCCAATTCAAAAAAACCCAACTCTTTTAAAGTTAACCTATCTAAGGGAATTCTTGAAAGGGAGACCTACCCTGGCTTGTCTCTCTGCCCCCCCCCCCCCCCCCCCCCCCCCAAAAAAAAAAAAAAAAAAAAAACAATTGCTGAGGAAAAAAAACAATTGCCGAGAGTTTAAAATTCATAAAAGGGTTATAATCAACTCATGGTGAACCAACGACGAAACTTATCATTCATTCATTGTTGTACTATCTTCTAGCAGGCATCTACATCTTTGGTTTGTAAAAAATGTCAAGTGTCGTCGGCATGTGGTGGGCCATGGGCCAATGGTTTACTTTCTTCAATTCTCACGCTTTTATCATTGTTAAGAATTTTATTACCTTCTCCTTCAAGATTGATTCCTAGCCAAGCCCAAGTTTACACGGTTTGGATCTTCCGATCAAGGTTGTTTGCTACTTCCAATGGACATTTAAGTTCTATTCTTTCTTTTATCAATCTGTTCTCATTGCTTTCTTGAGTATATAGTTGTTGTTTCATAAAAGTGTCATGTGAGTATAATTTTGTACGAGTTCAATTTTTTACTCTATTCAAGAGACCGAGGATTAGAAACCTCTCGATCAGTTGACTTGAAAATTTTACCTCTCAATTTTATTAGACATTCAACGGTGATTAAAGAATTCAAGTACAATTTCATCAGGTATCAAACAGTCCAAGAACAATTCTTCTTAAATTAAATAAAATGTCTACAAGGGCTTACATCCAGCTTCACAACGAGACAACGTTGCTAGACAGGCAAGAGTAATCCTCACACGCCAATTCCTTGTGTGAGCATTTAGCTTTATATAATAAGTATTTTCACTTTTTATTACTTTTTAATAAATGCCCTAATAAAAAATAATATTTTAAAATCTAATGATATTTTGAAAATCTCACTATGTTTTACAAAATTAATGTGAGATTTCAAATTTTCGGCAATATTTGTGACATTTCGTGGACTTATTCTAGGAGTTGATATTTACATCCTCCTAGATTGATTTCCATACATATATGTACTAATTCAACTCCCAAAATAGAAAATGAGTGTACTCTAACTGAAAGCAGATGGTGTGAATAGCGGCTTCATGAATTTTTGTTGGACGTTTGCAGAAACTGGCAGTACGTGGCATGGCGTACAACGGCTGCCATCATTTTTCGGGAAACGGATTGGCTACTCCCCGTGACACCAGCCAATGTCCGTGGTCGGTGTTCTGTGGGCCCCAACATGATGCATGTGTTTCATCCATGCCGTTCATATATTTTTCTAGATCATTCTATAGTATGAGACGAAAAATGAGGTATATCCCAATACCAAGTGGACCACATTACAGGAAATAGTGTTGAATGAACATCTACCATTAAAACATTTTTGAGGGCTATAAAAGTTTTGGATCAAGCTGATCTTTGTTTTTTTTTCCTTTATCTGAGTCTGTATGACCTAATAAACAGATTGGATGTCAAATAAACAATACAATAGGCCTTAAAAGGATTTAATGGTGGATATCCAATCACTATTATTTTTCCTGTGGTGTGGTCCACCTACGATTTAGCCCTCTCAATCTTAAACTAAAGCCCTAAAATGATCTGTAAAAATGGATGAACAGAATGGATGAAACACAAACATCATGGTGGGGCCTACAGAGCAGCGACCACCAGCAACCAGGTCAGTGGGAAGGGGAGTAGCTAGGGGTGTACACAAATCGGGCTAGCTCGGTTGGCTCGCTCGACTCGGCTCGAAAAAGCTGTCAATTTTCTAAGCCCGTTCTGAGTTTGGGCCAAGTTCGGATCTGACCCAGTTCAGCCCGGCTCGGCCCGAAACCCGACTCGGCCCCGACCAAGTGCTTCCAAAGTTAGATCGCAAGTTGCTTCATCAAGCGATGATGCTGATTTCATGTCTTTCTTAGCAAAAAAAATACAGACACACAGACATGAAAGAATCAGAGTTAAACATGTATTTCAAGAGTCGGTCGTAGTACGGCAGGATTCAGAGTTCTGTTTTGGACTGGTAGAAATTGCGAGTTAGTGAAGGAAAATATCTTATACTATCGACGATAGCACGAGATATTTTATCAATTCCTATTTCAACAGTGGCATCGGAATCTGCGTTTAGCACAGGGAGCAAGGTCGTGAGCAAGACTAGAAGTTCTTTTGGCACCAGATACATGGAAGCATTAATTTGTACACAAGATTGGTTGCGTCCGAGTCTAGGAGGTGATCTTAATGAAGAGGAGGAGAATGTTAATGAAGCCGCAACACATGAAACAACAGCAATATGATGGATGTTTGGGATGAATTTTATGATTTTGTTAGTTTAATTGAATTTGCAAATGTTGTAATGGGTACTCTTTTGACTTTTATTTTTATTTATTTGTTATGTTGATGGATGTTATGCAAGCTGCGCAATGAATTTCTACATCTGTTTGCTGACTTTATTTTTATTTATCAGTTATGTTGACTTTTATTTTTTTTAATGCATAAATTGCTTTTATCTTATGTCGGATTATCGGTATTTCATTATTGTTAAAAGCCTAAAATACTTTTCCAACACAATATGTAGATATGTCTTCAAGCGAACCATCGGTTAACGTTTGGGACTATGGTTCCTTAGTCCATTCTCCAAGTCTGAAAGTTAAAGATTTTGTGTAATTTGTGTGGAGCCAAGTTTGTTAACAAAACTAATCGGCTCAGATTACACTTATCCTGTCGGGGTGGAGATGCAAGACCATGTCCTAAAGCCTCAAAAGAAATCCAAATTCTTTTCCAAGCAGTTCTTGATTCAAACAAAAAGATTCCACTCCCCAATCCAAACTTTCTGAGGCAGAGAAGGAAGCTAAATTATTAGCATTGGAAGAAGAACAATTTCATTTTCAACTCGCCTAAAGCGTAGTATGGAAGAGGCTTCTACACATCACGATGTCCTCCAAGACCACATGATGTCAAAGCAGGTTTCAAGCTGCACGGGTAAAAAGAAAAATAGTAAAAATTTAGCTAAGTTTCTCTCCAGTGTGGGTGCGTTTTATAGGACGTTGGGACCTACGTATAAATCTTCTCACAAAAATAGTTTGAAAAATCTAATTCAAACTATACAAGAGGAGGGTGATAAAAAGATATCTCCACCTTCTGAAGAGGGAGAGGTGAATGA
This sequence comes from Magnolia officinalis, assembly GCA_021015155.1. Lineage (NCBI taxonomy): Eukaryota > Viridiplantae > Streptophyta > Magnoliopsida > Magnoliales > Magnoliaceae > Magnolia > Magnolia officinalis. The sequence goes on along the minus strand of JAJHSJ010000015.1, from coordinate 7,449,615 downwards.
GTACGTATATGAAGATTTAGATAGCAGCAGCTCGGGCTCAGATAAATCTCCTCAACAGTAGTCACTAATGTATGACTGTATTCAGTTTGTATAAAATGTTTTATTTTATGCTTTGTCAAATATATGTAAATGTAGTAAAATTATAATATATCCTCGCTCTCTCGTGAACTTGTAAATTGTAATGGGACGCGGATTACTTGCCAAAGCCCTTCCCATAAACTTGCCGTAAAGTTCGAAACTAGCCCGAACTCGAAGGTTCGAAACTGGCCCGAATTCGGGTTCGAAACTGACCCGAACTCGAAGGTTCGAAACTGGCCCGAACTTGCGCCGGCCCAGTTCGGGCTGGAGATGTTGGCCTAGTGACCCGGCCCGGTTCGGGACTTATGTGGCTGTTGAACGGGCCTGGATGGGCTGAGGCCAGTTCGACCCGGCCCGACCCGTGTACACCCCTAGGAGTAGCCAATCCGTTTCCCATTTTTTGCTTGCTCGCATCTGTCGCATTCCGTGAACCAGGTAGGACGCATATTTCCTGCAAGAGGAAGTTCTCGCACCGGGAACCAGGTAGGGCCCACTGTGATGTGATGTTTTAAAGAAATCCATCCCGTCCATCCTTTTTGTGATTCCATTTTAGAATAATAGACCAAAAACGTGCCGGATTCAATGCTTAAATGGGCCGAAAACGTGAGAATTGAACGTCCCAGTTGAAATATTCGTGGGGCCACATAAGTTTTGAATCATGCTAATATTTTTGTTTTCATTTCATCCTAGTAGGAACGATCGTATGAACGGTATGGATTCTTGTAAACATCACTGTAGACACAGGAAGTTTCAACGGTAGGAATTTTCCTAAGCACCATTTTCTTTGGTGCGGCCCACTTGATTCTAGGATCCTTCTCAATTTTGATCGAATTTTCCTAAAATGAGCTCACCAAAAAGATAGACGTGGTGGATTCCTCACAAAAATCACGGTGGGTCCCACCTAGTTATCTAATGTAGGAACTCCTGCCAAAGGCTTTCGCAGGAAATCCGCGTCACTAACCCAGCTGCCGTATCTCCGGGCAGCGGGATGCTCCGAGGGGCCATCGTGATGTATAAATTTCATCCAAACCGTCTATCCATTTTTCCATATCATTTTAGAGTACTGGACCAAAAATAAGATATATCCAATATTCAAATGAACCACACCACAGGAAGCAATGGTGCTAAGGACGCCTACCATTGAAACCTTCTTAAGGTCCACTGTTTCGGTTTTTTTTTTTTTTTTTTTTTAAACATCTAACCTGTTTATATGGTCATATACGCCTGGGAGTATTGAAAAAACTAATATCATCTTGATCTGAAGTTCTGTGGTCCCGAAGAACTTTTCAACTGTAGGAATTTAATCCCCACTGTGTGGTCCATTCGAGCCTTGGATCTCTAGTCTCGACTTGAACACATAATTCAAAATCATATGGAAAAATGGATGGACGGTGTGAATGAAATTCAAACATCACGATGTCAAGGCTCATGGAGCCTCCGCCTGTACCAAGCTTTGAAAGAGGCGGGGTAGTACCCAATCCGCCCCTATTACTAGGGAACGGATAATGGTTCATGGTTGGTGCTTTGTGGGCCTCACCATGATGTATGTGTTTCATACATGCAGTCCATCTAATTTCCTATATCATTTTATGTTATGAGACAAACAATTAAGTATATCCCATTCTCAAGTTGGCCACATTACAAGAAATAGTGTTGAATGAATGTCGACCATTAAAAACTTTTGAGGGCCATTAAAGTTTTGGATCAAGATGATATTTATTTTCTCCCTTCATCTGGGTCTTTAAGACCTAATCAACAGATTGGATATCAAATAAATAGCACAGTAGGCCTTAGGAGAATTTTAATGGTGGATATCCAATCACTATTGTTTTCCTATGATGTGGTCAACTGGAGATTTATATACTTCTCATTTTTGTATATAACCCTAAATTAATCGGTAAAAATGGATGAACAGAATGGATGAAATACATACATCATGGTGGGTCCCACGGAGCACCGACCATCAACCACGGGTTGATGGCAGGGGAGTAGCCAATCCGTTCCCTATTATTGAGTAGTGGCTTTATCCTGCCAAGATTCTTCTTCATATGAGTATGTATTTATGGGAGTGGATGAGGTGTTTCCCAGGTAACATGTTACCCTTACAGTGTGGGGCCCATCTTGATGAATGTTTTCTAAATCCATGTCGTCCATCCGTTTCTTCGGATCATTTTAGGACGTTATCCACAAACATAAGTAGATCCAAATATTCTGTGGACCACACCAATGAGAAAATTTGGTAAATGACCAAACTTTTTTGTATGCTACAGAAGTTTTTGTATCAAGCTGTTTGTATTTTCGACCTTATCAACATGTTGGATGGCAAATAAACATTATGGATCTGCTTACAGTGGGTCTCAGGTAGTTTTTAATGGTGAGCATTCAATTACCACTGTTTCGTGTGGCATGGTCCACCTGAGATTTATTTTTTATTAATGTTTGGCCCACTTCATAAAATGGGCTTGAAAAATGAATGGACGGCGTGGATATACAATACATTATGAACGTGCGCCCCACAGTAACACCTAATCCACCGCATGTGTATGTGTTTATATTTCCTACGCGGATTGGGTACTAACGAATGGTCCTAACAGGTGCTTCATGGGTGCACCTTGATGTATGTGTCTCATCCACACCGTTCATCCATTTTGACAGATAATTTTAAGGCATTAACACATCAAGGAAGAGAATCTAAGGCTCAAGTGGACCCCACTTACAGGAACTAGTAGGGATGGATCAGCTTTCGATGATAACCTCACGGGCAAACAGAAGTTTTAGATCAAGCAGATAGTTATGTTTTCCCTTCATCCATGTCTGTCTGGCCTTATGAACAGGTTGGATGGCAAATAACATTATGATGGCCTTAGGAACGTTTCAACGATAGATTTCATTGTCACTACTGTTTTCTGTCGTGTGATCGAAAACCTCGATCGGCCTCGTTTTTTTTTTTTTTAATCCGTGCTCGAAAATGATTAGTCAAAATAGATGAACGTTGCGTATAAAATACACATATCACGGTGTATCCACATAGCCCCTGTCAGGACCGTCCGTCTTTAGGTATGTCCATCCACGCCTATTTATTTCACCAAAGGTCGGAAAAGAAGGTGGCCCGTATGATTGATGACTGTTATTCTTTCCAGAAATTCCTTCATGTGCGACGTGTCATTTTGTCGTGAAGTGAGTCTTAGGGTACAACTCCTTTCTTCCCTGGTGCTTTCAGAGTCCTTTTTTGCATTCACGCCACCTCTCTACGTGTCTCAAAACGCAGGGTTGGTTGAAAGGTATGATGACACGTGGAAGTAGAGTCCAGACGGGATTTATACCCTCCCTAGCAAAGGACTTTCTCATCCATTAGATTCTTTTTCCAAATGTTTCCATAATGAGTGGTTGTTTCTTCTTATCTCATTCCTTTTCATTGGAACTACCTTCCTTCCTGAATATCTCTCTCCTCTCTCTCTCTCTCTATATATATATATATGAAGTGTAAAAAAAATTAAAAAATTAAAAAATTAGAAAATTAAAAAATTAAAAACTTTAAAAAAATAATAATAATAATAATAATAAAATCTGTACTTATATGTTTATTTGTTACATACTGAGGTGTTTTTATTGGTAGCATTAGTGGCCCACTAACTCGGATGACATAATGGACCACTACTAAGCTTAATCTCAATCCTTGAATGTCTAAAGAGGAAACCCCAAAAGGAAGCACATTGACTATTGAATAACTTAGTAAGTTTGTGGGGGCTTACTGTGATTTACATATCATATCAACTTCATCCATCAATTTTATAGGATGATTTTAGGGCTTTAGCTAAAAAAAAAAGCATAATGAAAGTTCTACTAGACTACACCATAGGAAACCGTGTGAATTGAACGTCTATCATTGAAAAGCTGTTGGGGCCATAGAAGTTTTGGATCAAGCTGATATTTTTATTTTTCCTTCATCCATGCATGTGAGATCTTATGAATAAGTTGGATAACAAATAAGATTTAGGCTGTAGGAGGTGTTTCAATGGCGGAAATCATTATTCCCACTGTTTCATGTGGTGTGGTTTGCTTAGCTTTGGATATGCTTCAATTTTGAGCTCAACTGCTTGAATGAAGTGGAACAAAGGATAGATAACATGGAAAAATACTGTATATTTTCAATGTCCCAGCAAAGTTTACTCAATACCATAAAGTGTATTGAGTTACTCAATCCAATTTCACCCCAAAAATATTAGAGATAGCAGCCATAATTCAATGTTTGTGTGCAAGTGATTCTGTCACCCAAAATTCAAACCTTTGAACTGATGGGCCTTGATTTGGATGCATCATACCAAAAAAATCTCTTTAATTAAAAAAAAAAAACTAATCTATTGACACTTCTCATACAAATGTGAAAAGAGTCAAAATTAAAAGTCACTTGAGCCGAACATCCTGCATTTTCATGTCCAGTCAAACTCTTCGCTTAAGAACTCATGTTCTACAAACATCTCGTAAAATAAGAAAGATGTGTTGTTCCAATAAAACGAAGACAATTCTCTTTATGGGAACTCAACATCAATTCATGGAACTTAATAAGTGGAGGGTCAAAAGGTCCAAATGACTTCGAGGGAATTTTTTAACAAACAGACTCAAACTACATTGGCTACTCATCCTCTTATCTCAGTATTGAAACAAAGTTTGTCTACCGTTGAGCCAGACTCGACCTTAAAGGTGATGCATCTTGTAAACTTAAGAAATGCTTAGAGCTCGTTTGGATTACCCAAAAATCCAAATCACAATTATACCGGAATCAAAGTGAAGTGAAATCGCCTATTCGTTTAGTAGTACTATGTAATAGAATCCATAAAATTCAAAATTTATATTTGCTAATTTGAATTTAATTTGTTAAAGAGATTCTCTAATATATTTATAGATTAATGAATTTGATAAAATAAATCATCATTAATACTTCACAACGGAACCATGTCTCACATATGTATGAAATTAGAATCCTCAGCAAGTTGTACATTTGTTTCACCCTGTCCTTTTAACCCCTCAACTTTGACTAATATATTATTAAAGTTTATCTTTGGAAGGTTTAAAGTGGTCCACAATGTATTAATGAATAGAATGATAAAGCTTCAAAGGAAATAATATTAAAAGAACTTTTTTTCAAAAAGAGGTTTGCCAATTTCACAAGCGCTTGGAGCCCATCCATCTCAATGCATGCACATGTCCCCATATGGAAGCCATGTGCTAGATCTGGTCTTTCCATCTTCTAAGGAATAATGTTGAAATCTTCTGCCTCAAAAATCATCAGGTGGGCCACATTGTATAAAGCACACTTACATTCAAAAATAAGTTTTTCTAGCCCTTCATTTCTTTTTATGATAACTAAGGTACAAAATGGCCTGATTCTAGGCCAAAAGATCATGGGTTAGCCCATGTGATGGAAAGCTTAGATCTCGCACACATGATCAATATTGGCACACGTGCTAGCATCTGGTGGCCAGGGTTCCCACATGCGTGTGGATTTAGTAAACCTCATTAAAGAAATATCAGTAAAAGACCTTCTGATTATTCAGAAGGTGCAATGCTTTTTATGTTTTTCAAATCTACACATTTAAGTGACTAGAAATGAGACTATTCTTTAATATTTTCAATCTTTAATTAAGAATATTGAAATACGGCGGCATGCCTCTCTACACGCTACCAACATGCAAATCTTGCACAGTGCAGTGGACATCAAAGCCGTCCATCAGGTGGGCCCCATCAAGTAGATAGCCTGGCCAAAAGATATATATATATTTAAGAAACAAATGGATGGCTACAATACATTTATATATCTCTTGAGCTTATTTTTCCCATATAAAATGTCCCACTAGATAAGTGGACCGGACTGATCTTTGGTTCAGGCCATCCACATCTCTAGGCCAACCTGATGGATTGCTCAGATATTACACAAACATACCAATTAGCACGTGTGATGGCATGGAGAGGATCTTGACCATACATGCATGTGGGAGTTGAAATCCTGAAAAATAAAAAAATGGGTCAACATGATTCACGTATCATGTCACAAATTTCCACTCATTCGACAGGGTTTGCTTTTAAGTGGCCCACCAAAACCTATCTTAAAAATGCTACTTTCCGACTTGAGATGTCAACTGACCTTATTGGACGTGTTCCCCTTTATCCATCACTATGGTAAAACACATTATATAAAGGTTGGTGAGAACTATAAGAAATTGCACGGTTCACAGTTCTCCACATCTTGAAATCTAGACCGTCCATCTGTCAATGCAAAAAGCAATGCATGTGTGGCTTTATACACCTCCGAGCAATCACTACTTTGGGGACTGTATTTGAGTTGTGCAGAAGATAGAGAGGTAAAGTTCATGTCAATGGACTTGGTTGTATATTGAGTTTTGTGTTTGGATGCATGCCCCTTGATCGTTCTTTTTCCTCATGTGGACCATTCTCTTGAAGAGTGCACTGTCAAGCATTTATAAAAGATGGGATTAATGCACATGTGAAAACATGGCCGGCATGTGCATGATTAAGACTAGATCATGTTAGACTTTGTGCGGTACATCAAATAATTAATGACATATTTACATATTTATTCATAGGATTTTATTAAGATTTTCTAGTGTTTGAGTTTATACATATAGATGTGCACAGGATATTTAGACCACTCTTCATGATGCAACTAACATTCTTTGATCAGAGGCATTGTCTGTTGTCTAATGTTTTAAATTTGTTTATAACAGGGTATGTCGATGACATTGACAGACTACTAAATTCCATCGAGCAAACATTGATGCCATCGATAAATGCTCGATTCCATTGAGAAAATTCAAAAAAATTTTGTTGATTGTTGGACAGTTTGGAGGTTACTACTATATAGCATTAAGGGTTCTTCAATGTCATAAACTTATCTTCGATGTCTGTTGATGCCATCAAAGGTATCATCGAAGGTACGTGCAAAATTGCAAAAATGTATGATTTGTTTCTTATTTTAGTTGCAGTAGTATATATACGTAGTGTAATCGAGATTATGATAAGGATTAGGATTATCTAAATGTACTTAAAGGTTTAAGAGGGATTTTGAAGGGAAAATGCTTGGACTTTTCTTGAGGCTTTTATCCGTAAGGTTTTCATCTCTTGTACCTTTATTTTCATAGTGTATTATCGCTTTGTGCAGTAGTTTTTTCCTGAAAGGATTTTTCTACGTAAATTTGGATTGTCTGCTTGTTGGATTTATTTGTTCGATTGAGATTATCTTGTTTGATTTCACTCTGTGTGCTTCCATAAGTCCGACAAGTGGTATCAAAGTAAACGTTGGGAAGCAGAATGAATTTGTAGACAAGATATCTATGTCATCTAACATGAAGTTAGATGTAGAGAAATATTTTGGAAAAAGCAATTTTGAACTATTGAATGTGAATATGAATGACCTTCTACTCCAGTAATGATTGGAAGATGCACTCCTTGAAAAGTGACCGAAAACTATGATAGAAGTAGAGTGGAATAAGTTAAATCAAAAAGTCAATATCTCATCCTATTGTGCATAATGGATGAGGTCTTCTATAATATTATGAGAGAGAAGATTGCAACAAATACATGAGGAAAGTTAAGAACATCTATGTGAAGAAGACTTTTGAGAATCGTTTGTATCTAAAATTACAATTGTTTCATCTGAAGATGACTAAGGGGGCTGACGTTAAAACCCATATCAATAACTTCGATAGGCTTGTCTGCAAGTTATTAGATGTGGATGATGTTATGAAAGATGAAAATCAAGCATATATTCTGTTGAATTTTCATCTAAAATGTATAAGTCATTCAAAGATGTTGCACACCGGTAAGATTACTTGTAACGTTGAGACTGTTATCTCAGCTCTCTAGTCAAAAGCAGTGAGAAAGAAAAACGGTGATGTGGGTGCTTCCACAAATGCACTAGTTACCAATTGAAAGCAATGAGAATGAAAAACAATGATATAGGTATTTCACAAATGCACTGGTTACGAGAAGGAGGAATTCTGAGTGAGATAATCTTCACGATCGATATTCAAATCCAAGGGAAAGGGAAAAGGAAATTGAAGTTCTAGAATTGTGACACGTTAGAGCACATGAAGAATGATTGTAAAAATCTAAAGTCAAGAAAGAAAAAAATCAAAGAGTTCTTTTAGAGAGGTAAACAATGCAGAATCTAGTGAGGAGACAAGTGGTAGTGACATGTTGACAGCATCAAAATCCAAGTATTTTAGCGATGAATGGATTTTGGATACGATGGCTTCATATTACATAACCCCTCATAGGAGTTGGTACATTAGTTACAATGAGTACATTGGTGGACAAATATTTATGGACAATGACAATGCCAATGCCTGTAATGTGGTTGGCTTTGGATCTGTGCGCATCAAGATGTTTTATGGCAGGGAATGTATCGTGACTGATGTGAGACACGTTCCCGATTAAAGGAAGAGTTTGATATCTCTAGGTGCACTCAAGACACTTGGGTGCAAATTCACCGGGTTTGATCGTGTCATTAAGATTTCAAAGGGGGCACTCGTACTCATGAAAGCACGAGGAGGAATTGATCAGAAACACTTCATCAGGTGGAGCTACAACAGTTGTATTGGATTCCACGGCTACACGTATGTAGTATGCATGCCTGGGCGACACGAGCGAGCGAGTTATCAAGGTACTTTCTAACCGTTATTTCATTCCGGTTTTTAAAAGCATTGTTTTAGTATATGTGAGCATTGTATATATGATAAACAGTCAAAGTTTTCTTTTAGTCTAGAAAACATGTATGTAAGGGGGTTCTGGATTATGTGCATTCTAAAATAAGGGGTCGTTGCTCGTAGTTTCTGTTGGAGGGTCGTCAAGGTTTGTTATGTTCATTGACAGCTATTCCATAAAGGTGTGGATTTAATTTATGAAAAATAAATCTAAGATTTTCACCAACTTCAAACAAAAGTGAAAATTAATAGTGAAAAAACAGTCAACGTAAAAGGTGAAAGTCTCGAGCACAGATATGGTGGGGAATTCACTTTTGCGGAATTCAATTGATTTTGTAAATATGAAGGGATTGTGAGGTACAACATAAAGCGCAGCACACTAGAGAAGAATAGTGTGGACTGAGCAGATGAATCGATCTCTTTTGGAGAAGGCTCGATGCATGATGAGTAATGCTACATTTTTAGATTTGGGATCAAATTTTTCATTTTAAAAAAATTTAGATTTCATAACTGATGTTTGTCACTTGTATGCATATGTGACTCGATTGTTAAGTGTATAGGGCACATATTGGACAATGGGGATAAAACACATGAACCAACATGGGGTTCATAAATATATCGGATTTTTAGAAATCCGGTCGTATTTCTTATTGGCCCAAAAGATATGATAAATGAAATTAATAATTCAAACCTTTTTTTTACACAGACTCACACCCCCACATACACGCACTCATGTACATCTACCCCTACACATTTGCACATTGTGTGATGCTTGAACCCACAACCTCATGTTGAAACACCAGGAGATCTACCACTGAGGCATGGCTTGCAAACCCATGACCTCATGTTGAAACTCCAATATTCCTTCCCATCTTTTCTTAAAGCCAAGTAAAAGTTACATTCCCATCATTTACTAAAGCCAAATGAAAGTTACATTGATCCGACGTAATTCCATACTATCTAATCCCCTAAACATGCCCTAAGGATGTCCCTTGAAATTGAAAAGGGTAAAAGCTATAAATTTGGACCACCTTGAAATTGAAATTCAAGATTTTCAAGGGTGCCAAATGACCATGCGGTTTTTTAATTTCAACTACCCAAAAATAGGACTTTGAAGTGTGAAATCACCCTCAAAAGCTTTTGTCATTTTCTAGTTCCACGGAATTCAATGACGGCTGTAGATTTTTTTAGTGTGGACCATCCAAAATAGAGCTCCTTTGATGAATTGTCGTGACACTTTCCATCCATGCCTTTGCCATTTTGGATAAGTGCGCACCGTGCTCTGTGCTCCAGATGACACCGGATTTTTTTTCCCGGAAAAAGCTTTGATACTCTGGTGGAGTGTGATGAATGATACGCAGGCACTGAGAATTACATAAAATTATATACATGGATCACAAGTAATTGAAATCAAACTGTCAATTTTAGATAGTAATGAACAAAATAATTAATTATTCGGTTATGGGATTTTTGGACGGTTAAAAATCTTAAATATCCTATGGTCTTATTTCAACAAATAAGTGACCACGAATCTAGGTTAGAATTATTCAACCATCGGATACATTAGATTTCATAATGTAGTCGATTAAATTTGAGTAATCTATGCCACGTGTACAAATTTTGAGTGCCTGCGTATCAAGCGTCATACCTTTCGAGAGTATCAAATAGTCCTTTTCTATGGAAGAACCGGAGTATTGTTGAACCGTCTTTCTACAGTACACGTGGCAAAGGAGATTATAATCGGGCCATTCATCTGTATCAACTGTCCAGATACTGTTGGACAATTCAATCCATTGATTTTCTTCACTTTCCTTGCCGAATGCCTTACACAATCCTTTTGTTTTCAACCGTCGCTTTAATGGGACGTGATCAGACGTTCAGGATCATCCGATCTAAGTCTATTATGTGATAGCTAACAATGGAAAACTAGATGAACAGAAAGGTACGTTTGTCATTCTGCCACGTGTACGTGGGATGGATGTGACTACCGTTACAGCATATTCCGGTTCTTCCAGCTCTACCCTATTAGCAGACAGATGGAAAACGATAGGATAGAACGGTCTCCGATATAATAAATATAGCCCTGTCACCGTACACGTGGACACGTAGGGTGGATCAAGACCGTCCACCTGTTGTAAGCATCCGTATAGGCCACAAAAGCAGGACAATCGCAGCCATCGTTTATCTCACCATTGCACATTGATCTCAACCTCATTACCAATTCTAGCTTTCCACCGTCCATTTCGGACACTCGAGAATGTGGTCTACCATTAGAAGGTCCCGATGAAAGGAAGGCCATATCATGCATAACATGTCCCATGTCGTAGACTTTCAAAGTTTCTTTAAAGGGCGAAGGAATAACAATAAATAAATAAATAAAATTCTCACAATTACACTTAAAAAGTTTCAAGTTAAAAACTCATGTGCAACTTTACACATGAAAATGTGTCATGAGCATAAAAATAGGATGGTCCACATGATGTTCCAAATTTTATCCAGATACAAAATTTTAGTAGGTCATAAAAAGAAAATTCAAGTTAGAATATTTTTCCATTTATTATGTCTCACCAAAGTTTTAGATGAGGTTAAAATTTAAGCTCTAGAGAGTTTCACAAAGTAAACATCATGTAAACAGTTTGTATTTTATTTACATGAAATGTGTTTAAAAGTACACACAGGTCATCACCTAAAAAGTTAAGTTGAAGAGATTAAAGAGTGTTAATGGGGCGGTATCACGTCTAAAAAATTAGATTTTTAAATAAAACAGTTAGACAGCATAAAACAGTTCCAAATTTCGGCCGAAGCCTACCTAATGCGTGGCATGTTCATTACCCAGACAAAGTCCTCACCTAAAAAATGAGTGCTGGTGATTATTTTTCATGGTAAACACCTCGTCTTAGTTGTTATAATATTTGTAAACTACTCTTATTTATTTCCTAATATAAAGATAAATATAACAGTTGTTTAAAAAAAAAAAAAAAAATTGACTGCTTTACCTCATGTACTTGTTAAATAAATTTTTTTTTTTTTAATTTGAAAAAAACAACTCTCAATGTTTACAATCTACCTCAAAAATAGCAAACTCTAAAATGGATCCTTCCTCTTGCTTGGGTGGTAGACTCAGGGAGTTTCAACACCCCGTTTTATATATATATATATATATATATATATATATATATATATATATATATATATATATATATATATGGAAAAGGTACAATGGGCTCGAGCTGATTTTAACCTCCCATGAGTCGAGCTGTGTGGGCCCCACCGTGATGCGTTTCGAATATCTACCCCATTAGTCAGATGCACCACTCTATCGTGAGCCTAGATCTCAAAAATCAAGCCAATCCATGACTTGTGTGGGCCACATCACATACAGAAGTGGATAGGGGCCGTGCACCAGTAAAACATTCATAACCATTTTTGAGGACCCACCGAGATGTGGTTTGCAAATCCAGACCATCCATTATGTGTGTCCCACTTGAATGAGGGTTCAGAGCAAGTTTTAGGTGCATGCAAAACTCAGGTGGGCTAGACCGAGTGCTTTTATATGTTTTCACGGTGCCTTCACATAATTTTAGATGGTATGGCCCACCTGAGTTCCGTATACGGCTGATTTTTTGGGATATCCCATAATTTAAAGGGGACCCATCAAATGCACGGTGTTGATGGTCGAAATGCATCACGGGGGGCCGACACAGCTTGACCTCACGTGAGCTTATGTGAGGTCGAGCGCATAGTACCTTTTCCCATATATATATATATATATATATATATATATATATATAATATATATATATATTTCTTTTTTATGTTATTATTATAAAAAAAGTTAATTGAAAAATGTCAATTTATTTTGAAGATAATTTAACATTAAAATAATATAAAAATGCTAAATATTATAGATAACCAAACACGTGAGCATTAGCAAACAAAATGCAGCTATAATATGAAGACAAGTAAAATAATTTATAATTATAATAATTGTTTATATATTTCTATAATAATTAATAGAACAAATAAATCTTTAATATAAATTCATTTTATATTAAAGATTTTAAGCATTTGATTGATTTTATTTAATTAAATTGTTATAGGTATGTATCAAGTAGTTATCGGGGTTCTAGTTATATAGGGAGAAGGTACAATGGACTCGAGCGGTTTTTAACCTCCCGTGAAGTCGAGCTGTGTGGGCCCCACCGTGATGCGTTTCGAATATCTACCCCATCAGAGAGATGCACCATTCTATCATGAGCCTAGATCTCAAAAATCAAGTCAATCCATGACTTGTGTGGGCCACATCACATACAGAAGTGGAGAGGGACCGTGCACCATGAAAACATTTATAACCATTTTTGAAGACCAACCGAGATGTGGTTTGCAAATCCAGACCATCCATTATGTGTGTCCCACTTGAATGAGGGTTCAAAGCAAGTTTCAGGCGCATGCAAAACTCAGGTGGGCCAGACCAAGTGCTTTTATATTTTTTCACGGTGCCTTCACATAATTTGATGGTATGGCCTACCTGAGTTCCGTATACGGCTGATTTTTGGGATATCCCATAATTTAAAGGGGACCCATCAAATGCACGATGTTGATGGTCGAAATGCATCACGGTGGGGCCCACCAGCTTGACCTCACGGGAGCTCATGTGAGGTCGAGCGCATAGTACCTTTTCCTATATATATATATATATATATATATATATATATATATATATATAATATATATATATTTCTTTTTTATGATATTATTATAAAAAAAGTTAATTGAAAAATGTCATTTATTTTGAAGATAATTTAACATTAAAATATATAAAAATTGTAAATATTATAGATAAACCAAACATGTGAATTAGCAAACAAAATGCAGCTATAATACAAAGACAAGTAAAATAATTTATAATTATTAATAATTTTTTATATATTTCTATAATAATTAATAGAACAAATAAATCCTTAATATAAATTCATTTTACAAAAAGCACCTGCAATACTTCAAGTTACAGGTAATAACTTACAAATTTTCAGAAACAGGGAGGTGGTGTTTGCAATTTATCCGTACCTTGAATGTGAAAAAGGCCCATAAAAATCTCATGTGATTTTCACGTGGCAGTCTTTTCCAAATCACACGTGGCACTGAATGCTTAGAAGTTTCTAGATAGATAGATAGACGTGGCAGGGACGGGTGTCTCTTGCGTCACCTTCAATTTCAGTGCTCCTCCAGTCCCACCACCACCCAATTGATTGAAGAGAAATTTGCGAGAATACGACCCATTTATGGCCGATTCAGGAGAATAAGCCCACCTCATCTTCCTTTGCGAGAATACGCCCCAGCTGTACGGACGCCTTGCCAAAGGTCGAAAATGCCCCTACCTTTCCTTGAAGGCGGGAAGACGAGCGCTGACTCTCCTCGAAATCCGAGTTGTACGAACGGTTCAAAAGTGATCAACGTTACATGGGCCCGACAGTTATGTATTTATTATATCTACCACGTGCATCCATATTTCGGTATCATTTCGGACCATTATCTATATATAAAAAAAAATCATATCCAAAGATCACTGGACCACACCACAAAAACAGCAAAAAATTGATTTTCACCGTTAAAAATTTTGTAGGGCCCACCGTAACATTTATGTTCCATCCATTCTATTCATAAGGTCACAAAGACCAGGATGAAGAGAAAAACAAGTTTCATGATCCAAAACTTCTGTGACTCATAAAAGGGTTTCGATGGTAGACGTTCATCATTCACGGCCTTTAACAGTGTAGTCCACTTGATAGCTAGAACTGTCTTATGTTTCGTCTCAAGCCTTAATTAGAGTTCGCCATAAATATGGAGGTTTGGATATAACACATACCTCATAATAGGAACCACAAAAAGCGGTGGAATTACATCAGCAACAAAAAATTTTTAAAAAAGATAAAAGTAAAAATAAAAAATATGTGAATATATAGAAGGTCTTTCGATATATCAAAAATTGTCTGAAACTGTCCAGTGAGTTTTCCTTAAAATCCTACAATGTCGATATATCGATAGACGTGCCACAGTTCGGATCCAGTTTCAAAAGAGATAAGAACTAAAGGTGGCCCACTTCTCATGAAGGGTTCATATTGACAGCTGGCAGGACCATTTAACTATCTCCTTGACCAATTGGTTCCAATTTCAAAACTGCAACTGAACCGTGTGCACCCCTATATATCGACAGCCATTCGATGTATCGAAAAAGGTATCTTACCTTTAGCTACGGATTATAACCGTAGCCATAACTGTCGTCTGTGCTAGTCTATGAAACTTTTTATTTTTTTTTATTTTTTACAAGGAGAATTTATTTACCTACAATTTTCTTTAATACATATTTATATAAATAGGTATATATAAGCATATAAATTTTTTTTCCCTCTTTTTTTTCATTTATTTCTTTAATCATTTAACAAGAATATCTTCTAAACAAAATTAGTTACTTGACAACCATATATGATTTTGGGGTAGGAGAAGCTTTACTTAGCCAACTAACCTTCTATTTTCCAAGATCCATCAGGGTCGATGGTAAAAAAATCCATTTCATTCAATCCATAATCATTCCATGCATTTCGCAGTCAATTCGCTTCAAACCTGACCATTCCCATGCATTTCATGGTATCCTAAACAATTCCGTGTTAATTCACGGTCATTTCGAGGCATTTCACAGTCAATTCCCTTCACTTCACAGTCAGTTGCATGCATTTCGCGGTTAATTCGCTTCAAACCATGATCATTCCTATGCATTTCACAGTCATCCCAAACAATTCCGTATTGATTCATGGTCATTTCGAGGCATTTCAATGTCAATTCCCTTCACTTCACGGTCATTTGCATGCATTTCGCGGTCATTTGCTTCAAACCATGATCATTCCCATGCATTTCACGGTCATACCAAACAATTCCGTGTTGATTCACGGTCTTACGAGGCATTTCACGGTCAATTCCCTTCACTTCACGGTCATTTGCATGCATTTTCCAGTCAATTCGCTTCAACCAAAATCATTCCCATGCATTTCACGGTCATCCCAAACAATTCTGTGTTAATTCACAGTTATTTCGAGGCATTTCACGGTCAATTCCCTTCACTTCACGGTCATTTGCATACATTTCGCGGTCAATTCGCTTCAAACCATGATCATTCTCATGCATTTCACGGTCATCCCAAACAATTCCGTGTTGATTCAAAGTCATTTCGAGGCATTTCACAGTCAATTCCCTTCACTTCACGGTCAGTTGCATGCATTTCGCGGTCAATTCGCTTCAAACCATGATCATTCCCATGCATTTCACGGTCATCCGAAACAATTCCGTGTTGATTCACGGTCATTTCGAGGCATTACACGGTCAATTCCCATCACTTCACGGTCAGTTGCATGCATTTCGCGATCAATTCGCTTCAAACCATGATCATTCCCATGCATTTCACGGTCATCCCAAACAATTCCGTGTTGATTCACGGTCATTTCAAGGCATTTCACGGTCAATTCCCTTCACTTCATGGTTAGTTGCATGCATTTCGCGGTCAATTCGCTTCAAACCATGATCATTCCCATGCATTTCACGATCATCCCAAACAATTCCGTGTTGATTCACGGTCATTTCGAGGCATTTCACGGTCAATTCACTTCACTTCACGGTCATTTGCATGCATTTCGCGGTCAATTCGCTTCAAACCATGATCATTCCCATGCATTTCATGGTCATCCCAAACAATTCCGTGTTTATTCACGGTCATTTCGAGGCATTTCACAGTCAATTACCATCACTTCACGGTCAGTTGCATGCATTCGCGGTCAATTCGCTTCAAACCATGATCATTCCCATGTATTTCACGGTCATCCCAAACAATTCCGTGTTAATTCACAGTTATTTCGAGGCATTTCACGGTCAATTCCCTTCACTTCACGGTCATTGCATGCATTTCGCGGTCAATTCGCTTCAAACCATGATCATCCCCATGCATTTCACATCACGGTCATCCCAAACAATTCCGTGTTGATTCAAAGTCATTTCGAAGCATTTCATGGTCAATTCCCTTCACTTCACGGTCAGTTGCATGCATTTCGCGGTCAATTCGCTTCAAACCATGATCATTCCCATGCATTTCACGGTCATCCGAAACAATTCCGTGTTGATTCACGGTCATTTCGAGGCATTTCACGGTCAATTCCCATCACTTCACGGTTTGTTGCATGCATTTCGCGATCAATTCGCTTCAAACCATGATCATTCTCATGCATTTCACGGTCATCCCAAACAATTCCGTGTTGATTCACGGTCATTTCGAGGCATTTCACGGTCAATTCCCTTCACTTCATGGTTAGTTGCATGCATTTCGCGGTCAATTCGCTTCAAAACATGATCATTCCCATGCATTTCACGGTCATCCCAAACAATTCCGTGTTGATTCACGGTCATTTCGAGGCATTTCACGGTCAATTCACTTCACTTCACGGTCATTTGCATGCATTTCGCGGTCAATTCGCTTCAAACCATGATCATTCCCATGCATTTCATGGTCATCCCAAACAATTCCGTGTTGATTCACGGTCATTTCGAGGCATTTCACGGTCAATTCCCGTCACTGCACGGTCAGTTGCATGCATTTCGCGGTCAATTCGCTTCAAACCATGATCATTCCCATGTATTTCACGATCATCCCAAACAATTCCGTGTTGATTCACAGTCATTTCGAGGCATTTCACGGTCAATTCCCTTCACTTCACGGACATTTGTATGCATTTCGCGGTCAATTCGCTTCAAACCATGATCATTCCCATGTATTTCACGGTCATACCAAACAATTTTGTGTTGATTCACGGTCATTTCAAGGCATTTCACGGTTAATTCCCTTCACTTCACGGTCATTTGCATGCATTTCGCGGTCAATTCGCTTCAAACCATGATCATTCTCATGCATTTCACGGTCATCCCAAACAATTCCGTGTTGATTCATGGTCATTTCGAGGCATTTCACGGTCAATTCCCTTCACTTCATGGTCATTTGCATGCATTTCGCAACCAATTCGCTTCAAACCATGATCATTCCCATGCATTTCACGGTCATCCCAAACAATTCCGTGTTGATTCAAAGTCATTTCGAGGCATTTCACGGTCAATTCCCTTTACTTCACGGTCAGTTGCATGCATTTCGCGGTCAATTCGCTTCAAACCATGATCATTCCCATGCATTTCACAGTCATCCCAAACAATTCTGTGTTGATTCACGTCATTTCGAGGCATTTCACGGTCAATTCCCATCACTTCACGGTCAGTTGCATGCATTTCGCGATCAATTCGCTTCAAACCATGATCATTCCCATGCATTTCACGGTCATCCCAAACAATTCCGTGTTGATTCACGGTCATTTCGAGGCATTTCACGGTCAATTCCCTTCACTTCACGGTTAGTTGAATGCATTTCGCGGTCAATTCGCTTCAAACCATGATTATTCCCATGCATTTCACGGTCATCCCAAACAATTCCGTGTTGATTCACGGTCATTTCGAGGCATTTCACGGTCAATTCCCTTCACTTCACGTCATTTGCATGCATTTCGCGGTCAATTCGCTTTAAACCATGATCATTCCCATGCATTTCATGGTCATCCCAAACAATTCCGTGTTGATTCACGGTCATTTCGAGGCATTTCACGGTCAATTTGCTTCACTTCACGGTCAGTTGCATGCATTTCGCGGTCAATTCGCTTCAAACCATGATCATTCCCATGCATTTCACGGTCATCCCAAACAATTCCGTGTTGATTCACAGTCATTTCGAGGCATTTCACGGTCATTTGCATGCATTTCGCTGTCAATTCGCTTCAAACCATGATCATTCTCATGCATTTCACGGTCAATCCAAACAATTCCGTGTTGATTCACGGTCATTTCGAGGCATTTCAAGGTCAATTCCCTTCACTTCACAGTCAGTTGCATGCATTTCGCGGTCAATTCGCTTCAAACCATGATCATTCCCATGCATTTCACGGCCATCCCAAACAATTCCGTGTTGATTCACGGTCATTTCGAGGCATTTCACGGTCAATTCCCTTCACTTCACTGTCATTTGCATGCATTTCGCGGTCAATTCTTCAAACCATGATCATTCTCATGCATTTCACGGTCATACCAAACAATTCCGTGTTGATTCACGGTCATTTCGAGGCATTCATGGTCAATTCCTTCACTTCACGGTCATTTGCATGCATTTCGCGGTCAATTCGCTTCAAACCATGATCATTCTCATGCATTTCACGGTCATCCCAAACAATTCCGTGTTGATTCACGGTCATTTCGAGGCATTTCACGGTCAATTCCCTTCACTTCACACGTCATTTGCATGCATTTCGCGGTCAATTCACTTCAAACATGATCATTCTCATGCATTTCACAATCACCCAACAATTCTGTGTTGATTCACGGTCATTTCGAGGCATTTCACGGTCAATTTCCTTCACTTCACGGTTATTTGCATGCATTTCATGGTCAATTCGCTTCAAACCATGATCATTCCCATGCATTTCACGGTCATACCAAACAATTCCATGTTGATTCACGGTCATTTCGAGGCATTTCACGGTCAATTCCCTTCACTTCACGGTCAGTTGCATGCATTTCGCTGTCAATTCCCTTCAGTTCACGGTCATTTCCATGCATTTCACGGCCAATTTGCCTCACTTCACGGTCATTTCCATGCATATCACGGTCATTCCCGCCTATTCCTTATTGATTCACGGTCATTTCGGCACAATCACAGTCATGCCCCTTCACTTAACGGTCATTTCCGCTCATTTCGCGGTCCAATCGCTTCACTTCACGATCATTTTCATGCATTTCACGATCATTCCTGCATATTCCGTGTTGATTCACGGTCATTTCGACGCATTTCACGGTCATACCCCTTCACTTAACGGTCATTTCCATGCATTTGATCAATTCGCTTCACTTCACGATCATTTCCATGCATTTCACGGTCAATCCCGCATATTCGTGTTGATTCACGGTCATTTCGACGCATTTCACAGTCATTTTCGCGCATTTCACGGTCAATTCGCTTCATTTCACGATCATTTCCATGCATTTCACGGTCATTCCCACATATTCCGTGTTGATTCACGATCATTTCGACGCATTTCACGATCAGACCCCTTCACTTCACGGTCATTTTGACGCATTTCACGGTCATACCCCTTCACTTCACGGTTATTTTCACGCATTTCACGGTCCAATCGCTTCACTTCACGATCATTTCCATGCATTACACGGTCATTCCCGACTATTCCGTGTTGATTCATGGTCATTTCGACGTACTTCACGGTTAATTCACTTCACTTCACGGCCATTTCCAAGCATTTCAAGGTCAATTCTCTTCACTTCACGGCCATTTCCATGCATTTCACGGTTATATCTGGCAATTCCGTTTACGTTCACGGTTATTTCGACGCACTTCACGGACAATTCACTTCACTTCACGGCCATTTCCACGCACTTCACCGTCATTTCCATGAATTTCACGGTCATTCCCGGCGATTCCATGTTCATTGATAATCAATTCGACGCACTTCAAAGTCAATTCACTTCACTTCACGACCATTTCCATGCACTTCGCAGTCAATCCACTTCACTTCACCATCATTTTCAAGCATTTCACGATCATTCCCAGCGATTCTGTGTTCATTCACGGTCAATTCGACGTTCTTCACAGTCAATTCACTTCACTTCACGGCCATTTCCAAGGTTAGTTTTAGGTTTAGGGTATAGGGTTTAGGAAATGACCGTGAAGTGAGGCGAATTGACCATGAAATGCATGGAAATGACGTTGAAATGAAGGGAATTGATCGTGAAATGCGTCGAAATGACCGTGAATCAACACGGAATAGGCGGAATGACCGTGAAATGCATGAAAATGACCATGAAGTGAAGCGAATTGACCGTGAAATGCATGAAAAGGACCGTGAAATGAAGGGAATTGACCGTGAAATGCGCCGAAATGACTGTGAATCAACACGGAATGACCGTGATATGCGTGGAAATGACCGTGAAGTGAAGCAAATTGACCGTGAAATGCATGGAAATGACCATGAAATGAAGGAAATTGACCATGAATGCACCGAAATGACCGTGAATCAACACGGAATAGGCGAGAATGACCGTGATATGCATGGAAATGACCGTGAAGTGAAGCGAATTGACCGTAAAGTGAAGGGGTATGACCGTGAAATGCGTCGAAATTACCGTGAATCAATACGGAATATGCGGGAATGACCGTGAAATGCATGGAAATGATCGTGAAATGAAGCGAATTGACCGTGAAATGCACGAAAATGACCATGAAGTGAAGGGGTATGATCGTGAAATGCGTCGAAATGATCGTGAATCAACACGGAATATGCGGGATTGACCGTGAAATGCATGGAAATGATCGTCAAGTGAAGCGAATTGACAGTCAAATGCACGAAAATGACCATGAAGTGAAGGGGCATGACCGTGAATTGTGTCGAAATGACGGTGAATCAACACGGAATAGGCGGGAATGACCGTGATATGCATGGAAATGACCGTAAAGTGAGGCGAATTGGCCGTGAAATGCATGGAAATGACCATGAATTGAAGGGAGTTGACCGTGAAATGCATGGAAATGATCGTGAAGTGAAGGGAATTGATCGTGAAATGCATGGAAATGACCGTGAATCAACACGGAATTGTTTGGGATGACCGTGAAATGCATGGGAATGATCATGGTTTGAAGCGAATTGACCGTGAAATGCATGCAAATGACCGTGAAGTGAAGGGAATTGACCGTGAAATGCCTCGAAATGACCGTGAATCAACACGAAATTGTTTGGGATGACCGTGAAATGCATGGGAATGACCGTGAATCAACACGGAATAGGCGAAAATGACCGTGAATCAACACGGAATAGGTTTAGTTTTAGGTTTAGGGTTTAGGGTTTAGGAAATGACCGTGTAGTGAAACGACTTGACCGTGAAATGCATGGAAATGACCGTGAAATGAAGGGAACTGATCATGAAATGCCCCGAAATGACCGTGAATCAACACAGAATTGTTTGGTATGACCGTGAAATGCATGGGAATGATCATGGTTTAAAGCGAATTGACCGCGAAATGCATGTAAATGACCGTGAAGTGAAGGGAATTGACCGTGAAATGCCTCGAAATGACCGTGAATCAACACGGAATTGTTTGGGATGACTGTGAAATTAATGGGAATGATCATGGTTTGAAGCGAATTGACCGCGTAATGCATGCAACTGACCGTGAAGTGAAGGGAATTGACCGTGAAATGCCTCGAAATGACCGTGAATCAACACGGAATTGTTTGGTATGATCGTGAAATGCATGGGAATGATCATGGTTTGAAGCGAATTGACCGCGAAATGCATGCAAATGACCGTGAAGTGAAGGGAATTGACCGTGAAATGCCTCAAAATGACCGTGAATCAACACGGAATTGTTTGGGATGACCGTGAAATGCATGACCGTGAAGTGAAGGGAATTGACCGTGAAATGCCTCGAAATGACCGTGAAATGCATGGGAATGATCATGGTTTGAAGCGAATTGACCGTGAAATGCATGCAACTAACCGTGAAGTGAAGGGAATTGACCGTGAAATGCCTCGAAATGACCGTGAATCAACACGGAATTGTTTGGGATGACCGTGAAATGCATGGGAATGATCATGGTTTGAAGCGAATTGACCGCGAAATGCATGCAAATGACCGTGAAGTACTGAAAGGAATTGACCGTGAAATGCCTCGAAATGACCATGAATCAACACGGAATTGTTTGGGATGACCGTGAAATGCATGGGAATGATCATGGTTTGAAGCGAATTGACCGCGAAATGCATGCAAATGACCGTGAAGTGAAGGGAATTAACCGTGAAATGCCTCGAAATGACCGTGAATCAACGCGGAATTGTTTGGTATGACCGTGAAATGCATGGGAATGATCATGGTTTGAAGCGAATTGACCGCGAAATGCATGCAAATGACCATGAAGTGAAGGGAATTGACCGTGAAATGCCTCGAAATGACCGTGAATCAACACAGAATTGTTTGGGATGACCGTGAAATGCATAGGAATGATCATGGTTTGAAGCGAATTGGTTGCGAAATGCATGCAAATGACCGTGAAGTGAAGGGAATTGACCGTGAAATGCCTCGAAATGACTGTGAATTAACACGGAATTATTTGGGATGACCGTGAAATACATGGGAATGGTCATGGTTTGAAGCGAATTGACCGTGAAATGCATGGGAATAATCATGGATTGAATGAAATGGATTTTTTACGATCGACCTGATGGAATCTTGGAAAATAGCAAGGTTAGTTGGCTAAAGTAGCTTCTCCTACCCCAAAATCATATATGGTATGTCAAGTAACTAATTTTGGTTTAGAAGATATTCTTGTTAAATGATTAAAAAAAAAAGGGAAAAAAGTGGGAAAAAAATTTTTATATGCTTATATATACCTATTTATATAAATATGTATTAAAGAAAATTGTAGGTAGAATAATTTCTCCATGTAAAAAATAAAAAATAAATAAAAAATAAATAAAATTTTCATAGATTGATACGGACCACAATTATGGCTACGGTTATAATTCGTAGCTAAAGGTAAAAAATACCTTTTTCTTTATCACGAACGGCTGTCGATATATCGGCCATTGTTGGATTTTTGAGGAAAACTTACTGGACAGTCCCGGACCATTTTCGATATATCGAAAGACCTTCGATATATTGACGTTTTTTTTAAAAAAAAATTTTGTTGTTGTAACCCCATCACTTTTCGTGGGTCCTCTTATGAGGTATGTGTTATATCCAAACCATTTATATTTTTGGCTAACTCGTATTAAGGCTTGAGACGAAAAATAAGATAGATCTAGCTATCAAGTGGACGACACTGTTAAAGCCTGTGGATGATTGAACGTCTACCATTGAAACCCTTTTAGGGGTCACGGAAGTTTTGAATCATTATAAAACTTGTTTTTCCTCTTCATCCTGGTCTTCGTGACCTTATGAATAAATTGGATGGAACAAAAACGTTACGGTGGGCCCTTCAAAATTTTTAACGGTGAAAATCAATTTTCTGCTTTTTTGTGGTGTGGTCCAGTTGATCTTTGGATATGATTTTTTTCTTTTTAAAGATAATGGTCCGAAATGATCTCGAAATATAGATGAACGTTGTAGATATAATAAATACATAACTGTGAAGCCCGTGTAACGTTGATCACTTTTGAACCGTTCGTACAACTCGGAGTTCGAGTAGCGTCAGCGCTCGTCTTCTCACTTGAAGGAAAAGGCAGGGGCATTTTCGACCTTTGGCAAGGCGTCCGTACAGCCGGGGCGTATTTTCGCAAAGGAAAATGAGGTGGGCTTAATTTCCTAATTGGGCCATAAATGTCGTACACTCGCAAATTTCTAGAGGGCGTCCCGCTCTCCTCGTCTTTTTATAACAGATTATATGCGTCATCTGACACGTGTCAGTAAACGTGTCAGTCTCTGCATGGTACAAGTTTCTCTACTGTCGTATCAGATAATTTGATAGATCAACACAAACCGTTCATATGATGGCCCCACCAAGGATCGCCGTATACGACAAACCATGGTTTTAGTGGCTCATATTCAAAGAAAATATTTAGATGTTAAAAGAGAAAACGGTTGGAACCATTTTTTTTTTCCTTTAGATGTCTCATGTGCAGTGAGGCCCATCATATAAACGGTCTTGATCATGAAAATCAGGCCGAGTTTGATGGATGACATGCAATTTTCGGATCATGTGATTATGCAATTGATGGACATTTATTTAACGGTTAAAATTAAAAATTATTTGACTGTCCAATTTCAATAAATAACCATTGCAGCCAATCTGATTTTGGTACTATACTTAAGCAGGCAGTAAGTTCCATAATTTGGTTGGTTTCATCTGAGTTAATAGATGACACTTGTACAATTTGCGAGTGCATGAGTATGAAGTGTCATATGCGGCTGGAGAATAAAAAGACATTTCCGGCCCCACCCAAGACGGTACGTTCCTTATCATGGGGACCACCTTGATGTATGAATTCTATATCCACGCTGTTCATCCCTTTTATAGTTAATATTAGGACATGATCCCAAAAAAAAGATGCTGATCTTCATCTCAGGTGGACCACGCAAAAGGAATCAGTGGTGATTGACCATTAAAAACTTCTTATTAGGTACGAAAGTTTTTGATTATTTGTTTTTCTCTTCATCCAGGTTGGTGTGACCTTATCAACAGGTTGGATGAAAGATAAATAGTATGGTGGGCTATAGGAAGTTTTTAATGGTGGGGGAGTTATTACCAATGTTCTCAATAGTAGGCTTGGATTTGCTTCATTTTTAGGCTCATGCATTAAAATAATCTGGCAAGACGGATGGACAACCTGAATATAAGCACAAACATCAAAGTGGGCTTTATTGTAAGGGCCCACCTAATCCTCTACCTAAGAAGACGGGTCACCCATGGCTATGAATGTAATGAGGTATTGACTACGGTACCATGGCTACGGTTATAATTTGTAGCCATAGCTATACAGAATGGACGATCTGTGTGTGATGAATGAAGGGTATTTTCGTTTGAGAATAGTGTGTCCGTGCAGAATAGTTTAGTTTGGAAAAGTAAAGTTTGGGAGCGTTTGGAAAAGACGGCCGGTAAAAGGTGGGATTAGAGTTGAAAATTTCTCACCTAAAGAAGCAATGTATCGGATTGCTTGTGCATTGATTTCTTTACCAAGAAAAAGTTTAATCGCTACTGAAGTTACGTCACCAAGCTATGTAGACCTCACCATGATGCATGTGTTGTATTCATACCATCCTACTATTTGTAGAGATTGTTTTATGGCTTTACAAGGAGAATGAGATAGGTCTAAATTTCAAGTAGACCCACCACATAAAATCATGGAGCCGTCACACCCACCATTGAAACATTTATAGGGCCCACAGTGATGTATTTTTGAGATCCATCATATTCATAAGTTAACATAGACATAAATGAAGTGAAAACAAAAATATCAGCTTCATCGGAAACTATTGTGGCCCTTAAGAAGTTTTGAATGGTGACATCACTATCCCCACTATTTTATATGGTGGGGTCCACTTGAACTTTAGATCTATCTCAGTCTCTTTGTAATGCCATAAAACTATCTCTAAAAATGGTTGGACGGTATGAATACAACACATGCATCATGGTGAGGTCCACAAAGCTTGACGATGTCACTTCTACTGAGCTGGTCATTATACAATCCGCGCCCCATATGCAGGCGCTTGATATTTATTTATAAAGGGAAATGGTACTATGAGGTCGCCTCAATGTGTATCAAACATTAATAGGGTGCCTTTGATAGGTCCCTTTAGTTTATGGGATATCTTTAAAAATCTGCTGTATACGGAACTCAGGTGGGCCATACCATCGAAAAGCATGTGGAGACGTGCTTAAAACATATAAAAATATTTGGTGGGCCCACATAAGTTTTGGATGCAGTTAAAACTTGGCCAGACCCCTCATCCAAGTGAGAAACACACAATGGATAGTCTAAATTTGTGGACCACATTATCTTGGTGGGCCCAATAAATGATTATGAATGTTTTAATGGGAGGGTAATCCCTCTCAACTGTTGTATGTGGTGTGGCCCACCCAAGTCATGTATTGACTATATTTTGAAGCCAGTGGCCCAACACCGAATGGTGCATCTGACTAATGAGGTAGATATTCGACACACATCACGGTGAGGCCCACACAACTCGACCTCATGAGAAGTTCCTTTAATGTCGACCAAATAGTACCATTTTCCATTTAAAAAATACATAAATTAATGTATTATGTCCTGTGAAGATTAACCAATAAATATATGACCATCGAATGGGTAGACATTAATTGGACAATTAAAAATGATAAATATACAATGGTCCTGTTTTAAAAATCAAGTAACCGGAATGGATGGATAAGGTTGTGCAAGAAAATGATATTGGTCTCTGACCTGGCAATGTATCAAAAGTCTACCTAGGAAACTGATCCATACATCATGAAGTGATCCTATTCATAAGTTAACATAGAGATAGATGAAATGAAAACAAAAATATCAGCTTCATCGGAAACTATCGTGGCCCCTAAGAAGTTTTGAACGGTGGATGTCACTGTCCCCACTATTTTATATGGTGGGGTCCACTTGAACTTTAGATCTATCTCATTCTCTTTGTAATGTCATAAAACTATCTCTAAAAATGGTTGGACGGTATGAATACAACACATGCATCATGGTGGGGTCCACAAAGCTTGATGACGTCACTTCTACTGACCTTGTCAGTATCCAATCCACGCCCCAGCGCTTGAAATTTATTTAAAAAGGGAAATGGTACTATGAGGTCACCTCGATGTGTGTCAAACATTAATACCGTGCATTTGATGGTCCCTTTAGTTTATGGGATATCTTTAAAAATCAGCTGTATACGGAGCTCAGGTGGGCCATACCATCTAAAAGCATGTGGAGACGTGCTTAAAACATATAAAAATATTTGGTGGGCCCACATAAGTTTTGGATGCTATTAAAACTTAGCCAGACCCCTCATCCAAGTGAGAAACACACAATGGATAGTCTAAATTTGTGAACCACATCATCTCGGTGGGGCCAATAAATGATTATGTTGTATGTGGTGTGGCCCACCCAAGTCATGTATTGACTATATTTTTAAGCCCGTGGCCCAACACTGAATGGTGCATCTGACTAATGGGGTATATATTCGACACACATCACGGTGAGGCCCACAAAGCTCGACCTCCTGAGAAGTTCCTTTAATGTCAACCAAATAGTACCATTTTTCATTTAAAAAATACATAAATTAATGTATTTGTCCTGTGAAGATTAACCAATAAATATATGACCATCGAATGGGTAACATTAATTGGACAGTTAAAAATGATAAATATTCAATGGTCCTGTTTTAAAAATCAAGTAACCGGGAATGGATGGATAAGGTTGGCAAGAAAATGATATTGGACTCTGACCTGACAATGTATCAAAAGTCTACCTAGGAAACTGATCCATACATCATGAAGTGATCCTATTCATAAGTTAACATAGAGATAGATGAAGTGAAAACAAAAATATCAGCTTCATCGGAAACTATTGTGGCCCCTAAGAAGTTTTGAACGGTGGATGTCACTGTCCCCACTATTTTATATGGTGGGGTCCACTTGAACTTTAGATCTATCTCATTCTCTTTGTAATGTCATAAAACTATCTCTAAAAATGGTTGGACGGTATGAATACAACACATGCATCATGGTGGGGTCCACAACGCTTGATGACATCACTTCTACTGACCTTGTCGGTATCCAATCCGCTCCCAGCGCTTGAAATTTATTTAAAAAGGAAAATGGTACTATGAGGTCACCTCAATGTGTGTCAAACATTAATACCGTGCATTTGATGGGTCCCTTTAGTTTATGAGATATCTTTAAGAATCAGTTGTATACGGAGCTCAGGTGGGCCATACCATCTAAAAGCATGTGGAGACGTGCTTAAAACATATAAAAATATTTGGTGGGCCCACATAAGCTTTGGATGCTGTTAAAACTTGGCCAGACCCCTCATCGAAGTGAGAAACACACAATGGATAGTCTAAATTTGTGAACCACATCATTTCGGTGGGCCCAAAAATGATTATGTTGTATGTGGTGTGGCCCACCCAAGTCATGTATTGACTATATTTTTAAGCCCGTGGCCCAACACTGAATGGTGCATCTGACTAATGGGGTAGATATCGACATACATCACGGTGAGGCCCACACAGCTCGACCTCATGAGAAGTTCCTTAATGTCGACCAAATAGTACCATTTCCCATTTAAAAAATACATAAATTAATGTAATTTGTTTTTGAAGATTAACCAATAAGTATATGACCATAGAATGGTTAGACATTAATTGGACAGTTAAAAATGATAAATATCCAATGGTCCTGTTTTAAAAATCAAGTAACCGGGAATGGATGGATAAGGTTGTGCAAGAAAATGATATTGGACTCTGACCTGGCAACTGTTAATTCCAATCTCAATGATAAATGCAATGGTGTGGCTACCATCTTGGACATGCCAATGTGGAACGTGTGTAGATCTGGGCCGTTCATCCGGTTGAGTCCTCTCATATGACCAACGGCCTCAAATCCAGGCTGTTCTTGTTAGCATATGGGCCATATGAATCATCTTGGGATTCCTGACTGTGGGGCCCACTGTGATGTATGTCCCTCAAATCCATACCGTCCATCCATTTTGATAGTTCATTTTAGAGTGTGATCCCAAAATTAAAGCATATCAATATCTTAGGTGGATCACACCAAAGGAAATAATGGTTATTGAATACCCACCATTAAAAACTTCTTTGGGGCCACCAAATGTTTGTTTGCCATCCAACCTGTAAATGAGGTCACAAAGACGTAAAATAAAGAGACCATACAAATATCAGCTTGATCCAAAACTTTTGTGTCCCATGAAAAGTTTTTAATAGTCACTCACCACTGAATTTATGGGAGTGGTTCACTTGAGATCATGCCTTAAAATGAGCTGTCAAAACGGCCAGACAGAATAGATGTAAGACAGAGACATCATGGTGGACCCTACAGTCAGGGAATGATGGGAAGATGAGAAAGGTTGGGATTAGGTGAGATTGAATTGCATTTGGTCCAGGGAATTTCATACAGTCACATACGGTATTTCTATGGATTTTGAAATTCACTACACACATGTGGGCCCCACATTGATGCATGTGTTTACCCATGTTGCCTGTCCATATACACTGTTTACATGTGACATTATAATTATAAATGAGTATTAGTGAACAACATCTGTTATGAGTTTGGTTCATTGGTTACAATTTTATGGTCCACCAAGCAGGATTTTACTTAATCCAATATCCCCCCTTGACAAGAATTTTATCCAATATTGAATGGGTAAAATACCTTGGTATTTCCAGACATGCAATCATTGTACAATAATAATGTTAATCCCATCTAATACAATTTAATACTATTTTATTACAGGACCAAACTTGTTTTTTTTTTTTTTTTTGGGTTAGCTTGTTAGTACACACCCATATGTCAGTACAAACACTCTGTGTTAGCCACCCCCACTAGGGATCGATACCAAGACCTCAACTGTTGAAACGAACTATCTCCACTCAGTGTGCCAGTTGAGCTATGGATTTGGGTGTTACATGGACCAACATGCCCTAAGCCTAGGTTCAAAATTAAAAAATATCGAAAACTCAAGTGAGCTACACTATAAGGCGATAATGACATCACAGTCAATGTTTATTTTGTCACCACCCTCTTAGAAAGGTCACACAACTTAGATGAAATGAAAAACACAAATATCAGCTTGACCCAAACATCCATCCTTTTTTAAGTGTTGAATAATAAACATTCAAGTCTCACTATTTCTTATAGTGGGACCCACTTGAGCTTTGCATATAATTCAATTTTGGACCATCAATGAAAATAATATCATAAAATGGATGATTGTGTTGATAAAACACATACATCATGGTGGGCCCCACAGTCCTGCCACCATGAAGGTGGGTGCTGGCAGGGTAAGAGAGGTTTGGTAGCCCCACTTGCACACTCTCTACGGCTAAGGTGGACATTTGATGTCTCGGCATGTTTGTGCAACATCCGAACCATGTAATAGTGGACCATACCTCGGCCGTTCAAAAGCTAAGGTGGACCACACAGTGGGGATTAAACACCTACTATTGAAAACATTTGGACGCCACAGAAGTTATGGATGAAGCTGGTATTTTGTTTTCTCTTCGTTCGGGCCTACATATCCTGCGCAATCCATGTCCGTTCCTTTTAGCCTTTCAGCGTTGGTTTTTTTTTTTTTTTTTTTTTTTTTTTTAATGTATTGCAAAATAAAAATTAGAAAAATAAACATATAATGATTTTAAAATTTGAAAAAACGGACCACTACAAATACATTGCAAGAAATCAGTGATGCCAAACCATACATGATGCATTGCAGTTACCATATATTATTAGAAATTCAAAAGAGATATTCTCTATGAGACTTGAAAAATATATATGCTGAAATTAAATTTCCCAATATGAAATGAAACATAAAATACGACTATCTAAGAATGAAATATAAAATGCAAAATAAAATTGAATATAAATAATAATAAAGTGTATAAAAGAATTTTAAATTATGAATGAAAATATTTTTTTTAAAAAAAATAAATTTTAAATTATGAATGTGATATTAAAAAATTAAAATGGCCCATGCAGGTCTCGAACCTGCGACCTTCGCGTTATTAGCACGACGCTCTAACCAACTGAGCTAATAGGCCATGTTGTTGAGTTTTTATTCTCCATATTATATAATCAATTGAGATTAGTAGTTGTGGGCCTATGCATACACGTATGGTCGAACGTGCGAGTTATCTAGATTGACACATTCATCAAGTGGCCAACATATCCTCCACGGTTGGGATGACAAGACTCAAAACTCATTTGAGTGCTCGCACGGATACACGTGTGAGCTGCACATACCTCAATTCCCCTATCCATGAAGCAACGACATTCTCGGAGAGAGCCATAGGTGCTGGGACGTGAATGGGCGCGGATTAGATACTGACAAGGTCAGTAGCTATATCCCTACTGAAGTGACGTCACCAAGCTCTGTGGACCCACCATGATGCATGTGTTGTATCCATACCGTCCATTCATTAGAGATCGTTTTATGGCATGAGAAAAATAATAAGATAGATCTAAATTTCAAGTGCACCCCACCATAGAAAACAGTGGGGACATTGACATCCACCGTTCAAAACTTCATAAGGGCCACGGAAGTTTCCGATCAAGCTTATATTTTTATTTTCACTTCATATATCTCTATGTTAACTTATAAATAGGTTGGATCTAAAAAATACATCATGGTGGGCCCTATAAATGTTTCAACAGTGGGTGTGACTGATCCCACGGTTTTCTGTGGTAGGTCCACTTCAACTTTAGATCTATCTCATTCTTTTTCTCATGCCATAAAATGATCTCTGAGAATGATTGGACGGTATGGATACAACACATGCATCATGGTGGGGTCCATAGAGGTTGGTGACGTCACTTCAGTAGCCAAATCGCTACTGACCTTGCCAGTATCTAATCCGCGCCCGACGTGAATGGCTCTTTCAAAAGATAGATTTCAGGGTGCCTATAAATGGTTACACCGCCGCTGATTCTAGACCGTTCATCTATCATTCAACGTATGAAAATCAAATTGGCCTAACTATCCTACTTTGTCTGATCGATGACCTTTGATCATTATCTCTGCAGCGAAAGATGGAAGGTCTAGATTCACCAGCTCTACACACATTACAGCTGCGTGGGGCCACCCGTTTCAATCTTATTGGGCTGGGTTTGGATGAGCCCAAAGGTTCATATGTTGAGCCTGGGCTCAAGTTTAGGCCCGTTTAAGTGGGCCAGCATTAGGCTTCTACCACGGTAAGACCAGACGGCTCAAAAGATGCCAAGTGACAATAATGCATTGTAAATGGTGAAGATGGAGTTCATTGCCAAGGAATTAAAAAATAATAATAAATGCGAAAATCCAATAAAAGTAATATAATAAATCTAAGAGTAATAAAACTCTTCATCAAAGCATTAAGTAGCAAATTATGAATAGTGATAATTATAGTAATGGCTTAAGAAAGTGTATAGAATTCAGGAATTTGCTGAAAAGGCATTCTTTATGACTTGAAATAATAAATGAAATCATATTATTCGCTGAAGATGATTCTTTCTTATACGCGTTCTTGAATGTAAAAAGCTATATTTACGTGAAGGTTAAAAAAGATTTGTATGAGATTACACGGCCAACTAGCTTAATTTCTCACGTTGTCCAAGATAACTCTATAGGCCGTTGCTAACTCAATCTAGGCCAACACCTTATTTTATCTTTACATTCTTCTCTTTTTTATCGTCATTTACCTTTATGTCTTTACTTTTCGGTAATTTACTTTTTCAGTCCAATGTTTTTATTTTCCACTGGGAGTAAAATAATATAGGTTTGACCTACCCGTGATTATTCATATTTCGCCAACCATCTTATAAGATTATTGAAGATTCATCCATCATTTATGACTGTAGTTAATGAGACTCAGCGACTAGATGAACAATTAATCATTATGTAATAACCGTCCTATTCACAAAGTTGACATAAAGACATACTAGATGATCGCCCAACAACTGTTTAGCCTCCAAACAAGACAGTTGCTAGTTATTCTTTCTTTTATCATTTTTAATTTCCTTACTATAGTACAATGACTCATATTTATTGTTTTTATCTGCTATGGCCAAAGTATTCCTTTTAATAATATTGAATTATTATTTAACTAAGTGAGCTATCACACGCTTATGAATGTTTTCTTGAACGGATGGTGTTCGCGTGTGCGCCCTTCTTTGGTGAAAAGTTCTTGGTTAGATCCAACTCGATCACTCTTATTTCCTTCGTTGTGTAATATCCTAGAGATACAACTTAAATGCATAGGATATAATTTAAGTTTTTAGAGTTGTCACTAGGTAACGAAGTTATTGAATTTATAGTCGGCTAGAAACTATAGAATCGCTTACGGGTCAAGAAATTGTGAAATTGCTTAACTTAAGTGACTCCTACATCTGATCTGCAGCCATAGATTTTGAGTGAGGGTCTCAGTGACAAAAGAATGTGTTGAGGCACTCTCTTCTACCTGCGCGGTCATTTCTTTGCAAGATTTCTAACTTTTAAGGAATTTAGTAAAACTTTGGTATCATATACCTAGCTATGCTTCTTATAACTCACGCGAGGCCGGAAAAGCAAAAGTTAGAGTTCTTAGCTCAATTTTTGAAAATCAAATGACTCTGAGTAGGCAAATGTAATAAAGGAAAAGATGTGCGAAATAAAGTAAAAAAAAAATGTATGTCAATGGTGTAGATGTATTAGGAATATGTGGAGTAGAATGCAAATTGAGCTTAATCAAGATGTGAGAAAGAAAATGGAACATCATACACTCTTTTTTGTTCAAAATTGATGTTATGATATCCCCAATTCCAACCCTACTCTTGAGTTCATTGGTTTTTTTTTAGTATAATGTTTTTCACAAGGCGGCTTCATGAGTTGAACAAGACTTCGGCGTCAATCAGAAAATCTCGAAGTTTTCAGAGAATATGGCCCACCTAGATTTCTTTCTCAATCTCTCTCATTGTCTCTCTCTATCTTTATTCCCCTGGAATGGCAGATATTCTGTCATATTTATAGATAGAGACCGTTGGCTCGTGGAGAGCTGACGAATCGACACGTATCACTACTTTGAGATTTCAATGTCTAGGAAGCTAGGATAGAATCTGTGTTAGGTAGAAAGCATGCCAGGTGGCCATCGGTGTACCGTGAGCTAATCGTCTACTTATCTGTCTTACGCATTTTCTGTCATGTAGAAGGGGATCTCGATCTTCTAAGGGGGTCTGTCATGCAAAAGAACTCATTAAAAGTAAAAACCCTCTCATTTACAAATTGCCTTGAGAGTCATTTGGCACCTCGGATTTGGGGGGATTTGAGGGGATTTCAAATCCCCTAAGTTGTTTGGCATCATAAAGTAATTGCGGGTTTCAAATCCCCTCAATAAGAGAGTTTGAAATCCAAGGTGAGACCTTAGATTACAACTAAAATTATTCTCATAGTTACATGTGTAACATGTGTATCACTAGACTATTAATCTATTGGACACATGGCCCACTAATGATATCCTAAAATAATTAGATTATCAATTACATCACTATAATTACTTTAATATGGTGATCAGCACCGTCCAAACATTGTCCATGTAAATCAACAGTTAAAAATTGTTAGTTAGTCACTCGGACGTGATCTTATGCTTGTGACTCATCCAAGACTTGGAATTTCATCATTTTTTGGCAAAGTATAAATTTCAGCGGGCTTATTACAACCATTGTGTCAAAAATTGCATTAGTTCACTAACTAGATAAATTAAAGTTGATTTAGCAATTATATTCAAACCCCTGCAAATATATTATGAATAACTACTAGGGGTGCACACGGTTCGGATCCGGTTCCAAAGGGGATGAGAACTAAAGGTGGCCCCCTTCACATTAACGGTCTATATTGACAGCTGGCAGGACCAATTCAACTACATCCTTGGCCATTCGGTTCCAGTTTCAAAACCGAAACCGAACCGTGTGCACCCCTAATAACTACTTTTGGATTAAAGTTGATTCTAAATCTAGAGTGTCAAACACAACAAGAGGATTTCAAATCCAGGGGATTCCAAATCCACGCTCCCAAACAGGCCCTTGGTCTTTTCACAATTAGGGCTAGATAAACTACATGGTTTTCCCAACCTGGTTCAAGTCGAGCCAATATTAACTCAGCACATATGAGCACTTAGGAAAATGTCATTAGATATTGTTTCTCAAAAAAAAAAAAAAAAAAAATGTCGGATTTAGACATGCTTTTGTTTTTATCATTGATAGCTTTCTATATATTTAGAGATCTTTATATGGCTGTCCATCAGTTCAACTTCCTTGAATTTATAATATACTATTGTCAAAAGTAAGAATTATATGTAAGTTTTGCACCATTTAAGGAATGGCCGTGGCTCTTCTAAAATGCACATGCAGCAATTCAGACCGTCCAAATCTCCTACCCATCAGTGGATAGAGCATAGCCAAAAAGCTGCAACAAGAAGATAACTTCAACCATACGAGCTTACCTTTCAATTTAGACCACTCCCTGTTTTAGTTGTAACCACCCACTCGGCAAACATTAATTGGATTGTTAGGATTGCTTGATGAGTTTGGTTTTAGAGATTTTCTCCATCCACGGTGGGACCCACAATTTAAATGGTCTGGATAACTCTACATTAATGGCACATGTGAGGAAGATGAGTCACCACCATTTTTTAAATGCTGTAGAGCTAAGATAAGACTCTTATCTGTCGGTACAAAGATTTTCTGCTTCTGCAGTAATGATAGTACCTGAAGAAGAGCAATGATCTGGCACGTGGTACGCACGTGGAAGGAGTATAGGAAACAGAGAAAGATCCAAAATGGATGGACGGTATGGATTTCTCATAAACAACATGGTGGGGCCCATCTAGCTTCCGACAGAACGGGGACCGTTGGAACTTCCGTACCTACGGGGAACGGATTGGCTACTCCCCCTGGCACCAGCCAATGGCTGGGGTCGGTGCTATGTGGGCCCCACCAAGATGTATGTGTTTCATCCATGCCGTCTATCTATTTTTACAGATCATTATATGCTGTGAGTCCAAAAATGAGATATATCCAAATCTCAAGTGGACCACATTAAAGGAAACAGTGTTGAATGAGGGTCGACCATTAAAAACATTTTGGGGGCATAAAAGTTTTGGATCAAGCTGATCTTTGCTTTTTCTCTTCATCTGGGCGTGTATGACCTAATCAATAGATTGGATGTCAAATAAAAAGTATAGTGGCCCTTAGGAGGATTTTAATGGTGGATATCCAATCACTATTGTTTTCATGTGGTGTGGTCCACCTGATATTTATTTCTCTCTCATATTTGGGATCAAGCCAAAAAATGATATGCAAAAATGGATGAACGGAATGGATGAAACAAATACATCATGGTAGGGCCCACAGAGCACCGACCACCAGCCACGGAGCTGATGGCAGGGGGAGTAGCCAATCCGTTTCCCTTCCTACGAGTCCCAAAAAAGTTCGTATGGTCGACATTTTCGTTCCCACTCTTTCTTGTCGTTAGCCCACTTGAGTTTTAGTTCTGCCTCATTTTATTAACTAATGTCTTAAATTGAGGTGGCAAAACGGATGAACGGGGTGGATTTCTCACAAACATCATAGCGGGCCCCACCTAGTTTCTGATCGCAGAAAGTTGCAGGCAATCCACAACCGTAGGATGCTGGACGGCAGCAGCTGTAGGGAAGATGCAAGATGAGCCCGCGCTGGTGGCGCCACGCATACAGCCGTTGAACGGCCCGGTAAATGGGACCCACAATAACTGAGTACCATCCCATCCACCCTGTAACCTATGATGTATG
This sequence comes from Magnolia officinalis, assembly GCA_021015155.1. Classification (NCBI taxonomy): domain Eukaryota; kingdom Viridiplantae; phylum Streptophyta; class Magnoliopsida; order Magnoliales; family Magnoliaceae; genus Magnolia; species Magnolia officinalis. The sequence continues at coordinate 7,412,664 of JAJHSJ010000015.1, read as the reverse complement.
TGTTTCATCCATGCCGTTCATCCATTTTTTCAGATTATTTTATGATATGAGCCCAAAAAATAAAGTAAATCCAAATTTCAAATGGACTACAAAGCGTTGATTGAACGCCTACCATTAAAAACTTTCTAGGGGCCATGAAAGTTTTGTATCAAGCTGATATTTGATTTTTCACTTCATCCAAGTCCATATAACCTAATCAAAAGGTTGGATGTCAAATAAACATTACAGTAGCCTTAGTAGGTCCTTAGTAGGTTTTTAATGGTGGATATTCAATCACTACTTTTTCCTATGTTGTGGTCCACCTGAGGGCTAGATCTGCCTCACTTTTAGGATCAAGACTTAAAATAATCTGTAAAAATAGATGGACAGCTGTGCTAAGTCGTGTACCCACCGCACGTGCCAGCATGTCACACGATCTAATCCATCCATCAGGTTGGACCTTGTAAATTCCAAAAATAAATATGGCCCAACCAGCATGTGGACCCCATTATTGAAAACAGGTGGAGGTGGATGAATAAGAAAACTTCAGCCAAGCTTTTTCAGGGCCCTACATTTTATTTTTTTTTGGGTACCTGTGTCTCACCTGACCAGTAGATCGAGCTGATTCTTACGCTGGAGCAGCAATATATTGGTGCAGTTCTGATAGATGGATTGGATCTCATATCTATGATGCCATGCCGGTACACGTGTGGAGTGTACACGAGCTTTGTCATACACACGCGTGCAGCCTTACCAACAGTCTCTATAGTATACTTGTTTTTGGTTTGTACATACCAACAGTCTCTATAGTATACTTGTTTTTGGTTTGTACAATTTGGGTCCATGGTGTTAGTGATCCAAGTTGTTGATACAATGGGCCCCACTTGTACATACCTGTAAACACAGAGGTAATGCTGCTCGAGCTTTGTAGCCATGGGTATACATCACGCCGAACCATGTCGAACTGGGCTCAGCCCGGTCACCAGCTAAACCAGCCTGAACCCGGCCCAGTCAGTAATCGGGCCAGTTTCAGACTCATGATTTGGACGGCCTTGATTTTTTGACTCTGCTCCATGTACTCCATGAGAAGAGCTTTGGCAGGTAACTTGAATGACCTTAATTTTTAGGAAGGACTTTTGTTATAGATTTTTAGGACTTTGCTTCATCTACAAAGAGACCCACGATTTAGACGGCCTTCATTTTTAACTCTGCTCCATCTACTCCATGGGAAGAGTTTTGGCAAGTAACTTGAACGGCCTTAATTTTTGGGAAGGACTTTTGTTATAGATTTTTGGGACTTTGCTTCATCTACAAAGAGACCCACGATTTGGACGGTTTGGATTGCTGTAAATGGTTAGGATAACTGGGTAAGAATTTAGGATATATATATATATATATGCCGAGTCGGGTCAGGTCGAGTTGGGTTTCGGGCTGAGTCAGGCCAAACTGGAACCTATCCGAACTCGGCCCAAACTCAGTTTCGGGCCGAAGAAAATGGCCCGTCCCGACCCGAACTCAGTTCCGGGTTAGGCCGAGTCGAGCTTTTTCGGGCCAAGTCGAGCGAGTTAATCAGGTTACCCCGGTTCATGTACAGCCCTAGCTATGGACGCGGATTTCCTGCGAAGAAAGGCATGAAGTTCTTGGAAACGTAGGTGGGGCCCACCCTTATGTTTGTGAGAAATCTACCATGTGCATCTGTTTTGTGAGGTTATTTTAGAACTTAGACCAAAATTGAGAAGGATTCAAGACTCAAGTGGGCCGAAAACATGAGCATTGATCTTCCACAGTTGAAATATTTGTGAGGCCACAGAAGTTTTGAATCAGGATAATATTTGTGTTTTCAGTTCATCTCATTAGGAATGATGTTTTAACGGTATGGATGGAATGTAAACATCACTGTCGACCCTAGGGAAGTTTCAACGGTAGGAATTTCCCTACCCACCTTTACCTTTAGTGCGGCCCAGTTGAGTCTCGGATCCTTCTTATTTTTGGACTTAAGTCCTAAAATGATCTCACAAAACGGATAGACGGGGTAGATTTATTACAAACATCACGGTGGGCCCCTCCTAGGTTTCCAGCGCAGGAACTTCCCTGCAGTAATTCCACTGTGAAGAATCAATGAGGCAGAAGGCAATGGGCTGGGTTGGGCCAGGTGGGGAGTAGTCCGGCTAAAATGACCTGAGCCGAAACCCAACCTGAAAATTGATCCAGCCATGCATGTGAGGCCCAAACCAAGCCTATGAGCCAAGCTAGTAGGTCCAACCCTGGCCCAAAGCCAGGTTAGGCATGTCGGGTCCGGCGGTCACCTGCCAATTGTCACCCTTAATTAAAATGAGGTTTCAATCTCCACCATGTGATGTCAATTCCCGGCCGCAGCGAACCCATACTCGGCCTCTACCAGCCACAACCTGCATGGCCATTTTCGGTGATTGAAGTTCTGCATTCTTCGTTTCTCCAATCCTGCACCCATGCGTAAAACCATTTGCATTCAGCGCTGCGGATCTTGGAAGGAGTGGTCTGATCATCTTCGCCATTTTTTTGCTGCGGGGCTTTGGTCATCTCATCATCAAAAAAACCAAAGAATGAAGAAACAGTGCCATGCCATGGAAAATGCCACAGAATTCTCAGTATCTTGTATACCAGATAAACAGGCAGTTGATGCAACTGATGATTATGTGGTTTTATAGCATCTCTCAGCCCTTTTTCGAGTCCATACAAGTGATCCTGACTGTTTATCTGATGGGTCACACCTTAAAAAAATAAATAATAAAAAACCTCTTACATTATTAGTCATTCAATACTCTTGAACTTCTTTTTTGCTTGAATGTGGAGACCTCTGCTGTATTTCTTTACCTGCCTATTAATTGCAGGCCACCCACCAAAGGCTTGGGATTGTTGAATTGGGGATGTTATGATGCATGATCTCATCCACATCAGATCAACGGAGTGGATCATCAACTGTGGGGCCCACTGGCGTGGAAGTCAGGTGGTGCAGCTACCCGAAGAGCAACCCTTAAAATGACAAAAAAAGAAGAAGAAGAAGAAGAAGAAGAAGAAGAAGAAGAAGAAGAAGAAGAGGAAAATACAGTACAAGAGAGCTTTTTATCTACAAACAAGACCCAAACAACTCAGTTACTACAGCCTTCTTATATGCAATTGCTACAAATTGATTTTTTTTTATTTTTTTTTTCTCAGTTTTTAGTTTTTACATACAAGCATAATGCTAATGCTACATTTCTTCACATTTAAAAAACATAATAAAAATATAATCTGAAAGTAGAAAAGCTCCTTCCATCTAACCTGGCAGCACCTTTGATATGGCCTGCTGGATTCTTGAACCCAGTCAGATGTATGTGATCATGCATGTTGGAGGCTAAAGCACTGATATGTCCTCCCCATCCTCCAGAAAATGCGCCAAATGCATACCCCTGTCCTGTAAATTCAACCATAGATCATGACCGTCCAATCATATAAATTGGCCTCTTTTTTTTTTTCTTTTTTCTTTTTTCCTAACGGAAACAGGCATACTGTCCGGCATTTGTTAAGAAGATTGATCTTCCATTACTGAGTATTTCTATAAGCTTGGGAACCTCACTTTCTTTATAAAAATACCAAATCGAATACCCAAGAGAACAGGGTTGCAGCAGTTCTCCATCTGCAGAGTGATGGTGTGTAGAAGTCCTTTCTCCCAACATACTTCAAATCTCAAGAGTTTTTAAGCTTTAAGCCAGCTCTGCTTTTGCTTTTATAAACATAGGAAGATGTGTTCCCTCGTCCTCAGTAGCTTCTCGTCTGGCACAATGGATCATAATCGTAAGCTTCACCTGCCTTCACAAACCGCCCCTTCACTCGCTTTCTCACATCAGCCCTTGCCTTTCGAGAAGCATACCTTATTTTCTTCTCAAACCTGTTTTAGATGAAATTAAAGAATTGTCACCATCCATGTGTTTCACTAATGTGGCAGGTTTCCACTCCCTTCGCAATCACACACAACTTTCACCAGAAATTTTATCATGATTCGTGACAATAACCCATGTATGTATGTCGTTACTTGTACGAGTCCATCATCAGCTATCCAGGGCTGGCTTTACTAGACGTACTGAGAAAATGATTATGTGGCTTTACTAGTACTAGATGTTTGCTCAAAGACATCCTGATGTTTTGCAAAAGAACTGTGGAGAAATGTGGCAGACATGTAGAAGTTCCAGGCAGCATGTCCTGAGTCTAGATATGGGCCATGGCCCAAAAATTAGGTTGATGGAACAAATCTTAAATGCACGGTCAGAACAGAGCACAAATAATTGGTGGTTTTCTTTATTTCTCAAATCAAACACTTAGGATTTGTACCAACCAGACTGATTTTTGGGTCATGACCAACACATTGCAGTCAATTGATGAGTTTTCTCGATCTTGTAGACAGCTGGCATATTCCCATGGGAACTCATGTGCAGAAGGCCATGTACAAATAGCATTCCTTTTACTTGCATGTGTACACATTCATACATGTTACATATACTCACTTGCGCGTTTTCTTCTTCTCCTTGTAACGCATGACGGCACTGTCCCTATTCGCTGCTGGGAATGAGTTTTCAGCACCAGTAGGATACCATGGTGGCTCACCCATGAGAAGCATTGATGAAATTCCAGAGTCTTGATAATCGCCAGCGCTGTCACCGGTCATGCCGGAAAAAGAAAGTGAGATACCTGAATGAGCTTGCCTTGCTGGAAAACACAGGCTTGAGTCGGATTTGACTCCTGGAGTTGACATCATGGAATCGGCGGATAGGGTGTTGCTGCATGCTGGCTGCATTGCTTTAACCGGCCCAATCGAGGACACCTAGGAAAGAACACGTGGATTAACAAATTCAGTCTGCTGCATGTGAGATTAAATGTTCAGTAAACTGTTTCTGCTATAACTTTAAGTCTGGTGAAAATAGAAATATTTTTGTTTCCAGTCCTGTTTGCTTTATTTGCCTTCTATAAATACAATACAACCTATCATTTATTCAAATAAAAAAGAAAATATATAAACCATAATCCAGATTTATTCAGATATTGGATATGGCTTGATCAGGAATTCTAGGGTCCTGATATATCGAAATGTGATCAGTGTCGTGGTGTGCCAGTTTGTACGTGTGGGGACAGGTTCAGCAATCTCAACTGTTGATCTGTAGGGTCGCACAAAAAATTCTAGTTGATAAGACTTTTCTCAACTTTTCAATCAGTGGTCTACACGATTAAACAACGGGAGCAAAACATAACAACAATCTGAAATAGCAGCAATAGATGGGATGGATAGAATCTAGGGGTGCATATCAGGCGGGGTGGATGAAGAATTCTCTATAGTGTTGAAATTTACCATGGTGAAGAATTTGGTCCACTTCGGAGATTCTGGAAATGTAAATTATTTGACAATGTTAGAAAGGAACAAGCAAAATCTCATCAGGGCAAAACATGGACACCCCATTACAAATTTGTGACTGCCAAAGCCTTACCCATCATGTCAGTGATAAGATTGGAGAACTGAGCCTGCAAGGAGTTTTTGAAAGTTCTAGGAGCAGTTGCTAACCAAGTGAGATTTGTAATTGAGATTGGGAGGGGACAAGCACATTTCTTGTAATGGACTCATTAGGTGTCCATTGGCATCTGCGGTACACTTGGCATACATGTAAGTAAATCCAAACTGTCCAAATCACAGCTCCGAATTGGATGGAAACTACTCTTAAGGTCCAATCGGTAGCAATCAGATGAACGGTAAAAAAGCAAAACAGACAGCCCGACAGGCAAAATCAGGTTGTTAAGATTGTCTGATCTGTGATACTTGGGACACTCACTGCCCACAATGGGCAAACAATTTGGATGATCTGGATTGGCGTATATGCATGCCATGTGTACTGCCACTGTTTACTAAAGAGTTAAGGCAGATAAATCATTGGCTCTTTTAGTAATGATGAATCTTCCACTGGAATGTCTGATATGTAGGTTATTTTCTCAGTGAATGAATATTCAATTACATGCTGCAGTTCATAGATAAAAGCACTTTTTTAAAGGGTACAAATGAAAACACTTTAGTACAGAATAAAGCAGTTTTGCACACTTTTAACAAGACAATGATCACCTAAGACTGGTCAAAGGTTAATTTAATCTAGACCCACTTTTATCAGCATGTTTCCCTTGAAAAAGTGGAAATAAAAATTCAGAAGGCACTAAAATCAGCTTCTCATTCTAATGGCATAAGTGTTTGCTATCCGATTCCATGGATTTCAGCCTACAATTATTTGGTTTCCAAGTTACGATAACTTAGAAAGAATTGACCCACCTCCATAAAAATCTTTTCAAAACAATTTCGAAACTACAAATCAACCATTTTTCTTATTTATTCCCGAAACTTTGTTAAGCTACATACGAACAGTGTAGAACAAGGGATCTGATCTGTATGACAGTCTTAAATTAGGGAAGAAGATTGCATATTAAAAAAGGGTTGGATGAGAAATTGTGCAATAATAATAAGAGTGCTCAAGAAGAAAACCTCTGCAACAAACTTGCCCTGTCCACTGGAATCAGCAGGCTTGTTCTTCATTGTAAACAAATTATCGATTCCAGCCTCCTCAAAGACCTGTCCTGACTGATTCTGAGATAACCCAAAAAATTCTTCGTAGTTTTCAAAACTCAAGTTGACATCCGCCACACCAATATCCTCGTAAAGGTCATCGCCTTCACAGATTCCGAGGCCTTCTGTCATAGTGCCACATAGCTGAATAATGGATCGGAGAAATAATTAACAAGTGCTCAAATAATTCGGTGTTTCTGAAACTGTCTAATGCATGAATAATAAAGGGACCAAAATACAAGTCCATTGAACTTGGTGAAACACCAAGGCATGCAAGGTTTATTCAATTTTAGCTTTCCTTGATGAATAACTACCACAAGTTGTTTGTGTAACCAAGTTCACCTCCAATTTTTTGAAAACCAATCTTTATGAAAGGATGTAACATTTCCCATGACAAAGGTTACAAATAAAATGTCCAACTTCAATCACACTGCTTAATCAAAGAGCACAAGAACACGCCTATGTATAGAAATAAGCATTTTGGCAACGTATGTCCAATCCAAAGCCCAAGAATCTAGGAGAGGCCTATTCCAACCATAATTATTTTTGATGAATAAGTGACACAATTTTTTTATGTAACCATGTTCACCTCCAATTTTTTGAAAGCCCTTATTTATGAAAGGATGCATCATTTTCCCATGACCAAGGTTACAAATGCAATGTCCAACTTCAATCAGGCTACTTTATTAGAGCACACAAGAACACACCCATGTATGGTAATAAGCATTTCGGTAAGGTATGTCCAATCCAAAGCCTAAGAATCTAGGAGAGGCCTACTCCAACCATAATTCAAAACATCCCATGATAAAGCATGGCATGAACGAAAGCAACTACATATATAAGAATCCAGTACTGCTCGTCATGGCACATTTACAAAATAAATACAGAACTACGAATATGCAATGTATCAAAAGTCTACCTAGGAAACTGATCCATACATCAATGGAATGCACAAAACAGGGATATGCTCTATTAATGGATGAAACAGACAGGCCAATTTTTTATCACAAGAATTTTATACAGAAAGCTCTTCAATCATACAAATAGTGATAGCAGCTATGTGACATTCATACAATCTTATGCAATGTCATGTAACGGAAACCATAAATATATGCAAAGCTTCCGATGGTAGATAATAAGTATTTCAAAGTCATAAATCACCTTTGGGTTGGTCGAGTCCAAGGATCCAGCAGGTTGACTTACACCACCTGGCATAGGATTCAATGCAGACATTGTAGAGGAACCGATCCAATCATCAAATTTATCTGCATTTTCCAGATCAGGCATTCCACCTATGACAGCTAGGTCTACTGTGCTGCTGTCTTCAGGAGGCCCCCAACAGGTACTAACAGTGTTCTCATTGATGCTCATCAAGCCCAACCCCTGCTCATAGTGAGCATCTGACGTAGATGGGAAGTCCATAACAAATGACCAGAGTCTAGAAAGTTCTGCTGATGAAGGGCAACCCGAATAGCAATTGATAGGCTGCCTCTGATGTCCTGAAGTTGGGGAAGCACCACCATGTCCACTCCAATCACAATTTTGGCAAAGCAAGGTCTTCTCCTCAACACATCGAACTACAGCAGGTTGTGAGTTGCATCTTTCACACACAAGGGTTCGTGAGTGGCGGTGGGACAATGCATTTGCAGAATGAACATTGCGATCACAGGACAAGCATAAGCAAGCAGAATCTGATCTGCAGTAGACCATGGACCTCTGCTCCCCACAGAAGTCACAAAGAAGACCCATTGTTCTCTTTAACACCCTTCTCTAGGATCGAAATGTAAAACACAATGTTCTGTTCAATTTCCAAAATTTCTCCTGGAATATCATTCAGTTTCCTTTCATAAGCTTCTTAGAGACAAAAAAAAAATTTAAATTAAATTAAATTAAAATAAACACCATACAGGATGCATATAAAACCATCAAAGATAGTTCCAATGTATCTATAACCTTCAAAGATAGTTTCAGAGAACTCTTAACTCAATAAAGTCGATTCAACAGGATGAAAATATTTCTCAGAGAACCAAATTACCAAAATCAAAATGAGAATCAAACCCAGGAGCACAAAAACACAAATGAGTGATACAATGCAATTGTCCTCTGAGTAAGCATCAAGCATTTATCTATATTCATTGTTGAGAAAAAGGAAAGCAGAGGTGCATTGGTTCTTCCCTACAAGAGATCAACATGTCTGCAGCTCCAATTATCTCATGGCCATGAAGCATATAGTACAGCAAAAGATTTGTGCAACCACAACCTGTTACAAAGCATTGATATACAGACTCATTTTTTTTCGAATACCCACATAAAAAAAAAAAAAGAATAAAGAAGATAACAAACACAATGTTGAACGATTTAACAACTCCATGTAACCACGCTGATAAAGTAAGAAACCCCTCATCGACATGCCTTGCAAACCTTTGAAAATGTAACGCACTTGCTGCAGACAAAACCGCAAAAGCTCAAACGGGAACCTGTTTCCTTCAGTTTAAAGGTGTGCTTCGAGCTTCAAGTATCTGTGCAACACACCTCTATTTCTCATTAACATTCTAATATATGAAATAAAAGTAAGAGCAAGAATGTAACGACCCTAAATTTTAGTGGACTTAAAACTAAAATAAATAGTTAAATATTTTTATTTTTAATTAAAAAACAAAAACAAGTCAATAGTTGAGTTGGTAGAGACACTCTTGGTTGAGAGAGAGGTTGAGGGATTGACTCTTGCCACTGTGACTCCCGATTGCGAGTGAGGTCAGAGGATCGATTCCTGGAGTAGTAATAATAAATTTTCTATTAAATGCCACAAAGATTTCAAATTCTGGATAAGGGATCTTATCTAGAAAAGACTTCTTTTAAAAGGGATACAGGAGAGGTTTCCTCCAAAAGAAAAATAAATGAGAAAAAGAGATAGGAGATTCTAGGAGGGCTTGATCAGGTAAGTTCCAGCCATTGGATCTTTTTATTTTTATTTTTATTTTTTGTTATTTTGTTCATCTCTTCCCGATCTATGGAATGGATGGTGTGGATCATCTACATGATCATTGTATAGATGCGTAGAGAAATTTTAACAAAGAGATTATTTATAATTTCAGATCTGGACAATAGTGTTTTAGGAATAAATTCAATTGCTTGCATCCGACTATGTTAAGATATATCTGAAGGAGTCATTTGATCATAAGCGCCAAAAGATACCAATGCCTTAAATTTCCGAGTCAATCTGATCAACGGACGGGCCATTTTTATCAAATTTAACCATAAGAATCATCTATACCTTAGATTCTAAAATGGTGATCGGACATATCAAATCGGATCCCCACTACGAATGCTCATTCTGGAATAGATGTAAATTGTTATCCAGAGAGTATAGGTTGATCTAACCATTTGATGGGCTATAAGGATGAAAGGTTAAAATAGTACCTATTATACTTTGAATAAGTTTTTTTGGAAACATAAATGTTCTGGATCTAAGCTATCTATTGACCCATTCTCAATCTGAGATTTTGTAATGGCAATGGATAGCTTAGATCTATCCCATATAATCAATGAATCATTTAAAATAAGAAAAATAAAGAAACTTAAAAAGTTAAAATTTTCAATTTTTCTAAACTTTGATATTTTAAAATTTGTGAGTTAAATTAGTGACAATCCTTGATCAGCTAAAAATAACAAGACAATCAGAGCGCTTGGTTGATTAAGTGGATCCCACATAATAAGATGACTAACTATAAGTATGCAATCTAAGAGAATTCAAATCTAACTATGGAATTCTCCGTGTGGACTATCCGAATTAAGAATCTATTAACCAAAGGTGAATTGATCAAATATGTTACATAGATGCAAATATGAAGCTAACTGAGCTATGTAATTAGGTAATTGCTATTGATTGATCTCAAGGTAACATATCGGAATCCACATCACCAGATTTTAAGTGAGTGATCGAAACATGTTTCATCTCCTTTGTGATTAAATTAGTCATCTGATTGTTTTTGTTGATTGTGATTACTTGTGTTGAATGCTTATTTGCTTAAAATTAAAATGACATTTACTGCTATATGAGTGACAATTGTTAACATGATGCATAAATCATTCTCATGCATCCATGTCTTGCATCGCATAACTGCGCTGAATACCTGGGGGCACTCCCTAGATGACCTGTAGGTACTTACATTACCGGGTGACCTAGGGAGTCATCCCTAGATGCCCACAATATGTGGAAGCCTACCTCAAAAAGGGGGAGATGCAGGTTGATGGGATCCAACTCAAGCAAGTGGACTGATCAACCCACTTGATGCATTCACGCATCCATGCATCTCATGACATTCACGCATTTCTATTTTAATTATGATGTGCATGAACCATGATGGATTCACTCACCGGTTCTAGTCAACTAATGTTTTATTAGTGGAAAATTGTACAAATTTAGTGGACGATGAAACAATTGCTCAAGTTTCAGGGCAAGAAAGTAAACCAGTGGACGATTCACAAGGGCTATAGCCTTATCTTGATGAAGACGAGTTGAATATGTTAAATCACTAACATATCTAGTTGAACTCATGTTATTCCTTTAATTATGTCTTTGAACAAATTTTAAGTTATGTAACTAAAAGTTACGAATAATTAAAGTTTTTGTTAGTAAATAGTTTAATAAAGCCCCAAATGGGTGGGTTATGGTACCATGTTTAACTTTTGTAAATGTTATCAATATGTGGATTGAATGCCCATAATTGATCGTGATGGTGGATATATGCGCATATGATTGAAATAAATGAATGTAAGAATCATGTTTTGCTAAAGGTTTGATTTTAGAAACTTAGTGTACATTTTAACTAACCCTCTAGAAAATAGTATGAAGGAATGGTTTTAGTACACATGGTGTACAAGTCATGTGCCATAACTCGGGTGTGAGGGTGCACACTCCGTGTCCGAATTTCAAGGCGTGACAAAGTATACATTAATCTAGCAGAGTAGGGCGATCCTCACACATGCATGTATCCAACTGTACGCATGGAATACATGTACTCATCAGGATCATTCAGGCTGTAGGCCCCACTCTCAACAAGTTATTCCCCAAAATGTACTAATCAAACAATCTAGACCATTTTATCAGCGATCATCGAATGGACAGCCGAAAAGAGTCCAAGTTCAAAGAGCAACTTCCCGTTGATCAGATTAACAGGATCACCTTAACAATTCAATGTTTGAGTTGTGTCCCATACCAGTCCAGATCACAGTTTGGGTATCTAGACTCTAGAATGAGTACATGAGTGCCAAGTGTAAGGTGAAGCATGCCTGAATACATTCTACCATACTCCAACAGACAATCACATAAATTAGTCTTGAAGTAAAGCCCGTCAAGTTCATCAAAAAAATAATTCATGCTAGAAGTTCCACATTTCAGCATCTCAAACGGATCTTATGTCTTTAAAAAAGCTAAGGTTAAATGATAATGGAAGAGAATACAAACATAATATAAAATATCAGCCTCCCTATCAAAAAATAAAGACATTTTCCAGGATTCTAAGCTCCTATTCAAATCACTTCAAGATATCAACGCAAGAAAAAACAACAAAAACAACCTTAGGCAAATAAATGAAAAAAAAAAAAAAAAAACTATAGAGAGGGTTCACATCCCAATCTTATCAAATCACACTCCATTCTTTTGTTAATTTCACTAATTTTCTTTACTGGATTTTGCATGCAAAACACATGAAAATTTTTTATTTCCACGCCAACGAATTCTACACCAATTGGCCGAATTTACACTCAAAATTCAGAAAAAAAAAGGGGGGGGAATTCCCATTTCTAATCCTTTCCAAGAGATCCTTAAATCTGCCTTTGGTTGCGACAAATATTATGAAATTTCATGATATTGTGCACCAAATTAGGCTGATTAATCACAAATTTTCATGATATTTGGGGCAACAAAAATTCGAGGAAAAAACATATTTTCACAAAAAAAAAAAAAAAAAAAAACAAGGGACAGACGATTCTTAGCTTTACATCAGCCTAAACAGAGAGCGAAGAACAAAAACATCCAATGGTCCTGATTCAACATAACAATTTTCACGCTCACGTATACCGTCTAGATGACATCCACGTGTCCAGGTACATATCACTGACGATCACAGCGCATGCATGCATGAATTAAACTCCAGAAAAAAAAAAAAAAAAGTATAAATTTCTTAAAGAAAGTATCCCAAAAATCCATCTCACTTAGCACAAAGAGCATAATCCATCTCACTTAGCAGAAAGACCATACTTTCCTTAAAAAGAAGACACGAAAATTATCAGAGGATCGAAATTTTCCGACTTTTATCGGAAAATCACCATCGAAAACCTCAAAATTTTCTCACATAAACAGAAATTCCGCAGGAGAATCAACAGGAAAAGCTTGTTTTACAAGAAAATCAGCTGCTTGAACGTAGATATCCCAAATTCCAACAGAAATTCGAGGAAAAGGCCAAAGAATACACAGAAAAGCTCGTTCGAGACAGGAAAAAAGGCCAGAAATTCAGGAAAAATAGACAAGGAGAATGAGATTTGGTAGAATTACCGGTTTCTGGGGATCTTGAAAATAAGGAGATACTTGCATTAGAAAAAAAAAAAAAACCCTAGGAGAGAGAGAGAGAGAGAGAGAGAGAGAGAGAGAGGTGTGGATTCTGAGACTTGCTCTGGTGGAGGAATTTGGGATAAAAGTGCATAGAAGTGGACCCCACATTCGTGAAAAGTTCGGGAGGAGCTTTTCTTTTCATTTTATAGTAGCCCGCGATGTACCGCACAAAATTGCAACCCTCGTGCTCTTTCGCTGCCGCTCATCGAGCACTGTACATGATCCTAACACTTGTCTCGATGGGTCCCACCGTGGATTGGTGTCCTGATTGAACGGCCCTGATGATCCAGATAAAAGACCTCTTCTTGTAGTGTGTGAATGGTGGGCCATCTTGGTTTTAACCGTTGGTTTACGGTGGTAAATAAATGGGACCTTCTCATAGAAAATTTAGGAGAACTCCTAATCCACCGTTTAAAGTTTTTGTGCCCAATGGATGAACGGTCATGATCATAAAGGTCCCCCTCTATTTCAAGAAGGGGTACGCAAGGACACCATTTCAGGTGGCCTCTGGAGTATCAATTTATGCGCTTTTAGGGGTAATGTCGTAATTGGTTGACTGGATAAGGGTTTTTTAAGGAAAAAGCGCAGCGAGAATGCTGCGATGGTATAGTAGATCCGGTATAACAGGAATATGGTATATCCATCATCTCATAGTACAAGTTTCAGTCTGATGAATCATTTCAGACCGTTGATATGGTATTATATATCAAGAATAATCCACGTGTCAAACTGACAATACTTATGATCAATCTATATATCTGATCAACGGTCTAAAATCGTAGAGAAAACAAGAAAAACCTTTCAATGGTCGAAATTCAGTTTGGAAAATAAAAGAAATGACGTATAGGATTTAAATATCTTTCACCTGTAAAAGAAATCAATAAAAATCAGGATTCAATATATTAACGGTTTAGATTGATGGAAGTCCATGCCACGTGTACCTTAAAGAGGTGGATCTACCATACTCTGGTGCTACAGACTCTACCGTATAACGTCCAGCTAGGATGACACGAATCTGACGCAAAGACAAAAAGGACAGATGAGATGGAAGAGGTAACCTTTTTGGTCATGCTAAAATTACTAAATTGCCCATATCTAACGAGGGAGACTGACACAAGGATATAATTGCCTGCAGGGGCAATTTCGTACTTATGCATGTGATGCAGATCTGACCGTCCATTGGGTGACTTTAGATGGTACCGAAATAGACACACAAGATACCCAGTCATGGATGCAAAATCCTGTTCATCACATGCTCGAGAAAGATCTCGACCGTTCAGATTGATCTGACAATCCTAGCCGACAGATAAGTACAGTTCTAACCATTGATAAAGTCCATTATTTTTTGTCGTTTACTGTTTGTAGCCGCTTTTCAGACATTAGGGTTGTCCAATCATATGATGTTCGAGAGGTGGGCCCTTCAAGGTGGGACCCACCTGATGAACTGTCTAAATCTCAGCTACATTTCATGCAACAGTAGTTGTAAGGAGCCCATGAAACAAAAAGTTCTGTGGGGCCACTGTGATGTCTGTGCGAAATCCACACCGTCCATCTTCTGAGCCACGTCATTCTAGGACCTGAACCCAAAGATCAGGCCGATCTAAAACTCAGGTGGGTCACACCAAATCAAACGGTGATCTTTTGAACACCCACCATTGAAACCTTCCTGGGACCCACGGCGGCCTTTATATGCCATCCAAACCGTTCACGAGGTGGGTCCCACCAGGATGAAGGGGAAAATCAAACGTCAGCCTTATTAAAAAATTCAGTGGGTCCCACGAATGTTTTAATAGTGTACGTCCACATCTCTATTTTTGCTACGGCCTAATTTAGTTTTGGATCGACCTTATTTTCGTCCTATAGTCCTAATATGAGCTAGTGCACATGATGGACGGACTGGATTTCACACGTATGTCAAGGTGGGCCCCACAGAGCCCTACTATTGTAGAAAACTGGCATCCATTGGACATCGTACAACGCATTATTGATAGAAAGGGATAGCTAATCCACAAGAACTATAATCCCCACCTAGCCATTGATGGCGTAAGGCCCACAGAAAAAGTGGTGGGACCCACTTCGCATTGACCATTTCCCAGCTCATAGAGAACCGACAGAAGGAAGTGCTGTAGGCCTTTTGCAAGACTGATCCGTGTCACCGTCATTACTGGAAGAAACATCTGGGCCGTTGATCAATGAAATCAGATGGGTGTTTGATCCGTGCCGCATCTGAGGTGTTCCCATGATATAAACGGTTTTGATCAACTGATCGGTGGGCCCCACTCGTACAAAATGAAAACGTGTGGCGCGTTGCGGAGGGGTAAGTCCTGAAGAGAGTATTAGAGCAGGTAAAGGCGTAAAGCTTTCCAGGGAGTGCGGATTAGATGGACTCGGATTTAGTAGTGACCCTCATGTACTGAGGTCAGTACTCGTCTGTTCTGTGGACCCCACAACTATGTAACTGTTTAATCCATGCCATCCATCCATTTTTCCATCTCATTTTAGGTTATCCTCCAAAAACTGAGTCAGGTCCAAATCTCAGGCGGACCACACCATAGCAAACAGTTGTGATTGAATGCCCATCATTGAAAACGTCCTGAGGGCCCAGAAAATCTAGATCATGCTGATATTTGTATTTTTTCCTTCATCCAAGTCTCTATGACTTAATCAACGGATTGGATGGCAGAAAATCATTACAGTGAGCTTGATATTTGTGTTTTTCTTTCGTACAAGTCTGTGTGAGTTATTCAACATACTGGATGGCAAATAAACGTTGCGGTGGCCTCTGAGAACTTTTCAATGGTGGGCCTTCAATCACTACTGTTTCCCTTGGTGTGGTCCTCCTAAGATTTCAATCTATCTAAATTTTTTTAAATTATCCCTTAAAATAGGCTAAAATTTTGGATGAATTGCATGTATAAGAAGTATACATTATAGTCGGACTGAATGAGATTTTTTCTAGATAAGGAGATAATTACCGAATCCCAATGCGAAAACGGAGCAAACAGCTTAGCTTAGTAGGGAACGATCGCGGATTATGTGCTGACGCTGTCAGTAGCCCCTAGCAACTCCGAAGAGCCACCATGATATGTGTTTTATCCACGCTGTCCATTTTTTTTTCAAATTTTATTGCTTGAGCTATACAAAAATGATGCATATTTAAAACTCATGTGGACTAAATCAAAGGAAACTATTGCAATTAAATGCATACCATTAAAAACTTCCTTGAGATCACAAAAGTTTTGGATGACACTGATATTTGTGTTTTTCTTTCCTACATGTTTTAGTGACATAATCAATAGATTGGATGGCAAATAAACGTTACACTCGCCTTTGAGAACTTTTCAGTGGTAGGCATTGGATCACTATTGTTTACTTTGGTGTGGTCCACCTAAGATTTGGATCCACCTATTTTTGAGCTAGAAAATTGAATGAATGGCATAAATAAAACATATACATCATGGTCAGATCTAATGAGATTTTTTCTTGATAAAGAGATAATTACCGAATCTCAATCTCAAAACAAAGCAAACAGCTTAGTAGGCGACGAATGCGAATTACGTGCTGACGCTGTCAGTAGCCCCCAGCTACTCCGAAGAGCCACCATGATATGTGTTTTATCCACGCTGTCTATCTTTTTTTTTTATTTTATTGCTTCAGTTATACAAAAATGAGGCATATTTATAAATCTCATGCGACCACATCAAAGGAAACCGTTGCAATTAAATGCACACCATTAAAAACTTTCTTGGGATCACAAAAGTTTTGGATGACACTGATATTTGTGTTATTCTTTCCTACATGTTTGTGTGACCTAATCAATAGATTAGATGGCAAATAAACGTCGCACTCGCCTTAGAGAACTTTTTAATGGTAGGCCTTGGATCATTATTGTTTACTTTGGTGTGGTCCACCTAAGATTTGGATCCGCCTATTTTTTAGCTAGAAAATTGGATGAATGGCATAAATAAAACATATACATCATGGTCAGACCTAATGAGATTTTTTCTAGATAAAAAGATAATTACCGAATCTCAATCTGAAAACAAAGCAAACAGCTTAGTAGGCGACGAACGCGGACTACGTGCTGACGCTGTCAGTAGCCCCCAGCTACTCCGAAGAGCCACCATGATATGTGTTTTATCCACGCTGTCCATCTATTTTTTTTTTATTATATTGTTTCAGTTATACAAAAATGAGGCATATTTATAAATCTCATGCAACCACATCAAAGGAAACCATTGCAATTAAATGCACACCATTAAATACTTCCTTGGGATCACAAAAGTTTTGGATGACACTAATATTTGTGTTATTCTTTCCTACATGTTTGTGTGACCTAATCAATAGATTGGATGGCAAATAAACGTCACACTCGCCTTTGAGAACTTTTTAGTGGTAGGCTTTGGATCACTATTGTTTACTTTGGTGTGGTCCACCTAAGATTTGGATCCACCTATTTTTGAGCTAGAAAATTGGATGAATGGCATAAATAAAACATATATATCATGGTCAGACCTAATGAGATTTTTTTTAGATAAAAAGATAATTACCGAATCTCAATCTGAAAACCGAGCAAACAGCTTAGTAGGCGACGAACGCGGACTACGTGCTGACGCTGTCAGTAGCCCCCAGCTACTCCGAAGAGCCACCATAATATGTGTTTTATCCACGCTGTCCATCTATTTTTTAAAAAAAAATTATTGCTTGAGCTATACAAAAATGAGGCATATTTAAATCTCATGCGACCACATCAAAGGAAACCGTTGCAATTAAATGCACACCATTGAAAACTTCCTTGGGATCACAAAAGTTTTGGATGACACTAATATTTGTGTTATTCTTTCCTACATGTTTGTGTGACCTAATCAATAGATTGAATGGTAAATAAATGTTGCACTCTCCTTTGAGAACTTTTCAGTGGTAGCCTTTGGATCACTATTGTTTACTTTGGTGTGGTCCACCAAAGATTTGGATCAACCTATTTTTTAGCTAGAAAATTGGATGAATGGCATAAATAAAACATACACATCATGGTCAGACCTAATGAGATTTTTTCTACATAAAGAGATAATTACCGAATCTCAATATGAAAACAGAGCAAACAGCTTAGTAGGCGACAAACGCGGATTACGTGCTGACACTGTCAGTAGCCCCCAGCTACTCCGAAGAGCCACCATGATATATGTTTTATCCACACTGTCCATCTATTTTTTTTTAAATTTTATTGCTCGAGTTATACAAAAATGAGGCATATTTATAAATCTCATGCGACCACATCAAAGGAAACCGTTGCAATTAAATGCACACCATTAAAAACTTCCTTGGGATCACAAAAGTTTTGGATGACATTGATATTTGTGTTATTCTTTCCTACATGTTTGTGTGACCTAATCAATAGATCGGATGGCAAATAAACGTTGCACTCGCCTTTGAGAACTTTTCAGTGGTAGGCCTTGGATCACTATTGTTTACTTTGGTGTGGTCCACCAAAGATTTGGATCCACCTATTTTTGAGCTAGAAAATTAGATGAATGGCATAAATAAAATATATACATCATGGTCAGACCTAATGAGATTTTTTCTTGATAAAGAGATAATTACCGAATCTCAATCGAAAAACGGAGCAAACAGCTTAGTAGGCGACGAACACGAATTACGTGCTGACGCAGTCAGTAGCCCCCAGCTACTCCGAAGAGCCACCAAGATATGTGTTTTATCCACGCTGTCCATCCATTTTTTTTCAACTTTTATTGCTTGAACTATACAAAAATGAGGCATATTTAAATCTCATGCAGACTACATCAAATGAAATTGTTGTAATTAAATGCACACCATTAAAAACTTTCTTGGGATCACAAAAGTTTTGGATGACACTGATTTTTGTATTATTCTTTCCTACATGTTTGTGTGACCTAATCAATAGATTGGATAGCAAATAAACGTTGCACTCGCCTTTGAGAACTTTTTGGCGATAGGCCTTGGATCACTGTTGTTTACTTTGGTGTGGTCCACCTAAGATTTGGATCCACCTATTTTTGAGCTAGAAAATTGGATGAATGGCATCGATAAAACATATACATCATGGTCATTCCTAATGAGATTTTTTTTAGATAAAGAGATAATTACCGAATCTCAATCTGAAAACAGATCAAACAACTTATTAGGCGACGAACGCGGATTACGTGCTGACGCTGTTAATAGCCCCCAGCTACTCCGAAGAGCCACCATGATATGTGTTTTATCCACACTGTCCATCTATTTTTATTTTTTTATTTTATTGCTCGAGCTATACAAAACTGAGGCATATTTATAAATCTCATGCGACTACATCAGAGGAAACCGTTGCAATTAAATGCACACCATTAAAAACTTCCTTGGGATCACAAAAGTTTTGGATGACACTGATATTTGTGTTTTTCCTTCCTACATGTTTGTGTGACCTAATCAATAGATTGGATGGCAAATAAACGTTGCACTTGCCTTTGAGAACTTTTCGATGGTAGGCCTTGGATCACTATTGTTTACTTTGGTGTGGTCCACCTAAGATTTGGATCCACCTATTTTTGAGCTAGAAAATTGGATGAATGTCATAGATAAAACATATACATCATGGTCAGACCTAATGAGATTTTTTCTAGATAAAGAGATAATTACCGAATCTCAATCTGAAAACAGAGCAAACAGCTTGGTAGCCAACGAATGTGGATTACATGCTGACGCTGTCAGTAGCCCGCAGCTACTCCGAAGAGCCACCATGATATGTGTATTATCTACGCTGTCCATCCATTTTTTTCAAATTTTATTGCTTGAGCTATACAAAAATGAGGCATATTTAAATCTCTTGCGGACCACATCAAAGGAAACCATTGCAATTAAATGCACACCATTAAAAACTTCCTTGGGATCACAACAGTTTTGGATGACACTGATATTTGTGTTTTTCCTTCGTACATGTTTGTGTGACCTAATCAATAGATTGGATGACAAATAAACGTTGCACTCACCTTTGAGAACTTTTCAGTAGTAGGCTTTGGATCACTATTGTTTACTTTGGTGTGGTCCACCTCAGATTTGGATCCACCTATTTTTGAGCTAGAAAATTGGATGGATTGTTTGGATAAATAAAACATACACATCATGGTGACCCACAAGACCTTTTTCTAGATAAAGAGATAATTACTAAATCCCAATCTGAAACCAGAGCAAACAGCTTAGTAGGCAACTAATGCGAATTACCTGCTAACGTTGTCAGTAGCCAGGAACTACTCTATGCACCCACCATGATGTGTGTTTCATCCACGTTGTCCATTCATTTTTTCATTTCTTATTGCATGAGCTAAAAAATTTATGAATGTTTAAATCTCATGCGAACCACATCAAATGAAACAGTTACAATTAAATGTGCACCCTTAAAAACTTCCTTGGGATCACAAAACTTTTGGAAGAAATTGATATTTGTATTTTTCTTTCCTACAAGTCTATGTGACTTAATCAATAGATTGGATGGCAAATAAACATTGCAGTGGCCTTTAAAAACTTTTCAATGATAGGCCTTCGATCATCGCCGTTTACTTTGGTGTGGTCCACCTAAGATTTGGATCTGCCTATTTTTTTAGCTAGAAAATTGGATGAATGGCATAGATAAAACATATACATCATGGTCAGACCCATAGAGCTCTTTTCTCGATAAAGAGATAATTACCGAATCCCAATCCGAAACTAGATCAAACAGCTTAGTAGGCTACGAATGCAGATTACCTGGTGACATTGTTAGTAGTCAGGAGCTACTCTGCGAACCCGCCATGATGTGTGTTTTATCCACAGTGTGCATCCTCCTTTTTTTTCAAATTTTATTACATGAGATAAAAAATTGACACATGTTTAAATCTCATGCGGACCACATCAAATGAAACAGTTGTAATTAAATGCAAACCATTAAAGACTTCCTTGGAGCACAAAAGTTTTGGATGAGACTGATGTTTGTGTTTTTATTTCTCGCAAGTTTGTGTGACTTAATCAATAGATTGGATGGCAAATAAACGTTGCAATGGGTTTTTAGAACTTTTCAATGGTGGGCCTTCAATCACCACTGTTTACTTTGGTGTGATCCACCTGAGACTTGGATCCGCCTATTTTTGAGCTAGAAAATTGGATTAATTGCATGAATAAAATATATACATCATGGTCAAACTCATACAGCTTTTTTCCAGATAAAGAGATAATTACTGAATCCCAATATGAAACCAATGCGGATTACTTGTTGACGTTGTCAGTAGCCAGGAGCTACTCCGTATCCACCATATGTGTGTTTTGTCCACACTGTCCATCCATTTGTTTTTCAAATTTTATTGCATGAGCTATAAAAAAAAAATGAGGCATGTTTAAATATCATGATGACCACATCAAATGAAACAGTACACTTAAATGCACGCCATTAAAAACTTCCCTGAGAGCACAAAAGTTTTGAATGAGACATATTTGTGTTTTTCTTTCCTACGAGCCGTGTGACTTAATCAATAGATTGGATGGCAAATAAATGTTGCAGTGGCCTTTGAGAACTTTTCAACGATAGGCCTTCGATCATCACTATTTACTTTGGTGTGGTCCCCTTGAGATTTGGATCCGCCTATTTTTTAAAATTATGCCCTAAAATGAGTTAGAAAATTCAATGAATTACATAGCTAAAACATATACATTATGGTTAAACCCACAGCTTTTTTCCGGTTAAAACGATAATTACTTAACCCCAATCCGAAAATAGAGCAAATAGCTTAGTAGGCAACAAAAGCCGATTATCAATTGACGCTATCAGTATCGAGGAGTAGAGGTGTACACGAACCGAACTAGCTTGGTTAACTCGCTCGACTCAACTCGACTCAAAAAAGCTTGATTCGACTCAGTTCGAAGCTGAGATCAAGTCGAATCGAGTCAAGCTAAGTCATACCATGATACCTGTTTTATCTGCATTGTTCATCCATTTTTTTTATATTCTATTGCATGAGCTAAAAATTTGAGGCATTTTTAAATCTCACGGGACCACATATAAGGAAACATTTGCAATTAACACACCATTAAAAACTTCACTGGAAGCACAAAAGTTTTAGATGAGACCGATATTTGCATTTTCCATTTGTTCATGTATTTTTTTGCCTCATGATCTAAAATGATTTATAAAAATATATAAATAAAACACATACATTTGCCAACTCACTGCTTGCAAAGTCAGTAGACAATCGGCTAAGCAGGCTAGGCCTTGAATGTGGGGCTTACCTCAATGTATCAGTTGCCATCTATCTGTTTTTTAATATCATTTTAGCATATGGTTCTAAAAAATAAAGCAGGTACAAATCTCAAGTGGACCACACTACAGGAAACAATGAAAATAATGAAACCCTCCGTTGAAACTTTACTATGGCCTACCTTAATGTTTCTTTACCATTCATTTCATTGATAAAGACACACAGACCTAGATAAAGGGAAAAGAAGTTTTGAACTGTGGGAATTCAATCCCTACTGTATGGTCCACCTGAGATTCATATCTGTTTCATTTTCAGGACCATGGGCCTCACCGACTAAGTTGTTACCCCAGCTTCACCTAATCCGGACACCTTTTCAGATGTCTCATGTACACGTCACATCTGCCAGCGTGGCTCATTGATTTCGATCCAGTACATTCATTAGAAGGTACCACTTTTTAGGTGGCCTTTTGCAGAAAATCATGTCAGTCCGCTATTTTTTATCCACACATATCTATCCATTTTGGCATATCATTGTAGGGCATGTGCCCTAAAAGTAGGCAGATTGAAGGGTCAAGTGGACCACACCACAGGAGGAATTAGCGAGGATTGAATTTCCACCGTTGAAAAATTCAAAGGGACCACCTGATGTTTATTTGCCATCTAACCTGTTCATGAGGTCACATAAACCCATGAATGGAAATCATAAGTATCAGTTTGATCTAAAATGTCTATGCTCTGGAGAAGTTTTCAACGGTGAGATTTCAGTCCCGATCATAATTCGATCTTTCAAAATGGATGGACGATCGTAGATAGAACATATATATTAAGGTGGGTCCCACGGAGCCTCTGACAGGACCGTCCGTCTCTAGCAAGGTCCTGGTGGGACGCGGTTTGGGCCATGCCACTGCCACTGCCACTAGCCAAGTTCGGTGCTATATGGGTCCCACCATGATATATATGTTTTATCCATGCCGTCCATTTATGATCATTTTTGGGCCTGACCCCAAAAATGAGGCAGATTTAAATCTCACGTGAACCACACCACACCACACTACGTGAAAACTGTAGTGATTGAATGTTCACCGTTAAAAACCACCTAGGATCCACTGTAATGTTTATTTGACATCTGAACCGTTGATTAAGTCATACATACCCGGATGAACAAAAAAACAAATACCAGCTGGATCCAAAACTTAATAGAAATTGTGGGTGTTCAATCAACACTATTTCCTGTGATGTGGTCCACTTGAGATTTGGATCTGTCTCATTATTTATTTCTCATTCCATAAAATGAGTGGAAAAATGAATGAACGGCATGGATTAAACACATCCATCATGGTGGGGCCCACAGAGCAATGACGACTAGCCAGGCAGGGTCACTGGCCACCAATCACGTCCGTCCTGATGTGATGGGACAGTACTCAATCCTCGCCCTGTGCCCCACCTGCTAAATGCACCAGATGTACTTTCATCATGGAATATCTGCACGGCCGAGAACTGCTTGCTTATTATTTCTGTAGCTATGTGGGGTCCACAGAGATGCCCATAACAAATCCCCTCCGTCCATCTGTTTTGAAAGACTACAATAGCGGATGATTCTAAAAATCAGGCAGATCCAAACTCAGGTGGGCCAGACAAACAAAACAGTAGGAACAGCAACGACCACTGTTGAAACCTTCCTAGAACTGACCATGATGTTTCTATGCCATCCAAACCATTCATGGAATTACTACCACTCAAATAAACTGTACGAACAAATATATCTCAATTCAAAACTTCTGTCACCGCCAACCGTTCATTCCCCACTGTTTTGTGTGGTGTGACCTAGATAAGCTTTGGATCTGCCTGATTTTTAAAATCCTGTCCTAATGTGGTTTTTCAAAACAGATGGACGGTGTGGATCTGTCACGGATATCTCTACGGGCTCTACGCAGCCCCGGCACAGAGACAGGGGTCAGGGGCAATCAGCTCCCGCTAATCGCACCATACAGTACGTGGGCTGGTGCGTGCATGTTCTGTCTTGAACATACGTGTGGGCTTGGGTAGACGGGGGGAACGGATTGGCTATTCCCCCTGACACCAGCCCCTCACCATGATGTATGTGTTTCATCCATGCTGTCCATCTATATTTGCAGATAATTTTACAGCATGAGACCAAAAATGAGTTATATCCCAATCTCAAGTGGACCACATTATAGGAAACAATGTTGAATGAGCGTCGACCATTAAAAACATTTTGGGGGCCATAGAAGCTTTGAATCAAGCTGATTTTTGTTTTTGCCCTTCATCTGGGCCTGCATATCCTAATCAACAGATTGGATATAAAATAAACAGTACAGTGGCCCTTAGGAGGATTTTAATGGTGGATATCCAATCACTGTTGTTTTCATGTGGTGTGGACCACCTGAGATTGATATACCTCTAATGTTTGGGATCAAGCCTAAAATGATTTTTAAAAATGGATGAATGGAATGGATGAAACACATACATCATGGTAGGGCCCACAGAGCACCGACCACCAGGTAGCAGGGGGAGTAGCCAATCCTTTCCCGTAGACAGGAGAGCGGATTAGGTGGGACCCAGCCTCACTCAAGACGGTGTGGCCCTTACAGTGAGGCCCACCTTGATGAATGTACTATGTATCCACACCATCCATACGTTTTTGCAAATCATTTTAGGACATTATCTTAAAAATGAAGCAGATCCAATTATCAAGTGGACCATATCATAAGAAACAATGGTGATTGACGGCCCTACTATTACAAACTTCTTAGGGCACACTTAATGTTACGTAGTGTTTATTTACTATCTAATCTGTTGATAAGGTCCCATGAGGCTAAATGAAGGGAAAAAACAAATATCAACCTTATCCAAAACTTTCAGGGCTCAGTAATGGTCAATTACTACTATTTCTCACGGTATGGTCCACTTGATAATTGGAATTGCTGCGATCTTTTTCGATAATGTACTATGAACGGCGTGGATTGCTCACCGTGGCCCCGTAGTAAGGGTCTCACCCACTGTACGCCCACCTTCATATATATATATATATATATATATATATATATATATATATATATATATATATATATATATATATATATATATATATGGTGTGTGTGTGTGTGTGTGTGTGTGTGTGTTTAGGTACTATGCGCTCGAGCCCGCAATAAGCTCCCGTGAGGTCAAGCTGTGTGGGTCCCACTGTGATGCTTCGACCATCAACACCGTGCATTTGATGGGTTCCCTTTAAATTATGGGATATCCCAAAAATCAGCCGTATACGGAACTCAGGTGGGCCATACCATCTAAACTTATGTGAAGACACCGTTAAAACATATAAAATCACTTGGTGGGGCCCACCTGAGTTTTGCATGCGCTTGAAACTTGGTCTGAACCCTCATTCAAGTGGGACACACATAATGGATGGGCTGGATTTGCAAACCACATCTCGTGAGCCCTCAAAAATGGTTATGAATGTTTTAATGGTACATTGCCCCTCTCCACTTCTGTATGTGGTGTGGCCCACACAAGTCACGGATTGACTTGATTTTTTAGACCTAGGCCCACGATGGAATGGTGCATCTGGTGGACGATGTTGATGATCGAAAGGCATCACGGTGGGGCCCCACACAGCTTGACCTCACCGACGACTGCTTTACGCTCGAGCGCATAGTAACTTTTCCCATATATATATACCCTCATGCTCACCTGCACACCTTTGCACACGTGTTATAGATGTCTAATCTGAAGAGTCCATGTGATGCGGAATCCCATGAAACCTTAGGGGACAAATTTTCACCCTGGTATAAAAATCTGATAGGTCGTAGCAAAGAGAAATGAAAATCAAGAGAGGGATATGAAGCCATGGGAGAAGTTTCGAAATCAAAATACAACTAAAAACTCCTAGAATTCGCTACTTACTATAAATAGTAAACTTACTATTCATAGATGGTTGTGATTTCCACTAGTGCGCAAGGTTTTTCTTCAAAAAATAGTAAGTGTCCTATTTGGCCAAACCATGACATTCTCCTAATTATTCTAAGAACTTTTTGTCACGCCCCAAACTCGGAAACCAGGCTCACAAAATTCCCGATCGCCGAATCCGGTGCCGACAGTCTCCGTAGTATCCCATTCTCGGCTTCCAGCGCCCATACGCCAGATTCCGATCCTGGGATCCTACAAGGAGGATTTTCAGTATGATTTTTTTTTTGTAATGTAATGGAGCATAACCAAAAGCATAACCAAGTCACAAACAAACATCACCACATATCCACTATATCAAAAACTTTTAAGTACAATGCAGAAAGGAAATACAAGGTGATCAAAAAGCTCCAAAAAGATCTGATACGCGCGCCTGCCTGCGCTCAGCGCGGCTGCTGTCCAATGCTACCTGCCCAACGGTCGTGCATAAGCTTACAAAAGCTTAGAGGGTGGTGTAAGTGTGTGTACAAGGCAAACGCCAAGTGTACAATATCAGAGTAATGCGGAAATATGCGGTAAGTCCATGAATACAACCAGAGCTATGTAATGTAAGGCATGAATGATATCGGCCATACCAAGGCCATGCGATGCGAAACATGAATGTTATCGGTCATCCCGACGCAATGCAAGGCCTACGTAGCCGAATGCCATATGCGAGATGCAATACAAGCATGTCATTCCTCGTCATGTACACATATCAGTACAGTTCCTCTCTGGATATCACCGGGGTCTAATACACCTCACACTGACTGCCTCCTCCCGAGCTGCACAGTCAAGCAAGTGGAAGAGACCACACTATCCGCCTGACCAGTAGTCTGCCAATACCTACCCGGCTCGTCGATAGCGGACACATTTGCGAGCTGGTCAAACTCAGCCTAGCTTATAGCCCCCTCACTCAGGCGGATAAGGCCACACCCCCTTCCAACCGACCACGACACAGTGGGAGACGCGGCCTACTGGTATTCGGCACTCGGGCGCTCGTGTATCCACTCGGTCTAGACGTTGGAGCATCTCCTGGTACCAAAAAGTTCTGGGACTCTCACCCAAGGACATCCTAAGTGCCCACAGTGCTAGAACAAAGTATTTCCGGTATCCGATACGGCCATCCACGATGTGCCTGTGGAGCCACGGCCCTGATGTCGCTAGGGCGTGCAGTGATCAAGTCACACATATGCGAGATGCATGAGTCACACCGTCAAATCATGCAGCAATCCATGCGCGTACAATGCGATAACGTGGGGCACTCCGCCTCATAAGGAGTCCCCTAAGTGGTCTGCCCAATAGCGTATGCTATGCTCAGTCACTACTCATATCAAGCATACATATGATGCGTATGGGTATGAATCATGGAGCTATACTAAGTATGTTATAAAGTGATGAACTATCAACAAATGTGGGCCTACTAATGGGCCCTAGGGAGAGTTATAATGCGGACATTTAACCAACATTATTCTTACAACGTGGACGTCAAACCAACATTTCTCCCAAGGCATAACCTGTCATCAAACATTATTACACACACTATGGAGGAATCTCTCATTGCAATGGACCCTAAGGACATCCTGTTGGGCCTCGACCCATGGGCCTTATAGTCATCAAATGGGCCGCATCATATGGGCCTTTTATAAATCAAGTGGGCCACATCAAGGGGCCTTATGTACATTGCAATGGGCCATATCCCACGGGCCTTTGAATACATCACAATGGGCCTCGTAACATGTGCCACAAATACATTGAATGAGCCTAAACACATGGGCCATGTATACATCAAGGTGGGCCTCAACAACGGGCCGCAAATACATTCAGATGGGCCTAATCACATGGGCCATGTATACATCAAGTGGGCCGTATACATATCAAATGGGCCACATCAATGGGCCGCACCAATGTAAGTGGTGATAAAGAATTCCACTATTAAAATTCCTAGGGCCCACCATAACATTTATTTCTCATACAATCTGTTCATAGGGTCACCAAGAACTTGGTGGCCCAAGGGTCTAATGGTGGACGTTCAATCGTCACTAACAGTGTGGTCCACATGATAACTAGATCTATCTTATTTTGGCCCCAAGCCTTAATACAAGCTTGCCAAATGGTGGACTGTTGGGATGCAACACAAGTATCATGGTGGGGGCCCACATGAAGGCCCACCATCCCTTATAATATAAATAATATAACATATAATTTATATATAATATATAGATACAATATTATATATGATCATATTATATATATACCACTACATCTATATATATATATATATATATATTATATATATATATATAGTATATATATATTTATACACCCATACACCACCCACGCATGTACTCACACACGTATGCACACACACGTGCACACCCCCCACCGTATGCACACACCACACACCTGCACACCCCACACGCCCCCCGTCCCCTGGACGGTCGGTTTTGAAACAAAAACATCACAGTGGGTACCACCGTCCAGGCGGACGGTGGTAATAAACACATGCATCATTGTGGGTCCCATGTGGGCCCACCGTAATGTTTATTTTCCATCCAACCCGCCCATAAGGTCACGCAGACCCAGATGGACGGTTAAAACAAATTTCAGCTTGATCCAAAACTTCTGTGGACCCAAGTGGGTTTTCAATGGTATATGTTCAATTCACACTGTTTCCTCTGGTGTGGGCCACCTGAGCGTTGGATCGAGCTTATTTTTGGAGGGGATCCACCTTAGGGGGTGGTCCACCTCATGGACCGTGTGAATACAAAATATACATCATGGTGGGGTCCACAACTAGGGCCAATGGGGACCACTTTTTTGTTACGTCATGGCAGCAAGGTTCCTGCCACCTTTTTCTCAAATGTAAAAAAAAATTGTTATCCTAGGTGGGACTTACATTAACCAGATCTACCCCGTCCATTGTATGTGTCCCACAAAATTAAGCGTCCAAACTAAATTTAATGTGGGTCCAAGCTCCACGTGGACCCCAGTAATCATTTTCCAAAGTTTTAACGGCAAAGACCACTGTTTCCTATGGTAAGGCCCACTCGATTATCGGATCAGCCTCATCTTTTGACTCAACGCCTAAAATGGGCGGGAGAATAGAATGGACGGCGTGGACCATCTACATACATCAAGGTGGGGCCTACATGAGCACCCACTTCCAATGCCTTAGAAAAGGCTGATATTTGTATTTGGTTTTAAAACGTCCAGAGAGTCTTTTCTTCTTCTTTTTTTTTTTTTATTTGTTTGGGCGTGCAACGCCTTGAGGTGGGCCCTTCCTAGGTGGGCCACCACATGGGGATGTGGTGCGGTTACAATATATATGTAAAGTGGGCCCCACCTTAGATGGCTTGGATAAAATACATGATTCATGGTGGGGTCCATCCGGGTGGGCCACAAGGCCATATCATCTCATGCACACACAAAAAGAAAGAAAGAGGGAGAGAGAGAAAGATAAACGTGTGGTAGAGGGGCCCCCGCTACTATGGGCCCTCCGTTACATGATCTACAACATACATTAAGTGGGTTCCATTTCATATGGGCCCACCGATCAAAATCAACGGTGGACATCCTTTCTCCACCGAAATGGATGGTCTAAATGGCCATGTTATGCAAGGAAAGTAAACATCATGATGGGGTCCATGGAGAATGGCCCCATCATGGATTGATCTTGAAATCAAAGTGGCCATTGGCC
The DNA here is from genome assembly GCA_021015155.1 of Magnolia officinalis. Lineage (NCBI taxonomy): Eukaryota > Viridiplantae > Streptophyta > Magnoliopsida > Magnoliales > Magnoliaceae > Magnolia > Magnolia officinalis. Next base: position 7,382,560 of record JAJHSJ010000015.1, on the reverse strand, counting down.
ACTTTAGGGTCCAAATGAGATCCATACCATTGATCGGTAGGCCTCACTTGGCCCATCATCAAAACAAGAAATCTACAACCTATAGAAGCACCACCGGTTGATCTCTTCGGTCCGTTGGAACGCTAAACCCCCCCCCCTTGTGCTCCTCTTTGATGGTGGAGATGGGAAATAGATGGCTTGGATGATAGGTTTTTGTGATGAAAAGGTGGGCCACACAACACTCTTTCTCACACTAGAAAAATCATGGACGTGGGATTTTTTTGTGCTTTGAAAATGAAGGAATGAGAAATAAAGGAGAGGGAGGGAGAGATAAGAGAGAGGGAGTAGCTTAGGTAGGCAATGATGACTTGTAAGAGAGGGTGGCTAACATTAATGCTTGTAAGAAGGGCTAGGGGTAGGGTGGCTAGCCATAAGGTGCTTGTAAGAAGGTTAGGGGTAGGGTGTCTATAGCTTGGTTAGGGTGGCTATAGCTAGGCTAGGGTGATGTCATCCATCACTCTCATAATTACCTAGGATTTGTGCCACTGGGATGGGTGGGTCCGCAATATGCGGTCCACGGTCATTATATGCACGGTCCACATCTTATGATCTAAGCGTCGGATTGACGCACGAGACGCGGTGTTGGAACCGCAGCGACAGTGCGGTCGCACTGATACAGGTCTCGGATTAAACCGACTCGAATCTAAAGAATACGACTTACGATCGATCGCAACGTCGATTATCAGTCGCGGATTGCCGGACTTCGACGGAAAGGATCGCAGGATTCATCGGAACAGTACGAACTAGGATACGGGTCTTACACTTTTCATGTTGGGCGCAACTCTTAAAGCCCAACGGATGAAGAGTTATACTCAAACTAAAACTTACTATAAATAATGAAAATGAAAATAAAACGGGAATTTGACCGTCGATCTAATGGTATTTCGCAAAATCGGCATGCGCAACCCGGTATAGCGGGTTAGGTGGCTAAAGTAGCTTGTCCTACCCCAAAATCATATATGGTACACCGAATAACTCCTTCCGAATTGCGGGATACGCCCGATTTAAGGTCCTGACGGTCCGGATCACTTCCGCTTGTGATCGGGCCTCTTCTAATCCATCTTGGCCATGAAACTGTTTGCGACTCACTCTACATCATGTGGCCCACATGAATCCCATAACACGGGGTTTATATATATATATATATATATTATTATATATATATATATATAATAATGATTGGAGTGGATTTCACATACGCATCATGGTGGCCCTTTGAAAATCAAGGGCAGGCATTTCCTTCTTAACTTAACTGTTTCCATTGCCATGGCCCATCCAAATCATAGATTTACCAATTTCCTAGCCCTAAGCCTAATATTGGGTCACATACCTCTGGATGGAAGTGAATTTTAAAAACTCATCACGTGTCACCTCAATGAGCTGACCCTTACCGGCATTCTCTCTCAAACACATACACTCACAAACAACCGTTCAATTAAAACAAGGTATGAGATTGAAGCATAAAACTTACTAGAATTAGGGCCGTTCGGATGCCACCAAATAGTGACTCTTTCAACTTCCAACAATAGGTAACTTATTTGAGATAAGTTTGGTTTAATATCAATTATAAGTTTTTTTTTTTTACTTAATCACTTCAGCTCAATAAGTAGAAACCAAGATAAGCTACTTAGGCACAAGTAGCTAGCTCAAGTAACTGATGATCCAACCCCCCCCCCCCCCCCCCCCCCCCCCCCCCCCCCCCCCCCCCCCTAAAATGCAATTTTGGCCTTTTACGTCATGTACTAATATATAATACACGGGTGATATAAAATATACATGGGTGATATAATTGCACAACTAGCTTAAATTGAAATGAAAATTTACTGATTTAGCTTAGATTGAAACAACCTGAGATTCTTGCTTTAGTTTTCGTATCTCCATTTTTTAGACACGAGCTAGGCTTAAGCTAAAATATAGGATCTTGGGCTGGAAGTGAGTAGCATGATGCCTAGCCAGCTTGTCTGTTAATAGCCCTACTAACAATACACGAGGGTTGATGCGCTAAACTTAAAGTCATATAAATGGCATGTAGATGATTTAAATTAATCGTCCAAATCCTAGATGAGAAATGATGAGATGCATAAGTTGCATGACAAGTTTTAATAGAACCATTTTTTTCCTACTTACATGTATCCAATCATAAACAAGATGGGCCATACACCATTATGATCACTTAATATGTAGTCCAAACTGAACCATTCATCCATTGGGAAACCAAATAAATCATTTTATAACCAATTGTATAAGTTGTATGAGTAGGTGTATGTGCCAGTGTGACCCAGCCTGAATTTCATTTCAAATGAAATCCATGGTGCAGACCGTGGTGTGCCAAAATTGCCAATTTGCGACGGACCAAAGCCGTCGTAAAACCAAATAAACGACGGATTTTGTCCGTCGCTCGGTTCGTCGCTGTTTACCGGATCTTTTTTCGACGGATAAAATCCGTCGTTTAATCTGCGACGGATAACGTCCGTCACATCATAGCAACAGATAAGATCCATCATACAAAATAAAAAATCCATCAGTGAAATTCAAAAAATTAGTGGCACTGAAAACATTGGCGACAGATAAGGTACATCGCTAATATGAGTAATTTTTACAGTGCATATTTGTTGGGCTTCTATGGTCCATCGATGTATTGGAAAATTAATTTTTAAAGCTCATTCACAATGAGATCTGATCTCATAATCATGATATCTGTTCATGCTTCATGCCATATGCCAAAATTCAGAGAAAAAATATGGATAAAATTATACATGAGCATGGGATAGCCTGCCTGTTTATGCCAATGAAGATCTTTCAATATAAAAAGTCTCTCCCGATCTATTACAGGTTTAGGATGGTGAGAAGCTGATCAGGTCCTCTAGTATGAGCTAAGGGCTAACCTATGCCATCAACAAGTGGAACACATGCCTGGATGTGTGTACTTGTGGAGGGTAAAAAGTGGAGATGCCCACACCTCTCTCCACTATTTTATCTTCTACTACTCATCCCTCTTGTGGTAATCTTATATAGGAAGGAATTTAGAGTTGCAGATCCTAACTGCCTATTTCCTTCCAATATTTGGGGTGTCTATTCTCAAGTGAATCACATGCCACCTCAAGGAGTGGACCATCATATCTTAGTGATTAAATGTCCATCAAATTTGATTTAAAACAAATAAATAATTGAAACTCAATTTCAATGGTTGAAATTCCTTGATTAAACCCAAAAAAAAAACATAGGACTATTGGCCCAGCTGTTAAAACATATGATAGACGATTCAAACCTCTAGATCAATCCACACGCGTGCACACACGATCCTATGTTGGATCATGTGGTCCTCGATGGACTTGATATAAATACTAGTATCGACCATTTAAGTAGCCATGCACGCACCAAAGAACTTACTACCAAGCCATTTCGACCTACACATCCTTAAGTCTAAAAATACAGATGGAGCTAATGCAAATCCACAAGTGTTATTCTAATCCGGACATGATGAGCCTTCCGGTCTAGAAACTTGCTAGTGTTTCTACCGATGTGGGTGATAAGTAGTCCATCCAAGTGGATCATCCACAACTCAAACACATACACTCATGTGGGGTTAGGGCGAAGGCTCAACCAAGTCAAGCCCAATAGTGGAGACGGTCCATTCTAATACCAAGGCATTCCCCAGCACATAAGATGATCATTTATTAAAAATAAAAGATTAGTCCGGATACATTTATGGTCATGACTAATGCATTAAGATCCAAGGATCACCTTTCCCTTGATACTTTGGCCAATGTGTCTAATTTCAAAGTTGTGTTATGATTGTCAGGGGATAAACATCAAAAACCCAAATAATATTAAGTTTGTCCACAAACATGTCAACAGATTAGTCTATACATTAATCATGCCATGTAATGAACATACAATTACAAGGAAACAAGGTCCAAAAGGAGTAACCAAACATTAATTTCCCATACATCCCCAATAATGGAGGCATTGTCGGATTAGATAATTCTTGTGAATTGATCAAGTACATGCAACAATACCACAACCTATGGCACTATACCATCCTTCCAGCCAACAAGCCGGACATGGATTGCAACCCATAATGGGAAGGGTAAAATTATCATTTTATAGTGAAAAATCTTTACTTTTTACTGTAGGTCTCACATCTGACATATGCACATGACTTTTTTTCACTAACGTACACACCATGCTACACTCAATCCATGTGCATCCACATGTCATCTATGGTGAACATGTTAACTCACTCACAAGATGGTCCACACCAATATATTGAATCCAACCATCAGTTTTCCATTGACTCTTAACTTTGTGGCCCATCTGATAAGGGAAGGTCATCATTATTTCTGTCCCGACTAGTCTTCATAATGAGTGCTACAGTTTTAATGGTCCTAATTGTGTACAAATCATATGCTTTCATGAACAAATCACCTCAATATTACTAATGATATGATGAGGTGATATTTGATTGAACCATGTGCTAATGTTGAAAATGGGCCTATACAAACTATGCTTAAAAGTAGTTTGATATACTCACTTGGGTCATTATAGGCAGCGGTACATGGCCCAATTGTATCCATCTACATCGGGTCATTAAGGCTGTTTATGGTGACACGGTCACCAAGCAATCTGCTTCCACATAGAGGTGTACATGAGTCGATCTGAGTCGAGCTTGGCACAGCTTGACTCGGCTCGGCCACTTGCTGACCTCAACTCGGACTCGGACTTGGCTCGGCTCAGTCCTCGAGCCTGACTGGCCAACTCAGCTCGATTCGATCAGCAGCTCGGGCCAGTTCGAGCTAAGTTCAAGCTAGGATCGAGCCAAGTTCGCCTGTGCATCATTTTCACAAACATGTGAACTGCACTTTCAAAATCTTTTTGTATGTAAAACAGCAGTTGTGGATTCACATGTATTTCATCAAACACCTTATAAACAACATAAAAATAAAGAAAAAATGGTATTCATTTCAAACACGTACCTTCCTTGCCACTAACCACACTTCATTGAGTCATTTCATCAAACACTTGTTGAGCAACAGCAATATCAAAGTAACCGAGTCACCGAACTGAATCGATTTGAGTTGGGTTCGATCCTAGTCGAGTCGAGCTCGGGCAAGCTCGAACTCGGTTCGAAATTTTTTCAAGCTCAAAAAATTAACTCGACTCGGCTCGAACTCAGTTTCGAACCGAGTTGAATTGAACTTTTTCGAGTCAAGTCGAGCGAGTTACCGAGCTAACTCTGCTCGTGTACAGCCCTACTTCCACACCTAAAAGGGCATGGATTGCTTGATGACCGTATCACTAGTGACCCAAGGGGATGCAGATTAGCTAGTGATAGGTTGAGTAGCAAGTTTCACTACCAAAGTGATGTCACTAAGTTCTGCCAACCCCATGATGATGATGTATGTGTTGTATCCACGCTGTTCATTCATTTGGAGCGATTGTTTATGAGATGAACCAAAGAATGAGGCAGATCCAAAGCTCAAGTGGACCCCACCATGGAAAACGGTGGGAACAATGACATCACCCGTTGAAACCTTCCTAGGGCCCACCATGATGTTTATTTTAGAACTAACATGTGCATAAGTTAACAGAGACATGGTTGAAGGAAAAACACAAATATCAACTTAATCAAAAACTTGGGTTCCAATCCTTGCCTCAGTGGTAGACTATGAGGAGTTCAACACGAGGTCTTGGGTTTGAAACTTATAGGTGGTGAAATCCCACTACCGCATGCATGGGTGTGAGTGTGTGGCAGGATTTGATTGAACTAGGTTCTTTTATGAGAAACGGCCCACACAAATCATGTTTGAATTGAACCCATCTCTAATAAGTGGCACATGACCTAATCAAATCTCACAACTAAAGTCATGTCACTATCGTCAGTAGAAAATATTCTCTGCCACACTTAGCAACCAAAAACACGCGCGTTTCAGCCTTTAGTGCGTTTAGTGGGCAGATAAGCCCACTCCAAAAAGTTTTTAAGGAACTTAAAACTGCTGTGATTAAGATGGACCTATTTGTACTATGCAGACTGCTAAGGTTCATGCACATGAAATTAGAAATTTCACATGTGGAACATATATAACTCAAATAAGACCGTCCAAATTCTAAAAACTGCATTTATATGCGCCCTAAAGGAAATTATAAACTTCAAAAAATTTCTAATTTACTACTTGATGGACCTCTATTCGACTGTTAAAGCGAAAAGTTCTCAACGTCTCAGATTCGACAAACATTTGTAAGTTAGAAGATATGATCTATATTTATGATTATTCTATCTAGAGTGGGCCCATCATTTGGGCAGTTTTATTTCATTTACAAGCATGCTATATGTGCATTTAAGAGTGCATGTGTATGGAGCGTCCGGGTTGGCCTGAGTATCACATAACTCTCTTTGTTTAAACGGCTATCTGGCTCTTAAAACTGTATCATACGAGATATCATTTTATAAGGAACTGAGATTTCCACCCATGAAATTGATGGTCACGCCCCACAAGAGTAATTCCACACTACAATATTTCACTCATTGCAATAGATTATTGCGAAAAACTAGCCCTGTTTGGTGTATAAATACTAGATTTTGAGGTCCAACATTTTGAAAGCACCTTCTAGGGTCAAAAGTATCAATTTTCATATCACCCAATTGAGTGAAAATGTCAATTTCATCATTTTTGGACAAAACATATATTTCAGCAGGCTTATTACAACCGTTGTGTCAAACATTACATACGTCATTAATTAGAGATATTAAAGTTGATTTACTAATTAAATTCCAAACCCTGTAAATATACCATGTATAGCTACTTTCGGATTGAAGGTGATTCTCAATAATGGGTGCCAAACACATTTCAAATCCAAGGGGTTCCAAATCTCTATGCTCCCAAAACAGGCCTTAATCTATCGGTCTATCAAGTGGGTCACATACCTGAAAAGAAATAAATATATTGGAGGAATAAAACAGTAGAGATTGCCTACTGACATTGTCAGTATGGAGGTGGTTAATGAACGATGCTTCATGGGCCTTACCATGGTGTATGTGTTTTATACATGCCATCAATATATTTTGGATAATTATTTCAGGACATTAGCCTAAAAATAAGGTAGATCCAAGTCTCAGATGAACCACACCAAAGAAATCAGTGGTGATTGAACACTCACCATTAAAAACCTCCTAAGACCCACTGTTATGTTTATTTGACATCCAACCTGTTGACTAGGTTACACCAACAGTTTTCAACGGTGGGTGTTCAATCATATAGTCAATATGAGATTTAGATCTTCCTCGTTATTTAGCTCATGCCCTAAAATGATAAGGAAAAATGGTCAAATATTGTAAATAAAACACATACATCAGGGTAGGGTCCACAGAATACCATCCAATTTTCTGACAATGTCAGCAGGCAATCTGCGTGAGTGAAATGAACGTTCACGTTCTGCATTTAATATAGTGCCTGCCTCAGGATTAAAATGGCACATTTCTATAATACGCGTAAGCATACATACAGTCAGGCTGGTCCAGACTTAGTCAGCTGTGGCTAAAATGACTTGAGTTTAAGTCCAACAAGGAAACAGATAGCCCCACACAAACTGCTACATATAGGAAACATTTAAGAGGACATGGATTGCATGATAACCTCAACTCCTTTTACATAAGTGGAATTGAGACCTGTAGGAATTTGATTGGATCATGTGTAGCTGTTAGAGATGAATCTATCAATTATATACTCTACATAACAACTTCCAATCATACTTTTCCTCCCCAATGTGTGATTGTTGCATGTGACCCATTCAAATCCCGCCACGTCCCAACACCACTCCCTTTCATTTAACTCAATATAAAGCATCCAGATTGTTGGACCCACTGCAAATCGATCATTATCCAAATGCGATATTGATTGATCTTCATGACCTTTTTGATGGGTTTTTTGCCCCGTGCTCGACCAGTCGTAAGCCCTTCTCGACCGGTCGAGGGCTGGTACGACCAGTCGTGGGAGTCTAGTCGTAGCTCGACTCAAAGTCCAGCGAGTTCGGACTATTTTTCTTCGGGGTTCTCGACCGGTCGTAGGTGACCCACGACCGGTCGTAGGTGAGCTACGACCAGTCGTAGGAGGCTAAGACCAGTCCTGGAATTTCCAGGACTAGTCGTAGGTTACGCAATTTGTTCCGCGATTTTGCGCGAAACTGCGAATTTGAGTCCTTTCGCAACAAGGATGCGGAAGGAAGTTTCCTAAACTATAAAAAGGGGTACCTAGGGCTTTTCTAGATAATGCAAGAGGGTTTCCTAAAGCTTTGCAAGGGATTTGCTAAAGGGTTTAGGGCTATCAAAGGTGTGAGAGAAAGGGAAAGAGAGAGAGGAAGCTTATAGAAGGGAGGTTCTGCTCATGGAGGCTATCTACTGTGCAATCTATATCTCAGCGCTTCTATGTCCTCGTAATCGGTTAGATCTCTCCGTTTTCTTTGTTTCTCTTATTGTTTATTCTCTCCTGCGTGAGTGAAGGTTTGTAAACGTTCTACTTCATAGTGGATTGTTTCTGGACGATGTCCCCGTGGTTTTACCTCTTGGAGGGTTTTCCACGTAAAAATCTCTTGTGTGGTGTGTGATTGATGCTTTGATTTATTTCATTGCTTTATTATCCATAATTTTGGTTTGTTCTGGAGGGCTAGATCCTAAGGTTTTGTGCAAGGCCCCCAACAAAGTGGTATCAGAGCTAAGTTCATTGAACGGGTAGGATCGGTTTGGAATTATGGAAGGTGGCTCAAGGATGATCAGCCTCAATGGTTCTAACTGGACCATATGGAAGGCTAAGATGGAGGACTTGCTTTATTGCAAGGACCTATATTCTCCAATCTCAGGCATATCAGCAAAATCCAAGGATATGACTGATGATGATTGGAAGAAGACGGACCGAAAGGCGGTGGGGTTTATTAGACAATGGTTGGATGATTCTGTGTTCCACCATGTGTCTACGGAAACCTCAGCCGAAAGCCTATGGCTAAAATTACAAGGGCTGTATGAGAGGAAGACAGCCGGTAATAAGATATTTCTGATAAGGCGACTTGTGAATCTCAAGTTCAAGGATGGTGGTTCTGTGGCCGAGCACATGAATGAGGTCAGCAATATATGAACCAACTCACCTCTATGAAGATGGTCCTGGATGATGAATTGCAGGCAGGCTTTACTATTGCTTAGTTCTTGCCTGACAGTTGGGAGACATTGGTGATGTCTCTAAGTAACTCCGCGCCAGACGGAAAGATATCCATGGAACAGTAACTAGCTGTCTCTTTAATGAAGAGACAATGAGGAAGTCTCAGGGGTCTACTCAGCAAGAGGCTCTTGTGACGCAGGAACGGGGGAGAGGAAAGAACAGGAAGGGCGGGAAGGCCCGAGATAACCAAGAGGCAAGTCGAGCACAGAAAAGATGTTGAATGCTGGAATTGTGGCAAGAAGGGTCACTATAAGCATGAATGTCGTAAGAACGACAAGAAAGGAAAAGGGAAGGAAGATGAATCAGATTCCACTGCGGTCGCTTCAGATGGCGACGTTGTTATTATTCTTTCAGCAGATCATGAGTGTGTCTCACAGATACGAGTCAGGACACCGATTGGGTGATTGACTCGGGAGCTTCTTTTCATGCGACTCCGCACAACACTCTTCTTCACAAGCTACCAGTCAGGCGACTTAGGGACCGTGAGGATGGGAAATTCTGGCGTATCAAAATTGTGGGAGTCGGTGATATTTGTGTGAAACTGATGTAGGCTGCACATTGGTTCTCAGGGATGTGAGGCATATCCCAGACCTTCGCCTCAACTTGATGTCGACGGGAAGGTTGGATGATGATGGCTATGAAAGCCGGTTTCGCTGGTGGACGCTGGAAGCTCATCAAGGGTTCGTTGATCGCAGCCAGAGGAAAGAAGTGTTGCACCCTGTACAAGGCAAGTGTCAGGTGTATGCAAGGGTGGGTTGAACGCAGCGGAAGATTCAGCTATTGACATGTGGCACAGGCATCTAGGCCACATGAGTGAAAAGGGGCTTCAGGTACTATCAAAGAAGCAGCTCTTCCAGACGTGACAGGTATGCCTCTTAAAACCTGTCTTGATTTTATCAGGGAAACAGCATAGAGTTTCATTCGTTAAAACTGCTTCTCATGTTAATAAGTGCATGCATTAGATTTGGTTTATTCTGATGTTTGTGGTCCTATGAGGACAAAAAACCTTGGGTGGGGCATTGTATTTTGTTACTTTTATAGATGATGCATCTAGGAGGGTTTGGGTTATGCTTTGAAATCCAAGGACGAGGTCTTTGGTGTGTTTAAATTGTTTCATGCTATGGTCGAGAGAGAGAGACAGGTAGACCATTAAAGTGCATCCGCACTGACAATGGTGGTGAATAATTGGCGACTTTCACGAGTACTGCAAGTCCCAGGGTATACGGCATGAACAGACGGTTCCTAAGACCCCCCAGCATAATGGTGTAGCTGAGCGAATGAATCGTACCATTGTTGAGAGAATCAGATGCATTTCCCATGCGAAGTTGCCCAAGACGTTCTGGGGGGAGAAGCAATGCGCACGGCGGTGTATTTGATAAACAGGTCTCCATCAGCCCCGTTGAATGGAGAAGTGCCTGAGAAGGTGTGGACTGGACATGATCCATCGTACAGTCATCTTAGGGTGTTTGGATGCAGGGCATCCGTTCACGTACCAAAGGACGAGAGGTCCAAGCTCGATATGAAGATCAGGCAGTGTGTGTTCTTAGGGTACGGTGATGAAAAATTCGGTTACAGGTTATGGGATCTGACCGAGAAGAAGCTCGTCAGAGCAGAGATGTGGTTTTCTTGAAGATCAGTGTATCGAAGACATTGGTAAGCCAGAGAAAGAACCAGCCTAGTTCAGGTGAGCTAGAGGACATGGATCCGATTACTCCTCCCGTGGTGCCTGATGACGGGGGAGTACAGCAAGGTGCAGAGGACGAGGGAGTTCCTTCAGAAGATGGACCAGGGGAGCAGCCCCCACTTGATCCACCTGTTGAGCCACAGGTGAGGAGGTCATCTAGGGACAGACAGTCGTCCAAGAGGTACTCGCCGCATGAGTACATTATGCTAACCGATGGGGGAGAGCCAGAAGATTATTCTGAGGCCCTAGCCGACGAGCATAAGGAGGAGTGGTTGAAAGCTATGCAAGAGGAGATGGAATCCTTGCATAAGAACCACACCTATGACATGGTGAAATTGCCTAAGGGCAAGAAAGCTTTGAGCAACAAGTGGTGTTCAGAAAGAAGGTTGAGCAGAAGAATTCACAGACGAAGTTTAAGGCCAGACTTGTGGTGAAAGGGTTTGGTCAGAGGAAAGGCATAGACTTCGAGGAGATATTCTCACCAGTGGTGAAGATGACATCCATACGGGTGTTGCTTGGGTTGGCGGCTAGCATGGATCTGGAGATAGAGCAGTTAGATGTTAAAACTGCCTTCTCCATGGTGACCTGGAAAAAGAGATCTACATGCACCAACCAGAGGGGTTCGAAGTCAAGGGCAAGGAGCATATGGTGTGTAGGCTGAAGAAGAGCTTGTATGGGCTGAAACAAGCTCCACGGCAATGGTACAAGAAGTTCGATTCGTTCATGTTACAGCATGGGTATGACAGAACGGAGTCGGACCACTGTGTGTTCACGCGTAAGTTCTCAGACGGTGATTTCTTAGTTCTGCTGTTATATGTTGATGACATGCTCATCATGGGAAAAGACATCAAGAAGATCGACAAGCTGAAACGGGAGTTAGGCAAGTCTTTTGCGATGAAAGACTTGGGTCCGGCCAGACAGATCCTAGGAATGGAGATAACCGTGACAGAAGCAGCAGGAAGCTTTGGTTGTCACAAGAGCGGTATATTGAGAAAGTCCTAGAGCGGTTCAATATGAATGCAGCGAAGCCGATTAGTACTCCACTGGATGGTCACTTCAGATTGAGCGACAGGCAGTGTCCCAAGACGAAGGAAGAGGTAGAAGAGATGCAGAAAATACCCTACGCGTCAGCAGTAGGAAGTTTGATGTATGCTATGGTGTGTACACGTCCAGACATAGCATATGCGGTTGGTGTTGTCAGCCGGTACCTTGCCAATCCTGGCAAAGAGCATTGGGCAGCGGTGAAATGGATACTACGGTATCTAAGAGGCTCATCCAGGTTGAGCCTATGCTATGGTGATGTAAACTGTGTTAGAGGGCTACACAGATGCAGATATGGCAGGTGACATAGACTCCAGGAAGTCTACATCGGGGTTCATGTTCACGTTTGCAGGGGGAGCGGTTCTTGGCAGAGCAAGCTACAGAAGGTCGTAGCATTGTCGACGACAGAGGCCGAATACATTGCAGTCACAGAAGCATGTAAAGAGATGTTTGGATGAAAGGTTCCTACAGGAACTTAGCCTGAAGCAGGAGGAGCACGTGGTCTATTGCGATAGTCAGAGTGCTATACACTTGAGCAAGAATCCAAGTCAGCATTCCAAGTCGAAGCACAAAGAGATTCGGTATCACTGGATCAGGGATACTTTGGAACAAAAGGTGTTACAGCTTGAGAAAGTCCACACGGACGATAATGGGTTAGACATGATGACCAAGGCTTTGCTCAAGGGCAAGTTCGAGGTTTGTAGAAACCTGGCTGGCTTGAAGAAGGTGGATCCCTCCCGGGTCAAAAAGGGGGAGATTTGATGGGGTTTTTTGCCCCGTGCTCGACCAGTCGTAAGCCCTGCTCGACCGGTCGAGGGCTGGTACGACCAGTCGTGGGAGTCGAGTCGTAGCTCGACTCAAAGTCCAGCGAGTTCGGACTATTTTTCTCCGGGGTTCTCGACCGGTCGTAGGTGACCCACGACCGGTCGTAGCGAGCTACGACCAGTCGTAGGAGGCTAAGATCAGTCCTGAATTTCAGGACTAGTCGTAGGTTACGCAGTTTGTTCCGCGATTTTGCGCGAAACTGCGGATTTGAGTCCTTTCGCAACAAGGATGCGGAAGGAAGTTTCCTAAACTATAAAAAGGGGTACCTAGGGCTTTTCTAGGTAATGCAAGAGGGTTTCCTAAAGCTTTGCAAGGGATTTGCTAAAGGGTTTAGGGCTATCAAAGGTGTGAGAGAAAGGGGAAAGAGAGAGAGGAAGCTTATAGAAGGGAGGTTTGCTCGTGGAGGCTATTACTGTGCAATCTATATCTCAGCGCTTCTATGTCCTCGTAATCGGTTAGATCTCTCCGTTTTCTTTGTTTCTTTTGTTTATCCACTCCTGCGTGAGTGAAGAAGGTTGTAAACGTTCTACTTCATAGTGGATTGTTGTTCTGGACGAGGTCCCGTGGTTTTTACCTCTTGGAGGGTTTTCCACGTAAAAATCTCTTGTGTGGTGTGTGATTGATGCTTTGATTTATTTCATTGCTTTATTATCCATAATTCTGGTTTGTTCTGGAGGGCTAAATCCTAAGGTTTTGTGCAAGGCCCCCAACAAAGTGGTATCAGAGCTAAGTTCATTGAACGGGTAGGATCGGTTTGGAATTATGGAAGGTGGCTCAAGGATGATCAGCCTCAATTGTTCTAACTGGACCATATGGAAGGCTAAGATGGAGGACTTGCTTTATTGCAAGGACCTATGTTCTCCAATCTCAGGCATATCACTTTTATTAATGGCCGTTTTATTATTAATTTTAGACCGTTGAGCATTTTTTATTCTGAGCGTCCACGAAATGCCAAGCAATAAAGTGAGGTCTAAAATCAAATCAGTGTGATTTTATATTCATATCATCTAAAATGGGACGGGATTTAGAAAGTTTGCTCAAAATTACTTATATGTCACTTCCTCAGTGCCATAGTGACCCGCGCAGCATCCATCATGTTCTGCCAGAGTATAAAATGCTTTATACCAGCGCCAGCCTAATTTGGGAAGCCGATTAGGTCGTGAGGAGCTGAAGTGATGAGATTTGATCAGTAGAGCGTAATAATTATGTTTTGGCATATGGTATTGGGAAGGATTAGGTGGGATGGGATTAAAAAAACATAATTATTATGTATGACAGGGATTGTTCCCTGTTACGATGGTATAAGCTTAATTTCATGCTATGTTTGTAATAAGGTGTTACATTAAATGGATATACCCACCATCATTTGAAACTATTGAGAATAATACATGTGTTATATGCAAACCATTTCATCATCTGTTTTGTAACCTCATTTTATGATATGGGCCTAAAAATGAGGCAAATTCAAAACTTATGTGGCCCCAGAGAAGTTTTCAACGGTGGGTACTCAATCCCCGCTCCTTTCTATGGTGGGGTCCACTTGAGCTTTAAATCTACCTAATTTTTCGGCCCATGCTCTAAAATGATCATGAAAAATGGGTGGACGATGTAGATATAGCCCACACATCATCGTGGGACTTACACAACTTGCTAACATTGAGTGGAATTGGCATGGGACCCAATGCAATTCCATCTAATCTAATTCCAAGCTTTTCCACACAACAGCTAAGTATAATCTATGTCTACTAATTACAGTATGAAATAGATGAACGGCTGATAAAAACTTGGATCAACATTTCTTACTCGCCGACCTGTTTCCAATATCATAACCTATCCGCAGAGTGGACGGATGTGGTTGGGCTGGTGACTCAAACACCAGCCAGCTAGCAGGTGTCAAATCTCTGTGGGCCCAATATAATGTATGTGTTTTATCCACTTCATCCGTCCATTTTGCCAGCTCATTTTAAGGCATTCCATCTATCCATTTTGCCAGCTCATTTTGGGCATGAATTCATAAATAAGTCAAATCCAAATCTCAGGTAGACCACACCATAAGAAAACAGTGTTGATTGAACATATACCATTAAAAATATTCCTAGAGCCCACCATAGCATTTATATGTCATCCAACTTGTTGCAGGTGGATCTAGATGAAGGGAAAACACAAATATCAACTTGATCCAAAACTTCTGTGCCACCGCGTAAATTTTCATCCTGAGCATTCAATCCCTACTGTTTTCTACGGTGTAGTCCACTTGAGGTCTAGATCTACCTCATTTTTGAGCTTGTGCTAAAATGAGCTGGCAAAAGGGATGGACAGCGTCAATAATATATATATATATAACATGGTGGGACCCACATAGCTTTATGACACCAGTAAGCTGCCTGGTGCTGGGGTCACCAGCCAAACCGTCTCCGAAGGGGATAACATTGCCTTTTGTGCAATGGCATCTAATGGCTTGGATGTTGCACCCATCTGCCATGATAGCGCATACCGGTGCACGGGCTTAGCAGAGCTCCAAGCCCGTATGCGGTCCCATCATATAGGGCCATGAAAATAAACAATCGTAGCTGTCCATCGTTGATCGACTAGGCTTCTAGTAGCATGTGAAGTTTTTTTTTTTTTTTTAATGCAACTAAACAGCTCAAATTCAACAATAAAGTGTGCAAAAATTGCACGGTCACAGATCAACTAATGCAAAAATAGGGCTCTCAATGTGTGGGCTGGCCCGGAAGGCTTTTGATTTTCCATTTTACATCTAAATCCGGTAGATCCTAGTAAATAAGTAATTATTAATTTTTCACCTAGTTTGAAAATGTGAGAGTAATTCCACCTACAAAATCATCCAAAAGTGTTGACTTAAATTTGTGAACCCCAACATAATGTATATGATATATCTGCACTGTCCATCTATTTTATTTGAACATTTTAGTGTATGAGCCTAAAAATGAGGCAGATCCAATGCTCAAATGGCCCACATAAAGAAAACAACAGCCTTAATTCATCCATCATTGAAAGTTGTTTCCTTCATTGAGCTTACATTGATGTTTTTTTATCATCTAACCCATTCATAAGGTCACATAGACATGGATAAGGGAAAAACACAAATATCAGCTTGATCCAAAACTTGCAAGGGCCCTAAGAAGTTTTTAACCGATTCCCACTGTTTCCTTTGGTGTGGTCCACTTGAGCTTTGGATCTACCTCATTTTTGTGCTCGTATCCTAAATTAAGCTGACATAAAAAAATTGAGTGGTGTGGATAAGTCACATACATCACAATGGGCCCCACATTGATTTCATAAAATTCTTTATGCATTAAAAAAGTAAGTTGAGTAAGATGCGGTAATTACCCAGGTAAATAATTATTACCTATTTACATGGTAATTACAATTGAGCTGAAAATCAACCAGGCCCAGGCGTGGCAGACATCAGGTAGGGCTTGGGCTGGAATATCACTTGGAAAAGGCCGGTCCCGAGCCTCGGGCCAGGATTAGGCTGTATCTTCGAGCCCATCAGCCAAGTCCAGTGTGGCCATTTAATCTTCAAGGGCATTTTTGTGATATATCATGCATGATTAGGCACCATGGACAGCCTAGATCTTGCCAAATAGTAAGAGGCAAAGCTTGGATTCAGGCAGTTCAAAACCATCACAGGCCAGGCTGGGGACTTTGTTTGGGTAATCACAGGACTGGGCAAGACTCCCGCATTAGATGTAGTATGCTGGCCACGTTTGGACAGACCCGAGTGAGGCCAGGCCCACCCCATTGACAAGCCCTGTGCAAAACTAAGTTGGGTCGTCGATCAACGGGCCCCAATAGAAGGTATGAAGATTGGAATGGGAAGCGGATTTCATGTGCAAGGATGCGGGGGTGGGGCCCACCTAGATGTTTGTGAGAAATCCACCCCGTCCATCCATTTTTCAAGATCATTACATGACATCTGAATAAAAATGAGGTGGATTCAAAACTCAAGTGGGCCACACGAGAGGAAAAGGTGAGGATTCAGTGAGAACCGTTGAAACATTCTTATGGCTAAAAAAGTTCTATTTCAGGCTAAATTTAATGCGTTTTCACTTCATCCCAATGGGAATTACCTTATAAACGGTTTGGATGGCATATAATCATCAAGGTGGAGCCCATCGGAAATCTGGTCCCCAAAGTTTCTACTATAAACAAAACCCTTATTTTGCAGTTCAAAATCAATCGAGCTGATCATCACTCCCATTTAACAATGGAGGGTGATTCAGGACAGGACAGGTTTAGGCCGGTCCACACCAGATCTGGCCCAGTCTTATTACAGTACCTCTTTATGAGCTTACACCCACAATCCCAAGCCCAATAAGACTTCGTGAAGCCCATTCAGAGACTAGAGAAAGATTAATCCTGACTAGAATCAAGCCCACTTCACATTGGCTTTACCTACACAAATGCACAGACAGGCTCATCGACCACATTAACGGTTGAGATAATATCCTAGACATGGACACTCTATCATCAAGAATCATACCATGAAAGTTTGAATTTTACCTTTCCCTTAACAGAATCATCGAGGGGTGGTGTGAAAGGGATGCCGCACGCCATGAGAGAAACAGATGGGAAAAAGTCTCATGCTACAACATTTGTTACAGTGGTAATCTAATTCATGGGGACTGATTGAAAGCTCTGTGCAACATTTGCAAAAATAAGACTGATTGAAATGCTGCATGCCTGATGCAACTAGTAGCACTGTAGCTCAAGACAGCTCTGGGAGCACAGGAACATCTCTTGGATGATTGCAATCTCTGATTCATGAAAATTTGCTTGTTGAATGCCAACCTTTAATTACTTCATAACAAACGTCCATGTGTATGAGTGGCTGTGCAACGTCCATCAATTTCTGCCTTAGTATCAAAAATTTTCTCTGCCCAAAAGGGTCAGCAACTTCAAATCTATGGAAGTTTCAGGCACCATCCATAGTATACACAGTGGGGCCAACGAATTGTGGGCCCCACATGTACCAAATCTGACCACTTAGCTACATTTGCTGAGGCTAGGAAGCCTTAAGTCTCCCAACTAGTCACGAGCTTGAACCAATGACTGAAACAGGAAGTAAGAGAACTTCTCATTTCCAAACTACTACGGCCATGAAACTGCAGATTACCATCGGGTGCAAACAAACTGAAAATGGCGTCACGCAGTGAGAAAGCATGTACAAGAGCCGCGGCGGCGGATGAAGATCTTGCTGTCTGAATTCTATCTGGTTGATGCTTGTACCACCTCGGAAACACATTGACATAATCGAATGATCATTGAATGGTATCCCGCTTTAAGGCCCTGAACTGCATTGAAGATTTGAGACGAGAGCAAAGTTGCTGCTGTTTGTGTTCCTGACACCTGAATCTTCAGCTGAGATGGGAGGATCTCGGATGGATATATGGCACTGTTCGGAAAGAAATAATCCTGTTGTTAGCTAGAGTCACTAGATCATGCAATCAAATATATATATATATATATATATATATATATATATATATATATATATATATATATATATATATATATATATATATATATATATATATATATAGGTTTTTTCTAACATCCATTGCATTAATGAACATGTTAACAGTCGCTTGAAAATGTGTTCAACCATCCGGACCATCCAACATATAGTCTGAACCTTCTTGGATGTCCGGAACTTCCAATCGGTCGACCTTTTTGGCCATTGAGAAGCGTCCAAAAGTTAGGCCATTGTAGGTGTGGATTTTGATCTACATTTAAGTGGCCAACCAATTGTACAGTCCAGATTCGATATGCATTCACATTTCTGACTAATAGCATGATGTTTGAGGTGCATGGTGTGCCCCATCACTACCCCTCAATCTTTGAGTGGACTCACAGATCCACACCACTGAACTGATGGCTTAACCAGTCGATGTGCCACATCTAAAAATGGCATCAACAAGTTGAACATAATTGCCAAATGTATACATATATATTATGGACAGTTGAAAAGAACCAAAAAACAATAAAATTAGTGGTTAGAATCGTCCACTTGATAAGGTTTTGGGGCTATAGCCAATCAACAAGTGTCATCTACTGAGTGGTTTGGATTGCATAACACAAAAACAATGTCCAGCGAGCATTAACATAGTTCCACAGTATGATAGACTTCAGATATACATGAATTATACAATATAAAATCAAGTATCTACTTAACCCAAGTAGGATACTTTTGGTTGTCCTAACCTCTCATACGATTGCGAACATCTTGGATGGGAGATGCCCCTAAAATCTTTCCCATTGCGGAACCTACCTGATGCTTTATCCATTAAATATGGAACAGGTTGTAGTTTTCAATTTTCCAGCCGCGAATCGGATGGTTGGGATCATCTCAGAGGGAAGATCTTGGAGCACAGCCCATCCTATGATGGGCCCACCAGATAAATAGCTTAGATTATCAAACACTGGGCCACACTTGTAATGTTTTTGGATCAATAAAAAATACATTTCCGTTGACCATCATTTAATACCAAATGGATAACCTTAGAATTTGTCAATCTAAAAGAATGGAAATCCAGCGTTAGTCTGAAAATAGACAAAACTCTCAAACACAAACATTGCTCTTGTATATCAAAAGACAGATATCCAAGCAGTGTCTTGAATTGATTGTTGGGAAAATATATTGGAAAAACCAAAAATAAAATTATTTAAATTTTAACACCAGGCTGAATCGTGTATAAATGTGTTGTCCTTAAAGCTTGATTCGCCCCCTTATTGATTGTTGATGGGTTACAGTTGAATTTCTTTCAGGATAAGACAAGTCTTCTCTCTTAGATCCTGCATGCAGCAATCACGAAGTGATCTGCTTAGGAACTCGGTAAACGCAATTGGTCGTCTAGCAAACTTAATGAGTGGTCGTCTAGCCATTTTCTTAGAAGGAGAATGTTTTGGAGAGATCGGATTGAATTCTATTGAGATCTGTTGAA
Source organism: Magnolia officinalis (assembly GCA_021015155.1). Lineage (NCBI taxonomy): Eukaryota > Viridiplantae > Streptophyta > Magnoliopsida > Magnoliales > Magnoliaceae > Magnolia > Magnolia officinalis. Next base: position 7,362,797 of record JAJHSJ010000015.1, on the reverse strand, counting down.
GTTTATGATTCTAGACCAGGATGGTCCAGTTTATATAGCATCTGAGTAGTGGACCGTTGCTAGGTGGTCATCAATGGTTCAGAACGTTTGTAAATCGTTTATGACCGTTGGCACTAAATTCTAAGCGTTTCAGATCGTTGGAACAAACGATCTGACCGTTGGATCATCAAGGCCCGTCTGTTTTCGGGCCGTTTTGGCTATTAAGGCTACTAGCCGTTCTCAAAACGGCCACAGTTCTGGATCCATAGATCCGACCATTTCCAATAGCCTATAAGTATAAAGTGTGTCATCTAGCGCCACTATAGCCACACTGCCAACGCCCTCGCCTATGCCCGAGCATGCATGCCCGTGCGTGCATTCCAATGCTACGCACTGGAACACGCAAACCGAGCATCTCATCCTCCATTTCTCCAAAAAAAAATACTACCACTCAATTACTTGTAAACCACAACTTTTCTCCCACTCTTTCCGATGTGGGATTAAAGAAAAAGCAACTTTTTATTTGAAAATTTCAAAATCATTTTTGGAGGAAAAATGAAATTTTTAAAAATATTTTATTTTTAAAACCAAAATTTCAACAATCCCCCACTTGGATTTTAAAATAAACAATAAAAAATTCTGACAGAGATAAAAGACAGCTCTTATGTATAGAAAAAGATATCTCACGATTTGAATCTTTCCTTCGTGTAACTATTTTAAAATTTTGTCGAAATCCCTGATAATCACAGCTTTAAACCGCTTATTCCTAAATGACACAACTGAAGATACTACACACATAATAGCATCTGCATTATGTGAGCTCATTTACATTACTCACTTAGCACTTTTAATGGCCATGTACTTATACTGTTTCATGAACAATCTTGAGTGAACTCTAACTCTCATGAGAAGCGGCACCACTTCTACGTTGATATAGGTGAAATCATTCCAGTATTTCCATTACTTAAACACTTGTCTTATTGACTAGATTTCATTAAGAGTTTCAAGACTCAACCCTCTAGTTGTGTAACGGCTAGCACTCTACATCCTGGATGAGGTCATTTTTAAATTTAGTGTTGAAGCTTTCCACATATCAGTAATTTGTTTTTACCCATTAAACCCAAACTTTAGAAATTTTCTAATTATGGGTTGGGTTTCTATCACTGGCGAAACTTTGATTGAAGAATTTCAACCCCATCCCTCTAGATGTTGTCCTTACTACCTCTCTTGTTAAAGGTTTAGTAAAAGGATTAACCAAATTATTACTTGACTTTGCAAATGAGATCACAATAATTCCATCTCAAATCAATTGCCTTATATAGTCATGTCTTAAACCTATGTATCTGAACTTCCCATTATATGTACCGTTGTAGGCTCTCACTAGAATGGCTTTACTGTCACAATGAAATAAAATAGTCGGTATAGGCTTCGCATAGAATGAAATTTCTAATAGAAGATCCATTAACCACTCAGCCTCTTTACTAGTTGCAGCTAATGCTATGAACTCAAACTCCATTGTTGAGTGTGTTATACAGGTTTGTTTCTTGGATCCCCATGATACGGCTGCACCTACTAAGGTGAATATCCACCCTGTTGTGGACTTGTTGTCCCATGTACTCGATATCCAACTTGCACCGGTATATCCTTCCAACACAGTCGAAAATTCTGAGTAAAATAGTCATAATTCTTTGATTTCTTTTAGAAAACATAAAACTCTACTTATAGCTTTCTAGTATTCTGCACTAGGATTACTGGTAAACCTACTTAGTTTACTCACAGTATATGTTATATCCAGTCATGTGCAATGCATAGCATACATAAGACTGTCTATAGCACTAGCATACTCTAATTGTGTAACTATTTTTCAATTATTTTCTTTTAATTTGATACTTGGATCAAATGGGCTTTTTGCCTCTTTGATTTCAAGTGGTTAAACTTATTTCATATCTTCTCAATATAATGAGATTGACATAATGCATAACTCTCATTATGCTTTTTAATTTTGATACCTAATATAATATACACTTGTCCAAGATCCTTCATTTTGAAAACGGATGAGAGAAACTTCTTTGTTTCAGTTACACCTTCCATTTTATTGCTAATAATTAACATGTCATCTACATATAAACATATAATTACAATATAATCAGTATAAACTTTTGAGTATAGGCATTTATCAGCAATGTTTTATACAAAACCATAAGATAGTACCTTAAAATCAAACTTATCATGCCACTGTTTGGGTGCTTGTTTTAATCTATAAAAAGAATTAACGAGTTTACATACTTTTCTTTCATTTCCTGGTAAAACAAACCCTTCCAGTTGCTCCATATATATACCTCATCATTGAGGTCACTATTTAGGAATATTGTACCCACGTCTATTTGATGGATATAAAGATGATGCATGGATGTTAAAGCAAATAAAATCATAATCGATGTTACTCTAGCCACTGGTGAATATGTGTCAAAATAATATATTCCTTCTTTCCGTCGAAAACCCTTGACTACTAACATTGCCTTAAGGGGACGTTTGGCGCATGGAATTAGATGGGATTAAGTGGGATGGAATTGAAAATACCACCATTTAAATCCCACACCATGTTTGTTTTCTTCAACAATTGCTTGGTATATATGATTTGGAAAATGAGGCGTATATTGAAAAGGATTATGAAGAATCCATTTGAAACATGGGATTTGTAGCAGAGGCTTTTTAAATCCATTTAAAATTTGAAATGTAGCAAGCCATCCCACACGTGTACTGTGCAGATCCAACTCATGAGTACGTTGATGTCAGCAAGTTCTGTGGGTCCCACCATGATATATGGACTATATCCAAACCATCCATCCATTTTTCAAGATCATTTTAGGGCATGAGCCCAAAAATCAGGCAGATTGAAAGCTCACATGGACCACACCACATAAAGCAATGGAGATTGAACGCCTACTGTTGAAAACTTCTTGGGGGCCACAGAAGTTTTGGATCAAGCTGATATTTGTGTTTTCCCTTCATCCAAGTCTATCTGATCTTATGAACAGGTTTGATGGGTAAAAATACATCACAGTGGGCCCTAGGAAGGTTTTAATTGTCGACGTCATTATCTCTACTGCTTTCTAGTGTAGTCCATGTAAGCTTTGGATCTTCATTTTTTGGCCCATGCCATAAAATGATCACGCAAATTGGATGGACAGTGTGGATATAACACATATATCATAGTGGGGTCCACGTAACTTGTTGAAGTCAACAAGATAGGAAAGTCTGAGATATTTCCAAACAGCATCTTTCGTGGATGGTAGGCTTTGTTGATTCCACATATCAATCCAAACATGATTTCAAATAAACCCTAGGATTTAACTTTTCAATATTTACAATCCAAACATGACATACAATATCTACTAAACCATGGGATTTGTAGACAAACTCTGACACCATGTCATCATTACAAAAAATCAATTCCATCCCGCTTAATCCCATCTAATTCCACACGCCAAACACCCCCTAAAGGTTTGTAATGTACCATCAGTGTGATATTTCTTCTTAAATACCCACTTAAACCCTATAGGTTTAGAACCTGGAGGTAGGTCCACTAGTTCTCATATTTGGTTTTACACAATCGAATCTATTTCATCATTAATAGTCTTTTTCTAAAAAGCAGAGTCTCTTGAAGGCATAGTTTCACTAAAGGTTTTAGGTTCATCTTTACTAAACATTGTTTTTGAAACTTTCATTTTCCCTCCAAAACGATTTTGAAATTTTCAAATGAAAAGTTGTGTTTTCTTTAGTCCCACATCGGTAAGAGTAGGAGAAAAGTTGTGATTTATAAGTGGTTGAGTGGGTGGTATTCTTACTTGGAGAAATAGAGGATGAGATGTTTGGTTTGCGTGTTCCAGTGCGTAGCACTAGAACACACGCGCGCTTGGGCTCGAGCACGAGCGTGGGTAGTGTGGTTGTAGTGGCGCTAGATGGCGCACTTTGTATTTATAGGCTGCTGGAAACGGTTGGATTTAGGAATCTAGAACCATTGGCCGTTTTGAGAATGGCTAGTAGCCTTAATGGCCAAAACGGTCCGAAAACAGATGGGCCTTCGTTTGATCAAACGATTTGATCGTTTGATCAAACGATTTGAAACGCTCGGAATTTAGTGTCAACAGTCAAAAACATTTTACAAACATTCTGAACCATTGATGACCACCTAGCCATGGTCCACTAAGACGCTATATAAATCGGACCATCCTGGTCCAGAGTCATCAACTCCAACAACTCTCAACAGAATTCAATCTGATCTCTCCAAAACATTCTCCTTCTAAGAAAATTAACAGACGACCACTCATCAAGTTTGCCAGACGACCAGTTGTGTTTACCGAGTTCCTAAGTAGATCCCTTCGTGATTGTCGCACGCAAGTTCTAAGAGAGAAGGCGTTTCTTATCATAGAAGCAATTCGCCTGTAACCCATTAGCAATCGATAAGGGGGCAAATCAAGCTTTAAGGACAGCATATTTATACATGATTCAGCCTGGTGTTAAAATTTAAATAATGTTATTTTCGGTTTTTCCAATATATTTTTCAACACTTCAAACATTGCTTTGACACATACGTGTGGTGGAAAACAAGGAAATCCTGTATTCCACTGGACAGGATAGTCTTTCAATTACAAATTTATGATTACTAGGTAGTGAAATATAAAATAGTATTGAACTTACCACTTCAACCCACTCATGTCAAGAATAAGAGTCACCTTCCCGCCAGTCTTGAAATCAATGAAACATAGCTGCAGTTCAAGCTGACCAACTGCAGAGTCATGCCCATCATTAGTTCAACATCCATGCATGCATTGATATATTTAAACATGAGTTTATTCCAGAGATAATTGTGGTTATGCAATACTAGTGCTGGCTGGCACTTGCAATGCACGTGGGGAGAGGAAAATGGGGAGAGAGAGGATAGGTGAAGGGACACAATCCCCAAACAACACCTGTTGTACGCAGCAGGTAAAACACCCGAGCTCTGTGGGCCGACCGTGTTGTGCACTTGACTCTCACACTTCCATCCATTGAGTGGGTACTCTCATGTTCACTGTACAGTCCAAAAACTCAACCTGATACAAAATTCAGGTGGGCCACACCATGGGTAAAAATTATGCCTGCAAGTCTGCAACCTCTATGGTCATGCAGGGTGGCCAGCCTATGTTGTGGATTGAGCTGATTTGGGCCCAGGGCCTAACCTAGAAGAGTGCACCTGATGGACAGAGTGGATGTTACACACAACACACCGAAAATACCCACTGCATACAGCAAGTATCATAGAGGATTTGATCTGAGGTGGAGGCAGTCGTAAAACTTAGGTTTATTTATTTAAGCTATCCTATGGCAGTTCAGCATGGTAAACAAAGAAGAAAAAAGAAGACGAACAGAGAGAAAGCAACTATAGCCAATACATAGAAAAATAAAAGCAAAGATATACATACATACATACCAGTGTTTTTGGTAGCGCTCTTAGCGTAGCATTCGCTACAAAGTGCAGCGTAGCGAAAATTTTACATAGTGTATGCAGGTAGCATAGCTCCCTGGTAGCATAAGCTACAAGGCATGTAGCGTAGCATAGCGTGTAGCACAGGTGGCATACACGACCTGAAATCTCTTTTTTTTAGGTGTTTGTTCTATGTTAGTTCAATACCTATTTTAAAATGGTGGTGACTCATCCCCATCACACATGGCACTACATTAGATCAGTCTGGACCATCTAAATTGTGGTCCACATCATGGATAGAGCACTTACATCAATCTGGACCATCCAAATTGTGGTCCATATTGTGAATTTGTGATGTTTCAATTGGGAGGGGGGAGGAGGTCACACCTAGAGATGTCTGAAGGCAAAGAGACAGATTTTGCATGAAAATGTGATTTATGATCCAGATTCACAGTCAACAACTCGTAGGAACTATGTATTTTGTAAATTTTATCATATTTTTATATTATTTTAATTTATTTTTTAAAAAAAAAAAAGGTTAAGTATTGTGTAGCTTACGCTCCACGCTATGTAGCTTATGCTACACACTATAAAGGGGCAAATGTTACACGCTTACATACATACATATTAATCACTGTTGTTGCGCTATATTCTAAGAAATGATTATATAGTAACTTTACATTGGCTACTCACATACTACTGGCACTAGACTTGTACCTAAGCTATTTCTAGTGGAGAAGCTAGAGAAGCACTAGTCTCCTATTCACCTACGCATTAACCCTGCCGCATGTGAAAAGAAACTTCTGAAGATAAATTAAGAAAGAAAGAAAGAAAAAGATCCTTTTTCCAACTAATACTCAATGTACAACAAGAGGTTTCTAACAATACTAATATTACAATTTTTTTATTTCGTTGCTTTCCACCCGAGTTGCTTGTATATACAAGTTCACTAGAATTCAAAACAATGACACCATGCAATTTAACGCATTAATTCAATATATGCCACAGCAGAACGGCATTTGCTACCTGTGGCTGGCCCAACCCTCCAACAATTGATTCAAGTATGTGCTGACTCTAAAAAGAACCTTTGGATGAATTCCCATCCGCATGTCCCTTTTTGACACTGATAAACACTGATTGAACTCATTTCTATTTTCTACCCACGAATTCTAAAGGGGACAGGCAGAAAATATTTAGAACCTCCAGAGCTCAACTCACAGGCCATGACATGTTGGGCCACAGTCCAGAAACAAGGCCAACTAGATGATCCTAACCGCTCAACCAGAGGAGGGTCAAGAAATGTGTGGTAAGTCATCTTTTCCACAAACCAAGCTCTTTGGATCGTCCAAAGGCCTAAGTTTGGACAGTGACCCATTAATGGTGAAGCACACTAGATGAATGGTCTGGATATTGTACAAGAACACCGCAGAGAAACCAGTAGCCCATTATCCATGCCTAAGGAAAGAGAATAATAAGCACCAGGAAGTATATCTTACCACAAGGAGATTGAAAGCTAGTGCTGATTAAATTCAGAAGTTTCATTCTAGCTATCAGTACTTCCTCGACCACATCTAGTAGATTACCGAATAGGAAGCTGGTTGCCTGCATCAACAGCAAACCCAGAGATGAGAAGTATTGTATTGTGAACCTCTAACTGGCTGTCTGTACATAAACATAGTCAAACAATAATTTTAAGCATGTAAGACAGTTGCAGCAACAAAGTCTTGCACATTTGCAAGAGCTAGACCACGAAGCGCATCTACCATACCATTTCGTAATGTTGGTGACTCATCCACCATGCACAGTACAAGTCTGTCAATGCAGAACATTCAAGTCATGGGCTCCAATGTGGCTAGAGCATATCCTGAAAATCAAACTTAACTGTCCAAATGGATAGTAAAAGAATAGATGGTTCAGATTGCCCAATAAGTCTGGTTTTCAAGATATGCTCCAACACCAGTTGCACAAAGTAGAAAGGATCCACGCGCGAGAGCAGGGTAGCATCAGTTTTGAAATGTTAACAAGTTTAAAAGCCTTGAAAGCAGGAGTTGGGAGCCAAAGTGCAAGTCTGAAGCAGGAGAAGGAGCAGGAGCAGGACCAATAAGACCACCAAAAATGGGCCCACAAATCGGACATCTGCAATGATGTACATTTATGCGTGAATGGTAGATGATTCACCCCCATTTAAGAAATGGTGCAAAATGCTCATGAGATTCAGTCCTACTTGCAATATCATATTCATCGTCATCTAAGCCTTCTCCCAACTAATTGGGGTTGACTACAAAATCTTGTTCCACTATTTGACTCTATCATGGACAGTCCTCAGTTAAACCATAGATCATTGAATCTTATCTTACTACCTCCACCCACGTCTTGTCGGGCCTTCCCCTTGCCCTTTTAGGTCCTTTAGCTTGAACCTACTCACTTCTTCCAACTGGCACAGTTCTTGTTCTCCGGTGCACATGACCAAACCATCTAAAATCTACTTGCCCTCATCTTATTACCTATTGGTGCTACTCCTAAGTTCCATCGAAGGCATTTATTTTACTTACAACATCATATTATGATATGAAAATAGAAACTACATAAGGCTACTGATTTACGAACTCCAACTTCCCAACATCATAGGCGCTGTCATCCTATTTATCCAATTCTAAACATATGGGAGTTCAAAATCAGATTCATGAGAAGAGAATTAAGCATTCTGCTTTTCTTTTCAGGACGATAGGATTGCTAAGATGAGAAAATCTCCCTATCTTACAAGGTGGGCTTCTTTAAACCTCTTTCTTAGTAATTAATGATCACTTTATTAGAAACTAAAGAACAAATGCATGAAGCAAACCAAATGTTTTCATCATGAGAGACAAAGCAATAGTCTAATAAAAAGAGCATTCAACACCCCCTTTACAACAATGAAAGCAAGTGTCCCCTATCCAGTTATCCAGGTTTATCCATTCAAGATTCCGGTGAAACCCCGACTGCCACGTGTTAGGTCTAGGAGTGACAACAGGCTGGGCTGGCCCATTGGGTTCAGGTGATTTGAGTCCTGATTAATAATGAGTTGAACTTCCAAAAAGATTAATGAATACATAAATGAGAAATGCCCATTTGTGGTGTTACTGGAAGGGTTGGGTCTGACATTAAATGCCTGATTACTAAACAGGCTGGGGCCGTAAGTGGCCACTGCCACCCAAAGTTAGGCATGTATAACAAGTTTTTCTTTGTTAAAAAAGTAAAGATGGGCATTCAATATAAGTATGAATTAAGTACAAGATAAAGCTTACTTCTGTCACTTGACGGAAACTTTTTGAACTTCCAAGCCAGTGGTCATTCTTTGTATTGAAAACAAACTCAAATGCCATAGACACGTCCATATTCGGGAAAGTCTGATTGGCAAGACAGATGGTTACAATATCACAATGGAACACTGAAATACAAGGCACACTGTTTCGAGCAAAATAAGTGCCTACCTTCGTGATGTTTGCATCATTCAAAAGGTTGAATGAGATTATACTTGAAATTGGACCATCATTTCTTGTGGACCTGACAATTTCAAAGTATAGAAGAATTGAAAAACAAATAATAATAATAATAACAACAATAAGAAAAATAATGATAGTAATAGTAATAGTGAGTGATTGATGACAAGCTGGAAAAATGGTTCAATTTTTCAGGGAAATGATATATGCACCCTTGTGTATTTGATACATGCAATCATTCCTACTACTGGAATTAGGGAAGTACAAATGTACATTGCTCATTTATTCAACAAAAGTAGAAAAAATGTAACTACCAACAGGAACTGGTGTAGATATCAGTTTCCATATTTTTAAAGAAACATAAATCATCAAACCTTTGGGATAGCAGACTGCGATAGTTGAGAACAATGTTCCAGTGATCATCCTTTCTCCCTATGTCATCCAATACCCATAACTGATGCAATGTCACAGAATGCAAACGGGTGTCGACTATCAGTAGCATAAGACAACACTTTGTACAGTATGTAATACCATTATCAAAGTAGGAATACCTTCAGGTATTGGTGAATAAGTATGCAACGATTTCGCTTCTGCAAATGATCATTAACTAACACTATTGTTTCATCATAGCCTGGGTCTCCTCTTAACTTACAAGCAGAGTGGAAGTATTTGATTACTTTTTTTACTTTTTCATCTAGCACTCCAAGCTCTTTCCTCATCACGGTTACCTTATGATGTGCATCCTGGAAAAGCAATCAATCAACCACATTGACAGTACTCATTAACCTTATAAGAGATGGCTTTTGACAAGCTAATACAAAAGTTAAAGCAATCCATCAACCACATTGACAGTACTCATTAAACTCAGAGGAAATGGCTTTTGACAAGCTAATAGAAAAGTTATGTATGTATGTACGTATGTATACCTATCACATAAGGGTGGAGGGACACTCACAACTCATACCATAAACGGCCCCCCATGGGAGAATATATTAGGAAGGCATATTTGTTGCTCCCGGGATTCAAACCCAAGACTTTCCACTCTAATACCATGTCAAATCACTATTTTCTCTAAACGCTCGAGCCATTAGAGGATGGTGTATCAATGTATATCAAGGGACTTTAACAAGGCACACATGCCACCCAAAGAAGTTTTGAGGTACGCTTATATGAACATCAAAATAAGGAAAAATCAGGTATTTTAACACCCATCAAAGGTGGAAAATTTTACAGGGAGAAACTCTTTGAACAATTTTTTTCCATATCTTTTAGATCAAGCTTTGATTTATGAAAAATACCTCCCAAATTTCTAAGACTTCTCATGAACTCATGAGATGTTCTACTTGATTTTCTTTCTTCTTTTAGTGCACATGTGGCGTTACTTCTTGCAAGTGCAAAATCGATTCCTAATAAACAAATTTGTAATTGAGAATTGCTTATGCAAAAATAAACACAATTGATAAATATGAATAAGAAAAAATAATTTCTAGCCAGGAATTGCCTTTTATGTTTAAAATAAAAATAAATAATAAAAAACGTGTTTGGATCACAAGTAGGAAAAGCAATTAATTAGTTAGGCAACATATTAAAATTTTCATATGAAGAGTGCCCCCCCAAGGCCCGGCACGTTTCAGCTTCTATAAATGTAAGGGTGCCAAGAAAGTCATAAGTGGGTCCATCATTTAGGTTATAAACGGATTTCATAGACATGATCAATGGGTCCCAAAAACTTGTTGGTGGGTCTAGTGACGGTGATAAGTGGGTCCCAAATAGGTGATCAATGCTTAGACCTTTTCTAGTATACTCAATATAGACCATCCATTATCCCAAACACTAAATGGATGGTTGTGATCATCGATCAAAGTGATTTGACAAGGCTTGGTAATTGAATGTGTGCCCCACAATATATACGATATATATCATAGATCATACCTTTACTAGCATAATACCCATTGATCGAATGGCTAGGAGCATCCAATCAAAGTGATTTGAGAAGGATGGGCCATCAAGGGTGGGGCCTACATGATGGACAATCCATATGAATGATTAGACCTTTTTCAAGAATAATCAATATGGACCATCCATTTCTTGCCACTGATTGGATGGTGAGGATCATTAAATCAAAGTGATTTGAGAGGGATGGGCAGTAAAGGATGAGCCCCACACAATGGATGGTTCAAATCAATGATAGGAACCCTTCTAGTATAATAAATATGGACCATCAATTTCCATAAACCGTCGATTGATTATTATGATCATCCGATAGGGATGGGCCATAAAGGGTGTGCCCAACATGATGAACAGTTCACATTAATGATCGGACATTTTCTAATATTATCAATATGGATCATTCATTTCTATAGCAATTAATCCGATGGTTAGGATCATCCAATCAAAGCAAGTTGAGAGGAATTGGCCATAATGGTGGGCCATACACGATGGATAAATACATATCAATGATTGGACCTTTTCTAGTATTATCGATAGGGATCACTCATTTCTATAGCTATCAATTGGATGATTAGAGACTAAGTTGAGATAGTGCATGACAAAATCATGTTCCAGATTACTTTAGTTATTACATGCCTATGTTGTGTTAGTAGTAGTACAGTAATGACATAAACAAGTTGACAGCATTCAAACCTACTGGTGCTTTCTAAATTCCAATTAATTCTAACACATTTTTAACCATTGTCATTTCCAAACGAGTATTAGGAAATTTAATGATAACATAAAATTAGTGGAAAAGAAATGCAATGAGAGCAACCATCAATATGTTTCTCAAACACCTCTTAGAGATGAGCATTAGATGAACCTTGACCATGGAATATTGAGTTACATGAGCAAGTGTTCAACACTCCTAATGAAGCACAGAAATGTATCCATAGCTAAGATCTTTTTCCATTGATAGCTCAGGATCTTTCTACAAACCTGATTATCACTGTTAGATCCAGTTGAAAGATATTGAACACGTCTCTCCCTAGTTTGAACATCTCGTGTACTAGGTACTTGATTTCGCAATGTATTGGATTGGATATTCCGACACTCCTGAATTCCCGATTGCAACTGTTGTACATTTTTCTGCATACCAAAAGAGAATGGTCAAGTGGTAAACTAAATGATAATTTCAGAATCATGAAACGCACAAATGAGAAGAAATTACAAGCAATCTGTCTCGCTTCACTTGTAGTAGCTGCAACTTTGCCTGTTCATACATGAGCATATGCTGCAACAATGTTGCTTCAGCCACTCTGCACCATCAATAACTGGTCAGGATTGGCATTTGTAATGTTAAAACAGGGGTTCAAGCCATCACTTGTAGTAGGGTTCAAGCCCGTAGCTAAATGGTAGACGGGGCAAATATCAACATTGAGGACTCGGACTCGGGCTCTAGCCCAACTTACCTATCAAATAATAATAATGATAATAACAACAACAACAACAATAATAATAATAATTTGCCATGTTAAAGCAAACCTTTCCCTGGTTCATTTCTACAAGACAGCTTAAGGCTGCATTTGGATGTACCCTGAATCACAAGTCAATTGAATATTTCAATGAAATAGAAAGCCATCCACTCGCTTAGGTTGGCACAGAGATTGAAGTGCATCAAAAAGGATTTGGCATTTCCTATTTTCTCATAATTATTTGGTATTTCCTCTTTCTCCGCTGCAATGATATTGGAAGTATTTAATCCAACATAAGAGGCATACAATATTAATTTGGACAGAAAAGCATCCCATGCATCCGGCATATGGAGGTACATCCAAATGAAACCTAAAAGAGTAAATGAAAAAGAACTTCGCTTTCCAAACAAGTTTAAGAATATTACCTTTGTTGTTGCAAGTTGCCCGGATGATGATGCATTTTCTGTAAACAGAAAAGTCAGCAAATGCTTTAGTATTAGCTGCAGACAACTCAGTTCTATGATTTCCATATGCTCAGTGAAGAAGCAATTGGCTAGGAAAATTTGCTTAGCTGAAATTGTAGAGTAGAACCCAAGACAGACACAAACACTCATCTACCTGACCTGAGATTTAATTTCAGTGCATAACTTCTCAAACTTTTTAGCTTTCTGAAGCTCACCCACCATATCTTCCAGTATGCCAATCTACATACAAGAACAATTTTCAGGTGGTGTGAAAAACAACGAAGAAACATAGCACGAGACACTTTTCAAGACTCGCAAGTAGCTAGAGATGTACACAGTGAACAATTGCTGGTACAAACATGCCTCCATATCCTATGTTCATGATCTAAGAAGCCTTGCTTCTTTAAAAAGAAGAGATAATCTGATGCTTAGCAAAAGGAGAATTAAAAAGAAGAAAATAAAAAAACCTCCTGTGTGCTGAGTTTATCAGTTGATGTTGGTAACAGTTGTTCTGTTGCTGCAGAAAATTTTGAGAAAACCTGCAATATGAGAAGTTGACATTTACAGAGGGCCCAACAAAACTAAATATTATGAAAAGCAATAAACATTTGAAGCTACCATGGAATGAAGCAATTTATAATACACTTACGTCACTCCAATGCTTCGGAGATGCTTCACCACCAATTTTGTCTGCCTCATTGCTGCTTACCACATGATCCTCATAATGAAATCTTAAGACACTGCCTCCCACTTTCCCCACAACTTTTGGCCTCTGTTTGATCCCTCCATTGTCATCCATCTGTTCTTTCTCTGCACATGAAATATCCGGACTACTCCTTCCTGAACCATCAACTTCAGGTATGAACAATGATCTCCGTAAAATGTGGAAACTTTTGCTACCGACACTATGGTCATGTTCCCTCAACCCTTGAAGCACTTCAGGAGAGACTGTATCCTTCCGAGAAAGGGGTTGCGGGCCATCACCTTCTGTCAGACGATAGATCTCTTTCCAAGAGGCACTTTGAACTACTCCTACCAAACTCTGCATGCTACAGTAGTGTAAGTTTCTTATACTGCCAAGTACCAACAACCATCTTTAACCATTCTAAAACCGTGAGTTTGAAGCTCAGTGATCAGACTTGGTGCTCAGACAAGTTATAAGGTTTTTCTGTAAGACAATTACCATATTTATATAAAATTGAGGACCAAATACTCAAGTGGCTTTTCATCCACCAGGTGAATTGTATTTTTTTTTTTGCAAAACATTATCCTTTAGAGCATGTTTGGATTCTTGGAAACGAAAGCAAAAGGAAACACTGTTTACCATGAAACTAACTTCCCATTGTTTGTCAAGCCTTTCTTTGTGGAATTTGTGGGAAACATTATTTCCCACTTTCTATCCTCGTTGGAAATAAACAAATTTATTCTCCCACCTCCACCCCTAAGAAAGGCATTTTCCCACAACGGAAGGAAAATGGGTTTCTCAACGGTTAAACCCAAATGCATCATCATCCATCTTCAATCACTTCACATATGCCAAATGAGCCATTGTCCATCTTTCGTTATGACCCACATGTGCCAATGTACCACCACATCTTCTCTCGCACCCTACATGTGCAAAGCATCCCACAAGCGATAATGTGCCACCATCCATCTTCTCTTACACCCCACATGTGCTAATGTGTCATGTGTACCACCATTCATCATCTCTTGCTACATACATGTGCGAAGCACCCCACATGCACCACGGTGACATGTAACATCATCCATCTTCAATTGCTCCAAATATGTCACGTGCCCATGGTGCTAGTGTGCACAAGTTATGCCATCTAGTTTTAAGTGCCCTCACTTCAAATGTGTCAATGCGTGTCTTGTGTAACATGTAACTCTGTACAGCTTCAAACACCTCATAGGTGCCACGCATGCCACAATTCAGCTTCAAGCGCTCACATATGCCACATACCAACCGTCCATCTTCAAGCATCCCACATGTGCCAATGTGGCATACACTAGTAATACCTTGAAATTTTTTTGAAAGATTTTTTTTTTTTTGGTTTCACCAAACAGTTGCAAAACAAACAAGGAAAACAATGTTTCCTTTCCCACAGTTTCCTGGAAATAAGGTTTCCCAAGAAACATTATTTCCTTTCCTATGCTTTCCACGAATCCAAAGTCCCTTAGAAAATGTATTTCCTTTTAAATTTTAATATGACATGTTACTACAGAACTTGAATATCAACTTGAACAGATACCAACTTTTTAAAAGGATCTGCTCAGTCTGATGGTTGGATTTTATTTTTTTAAAGATAAAGGGGACTGACCAATTTACAAGCCAAATTCTTTTTTCTTTTTCTTTTTTCTTTCCTATTACCCCCAGCTCCACATTAAGCCATTAATATTCTTGAGGCAGAGTTATACAGAACTGAAATGAAGGCACAAGATCATGAGTAATGGGAAGAGAGATGAATAACCTTTCCAGATTGTGCTTGGGTTGCCACCCTCCTAGAGACCTCCGGAGGAGCAGACTCACAAGAGGAAGCATTCAGCTGCCTTTCGGACAAGAGCATCTCCCCTAACTTAGCTTGGTCCATCCTTCTTTGGAAGTTCCTGTCTTGGCTAAGAGAGTGAAAGTTCAGGATCACTCTACTACGCAAAGGAGTTTGGTAAGAACCAGTAGCATCCAACTCCTTTTGCAAGTCAGGGAGAAAGGACTCCATGTATTCTCTTTCTTTCCGTTTACCAACACTTCTCATTACACTAGAGTTAATATTGGTCAAGGGCATTGTGGTATATTCTCTGTTTTCCTTGAGCAATGAACTTGACTCAACAATGCCTTCAGATATTGTTGTCAAAAGACCCGCATTAGCTCCAGTCCTTGCATCTTGCATTTGTTGCCTTGGGCTGGATATAACAAGCTTATCAGTTAGCCTCTGCTGCTTTGAAGTACTTAGAAGAATTCCCTTCAGGCCTCCTGATGCAGATGTTTTCTGGTCCAACCTTTTGACGGAAGAGGAGACAAGATTATTAGTAGCAGCAGCTACTTGCTTAATCTCCTTCTGCTCAGCTGTTGTCTGTATTTGCAGAGAGTGCGTTAAGGGAGTTGACACGGTTCCTTCAATAGGATAGTGAAAAATCTGCAGTTCCCTATCCTTTTGTAACGCGGAGACCTCAAAGGATGAAACAGATGCTGCAGTCAGTTTACTATTTTGGCTATTGGAGAAGGTACTTGTACCCGTCTGTGTTTTAAGTTCTCCATCATGCAAGATGACTCCGCTATCTCCACTCTGCCTCGATATTATAAGCTTATCTGGAGTCTCACTGCTGGAGGCATGCGTTCCAACTGCAATTTCCACTGTGGTGTTCTTCTCAGCAGTATCTAATGAGTGCCCCTCTACACCGGCAACAGAAACATCAACAGGTTTCTGTCTAGGATCTTCAATGTTTTCATCCAGAGTACCCTCAAATAGACAGTGTTTATCAGCAAGACCCAATAATGATGGCTTGGAGGTTTCAACTTCAACTTCCTGTGTTTCAGGAATCTTGAATTTTGAGATGCGGTTCTTGATGGATGATATGATCCCACCATTACTTATACTTTCATTATTTAGAGGAGAATGGGGTTGTTCTCTGACAAAAGGACTAGACATCCATTCGCTGGTGAATGAAACGCCAGCATCATGAAATAGACGTTCGCGTTTACGGCGCAAAGAGCATACCGATTCTGGAGATGGAGCTCGAGGGTCCTGATCAGCATTCTTACTATAATCAGGAGTATCTCTTTTTCCCTTTGGAGACACTGCCAATATTTCCAGACTGTTTGGAGGGGTTGAGGTCGAAATTTTTGTCAAAGGTACAGGAGAATAAGTTGAAAAACAAGTACTTTCCCCTGTTTTATCTCCAACATAACCTCTAGGTCCACAGTCGTGTTGCATGATCAGGTCTGTTGAGAAGTTTTTGTCCAGAGATGAGAGGGTGCCAACTTTTCCAGCAGAGCTAAACAGGGATTGACCTGCTTCAGGTGTATCTTTGCATGATTCCTTATCCATGCAAGAAAAAGTGCCCTGCAGTTGAAGTAGCAAATATGTTAACAAGTATCAACCATTGGCCCAACACCTTAAAATCTAGGTGAGGGGCTCAAAGAACTATTTTCTAGAGAAAATACGCAATTTCTATTTAACCCATGCTACTTGATCATACATCGATTATCAAACATCCTGACAAAACAACTACTGACGTGTCAATTGCGTCAAATGGTGCAGAAGGACAACAAAAGAATCTAATATAAGAAAGAAAGAAAGAGAGGAGGGGGGGAAGAGGCATTAAAATAGCATGCAATCAAGGCTTCAAATACAAACTGTCCGGATCCTTACTCTTGCTCGGGTGGTAGACTCTCAGGAGTTTCAACACCCGGTCAAGGGTTCGAGTATCCATAGGTGGTGAAATCCCACTACGGCGTGAGTGTGTGGTGGTGTGTGTGCGTGTGTAAATTTAAAATTTTATATATATATACACACACACACACACACACACACACACGAAGTGTCCCATGCACTGCTTTAAAATGAGAAAATGAGGCAGTCAACTGTTTTGTGAATCAGTGTAGCAGCTAACATCTGACATAAAATGATAAGCATACAACACCTCACAAACAGACGCAGGGAGCAAAAGTTCCACCTTTAAGAACAAATGTGTTTACAGGATGTGTAATGTTTAGTGTACAGTTGCATGAAGCGAAGCAGCAACAGACTCAGGTGTGGAAGAGCATCTGTTTCAAAATGTAAACAAGTATAAATCTGTAGGAAGCAGGAGTGGGAGTCCGAACGCAATTCAAAGTGGCAGTGGGAGTCCGAAGCGTGACTTGAAGCAGGAGCAGCACTAGTTAGAATGATCCTGCAACTAAGGACTTCAAACTGAATAAGAAACTGCTTCATGTGACAGACAAAGTGTAGTGCCTGAGATTTTCAAAGAAGAACAAGACCATGCATGAGGAATATGAGAAGCATAAAACACAAACGTTAGGCTGGGTGATGATCTCCCTTGAATTGGGGGATCATCTAGCAGGTCTAATCTTGCTTTCAACATGAAAGTGGCATCTCTCTGTTTGCATGTCAGAAACCATGTTATTTTGAAGGTTTGTAATGAAGAATAAACTTTGATTTTGTTTTATAAGTGATTGACTTTCAAAGCAGCAATTACCCCTCTTTGACCATTGCAATGACTAATCTTCTTTATCAGTGCATTTCAACCAACATGTACAGTCATTCTTCAGCATTATTTTAGATTTTATCTGAGGGGTACTGCCCCTAATTTCTTTGAACTTGTGGGAAAGATAGGGAACCCAGAGGGAATAAAGGGAATTTATTAGATGGCTACTTTCTTCATAGATGTTTGGAGGAGCTTAAGAGGGACACCTGAAATTTCAACAGTATGAAGTCTAACATCAGAATTGTGAGCAGAGGGTTGCAGAGGCAGCAAAAAGGAGTACTTTTAAAAAGAGCACTTTTAAGCCACATATGATAGGTGCCAAGACTCAGGCCTTTTAATGCAAGGGCATTTTCACACCGGGCTCGAGTGGGGTAGCCTATGGGATGTGGGGACACAGTCAGGGTGGGTAGCCCACGTGAGGCGGGTGGCTTGTGAGAGGCGGGCCCTACCCGTGTGAGGCGGGTGGCTCGTGTGAGGTGGTACCCATGTGATTTGGGGCCCATGAGGGGGGTTCAACCGAGGTCATAACCCATGAGATGTGGGGCCTGGGCTATGAGATAAAGGGATTAATTCGTCATACTCTATCAGTTCAAGCTTTTAGAGCAAATGGTTAATTGTCCTGCATCAAATTGGTATTAGAGCGGGAGGTCTCGGATTCGATACTCCTCACCGGGGGTGATTAATGCAGGAGCATTTTCACACCGGGCTCGAGTGGGGTAGCCTATGGGATGCGGGACACACTCAGGGTGGGCGGCCTGAAGCCTGAGCTATGAGATAAAGGGATTAATTCGTCATGCTCTATCAGTTCGAGCTTTTAGAGCAAGTGGTTAATTGTCATGCATCACCTTTTGCAGTTTCATGTTAATTGGTCCAAGACATACATGGAGCACTCGACTCACCTCCTAACATCCATCCAGTCTAATGTTTCCACAACTAGCAAAGCCTGTCTAGGCAATGGAAGATACAGCAATATACAGTGGTGGCAGAAGTACCCCAGTGAGCCTTTGCAAACGTCAATAGTTTATCCCCACTTGGTATGTTGTGGCCACCTTCAAAGATATTTTTGGAGATCCTTTGCAAATTGCACTCTTTTAGGTTCTTGGACACACACAGTTGAAACCATGTTGCCTGTGAGCTGGACAATAGGATTCCATCTTTGCTGAACTTCGGAGCTTACCTGGGTAGTTTTTTGCTTTTACAAGCTCTGTAACTTTACATGTTTGACGTTTATAAATATTCCTAGTTGACCGAATGAAAGAAAGAAACCCCAAAAAGGAAATACAAAATGACTTGGAGGCTGTTTTGATTTGAAAACTGTAAACGGGTACTGGAAAGAAGCAACGAATGTAAATCAAATTCAAGGCAAAGCTAAATGTTTCAGAAAGGCATAAAAGAGAAAGTCCGACTTTCTCACCTAATTCATCTCGCTTTCAGGCTCAACATTTCGTTTACCATGTAGGAAGAGAGACAAATTAGATGGCCAATTTGTTTGCCAAAGAGGGTGTTCTCTGGTCCTGTATCTATACAGGGGATTTGTTCCAGAATACTTGATGTTTTACAAAATTTGAGTTACTTAAAAAGTATATTCTAAGAAAACAGGAAGCTTTTCCTGGTAATATATTCCATGAAGACATGCATGACAGCATATTTGGTAAATAAAACAACCATACCAATGCAAAACTGAACTCGTTGATTGTGATCAACCAATGTAATAGGCTATTAGATAGCTTGATTGTAATCAACCTATGTAATAATCTATTACATTGCGCCTGTGGGAGTTTTATGCTCTCATTGCTGGTGCGCAGCCCAGATAAAGGAGGAGGATTGCATTAGGTTGGCAGCCAATGTAATCTTATGCCTTTAACTTCCAACATGAATCCAAACAATATGAAATACAAATGGCCTGACTGAAGTTATGGCCCTTTATAGAGTGGAATGGTGGAAAAGGATTCATGTATGACCCTAATTAGTTGGGATAAGGCTTAGATGATGATGATGATGAATATGACCAATGGAAAACTAACATAAACTCTGTTTACTCACAAATGGAGCCCCATATCGTATCTACATTCCAATGTTTTGAAATAATGCAGTGTCACAAGAGCCAAGAGGCAAGAAATTTCTCACCTGAGTCAATTCACTGTGTGTCTGGTTCCAATGTCCAATGGCTCTATCGTCTGGCAGAGTCACTTTAGTAACAGATGACTGGCATGTCTTATCAATATTCATGGTCCTATAACCACCATCTACATCGCATGATTTATTGCTGGCATCAAAAGGCATCTCATCTGGTACAGTGTCACCTTCAATACTGAGTCCTTTTGCATTGCCAGAATTCTCTAGATCCATGAGCTTGCTCCTATGCTCAAATGTTGAAAGCTTATTGCCAGTGTTTGGAGATATGAGTGAATTTGGTACATTGATTTGATTAGAAATGGAGACAAGCTGCACATGCTTCTGACCTTCAGACAGCAAAGCATCCAAACTGGGAGACAGTCTTCCATAATTGTATTTATGTGGGTTTTCAACTACCAAGCTCATATCATTGGAATCGCTGCCACCACTAGATCTTCCATCAGACATGCATTGAGGGATCAGCTTCTTATCACCAGTAAGAACCATGAAACTTCCAGCATTCGTAGGCATGGAATCTCCAGTGGGTGTCTTTTCCTCAAATGCGAGATGAACACCAGTCGGCGTCTTGAAGTTTCCTCCAGAGTTGTTCAATCGTTCATCTGACTGCATGAGACTACGAAAATGCAAAGAGAATGCCGTGGAATCCATAGTAACATCAGGATTATCATCTGAGTTAGCAGACTCAGTGGATAACCGTCCTGGTCTTATAAAACTTGCCGATACAGGCCCGAAAAAGTCGTCTTCTGCATGAACACATCAGATTCAATTGTATGCCAATCAGCTGTTTACCTCAACCAGCGCAAAAAAGAAATTTATAAATTCAACGAATAAAGGGACTAAAATGGGTCAACATTTTGTTGACATTGATAAAAATAGCATGATGTAAGTTGCAATGATCCCATGTTTTTGGGATAACTTGTTGAATACATCTAACTCACTGTGAAAGAAATAAAAAGCACCCGTAAACATGTAAACCTACCACAATACCAGTGAATTGCAGTTTACTAATGTCAGTATTAACAGCTCAAGAGATCGCCAACTTCCCACTTTAACAACAATTGTCATGTCAAATATCTTAGTAACCATTTTCATGGTTTTCCAAGAAATTAGCTCAAGATCAAAGTCACATTTATAATTTACAGAAAGGAAAAGAACATAGTGATGTTTCTATCATGCAAGAAACTTAATAAATTGTATTCAGAAATCAATATGCGTGAAATCGTTAATTATAATAAATAAATAAATAAAAAGAGGAAACACAATTCCAATAGCTATGGTAATTCATATAAGCAAAAAGGTAGTCATGTCAGTCAGCGTAATCTGTCCTCAAAGGACACGACATAAAATGAAGAAACTCAGTAAGCAAAATGATCAAGTGCACCCAGTCGGCCCTGACATTTTGGTGATGTTGTGAGCAAGCATTCTCCTCACTTCCTATCACCCTCTGAAAAAATTCACCAATTACAATTTTTTTGCTTTTGATGTCTCACAGCGAATCATTTCCCAATTGGTAATGCACCAAAGGTCTCCATCTGTCCACAATAATTATGACAAATAAACATTCTGTATCAATTGCCCAGCATTTTTCAACACTAAATATGAAACATAAAGACGAATATTTCAGCAGGCCTCTACAGGTCAAAAATCATAAAGATTCAGCAAGAATCACCATCATCATCGCTATCAAGACCACAGTCATCATCAACAACATAGTCATCACCATCATAAACTCGCCCTTGCAATGTGGGTCAGCATTAAAAGTCCAGTTTCTCCAATCACTAAAGCCTGCTCTGAGTATTGTTGAATCCTAACAATGTCAATCAAACTGTGATGTGAGAGGGTCCCACACTCACTCGGACATTTTTGGGTGGCAGTAAGGTTGAGTCGAACCCACATTCCATCATTGTCCATTTAGCTCCACCCAGCTGTCAGTATTTTAAATTGGATTATTTCCCATTTAGCAATGTAGCAACTGCCGGTATGTTCCAAATAATCGTGACAACTTAGCACATTTCAGCATTCATTCTGACATTTCAACCATTAATGAATCATCACAAGAACCATATACAATCTAAATCGTTCAAAATAAAAACCGAACTGTATGCCTCCTCACTAATGAACCATTTAGCTAGAAAGGGGTGCTATATAATGCTCTATCGAGAGAAACAACACTTCCTTTGTTCAATGTGGCCATTTGTCTTGTGGGCCCCATCATGAGATGGGCCATGCACTGATACCATCTATCAGACAATCCTATCTATCTGGTGAAAATGTCAACTGATGCAATGGTCCACAGTAAGCAGAAGTTAAATCGGACAGTTAGGATCATCTGATGGGGAATCATGGAGTGACAACCCACCATACAAACAGCAGAAAGTGGGCCAACGTGTATAATTCGTTGCCCCAAACAAAATCTTGAACTTCATTGTATCTTCACATTAGGGAAAGAAATTAAGAATCGGACCGTTACCGTCATTTGACGCTGCAGACCCCACAGTGCTCCCGGGAGACGAAAAATCCATGTTCCGTACAAAAGGCTCCCGGACATCTTCATCATCATCACCATCATCATAATGGCCGTGATCATGACCATCGCCATCATCACCATCACGACGTGACGACGGCTCCTTCAAATCACCACCGTCGGGGGTGCAATCTCCTTCTCCGCTCTGTTTCTGGGCTGACTTAGCGAGTTTGGATCTGGATTTTGAATCAGGCGGGGAGTCGAAGTCCTCGTCCCGGTCGAAGACGTGGACAGATGTGATGTCAGCGGCGAAACTGACACGGCGGGACCGCTTCGGCTCGATAGTGATGTAGAAATCTTCAAATCCTTCTTTCGATTCCATCGACAGATGCAGAGAAATGGGAAGGAGTTTCCGGACAGAGATTTTTAGCTTTGGAGAAAAAATATTAGATTAGGGCTTTTATAGAAGAGGTGTTTGTGCGGGAAAATGAGATTTTAAAAGGTGAAGGAAATATTTGAACTGACCAAAATGCCGTCGTTGATTGGGGAAGGAGTTGGAAGCGGATTGCGTCTTGCCCTGCGTACCATATTCCGTCCAATACGGGGCTCTGTGGGGCCCACCGTGATGTATGAGTTTCATCCACGTCGTCCATCCATTTTTCCATGAAATTATATTATATGAGCCCAAAAATTAGGTATATAAAAATCTTAAGTGTACCACACCACAGTAAGAAATGATGATAATAACACCCACCGTTGAAACGTTCCTAGCGGCTACCGTGATGTTTATTTGCCATCGAATCAATTAATAAGGTCATATTAACCCGGATGAAGTGAAAGGACAAATATCAGATTGATCTAAAACTTCTTACCCTCTCAATGACTTTTTAATGGTGGGAGTACAGTCCCGACTGTGTGGTCCACTTGATTTTTGGATCTGCCTAATTTTTGGGTTGATACCATAAAATAATCTGGAAAAATGGATGGACAGATTGGATAAAATCCATACATCACGGTGGACCCCACATAGCCCTGCGTGGACGGATTAGGGTCCGGGCGGGGGCAGGACTCAATCTGCCTCCCATGTAGTTAGAGCAATTCGGAGGTTTTCTCATATAACCCCTCCATGTTAGCTTATTTGAAGGAAGAAAAAAACCCATTGCCTTCCAAGTACTCACAGATAAGTACCTGATGAGGCGGCTGCAATTTGGGTTCTGACCCGAACCCGACTGACCCAGCCTGAGTTTGGGTCGGGTTGGGTTGGGTTGGGTTGGGTTGGGACCGGAGGTGTACGCGAGTCGAACCGAGTCGAGCTTAGCATAGCTCGAACTCGGCTCAGCTCGGTCCTCGAGCCTAATTGGCCAACTCGCCTTGGTTTGGTCAACAGCTCGGGCCAATTCGAGCCAAGTTCGCCGGTGCAACATTTTCACAAACGCATGGACTGCACCTTCAAATTCTCACTGTTTGTAAAGCAGCAGCAGCAATTTTATAAGTATTTCATCAAACACCTTGTCAGCAACATCATTTTTTTTTAAGGGTATTTGTTTCACGCACATACCTTCCTTGCAACTAGCCGACACTTGGTTAGGTCATTTCATCAAACAATTGGTGAGCAATATCAATATGAAAGTAACCGAGTCACCGAACTGATTTAATGCAAGTTCAATTCGAGTTGGGTTCGATCCAAGTTGAGTCGATCTAGGCCAAGCTTAACCTCGGTTCGAAATTTTTTTGAGTTCAAAAAATCAGTTCAACTTGGCTCGAACTCAGTTTCAAACCGAGTCGAACTGAGCTTTTTCAAGTCGAGTTGAGCGAGCTAACTGAGCTAACCCAGTTCGTGAACAGCCCTAGTTGGGACTACATTTCGGTTGTGTAAATTGGTCTAGCCTAGGTTGAGTTGGGATTAATCATATATATCTAGATAAGGTTGGGTATTTAGGTTACATTGGGTTATTTTAGGATTGTTAATAGGTATTTGGATTAGGTATTTTGGGTTGGAATGCAAGTCAGGTTAGGTCATGGCTCAGGTTGACTCATCAATCGACCCAACTTCTGCACTCTTACATAATTGTAAATGCTTCACCCTATGATAATTGTAAACTTTCCTCTATTTTTTAAATTATTTTAGCTACCCAGTCATTCTGTAAATTCATTGAAATTCATCTGGATTGACTATTAGCACCAAAATGTTATATATAAGCTTGTTAGTACACCCACTGTCAGTTCACACTTCACTGTTAGCCACCGCCACTAGGGAATCGATACCAAGACCTCGGTGTTGAAACGAGGTATCTTTCACTCAATCTACCACTAGCACCAAAATGTTTGACTTACCATTGTTTTACTACAATCACATTCGCAACTAGTTTTACATGTCTACGCCTTTTGTAGTGCATATATGTCATCCAACCCATTCAATGTTGTCACTCAAAAGTGGGTCGTGCTAAAAATCAGGCTAATATAACCATCAGGTGGGCCACCACATGAATTTGGATGTTTTCAAGTGGGTCTCCGTTATTTTCTATGGCGTCACCCATTCAATGGTCGGATTGGCCTTTTTTTTACCGTCCACTATTAAAGGTGGAGGGACCCTAAATGGACAAGTTGGAAGGCATTTAGGGGTTATTTAGTGACGCCAGTTTGGGGTGTATTTGAATGCATTCAGAATTTAAAAAGTCATGTAACAATGCAATTCGGGAAGTAAATGAAATTGGAGGTAAGTGATAAATATAGGTTTGGTTAGCTTGAAGTATAACCCTTGGCGATTTGTAGTGTAATTGGAGTGAAATGTGTAATAGAGTCACATATGTAACAAAGGTATCACTAGGCCATTCATCTAATGTACACACGTCATGTTGATGATGTCCAGAAAACAATTTAATTTTGGCATCACTAAATTCAAGCTAATAGATTAATCTAGTTGTCCATACATTGGCCATGAAAATTAACACTTACGAATTTTGTGAGTCGCTTAGTTTTTATTCGTATGCTTGTGGCCTTCCCAAGGCTCAAAATTTCAACATTTTTTTTTCCTTTCAAAATATATATTTCAATGAGCTTATTCCAATCATTCCATTTAATGTCATATATGTAAACTAGTTTGAGATATTAAAGTTGCAAATCTAAGTTTTTATAAATATACTACAGAATTTTAATATATTTTAATTTTTTGGATTGCATTGCATTATGAGTTCAAGTTGTCAAACTTTAAGGATTCAAATTCACCTTCATTGTGATTTGGATTCTAATGCATTCCAAATACGAGCTCCCAAACAAGCCCCTACACATATGGCTGACCTTATATGAGTGTATTTTTGCCATTTGGTGCATATGCCTCTTACTCATGTAGTAGATGGGTGTGCTAGCACTAATACAAACAAGATGGGTGTTTGCAATTATCTGAATGGATCAGGGAAGTGGTTTCAAACGGCCCAGGGATCTCCCTCCCTTTTATCACGTGAAAATATAATTTTGCTTTTTAAATAAAACTCCTTACTTTTTAAAGGTCGCCTAAAAAACTCTTTAATCTTAGAAAGATGAGATTTGGGGAAGCCAATTGAGTCCAAGACAATACTGGACAGTATCGTATGAGCCGGGGCTACACAAGGCCAACCATGATGGATAGATTTTATTCACGATGTTCATCCATTTTTTTCATATCATTTTAGGTTATGAGCTAAAAAATTTGGCAAATCAAATACTCAAGTAGAACATAAAATGGGGATTGAATATCCACCATTAAAAACTTCTCAGGGGCACAAAACCTTTAATCAAGCAAACATTTGTTTTTTCCCTTCATCCGGCCAAAGATGGCTTTTTTCTTTCTTTCTTCTTTTTTACACACGCACACATACCCCCCACACACTTACGCCGCAGTGGGATTTCACCACCTACGGATACTTGAACCCTTGACCAGGTGTTGAAACTCCAAAGAGTCTACCAACGGAGCAAGAGTAAGGATCCAAACCAAATATGGCTTATGCACCATGGATCCAAGCTTCATCAAGTAGTGCTCAAAGTGTCCATGTTCATGTTCAGAGAGATCCAGACCAATGATCCATTAAGTGGGCCATCCATGCATGCATAATCTAGATTCCGTCTCTGAAATTGGTTCTGAATCGTTCTTGTTTTTCTGTGACGCCTCCTGGAGCATTTAGGAACGGTTAAAAACTGTTCCTAAATGACGATTTTGGTGTAGTGTTTACTCTTGGATTTTTATTTTTTTTTCTAAGAGCCCATTGTTTTCTTGAAAGTTTGACCTACCCAATTAGCAGACCAACATTATATATGGTCCATGGCTAATGAATGGCTCCAATCTTTAGATTATGTGCCATCCAATAGTGAGAACCAGGTCCAATACATGAACTATAAATCTGAACTGTTCATAAGGTAGACTCTGCAGTATGTTATCTGCGACGGTCTAGATCATTCACCTGGTATGCCCTATATTAAATAGATCCATATAACAGGCCTGTTCAACATGAGCATGTGATTGAAGATACTTTGACAGCGATTCAATAGTAGGGACCTGCATTCAACAACACGGGTGCAAGATGGGCAGATGATGCGATATAGCTATTGTGACCATTCATTTGGCTGTTAGCTAGAGAAACTCGATTTCAATGGCCCATATTCAATGGACAAAAGGCCCACCTCCTTATGTTTGCCTTATTGATTTAATATCTGACCATTGCCACTATAACAAGGCCCACAATCTGGATTAATAAGACGTGTCTTGGACAGAATACCTAAGTTATGTTTGAATAGTAGGAATATTAATTCTTAATTATTATTTTCCAAGCTATTATTAAGGTGTGTAACTGACGCTGGCAAGGACGTGAGGTCGAGCACCACTCAGGGGGATAACTGTTCTGAATCCACATAAATTTTATGGACTCATCACAAAAAAACCTCGAATCCACAAAGAAAATAAAATAGAAATAATTATAAGAAATTCGAAATACTTTGATTGATGATGAAAAACGAGATTACAACTCTTTAAATAAGTCCACGAACCCTAGTGAGAAGTTTCGAAATCAAACCAATGCTAAAACTCCTAGAATTCGCTAACTTACTGTAAATAGTTAACTTACTATTTATAGACGGTCGTGATTTCCACTAGTGGGCATGGTTTTCGGCCAAAAATAGTGTCCTATTTGGCCCAAACCATGATGTACTCCTGATTATTCTAAGCACTTTTCATGTTGGGGGAAACTCAAAGCCCAATGGATGAAGAGTTATACTCAAACTAAAACTTATCATAAATAGTAAAAACAAAATTAAAACGGGATTTCAACCATCAATCTGGTGGTATTTCGCAAATCGGGCATGGGTAACTTGAAGTAGTGGGTTGAGTGGCTAAAGTAGCTAGTCCTATCCCAAAATCATATATGGTACGGCAAATAACTCATTATGGATTGCAAGATACGCCTGATTTAAGGTATGACAGCACCAATCATTGTTGTTGTCGACCGGACCTTTTCTGATCCATCTTGGCCATGACCCGCTTTATATCAGTAACCCAACACATTTCATTGTAAAATTGGAGGAGGGAAGAATGCCAAACAATGATATAGATCATTGTATTTCTTAATTGATTAAGGCCTTAAATTCATAAAGATATATTTTGAGTAAAAAGAATAAAAAAATTTGAATATTTTATTAATTAAATATCTTATATAATTTATGGATTACATCTCTAATGAAGAAATCTCAAACTCTAATTTTATTAATTAATATCTTATATAGTTTATGGATTACACCACTAATAAAGAAACCTCAAACTCTACATAGCATATTTAGCTATAATTTGAAAACTAAATTAACATTTATACCTTTTTAGTAATAATTATACTGCCTGCCAAGCATGTTTATTTGTTGAATATAGGCCTGTTTGATTTTTCAAATCCCCCATAAATACCCACATTATTACTATTTGTTTTTATTTTATTTACTTGTCATCTCGTGATCCACCAATGGCATATAAACGTAGTGTTGGGTCCCATGAAGGCTTCAATGGTGGGAGCGGATTAGGTGGGCCCACAGCCTTGCCCAAGATGGTGTAGGCCTTACCATGGGGCCCACCTTGATTTATGTATTTTATATCCAAGTTGTACATCTGTTTTTTAATCAAGATTATTCTAGAGCATGAGCCCAAAAATAATTGAGATCCAAATCTCAGGTAGACCATGATATAGGAAACAATGGTGGACCATTAAGAAAATTTTGCGGGCCACGTTAGTTTTGAATCAAACCGATATTTGTTTTTTTGTTTTTTTTTCTCTTCAATCATTTTTTTATATGTTTGATGGCAAATAAATGTTACACAAACATTACAAGCCCTATAAGTGTTTAATGGTGGGATGATCAATCATCATTGTTTCCTATTATATGGTCTGCATGAGATTTGAATCTAGTTCATTTTGGAATCTCTTGAATGATTTGGAAAAATGGATGGACCGCCTAGTTATAAAACACATATATCAAGATGAGCCCTGTTGGAAGGGCTGCGTTGTCTCTGTTGCCGGAGTGGATTAGGTGTAGGGGTGCACACGGTTCGGTTTCGGTTTTGAAACTGGAACCGAGTGGCCAAGGATGTAGATGAATGGGTCCTGCCAGCTGTCGATATGGACCCTTAATGTGAAGGGGGCCACCTTTAGTTCTCATCCCTTTTGGAACCGGATCCGAACCGTGTGCACCCCTAATTAGGTGTTACCCAGGTATCACATGAATGGGCAGTTTTTCGAGCTTATTTTATGCACGGGGCATGGTCCAATAAATGAAGCAAATCCATATCTCAAGGGACCACAAAATAGAGTTTAACTACTCATTATTATAAAGTTTTGTATCACAAGTTGGATGGCAAATAACCAGGCCTTAAAAAGTTTTTAATGATGGTTGTTCAACTGCAATTTCCTATGGTGTGGTCCACTTGAGATTTGGATGTATATCAATTTTGGGGTCATGCCCTAAAATGAGCTGGAAAATTGATAGTCAACATGGTATACAACACATACATAAAGGAGGGCCCCACAATCAAGGGAGCACTGACATGTTACCCGCATTACACCTAATCCACTCGCATAGGACGTGGTGTGCTTGAGTTTCCATCAGCCTTATTTTTGGGCTTACATCCTAACATCAGTCGACGAGGATGCAGCGGATGTCACACACACCACCATGGGCCTTATTGAACTTTTTGTTGCACAATCATGTAGACATCCCACCCTAAACGAGATCAGAGCTACACTCAACGTCAGTATTGACCTCAACCAAAAGTACCTCATGTCCCAATGCTTCCCAACACAGCCATACGAAGTGGACAAACTACAGCCTACAACGGGTTTTGGAGATATCCAATGGGCTAGATGAGCTAATCGGTTGACTCATCGGCTTGTATCCTTACCACAATCTGGTTCAAAGTTCTTAATAATTGAGGAGTAGTTACACTTAGCCCTCTTCGGGACTAAGAGAACTTACTAATAAAAAATAAACACAAACATAACCGCATGCCATGATTTCTCTTGACACTTTCCTATCCTAAAAAATGATAAGACGGTTTGATGGGCTGAAAGGAAAGATAGACTCGTTATCGAGACTGCTCTATCCTTGATGTTTGGAATATGAGCAATCATTCCATGGGTAGGTTAAGGAATGGTTTGGTTTTCGGGAATGGAAGATGATTTGCTTACATTTCCTTCCTATTCTACCATGTGGATACTTATCTTTTTCACCCTGCTGCATTATAAGAGGAACAAGCAACCTCTCCCCGTCTCTATGTACAGGACAGCGAAGCAAAGGCAAGATCCACTCAAACAGGGTTACCTTAACATAGGTTTGCCTCTGGCCTAGATCAACCTGGCTTTAAATGGAGTCTATATTACTTCACTCCAGGAGTCAAATATGATATTTCATACACCTTAAAGTTCACAGGGCATATATTATTTTGAGGCCCTTGTACTCATATTCATTAAGCATAATCTGGTCATGAACCATCCACCAGCTCATTAAAAATCATTATATTTGAGTAAAGGTTGAAGTTTTCCTAAACTCCTAATAAAAGCATACAAATCTTGTAAAGTAGTGATTGTACATCACATGGGTAGAAAATAATACTTTTTTTTTTTTTTTTTTTTTTAATAACCAAGGCCATTATTGAGAATATACTGCATAAACTAACGCATGAGTTACTTGAGTTGATAAATCTTTGGTTTCTCATTCTCTAAATGATTCTAGAGGTTCTAGCCAATCAAATATTTTGAAACCTTATTTTGGTTAACCATGACTTCAAATTATACAGACTCTTACCTTTGAATCATTCCCATATTTAAATAAAACTAATCAAAACCAAAATACGACGAAGTGAAAAAGTTAAGAAAGTGAGTGCATTTATTACTCTCACGGGACGACATTCACAAATCCTTTATGGGACCCACACGGTCCAATGTGAGATCATGGTGTACAACTGGATGGGATAATTCCCTCCTGAATTGCATCAAAGCCATCAAACTAAGGGCTGCAAACGCCCATGCTGGAGGTCTCCGATCATCCGCTTGTGGTTATTTGGGGGCCAACATACCCTGTTGACCCCACCTAACCAATAGCCAGTGTTGACCACATGGCGCCACCCCTGTGCTGTGCCTTGGTCCATCGGGATGTATTAATCGCATCAATCCTAACATGGCAGAGCAACCCTCCCATGACGAATGGTGCTCTATGGCCCCACCATAATATATGCATTTTATCTACTCTGCATCCATTTTTTCAAATTTACTTTATGCCATGAGCCTAAAATAAGGCAGATCAAAATCTCCCGTGGACCACACCGCACAAAACAGTGGTGATTAAGCGCCCGTCTTAAAAACTTTTCAAGGGCCACTAAACTTTTGGATGAAGCTTATATGTGTGTTTTCCCTTGGTCCAAGTCTATGTGATCTAATCAACAAGATCGATGGCAAATAAACATTGAAGGGGACCCTAGGAAGTTTTTAACGGTGGGCGTCCACTCACCATTATTCAGGTGCGGTGTTGTCCAATTGAGATTTGGATCTGACTCATTTGTTTAACATGCCTTAAAATTATTTGAAAGACTAAATGGACTGTGCGGATAAAAACGAATACCTCATGGTGGGCCTATAGCGCATTGTCGGGAAGCCACCTCGCTGCTGGCTATGTCGGGAGGCAATCCGGTCCTGAACAAAATCGACGCAGATTTTCTGCCAAAGCCTTTTGCGCGCTGAAAGCCAAGTGGGCCCACTGATGTTTGTTACAAATTCTCCTCATCCATTCATTTTTTGAGTTCATTTTGGTACATGATGCGAAAAATGAGCCATATCCAATCTTATAAAAGTTTTGAATTATGCTAATATTTGTGATTTCAGTTCATCCCAGTAGGAATGACGATACTAGATGGCCCGTAAACATCACCATAGAACCCGGAAGGTTTCAACGGTAGAAATTTTCTTAACCATATTTTCCATTAGTTCGGACCACTTGAGCATTGGATACGGTTCATTTTTAATATAGTATCCTAAAATGAAATCACCAAACGGATGGACGGGGAGGATTTCTCAAAACCATCACAGTCGCCCCACCTGATTCACAGCGCAGGAACTTCATGCGAAAGGCCGTCCAAACGAAAGACACCCAGGAACTCGGGAGCGGATTAAGTGTCACCCGGGTAACAGTAGGTGTCACCCTTACCGTGCCACCCTGCAATGATTTTTGTTTTAATTATATCCACACCGTCCATCCGTTTCTACAGGCTATTCTAGGGCAGGGTCCCAAATATTATACATATAAAAATCTCGGTGGACTACACCACAGGAAAGTGATTGAGTGCTTCACCAAAAAAAATTCTAAGAGCCCATCTTAAGGTTTTTGTAATATTTATTTGAAATTCAACCGTTGATAATGTCTATTAGATATGGATGGAGGGAAAAATCTAAAGATCAGCTTGATCCAAAACTTTTGTGGCCCACAAAAAGTTTTTAATAGTCATTGATCACTTTTTTTAGTGGTACGGTCCACCTGAGATTTGGATCTTCTTTCTTTCTCTCTTTTTTTTTTTTTTGTTACACACGCGCACACACCCTCACACACTCACGCTAGTGGAATTTCACCACTTTGGACACTCGAACCATTAACTAGGTGTTGAAACTCCCGAGAGTATACCACCCGAGATTTCTTAATATTGAAACCCTTGCAGAAATGAGATGAAAAAACAGATAAACGGCATGGATATACAGAAAATACACCTAGATAGCCCCACATGATTAATAACAGCTAATCCGCTCCAACCATTGCGTAGGCCACACTTGAATCCGAAGGTTTTAGGACGGTTGTCCGTCTTTTTATTTGCCGAGGCCCAACTAACTAACGATCGTATAACACTAATTGTTGGGCATCCCATCATCATGTTGGGCCCACATAAGGCACTTGTTGGCCAATAATGTTGGGGAAACGGATTGGCTACTCCCCCTGCCACCAGCAGGAGGTCAGTGCTCCGTGGGTCCACCGTGATGTATGTGTTTCATCCATGTCGTCCATATATTTTTAAATATCATTTTATGGTATGAGACAAAAAATGAGGTATATCTCAATCTCAAGTGGACCACATTAAAGGAAACATTGTTGATTGAGTGTCAACCATTAAAAACCTTTTGGGGCCCATTAAAGTTTTAGATCAAGGTGATTTTTGTTTTCTCCCTTCATCTGGGCCTTTATGACCTAATCAACCCATTTGATGTCAAATAAACAGTACAGTGGGCATTAGGAAGATTTTAATGGTGGATATCCAATCACTATTGTTTTCGTATGGTGTGGTCCACCTGAGATTTATATCCTTCGTTTTGGGTTGAAACTCTAAAATGATCTTTAAAATGGATGAACGGAATGGATGAAACACATACATCATGGTGGGGCCACAGAGAACCGACCATCAGCCACCGGGCTGGTGGCAGGGGGAGTAGCCAATCCGTTCCCACTTGTTGGATGACATATACAAAAGACGCTGGACCACCGTAGTAAAAACGGACAACCATCCAAAACCTTTCAAAATAACGATTGCAGCCTATATGATGGTTGCATCGGCCTATTTTGAGGTTCTAACTTTGATAGTAGGGCCACGCTTATGGATGGGTTGGATGTCACACGGACATCCCGTGGGCCCCACACGCAGCACTAGTGGAATTGGCTCATCTGCGGTTTGGCTAGTGACGCTGCCACCAGGTGGCTAGTGGGTGGTGCTAGGTTGACCCAACATGATGTGTGTGTTTTATCTATGCCGTCCATCCATTTTTAAAGATAATTTTAGGGCTTTAAAAAAAATGATGAGGTAGATATAAAGCTTAGGTGGACCACACCATGGGAAAACAGTCGTGATTGAATTTCCACCATTAAAAACATCCTAGGGCCCACTGTAATGGTTATTTGAAATCTAACCTGTTGATGAGATCATAAGATTTGGATGAAGGGAAAAAATATATGTTAGCTTGATCAAAAGCTTTTGTGACTACCAAGAAGTTTTTAATGGTGGTCGTTCAATCAGAATTGTGCGGTCCACTTGAGATTTGGATCAATCTCATTTTTGGGGTTATGCCATAAAATGATCTGGAAGAATGATTGGACAGCATGGATGAAACAAAAACATCATGATGGAGTCCACAGAGCACCGACCACTAGCCATTGGCTAGTGGCAGGGTGAGTAGCCGATCCGTTTCCGACTTAGGAACCGGCGTCATCCTAACCGTCCAAGAAGAGGGTATTTATGTAATTTTAAAAAAAGCGTATCTATAAAAGATCTCCATATCCGCCACTGCCTTTGATTTCTTCCTAGGTCGGAGCCTCGAGGTTTTTCTCGTCCCTTGGAATCTCTCCTTTCAGAAGAAGAAGAAAAAGGGAAAAGCTCTGAAATTTCAGATTCTTATCTCGATTTCTTTCATCTTATTCGATTCTCTATATGGGGAAGAGAAAGGAGCGTCGGCTCGCAGCTCTGAGCGGCGCTGGTCGGAGAGTGAAGCTTGATCTCTTCGCGGAACCCTCTGGTATCGGTCTCTTCTGCTTTTAGGGTTTCGATTTTCTTTTAGTTTTTTCTTCTGGAGGATCTTGGTTTTATCCGATTCATTGATTCCAACTCTGAAGTGTTTTAAATGTCTATTTGCTGGTCCTTAAATTGTAAAACTGGGATTTTGTTATTGGATTGATGAAGGCACGACTAAAACCCTATATTAGAGGCGTGTGGTTGAAAATTTTGCATTGAGTAGCGGAGATCACCAGGGTGCGTTTGGATGCACTATTGGATTGTATTGCGATCATTAGTCTCATAAACTGGAAAAAAGGAATCAAATTCACCATTTGTATTGAAGGATGATTGCAATTTGCCTTCTTTCGAGTTGGATTTGAAATGAATATTATCTTTCACCACTCTTTCTTGATTAAGCTGAATTTTCACAGTTCGTTTCACTTTGTAACCAACCACAGACTAGAAGAACACACGGAGAAAGCTGTTAGAAAGAGATTTGACCTCACAAATCTCTGCCTGAGCTTCTCACTCTCTCTAAACGATCCTACAAAACCAATTTTCTTTTATTAAATTGGGTTTTCTACTATCACTAAGACAGTATGAGTTAAACTGTCAAAGACTTATGTAGAAAGAAAATGCTCCACAATCCTCATGTCTTGCAGTGTGATAATTACTACTGCGATGCACTCAAAATTTTGTAACATCAGTTCCTCCTTAATGTGGTCGTGTGTTGTGAACGCATTTCTTGAGGTGGCTGAAGTTGGCAGTGCAGTTGCTTAAGGAGTAGATTCATGGTTTAAAAGACACCTGTTGTAATGTGAAAAAGACACCTGTTGTAATGGGAACGTGAACTCTCATTCTTCCTGTCATGAAAAACTCCTGTTAAATAACAGCTGTTATTTTTTATTTTTTCAAAATGAGTGTGGTATAATGGAATATTGGTGACTGCTTTCGTGGGATTTCCCCCCACATAAAATGGCATTACATTATGGAATATAACTTTGTTCTCTGGTAAAATTAGCCCTTATTTCATTGAAATAATACAAAAAGGAAAAAAAAATTTAAAAATCAATTTTAATGTTTGTTAGAAAATTAAAATCTTAAACCAAGTTTAATGTCTGTACATTTGTTGGCAGCGCCTTTTTTCTGATCACCATCTTTGCATCTTCATCTCATAATGGCATTGCTGCTATATGATGACAGCATCTGTTGGCTTTTTAACACAGCTTGAGATGCAAAGTGGATCAAAGATCAAAGACAACACAGCCTCCAAGAAATACATGTAAGAAAAAAAAAGTAGCAAATGCAACAAGAAGAGAGGAAGTTCTTCAAAGAAGAGAAAAGGGATAGCTTCCATTCCACCATATCCCAACACACATCCCACATGGGCTATGTATAGGCTGAACAAAAGAAAGAAGCCCTAACAATAAGGAAGAGGCAAAGATACCCGATACCCCCTTAGTCATTAAAAAAGAAAAAGCATATTAAACAAAAGTAATTCAATTAAAGCTAATATGCATCTGGCATTTTGCCACGTGTGCATGTGGGGACAGCATGTGACCAAGTTGGCTTTTGCATGGAATTGGGGCTTTGATTGGATAGTTCCCCCCATCTCAAAAGAACTTGACCTCGAGTTATAGTTTTGAGAGGGAATTATGCTACATGAAGTGTGAAATGAAGTGGTAATAGATACGGGTGCGGGAGTGGGGAAGCATATGTTTAGAAAATGTAAACAAGTACAAATGGGTAGGAAGTGGGAGTGGGAGTGGGAGTGGTAGTGAGAGTCTGAAGCGTGATACGAAGCATGAGTGGGAACTTTTAATGCTCTACTTCAACTGAGTGATTCTTCCTCCTTGTTGTTCGTCACTATTAGCGAGTCCTTTGTGATAGGGTACTCTTAAATTTGGAGCATGTCTTGTGTTCCTATGCATGATTTATCCCCTTAGATGGTCCCCCTCGTTATGCATAAGTAGCGATGCTCTCCTCTCTACTCAATGTCATTGTTTTTGGTGCATAGTTGATTTCTTCTTGTTTGTCACTCTTGCCAGTTTGTTCCATGTTAACACGTCATTAATTAGCCTACAAAGTCCTTGGTTGTCATAGTAACTGTCTTAATCTTCCTGCTCTTCATTGGATAGCGGTGCAACCCGGTTATCGAGTTAACGAGATCTTGACACCTAAATCACAAAGAAATGTACAAGAGTATGCCCACAAGAATATTTATATAGAGAGGGAGAAATACTTTATCGACATTGAACTTCTTCTCATAATACTTAAGAAAAACTCACACTAGGAAAATTTTGGAATTAACTACTTTCTACACGTGTTTCTCTAATGAGACACCCCCCCCCCCCCCAAAACTAAGGGATTGATTTCAAATCAATCATAGTTTTTTTTGAAAGATAACTTTGATTAAAAAAGAGCGCAAAAGAGGGAACAAAAACAAGAAAGGAAAAAAAAGAGAAACTACAAATCTGCTGAGGGGGCAAATCGCATTACACGCCCAAAAAAAGAAGATTATAGTCCTTAAGGGACTCGACATGCACAACCCATTCTGCAATAAGACTTTTAGCTCTTGAGGAAACATGGCCTGCTGAATTGGCGGTATCCCTGAAGCACCTGCCATTCCTTTCCTCCCAAACAGACCACCAGATTGCCAAAAGGGCCATTTTCCACAACCTGGACTGCTGCTAACCAAGCTTTGCCCCATGCCACGCGTGAAAAAGCGAGGCAACTGAATCAGGGAAGCACCAGATGACGCCAAACCGGGCGCGGAAATCGTCCCAGATGGAGGAAATGAATGGACAATGGAGCAGCATGTGGTCCACTGATTCTTCTGACCTCATACAAGACAGACAAATGTTCACTAAACACATCCCTTTCCTCCTATGATTATCGATGGTCAAGATCCTTTTCTTTGTGACCAACCAACTGAAGGCGATGATCTTGGGCGGGACCGCGTACTTCCAAATTTGCTTGTAGTGGGAGATATTGGATGAAGGAGGTCGGTCCAACTGGCTGTAAAATGATCTCACCGAAAATCTGCTGGATTTGGAGTTCGTCCAGATCAGATTGTCTTCCATAGAGGGATCAGGGGAGGCCTTTTGGATGCAATCTAGGAGGTTCACGAATTCCTGGATCTCCCAGTCTTGAAGATTTCTTCTACATTCTACTGACCAAACGATTTTTCCCGCTACAAGTGAATAAGAATCAGCAACCGAGACTGCCGGATTTGGAGCAAGGGAGAAGATGTTAGAAAAATTTTCTTTTAACGAGACATTATCCACCCATCTGTCAGTCCATAATCGAATGTTGTTTCCCTTACCCAGCTGAAACTCGACACCTTTAAGAACTTCCTCTTGCATGGCAGCTATACCTTTCCAAAGGGCTAAGGCCCTGTATTGGGACGCAGCTTTGCATCACCAACCACCTTCAGATCTGCCATATTTACTTTTGATAAATCCCGCCCCTCCCTGTTGATAGTGATTACATACAGCTTTCCAATCAACCAGGTGGAATTTTTTCTTCTCTCCCTTATTATGCTAGAGAAAATCCTGCCTCTTGCTGTCGATAACCTTCAGAACTGCTGGAGGACATTTAAATAGGGACATTAGGTAAATGGGGAGATTTGATAGGGCCGCCTTGATTTAAGCTCCTAAATCTATAATCAGTCCAAAACTCAGCACGTGTTGGGCCATACAATGGGCTGTGGGCCTACATTATTATTGGGCCTTATAGTGCACCTAGGTGGCCTATGGGTTTATATCAATTCTCCCTAGCTTTGAAAGAACTTGTCCTCGGAGTTGGAAATCAATCTTAACTTTTGTACTACCACTATGACAAATATTCTTTTTCCTTAGTGGAAACTCGTGGTGTAACCCTAAGTGTTGTCTTGGCCCAACCTTCGTTAGAGCCCACTATAGATTATGTCTTTTTTGCTTGCGGTTTTATGGCTGCTAACTTATTTGTTGCAACTTAAAAAGCTCTTTGTGGATCTTGAAACATGTCCGGTTTTTCATGCCACAATCATATTTTATAAAGGTGTTTCACTTTCAGTATTGGGACCTATTTGCATGTCTATCAATACAGCTGCCACTATCAGTGGATCTATCAATTGATCTATTGGTGAATTCAACCGTAGGTCCAATGTTGATGCATCGATCACTTCAAATGTCAATTTTACCTTTTGACTCTGTGGATCTCTTCGTCATTTTCAGAATTTTACTTCAATTCCAGGTTCCCTATCATTGTTACAACAATCGAAGGATTCGATCATTGGTGTCTTCAGACGCCGGGGCTGCGTGTTGTTGGTTAGGACCTTAGTGAGGAGCTTCCCCTATGTGTCCACATGCTACTTCGGTCTTTGGGTTTCCTTTACGCCGAAGGTCCCTCACTTTATTAGTGAGATTGCCTACAGCATGTTTGAGTCGATCTACCTGCTCTGCGGGATGGATGAAATGGATTTTTTGCACGAAACCAGATATTGAGTCAATGAGATCTTGACACCTGAATCACAAAAGAAATGTACAAGAGTACACCCACAAGAATATTTGACTAGAGACGGAGAATTACTGATATCAAACTCCTTCTCTTTCAATACTTAAGAGAAATATTGGAATTAACTACTTCCTAACCCATTACAATCATTGGTTCTAGTTGGATGCTTGCCCACAGCCCATTACAATATCGGGCTACTTACTGCTACGTTGTCTCAAACAGTCAGCATTGAAGTGCCAACTCATAATACTATTGCATATGTTCTTCAATGGTCAGTTTATCTTGACATCGAGAAAGTATTTTCTGGAGCAAAACTGTCTCATAATGAAGAGGCATAAATCTTGCTCAAGTCTCACATTCATTTCTTCCTAATTTCCGGGGGAGGGCAGCTACAATGTTGCAAGTCTTCTTCAACTCTGTACCACTAATCTTGGGTCGGACTTGGCCATCTTGTGCTAACAGAAATACCTTTTTGTTCATTATAACCAATCATTGAAGATCTTAGGATGCATATTACCATTGAATTCAGGATCTCCATTTTAAAGCTCCTGGTTGGATCCTTGGTGTAATAATTATGTCCTCCTTCAGGATATGTTGGGTACTCCTGTGAGGGGCAGTGAGAGCTCTTGGACCCTGTTCATGGTAGAGGGTAGCAGGGTTGTTGAAGTTCTCGATGTAGGTCCTGCACACCTTTGAATTCCACCCAGTTCCTTTTAGGTCATTTTGGGGAGACATTCCCTGCGCCTATGACACCTACTAGGTGGTCATTAGATGCTTGAGGACCATTACTGTTACCCTTGCTGCTTCCTTCTATAACAGCCACTCCTGTGGACAAAACTGCCAAACTGGTTTGATATGTCCTCCATTTGCTTGATCATTGGCTCATATGCTCCCTCATTTGTTGGAAAGATACCACATCTTGCTTATCTCCCTCCATCCCAGGACTACAAGAATGTCCACTCCTTGTCTGTATAACATCAGATCTGAAGACAATGCAAATTATTTTGGCCTGAAACTAATTAACAATTAGAAAGAGGACCTATTCGGCATAATTTGTAGCTTGTTGCTGATTTGGAGCCGACTGGACACCCTAGAAACTTGACGAATGGAGCTATACTTGTGGCCCTTCACTCACGGGTGTGGGCCACTTTGGATATATCAACAACTATGTTCAGTTGGAGGGGCTTGTCGTGGTTAATAATGATAAGGACACTCTTGAAACTTGAAGAGTGGCACTGCACTTGCTTAACTTTACACGTGGGTGTGGGCCCAATTTGGACTTCATGAACAACAATGTTTTACCTGGTGGAGTTGGTCAGTTTTAATTGTGTTAATGATAAAAGGGTTAAATATGTCAGGATGTTTCTGTTATATAAAATGATTTATTTTCTTGTTTTAAATTGTGATTATTTGTGCCTTACCCTTTTGAGAACATGGTGTGTTGTTTTGTTTTCCTAATTTTTTTCTTCAGCTTTGTGGGATTGTGCTGAATACTGGAATTTTCTTTACATTTTCTAGGAGATTTGATTGGCACCTCTAGACATGATGAAGTTGGAGGGGATCTTGATCAGAATCATCGTGCTGGGGTTCCCAATTCACCATCTTCTCCAGGTGGGTTCCGTCAGATTTTCTTCAAAAGAATATATAGAGAAGATATGCCTGCAAAGCATATGTTTGGTGGAAATTTGGAAATATTATACGACATGTTGTTTGCCCCAAGAATCTGGTTTTGAGACTGTAGGGTGGCTGAGGTCCTGGGAACATTAAATGGTCAGGTTGGATCGGGCTGCCACAGTGAAAATTGAATGACTCCCTACCTGTCATGATATTTTTGGCAGCATCTAAGCGTTCTGGGGATCACAGGAGGAAAATGTTGCCTTCTCGGTTCGTATGTCTCTAGCTTTATTTGGTTTGTGCCTCCTAACATTTTTTTATTTCTCTACCTGCCAGGTACCTGTGCTCAGATAGACATGCCTGTTGGCTATCAATAGAGGCTCCTTGAGCTTTCGTCATCTTTTATTTTGAAAATTATTATGTTAATCTTAGTTGGATGTTTATCCCTTGTTTTGTTTGATCATGGGATGATTTGGTCATTTGAAGAAAACTTTTACTAGTCCGAAATATATGTGACAATTTGTTATGCTCTCTCCAGGTCAACGGCAGGAGAATCCTTTGCTGTTACTTGGACAGTACAGCGATGATGAACTGGATGAGGATGAAAATAAGATATTTAAGCAAGATGTCATTCAGAGTTCTTCGATCAACTGCAATGAACAGGTTATTTTACCTGCTTGGTTACCTTTGCACTTTGACCCCATGTGTTCTTTAATTAGGCACATGGGTCTTGTTTCATTGGCTGGGTTTATGAGCCAGGGCAATTTTTTCCATTCTGAAATGTATTTAGTAATATCCAGAAAAATCCATTGGTTTGAAAGCTATTACTGCTACATCCCAGTTTGCAATGGCTTGCCTGTTGGATTGTTCTGTTGGTCCGGTCCATACTGGTGTTCACATATCCGGAACTGACTAAGGGAATTGGATTCGGTTCCTGTTGGATTCAGATACAGGTACCATATAAAGGCTGCTGTATCCGAATTTGATCCTATTCAGTTATACCCTTAGGTCCTTTCAGTTTAGTTTCAAGCACAAACCCCAGACTGACCGGGGTTTGGATCTCGAATCAGGTCTATAATCGGGTCTGGATCCAGATTCCGGTCCATACCAGAAACATGCCTTACATATGGTTTTCCAATAGTAAATATAATTTAAATAAAGGATGCAGCTAGAAGTAATCATAGGTTCGGGTGCCAACATTTACCCGATGCGATCTGATTTCTAATTGGATCCTAGCCTGTAGACCTAAATCCCACCCAATTATTATCGGGCCCTAAATCTGCATCCAGATTTGGTTAACTTGAGTAGGATACTTTGGGTACCACAGATGCGGGTACCCATTGACAACCCTGTAGTTTTGGGTCTCACTTCACTGCATCGACTGTTTTAGGCTTGTTCTCTTCTGTTATCTACTGGCATTCTCATGTTCTTCTATCGACTATAGCTTTTTAACTTATTATCTTGCAGTTGTGCTTTTGTTGCCTTCTTACGACTCTTGAAAATACCAGGACTTGAATATCTCATAGGCCATCCAAGGGTTTTTGCCTTTTGGTGAACCTACTCTCTCTGTTTTATGTTTGGTATATTCAATATTAGCTCTCTAATTATTGCCATATGCAAACCTGGTTCCTTTACATGCCTATTTTGATTTTTAAGTGCTTCTGTTTTGTTCAGGTAGAGGAGCTTGTAGAAGCAGATGGAGACAAAGATAGCCATGGAGGCAAAGATTTTGCTGCTTCTGGGGTTAAACAACAGACCATGCCTGGGAATTTAGATCCAATGGATGCTGCCAACAACTTGGAGGACAGTCATATTGGAGAAAGTGATGTTACTGCTCCAACTAATCCATACAATGAAGTCGACTCAGTGGCACAAGAATGTGTTCCGGGGACTTCTGGAATGCAAATTGTTGGGGATATGACTAATGAGTGGAAGATGGTAATGGACGAACATACTAATCAATACTATTACTGGAATACCATGACGGGGGAGACTTCGTGGGAGGTGCCTGATGTTTTGGTTCA
Source organism: Magnolia officinalis (assembly GCA_021015155.1). Lineage (NCBI taxonomy): Eukaryota > Viridiplantae > Streptophyta > Magnoliopsida > Magnoliales > Magnoliaceae > Magnolia > Magnolia officinalis. The sequence continues at coordinate 7,320,039 of JAJHSJ010000015.1, read as the reverse complement.
AGGAATGGACACAACCACAGAGCAGAAAGTTTCTCTGGTTGTCGGAGAAAATGGGAGTGCTGTGGATGCACATGTGTCTGGTTCATACTTAAATGGGGAAACTGAGGCGCACTTAAATGTTCCTGCTATTGATGGGCCAAAGAATTCTGATTTGATTGTGAATGCCAAGGAAAAATATGAGGTTGGGATTGGAATGGAAACTTGGAATGAAGGAGTCAAAGGTGAGAATGGCGAAGCCCCGAATTTGGTCCCAGTTACTGATCAAACCGAATCAAATAACAACCCCAGTGTGATCAGTTTGTCCATGGAAGCCTCCACACTACGTGATTCCGTTTCTACCAATCAATCAAGTGTTATTCTTCCTGAGCATGGGGGGTTGACAACGGCAGTTGAGGAGCCCCTTATAACAATAAGCTGCGAGGACAGGAATAAATGTCCTGTAGCACCCATTGCAAACCCTGACACAGGGACCACTCATTCTGCCCGGCTTATGAAATATGGTGAAAGTTTGTTACAGAGATTGAAGGTGTTTGAAGGGTATTATAGTTTTTCTTTCACCTGTAGTTTATTTTTCTAGATTGATGTTTGGTTGGGACTAGGGAGAGATCAGAGATGCCCTTTAGAGGCTGTCCCATGATGCTTGCCCTTTCTGCCCGCATGGGATGATCCAGACTGTTCATCTAGTCCCACCATGTTCATTCAGAAACTATCCTTCTAACTAGAGATCTTCATCATCCATGCATGTGAGAGATCCAGACTCCTGTTTCCAAATCACTGCATATCGGTGGTGAATGTTTCTAATTTGTGAGATTCTTCCTATGTGGCTTATCTAGGGAGGAATTACTAGATTAGATGGCCTGGATCACGAGTCTCATACATCAATAATGTGGTATATTATGGATACTAGGCTCGTAGCACTTTTTGTTGACTAATTATAAATGGAAATTGGGCACGACATCAATGTGCACAATGCCTACTGAGGGAGTTGATGCGCACATGCTCCCATCAGTTAAAGATGGCTGGTGCGAATCTAGCAACCACTTCAAAGTGGGAGATTTCAAGCCCAGTTTGAATTGTGTGTCGAGATTCTCGCCTCCATTTGTGGGTGGTGGGGGAGATGTGATCATCAATTGTTTGTGCATGCATGAACTTTTCTCCAGCTTTTTGACAATTTTTTTTTTCTAGAAGGATATCCTTTTATGTGAACTTTTGGGACGGCTAATATTTTATCGCGAGTGTTGGTTCTAGCAGACTCCATTTAGTTGGGATAGGGCTTAGATGTTGATGATAGTGTTGATTTTGCTTCATGACATGACATTTGTTAATTTTAACTGTCTCAGGCCTGGCGACAACACTCAAGGAATTGACTGGAGATCAAAATATATCTTGGAAGTTGAGATCAGACTTTCTGATTGTAAAGCGCTCTCAGCTTATGGACCATCTCTCCTCCCTTTTTGGTGGCACACTGAAACACAGCTTAAGCATCTTGAAATGGCTATTGATGAAGAAATTTCTAGATATGCAAAACCGGAAAGGAATGAGATGGAGACTGTTCACATTTCTTCCGTTGGAGTTGATGGTACATCTCAGCGAAATGCCAGGACTGCTTCTGAAGTGTTTGACAATGATAAAGGAATGGTAGTTTCTACTGCTGAAAATGCTCTCATTACCCCTGATACCAATATTTTAGAAGAAGTTCCGAAAGTAGTGCTTCTCAAACCAGATTCTGATGAAGGTGTCAAAATCGAGCACACCCTTACATCTGGATCTCCATGCAGTGGGCCAGTAGGAGAGGCTATGCAAGAAAATAATGAAAATCCAGTTCCTGTTCGTTCTATTCCCAAAACTGAGCTTCATGCTGGTGAAGACATAGACATGGATGTGGACATGGAAGTTGATGATGAAACTCCTGCAAACGACAATTCCGAAGATGCACCCAGCACCAAATCTCATGCTCTACCAGAGCAACCGATTCATCCACATGCATACTCACCATCAGCAGAATGCCTGCCCTCTGTGCCTGTCGAGGAATTTAGTGCCCCACCTCCTCCAGATGAGGAGATGATCCCTCCACCCCCACCTGACAATGAACCCATCCCTCCACCCCCACCTGATGAGCCCTTGTATCCTCCACCACCACCATATACAGAGCTGATGCCTCCTCTTCCTTACACAGAGCAATATAACATGGCATACACAGTTCCTACCTACGAGTACTATGCAGCCCCCCATACTGAGGTCACAAATTCTAATTACTATGCCCACACTGAAGCAGGGCAAATTGCCGAGCCTCAGCTACAATCGTATTATGAACCAGTAGCAAACATCTTTCCTGCAACTGTTGCACCTGTTCTCAACCCTGCAGAGCCTGTAGTATACTATGATGTTCCAAATGGAACAGTTCCTCCTGTACCTGTGATCAGTGGCTTAGAATCTTCTCGCTTCTACAGTGAGTCTGGGCCAGTCAGCTATCATGATAACATTGCTTCTGATCGAGCACAATCCGTTGGTGTTGCCCCAGAACCTGGATATGGTCCATTACCAAGTCTGAAGGCTGAGTCTAATTTTTCAACCATTGGCAGTGCAATCGATATGGCAGCTGTACATGCTGCATCTGTATCAGCTGCAGCCCAAACTACAGCGACCGTTGTTGTCAATGAAAATGCTGTGGCCACTGCATCGACAGCTGCCTCAACTGCGACAGCTGCTTCGACAGTTGCCACAGTCATGACATCTGCATCAACAGTTGCCACAATCACGGCAGCTGCTACTAAGAATCAAGCTAAAGGTAGGAAATTCTGAACAGCCTGGTTTTCTTTGCCTAAATGTATTGACTTATTACATGGTTGATTGCTACAATCATAGTTGATTGTTATCAACCTCTTTGTTTATTTGTATGACTTCTTACTTGTTTTAGAGGTGCTGTTCTCAACTATAGTTGTTTTATTGGTGCTTGCATTTAACTCGATTTGCTTATGAGTTATTTTATTCCTGACCAGTTATCCGTAGTAAGAAACGGACCATTGCGGTGGCACCTACTCTGAGGTCTAATAAAAAGGTCACCAGTCTAGTGGATAAGGTACCTTATACATCTTGTTTACTCTTTTATGGACTGATGGGAGATAGCTTATCTGTGATTTCTTTTCATTCCTATTGATTCCCTTGAGAGCTTAGAGCCTTAAATAGACTTTCTATTTATCAGTGGAAGGCTGCAAAGGAAGAGTTGCATGGGGATGAGGAAGATGAACCTGAAAATGCCTATGAGATCTTAGAGAAGAAGCGGCAAAGGGAAATAGAGGTATGCGCATATGCAATCCCTTCTATATTTTAACACCTCGTGTTTTGCATTTTGTGGGGTCTTAGTGTCCTCTTGCCTGCAGCAATGGCGGGCACGGCAGATTGCCAGCGGGGAGGCTCAAGATAATGCTAATTTTCAGCCTTTAGGTGGTGACTGGTATGGTTGCTTTAAATCTTCCCTGACCCTTTTTTTTTTTTATTTTTGTTTTTGTTAGCTTGTTAGTACACCCCACTGTCAGTTCACACTTCACTGTTAGCCACCCCCACTAGGGATTGATACCAAGACCTCAGTGTTGAAACGAGGTATGTTTCACTCAGTCTGCCACTTGAGCTATGGATCAGGGTGTAAATCTTCCCTGACCTTGCAGTTTGGTTACAATAGGTGATGTCATGATGCATTTCTGATGGTTTGTCGTGTTTGTAGAACTATAGAGATGATTTGACTGTCCCTTGCCAAAGGTGATGCAATCCTGTTAACAAATCAGGGAGCTCTCGGTACCCAAAATAGCAAGAATGGACGAAGAACTCACCCACAAGAATATCAAAATAGAGAGGGATAAGCACTTTATTGAAATTTAGACTTTTTAACTTCTTACAAACACTTAAATATATTCTCAAAAAGCTTAGAGAATGTAATGCCTCTACAACCTTTGAGAACAAGCCCCATTTGTAGACCCGAAAGTGACATCCTAAAATCCTTGCCAAAGGTGATGCAATCCTGTTAGCAAATCAATGGGATGTCGATATCCAAATTGCAAGAATGGATGAAGAAAAACACCCACAAGAATATCAGAATAGACAGGGATAAGCACTTCATTTTTTAAAGGCAACTTTTATTAAAAGGCCAAATGGCGAAAATTACAATAATGATCTGGCCAACTGGCCCGATCACAGAGATTGGACGTTAGAAAACAGCTAACCCAATCAAGAACATCCACATTTACCCTTTTTTCCAACATTCGACATCGACTTGCTTATGCCCCGAAAGATCCTATTGTTTCTCCCACCCCAAACGTCCATAAAACAGCGAAAAGAACCAACCTCCAAGCCACTCTACCATCCCCTGCGACTCCCACCTTGTGCCCCGCCAAAAGTAGAGAGCGGATGAATCCTAGCATCATCCAATATATTTTAAGCAAAGCAAGGCATATATTGATGGGGACATCACGCACGCGCTCGCGCGCACGCACGCCGCCCCCCCTACGCACGTACGCAAGGAAAAGGAGTGCCCCACCGTCGATCTGGCTCGATGACGACATCCAGGGAGGGCCTCCTAGCTAGAAGACAAGTTTTGGTTCAGAAAAGTGGGCCTGATAGTCAAGAAAAGCCCATCATGGGATCTCATGATCGTGGCCCACTCGTCGGATTGATTTCATTTTTTAGGTTTTGCTTATTGTTATTATTTAGAACATTGTGAACGCTTTGGATTTCTGTGTTTGGTTTTTATTTTAGTTTACTTCATCGCCAAGTAATAGGTTGCGCACATAGTGCGAGTTTTTGGGGTATAGGGTTTTCCCTATAAATAGGCACCCCTTGTAGTTCTTTTAGTCATTCAAGTTTAATAAAAAATTTCTGCTTTATTTTTCTGCTCTCTTCGTGAGTTGTGGAAGAATTCAAAAGTGGGTGCGAAGCCCTCATTTTTCGAAGGGTTAACTACCGTGGTGCGAAGCCACATCGACCCCGATTCATCCTCATCCTCCATCATCTCTTTTCTTCTATCTTCCACCACCATCCATACTTCACATTCGTCCTTGGTTGCATCAGTTTCCTTTCATTACAACAGTTTCCCAGATTTCGGCCCGCAGGGGGGCTGAAACTTCGACGAAGCACTACGCTCAGCTCAGAGCTTGGATCGATGTCAAAATCGAGGGTTTTGCAGCCCAGGCCTGATCGACCAAGGCCTAGGAATCCTTTTCCGGATTCTCTCCCCCCTCACACGTGCGGCCAGCCTCAGGCGCACGTGCGCCCACACCTGGCCCGCTGTCCACACGCCGGGAACATATCAGGTTCAGGTTTTTCCTTTTTTCATTGTTTTTATATACCTAATTGCATGACCTTATACCTAGATTACATTATCCCTCACTGATTTGCCCTTTTACTCACCCTAGGGTTCCTTGAATTGAGATTAGGGAATCCCTTGGATTATGGACTGATTTTTATGCATGAGTGGTTGATTTTATTTCCCGTTGACATCGTTTGGCTTATAATTTTTATTGGTCCAACCCTAGTCTGTGTCGGCTTGGACCCGCATATATTCCCCTTCTTAATTGAATGTTTGGATTTTCATGTGGGATGTGGAATTTGTGTGATTGTTTCTGAATTGGTAGGATCTAAGCCTGAAATCTTGCATGTCATATTTAATTTTCCATGTCATACATCAAATTTGGTATCAAAGCCTAGTCTTGTAGGAGAATTCACCACATATTTAGGGTTTAGTTTATTTGAGTCCGTCATGCATTTAGTTCATCATATATAGCTGAATTTTAGTAACGGTGTATAGTCTCCTTCATATAGAGTCTCGTAAGGTCATTTAGTTTTTAGACGCATATAGTCGTTATAGAAAGTCCTTAGGTTGAGTTGGCCAGTGTATGCCCACACGTACAGGTCATGGTTTTGGCATGCACCCTACACTAAACATGGACCAATTGCTAGAGTCATTGAACAAGTTGTCCCAGCAGATCGAGTATTTGGTTAAGCGCTATGAACAATATATTGACCAACGCTGTGATCAATTTGATGCGCGCATTATCCAACTAAAGGCCTCCACCGGGACAAATCCCAGCATTAGGGAAGATGGTCAATCTCAGGCAGGTGGCCAGGAGGATAGACCGGTGAATGGAGGTGGCCAAGAAATCAGTCATGGGCGTGCACCCGTACCCCCACCCCATGAGGGACATCAAGACCATTATTTTGAGGGGCACAACATGTGCGGCCTCGTGGCTATAGAGAGTGCACTAGAGGCTCGTGTAGAGTTTACCTACAGAGGCCATTCCGGTAGTTGATGAGCTTCATAATGTTTTTCCTGATGATCTACCGGATGAGTCTCCCCCAAGGAGGGATATAGAGCACACCAGAACATGGGACACCGTAATACCTACAGCCGAGTTTGCATTTAATAATTATGTCGATAGGTCCTCAGGTCTCAGTCCTTATGAAGTCGTTACTGGTTATAAACCTGAGAAACCTATTGATCTTGTTCCTATGTCACTATCCCATAGGTCGTCAGAGCCTGCAGAGTCTTTTGTGCATCACATTCATTCATGGTATCAAGAAATCAGGTAGAAGAGCACTACTAGTAATAAACATTACAAATTTCTGCAGACCAGCACAAATGTTTCAAGGAATTCAATGTAAGGGACTCTGTGATGGTTCGCATCAGGCCCGAGCGGTATCCTCCAGAGGCCATTCGTAAGTTACACGCGCGTAACACTGGACCCGTCAAAATTATAAAACGAAACGGTCTCAATGCGTATATGGCAAATCTTCCACCCTCCATGGGAATTAGTTCCACATTCAATGTGGAGGATCTAGTTGCATTTCAAGGGGCCATTGATGCATTGTCCAGCCTTTCGCCTAACCATCCTGATTCATCAGACCTTTTCCTTGATTCATGGCCCCTCCTGACTCATTTTTCCAGCCTCCACCTCCCATATCTATCCGTCCCGACCCATCTTCCCAGCTACTACGTCCCATACCTACCCCTCCCGACCCATTTTTCCAACCTCTACCTCCCATACCTACCTCTCCTAACCTATCTTCCTAACCTCTACCTCCCATTCCTACCCTTCCCGACCCATTTTCCCAGCCTATGTCTCATACCTACCCGGCCCGGCCCATTTTCTCAGCCTCTACCTCCCATACCTACCAGTCCCAACCTATTTTTCTAGCCTCTACGTCCCATACCTACCCGTCCCGACCCATTTTTCCAGCCTCTACCTCCCATACCTACCATTCCCGATCCATTTTCCCAGCCTCTACCTCCCATACCTAGCCTTCACACACCCAGAGAGGAAATAGAGGATATCCTGGACCATCAGATAGTTTCAACGTCAGACAGCTGGTTTCAGAAGTACTTGATTATATGGAAGTCACGCTCAGCTTCAGACAGCACGTGGTTCCCTGAGGAAAAGCTTCGGAGACTTGATCCTGACATCCTGGAGCGGTTCAGGAGTTTTATTTCGCCAGTGACAAAATCTTCACAGACGGGGAGAATTGATGGGGACATTACGCACACGCGCACTTACGCCGCCCCCCCTGCGCACGTACGCAAGGAAAAGGAGGGCCCCACCATTGATTTGGCTCGATGACGACATCCAGGGAGGGCCTCCTAGCTAGCAGACAAGTTTTGGTTCAGAAAAGTGGGTCTGATAGTCAATAAAAGTCCATCATGGGATCTCATGATCGTGGCCCACTCGTCGGATTGATTTCATTTTTTAGGTTTTGCTTATTGTTATTATTTAGAACATTGTGAACGCTTTAGATTTTCGTGTTTGGTTTTTATTTTAGTTTACTTCATCGCCAAGTAATAGGTTGCGCACATAATGCAAGTTTTTGGGTTATAGGGTTTTCCCTATAAATAGGCACCCCTTGTACTTCTTTAGTCATTCAAGTTTAATAAAAAAATTCCTGCTTTATTTTTCTGCTCTCTTCGTGAGTTGTGGAAGAATTCAAAAATGGGTGCAAAGCCCTCCCTTTTCGAAGGGCTAACTACGATGGTGCGAAGCCACATCGACCCCGATTCATCCCCATCCTCCATCATCTCTTTTCTTCTATCTTCCACCACCATCCATACTTCACATTCGTCATTGGTTGCATCAGTTTCCTTTCATTACAACAGGTTCTCAGATTTCGGTCCGCAGGGGGGTTGAAACTTCGACGAAGCACCACGCCTAGATCAGAGCTCGGATCGACGTCAAAATCGAGGGTTTTGCAGCTCAGGCCTGGCCGACCAAGGCCTAGGAATCTTTTTCCGGATTCTCTCCCCCCTCACACGTGCGGCCAGCCTCAGGCGCACGTGCGCCCACACCTGGCCCGCTGTCCACACGCCGGGAACATTTCGGGTTCAGGTTTTTCCTATTTTCCTTGTTTTTATATACCTAATTGCATGACCCTATACCTAGATTACTTTATCCCTCACTGATTTGCCCTTTTACTTACTCTAGGGTTCCTTGAATTGAGATTAGGGAATCCCTTGGATTAGGGACTGATTTTTATGCATGAGTGGTTGATTTTATTTCCCGTTGACATCGTTTGGCTTATAATTTTTTATTGGTCCAGCCCTAGTCTGTGTCAGCTTGGACCCGCATAGATTCCTCTTCTTAATTGAATGTTTGGATTTTCATGTGGGATGTAAAATTTGTGTGATTGTTTCTGAATTGGTAGGATCAAAGTCTGAAATCTTGCATGTCATATTTAATTTTCCATGTCCTGCATCATATATCCCACACCTCTTGAGCAAATGTGCGATGAATGAAAGAGTGGTTTATCAATTCCTTGTTCCCCATACACATAATACATCAATTCGGGATACCATTACTCTTTTATGCAAGTTGTCAATCGTAAGCACTCGGTTCTTTCCATCTAACCATGTGAATGCCGCAACCATCGTAGGACCAAACAGAGGAGGTGAACACGCATCCCTTGCCATTCTGGCAGGGAGACACCTCCTTATAAAAGGAACGAACAAAGAACTGACCAAATTTGACTTTGGGCCACACACTTGCATCCCTGCTCCAAGAGAGGGCTTAACGCGGCGGAGCCTCTCTAGAAGCCAAGCGAGTTCCTTCACTTCCACATCCAATAAGTTCCTTTTGCAGGAGGGGACCAGAGTCCAACATCTATCTAAAAGCATAAAGCCACGGTAATATGCACTTCAGTTAATTTGAAACTTTTTATCGTCTTACAAATACTTAAACATAGTGATGCAGATATCACACCACCACTTCGTATATATCAGAGACGTAGGTGTTGACAGGCTACATCGGCACTTTCACTTTAGCTAGGCAACTAATGGTGATCACTAGTGGTCATCGGCGAGCATTAGAACAACATGGATGACATGGATCATATTTGGAGATCATCTCACTGTTGATCATGGTCTACATGATTGTCCATCCATTGGATCGTCTTGCGTCCCATCATGAGACCATCCGATGGTTGGATTATGTTGGGCCATTTTGTTAGTTAGTTCTTTTATGTTACTTGATGATGTTGACATTTTAGTTTGTGATTGGACTTTTGGGAGGGTAGATTAGACTTTTTACTTTTCAGGACATAATTAATATTTTTGTTTTTGTTACTTAAAGGGTAAAATTGTCATTTCAACCAAATTTTGCTATAAAATAAAGCAAAAGGGGACGTTTAGCCCTAATTGTGAATTTGGAGAAATTTTTGAGGAGGCTTCGTAGAGTTCCTTTCGTCATTTCATCTTCCTTCATTGTTGTGAAGGCTAGATCTTTGGATAGAAGCCTAGAGGGTGTGAAGCCACTCTATCCTTCGTCCCTAAGATCCATCCTCTTTCACTTCATGTTTGATGTTTGTAGGTGGTAGATTCCTTTGAACCTTCAAATCCAAAAAGGTAAGATTTTATCTTTCATTGTCCTCTTTTGAAATTTATTTATTTTTACCTAATCCTAAGGGCCACCTCATTCCTTCTCATTATTATCGGACCCAACTCATCCGTGGATTCCAAAATTTCACCTATTGAGCCCGGATTGTTCCTATGCTAATTGGAAAATCTTTATCGTCCTTGGGCCGTATTTTCCAAGCGTTTTGTTTGATCAAAGGGCTGATGACTGTGATTTGGCCTCATATCATACCCGTCATCTCTTGGGCCTCACATTGTTTGCATGTGCATCACATTTAACTTGATGATTTTCTTTTATATAACTTTGATTTTATATTAGATCTCAGTCACATAGTTGGATCTGCATCATTCTACATCACATAGCCTCACAAAACTCAAAAAATGTAATGCCTCTACCTTCTAGAACAACCCCCGTTTATAGAACCTAAAGCAACATCCTAAAATCCTCATTAGATCTTCAACAAGGTTTTTATTACTATTATATGTATTCCATATCAGTCAAATCTATCCAAAATAACAACAAATGAATTTACAAAGATTTTGCCAAATTGTAATGGCCTAAAAATGTCGTATGCAAAATCTATAAAATCAGCCCCCAAGATCTTTAAAGAATCAACAAATTATCAACTGGGATCCTCCAAAGATTTGCAGACCTTGAAATTTATGCCCCAAAATTAGCAGCAAATAGCCTACACATTGAATACATGTCAGCCTCATGGTGGGCATTGGGCCTATATGATTTCCATACGGTTGGAAAGAACTAGACTCGGATGAGCTAAATGCCTCATACTATTAGAGGTCCAGATCCATTCTTTTCAATTCGTTGCCTTTGGTCTTGTGCATTTAGAATAGAGTTTGTTCAATTCACCAAGTATTGTTTGTAGTGACCTCATCTGGGGTTGGAAATCTGCATGGGTCACACTTGTTTGATTTCTTCCTTTTTCTTTAGGAGCTATCTGGCTACATTAACAATTTCGTCTTGCATATCAACCACCTCACCATTGTACTTGGTCATATTGAATGTCAACAAAATATCTAATTCACCTGATAATTCATGGGCTTAGTTACCCACCTACCTCTGGATATGGCATGGACCAATTTTCTCAGATTTGACCTAGTGGTAAGTTCCTTTTGAAAACTTTTCTTTACATAGGTAAACCATAATCTGGTTGCCTTCTTTATGCTCTTTATGCATCTTCTCTTGGTGATGTTCATTCCTAAAGTTGACTTGTCTTCTCCTTCCTCCCCCCCCCCCCCCCCCCGGGTTCTTTTTGTTCATTCCAACTTCTGGAAGCCGAACGTCTTTCTTTTTCTTATTTTGACCTTAATATGCCAAACAACTTGTCTTTGTTTATCAAATGTTGGAAGTTGTCTCATTGGTTGCAATGTGATATTAACACCATCACCGATGAAGGAATTGTTATTAGCTTAAGTCAAATGCACCATACCTCGGTTCCACAGCCATGGTCCTTTGAACAAAACGTGGCATATATCCATGGACTACGTCACACCCAGTGTTTTAAATAGCAGTAGCATGATGCGTAGCGCTCAGCCCTCTATAGCGTGTAGCGTAAATACGTAGCATGTAGCGTAAGCTACACGATACTTCTATTTTTTAATTTAAAAGTAAGATAAATATAATAAATAGTGAAAAAAAAGGAAAAAAGTTATAAAAATGCCTAAAAGATGATTCATTTTATCAATTCTAAGCATGTTAAAAAAAGTTATTAGTTATCATTTATCAAAAGCCAATCCACATATATAAGCCCAATCAAATAATTATCACATCAACAACTTTCTAAGCAAACCACTTTAATTAATAATGTCTAATTGAAACCACAAGTCATAATTATGAAAAGAAATAAAAATCCTATAGGTTAAAAGTATCAAGTATAATATAAGTGTCACATTCCTTAACATTAAAAACAAAGAAAATGTGAAAAAAATAATAAAAAAATACATTGTAGCTTATGCTACGGACGCTACGCGCTACATAGCTGTAGCTTACGCTACGACCCCTGTAACGTATGCTACAGGGGATTTACGCTATTTAGGACGCTACGTAGCGCTACGGCCACGCTACGCTACGGGCGCTATTTGAAACACTGGTCACACCACACTTCATCTTTGTAATTAGGCCCGATAGAAAGGTAAACCAAGTACGTCGAGTCGACACAGATGTCACCCCTTTTCTTGAAGCCTATTATGGGTGTGGATGCTTATGCTCTTTAAGATTTAATTTATCCACCATTTCTTTTAACACTGTGTTCTCACTGTTTTCACCATTTATCATGCATATCCTCTCACTAGAAGTGTAGGCGGTCAAAAGATATTGCAGTCAACCATCACACTCATTAATCACCCAATGCATCGATAGCTGTTGGATAACCAGCATCTCCCCACTACCTCCATCCACATTGGCTACATCTTGAACAACCTGTGCCCCAACATCATTTAATGTTTTTCATACTCCAATGATGTGTCATGCTCTACTTACCCAAATTATGGACTGTTGTGAACAATTTGGAGTGTATTCGGCATATTCTCCTTGGCCAAATTCACTTAACTACAGACTGATGTGAATGACATTTAAAAGAATGATGTCCTGGCTTCTCACACTTAAAGCACGTGAAATAGTGTTGCTTTCTTCTACCCCGGGTGCAATAATTCCTTGTCCATTACCACCTACCTTTGAGTTGGAGTTTGGCCTCACCGTTGGACGTTGGCCTACCTTCCCTCGATCGGTGGAGGTTCCCGTGGTCTTCTTATGTGGGAAGTTAACATGCTATGCTATCATTCATGAGGGTCCTTGCGAGATGCCAAATCATCTCCCCGAGTTTCCAATTAATTCTCTTGCTATCCTTGCAAGTGTGCATGTGTTGATCATTTTACACATCTTTATAAGTCGATTCATTCCTTATCTGTGCAAGTTACGACCATTAAGATATCTTGATTTTTTATTTTTTATTTTTGGTTTTCACACTCATGGAACCCCACCCCGTGATAGTCAAGGTGTGGAATTCCTGGGTATATTCATCACTGATTTATTCCCTTGACGAATATTGTGACATCTTTGATAGAGGTCACAGGCAAAGTCATGGGGTGAGAACTTCCTTTTTAATCTCTTATTTATTTATTTTTCCCCAAAGAAGTTACTCTATCCTCCCCTTGATAGATTCGTTTGGCTTGAAGACCATTCCTCCATGCTAATCCTTGACGAGAGAACTTCATGGACACTAATTTAGCCTTCCACTTGTTAGTGATTTCCTTGCAGCTGAACACCATCTGCATATACACGACCATAAAATTCTTGAAGTTTCATCCTAATTTCGGGTTCTCTTCACATTCCAACAATTGAAGGATCTGATCAATGGCGCCTTCACTAGCCAGGGCCAGCCAATGTTGGTTCGTGGTGGGGACCTTCCCATACATGTCCTCATACTCCAAATTCAGTTTTGGGATTCCATCTAGTCCGGATTTCTTTCACTTGATTAGCGAGATCACCTACCATATGCGGGAGTTGATCAACCAAGGGTAACTTGTGCGAACTCCTCTTCTGCCACACCCTTTGGAGCCATTGGGAGATGATTTATGATGGAAGTCCACCAACAATCACTTGCTTTGATGCTGGTAATTGAATCAATGAGACTTCGGTACCCGAATCCCAAGAATTGACGAAGAACATCATATCCATGATTATTGGAGTGGAGGTATAAACACTTCATTGAAATTGGAAATTTTCACTTCTCACAAATGCTCAAATATAACTTCACAAAACCTAGAAAATGTAATGCTTTCTAGAACAGCTCCTATTTATAGATCCTACAGAGACACCCTAAAATCCTTTTAAATCTTTCACAAGACTCCCAACTATTGGGTTGATTCCATATCCATCAAACTAAAATCAGCACAATCTTCAACTAGAATCCTCCACATATAAGCAATTACAGCAGACCTTGAGATTGAGACCCAAAAATCAGCAGCAAACAACCCAAATTTGACACGCTGGGCTCTTGGTGGACCTTGGGCTTGTGTCAAAAGGAGCCATACCATAATTATAATATAAAGGCATAGCAGATAAACCAAAGGTGCTGAGAGAAAGCCTACAATGATGACTAGGAAAATTAACGCTTTAGCTCTACAATGATGGCTCGGAAAGGGTTCAAAATTTTGGTTTTGGAAAGATTGCTGGGTGGAGAAAATTCCGCTTAGAGACAAATTCCCCTTAATTTTCTCTCTTGCTCCAAATCCAGATATCATGGTCGCCGATTGCTATTCTGTTACTGCTGGGAAGTTGGTGTGGTCAGTGGACTGTAGAAGAAACCTTCAAGATTGGGAGGTCCACATAGGGCTCAACCAAATCCTCAAATCGATGATGCGTTGCTCTGGACACAATGGATAAGTCCAGCAAATTCACAGTCCGTTCTCTCTGTGCAGCTGGACCATCCTCCCATCTCCGCAGACCATCTCTGCCCCCCCCCTTCCCAAGTTTATCGCGTTCAGCTGGCTGGTCATTTTGAAAAAAATTCTGACGGTGGATAATCTTAGAAAGAGAGGCATGTGTTTGGTGAACATTTGTTTATGTTGCATGAAGGCGGAGGAGTCGGTGGATCATTTGCTGCTTCATTGCCCTTTCATTTCTCCTATTTGGGCTGATTTTAATCTTCGTTTTGAAGTCAATTGGTGCCCTCCTGTTTGTGTCTCTTCTCTTTTTTCGGATTGGAATGGGGTAAAGCTTGGTAAGAATCGATCCATTTTGTGGAGAATGGCCCTTCTTGCTACTTGGTGGAGCGTTTGGGAGGAAAGAAATGGTAGATGTTTTCGTGGTACTTCAAATTCCACTGATTGGGTGCTTTCTAGAGCTAAAGCATTAATTTTTGAATGGGCCACCCATGTTGAATCCATTAAGGAGTGAGATCTCCTGTTTCTTGGTTTTTAGCCTTTGCCTGCTATCTCAGCAGTCTCTGCTGCTGTTTTTTTTTTTTGTATCTTTTCCTTCTTTTAATGAAATTTCGTTATCTTTCAAAAAAATAAATATTTGGCTGTAATAACAACAATGTCGCCAATGACGGTGAGCTGGATCAGCCAGTAACCTGACACATTTGTAAAAGATGCAATATTCTTTGGGCATTCTACACAATTCCAATCCCCATTCAAAAAATTGCTGAATGTATCCTACCCCCATTCTATGAATCTCCCAATGTTTGCCCCTCCAGTAAATTGGACTGGCCTAATGGTCACATGCAGAAGATCTGAAACTACAGAAAGCTCATTTAACTTAGAGATTTGTACTCCCGGAAGGATTTTAACTTCCTGTTGTTCTCTTTTTACTTTGCGTCATAGTTGCATCTTTTTCATGTAAGCGATATCTCTTCATGTATTAATATAATCATTCTTTACTCAATTTCCTTTGGAATGATGATATTATGCATAGTTTGTTACATTTGAATAGCTTTTATTACCATCATATTTAAGTCTGAAAGGGAGGCCTCCAACTTGGACCTTAGTCCAAGTTGATTGGGTTGGTCATGATCGATGCACCTGAGTTGTCAAAAACTTTTGTAGAACTCAGCCAAGTATATCATCCACTGCTTCTTTTTTTGTTCTTTTTTCTTTTTTATTGAAAAGCAGAAGCCAAATTTTGGCCTGGTCATCTTTGAGAGAGAGATTGAGAGAGGGAGAGAGATGGCCATTTACTCTTCACTTATCGTTCTCCTGATCTTCACTACCCTTTGTTTCTTACCCATCCAATCGGTCCCCCCTTCTGTTTCGAAGAGATTGCATCAATTTGTGCAAGTCAAATGCAATTTTTTCCCCAAGTCAACTTTGATTTTGTACATAATGAGTATAAACTTAGCTGTATGTTTGGCGCATACCTATATATTCAATCTTACAATATTATACTACTCGTTCTCTTTGATATTTCAGTTTAAAAAGCTGTTTGAGTTATTTTTTCCCCCTGATATAGGCGTGAAAGGGTGAAGCGCAAGAGAGCTGAATCAACCAGTGAAGCTGTTCAAACTCCTCCAGAGGCGTCCACAAATGAAAAGCAGCAGCCTGATTTAATAGAACTCTCAAAGGATCTTCCTTCGGGATGGCAGGTATTTTTCATGCGTCTTTTTTTCTTTTTTCTTTTTTTTTTTCAAAACCTTCAATGGAATTAAAAAAAAAAAACCAAAGCATAGATGGATAACGATAAAAAAGGCAAACCAACGAGGAGATGTTTTGGATCGTGTGTTAGTCGTCGTATTGAATGACTAGAAAGGAGAACAATGCCCAACTGAGTAATCAACCTATGCGACAACTGGGGCTGTCAACAGGCCGAGACAGGCATATCTGGGGCCACCTTACTGGCCAGTTGTCTGGTCCCGGGCTTAACTTTCAGGTCCGACAAACAAGCATAATGGGCCAGGTTCAGGGAGGGAACATGTTTACATTTTAGGCCCTACTTTGCAGGGCCTGAATCTGGCACATGTACCATAGGATCAGTCACCTATTCAGTATATGTTCTTGTGGCCCACACTGCAGGAAAAGCGATGTTGTGTCATCATCCAAATGTAAAACAGCAACATCTGCAGACGTCCCCATCTACGCACACAAAATGCAAAATATGTATGTTCATGTCCAGGTATGGGCGTGCTCGTCTTGTCCACTCATCCAAGCGACACTAATATCTTAACCTTCCCCTGGATAAGTCATAGCAAGTTGATGAAAATGAACAATTACAGATGATCCGCAGTTAACTGTTCCCTGACAATTAGGTTCTTTTTCTTTCTGGGATGAGACTCACAAGTGAACAATTTGGATGACCAAAAAGTGCAGCCCGCATTACGGTTCAGAGCAATATGTGCAAGTAAAGATTGAATGTTTTCTCTTAATTTTTATTGGATATAAAGTGACTATTACATTGAAAATCATTATCTTACATTGAATCCAAATATCATGGATTGATCGATAAAAAAATCATATGAATAATACCAGAAAACAATGAAAAGAATGAGATGAGGGAAAGTGACTTTATCTTAAGAGTCATGCAGGCATGTGTCTAACATGCACATCTCTAATAAAACTTTTTTTTTTTTTTTTTTTTTGTTGTTGTTCTCTTTGTTACATATCTAGGGGGATGAATCTGCTTTTCTTTTCTTTTCTTTTAAAGGGTAAGAACTTTTATTGAAAAAGAGCTAAGCTGGCGCCACAGATTGCAAACAAACAAAGCAGAAAATCTAAATTACTATCCTCTAATGACTTTACATTAGAAGCCTATCCCGAAAAAAAGATTTTGCCCTAAGGAATGCATCTGCTTCCTTACTAGCATTATGAAAGCACCTACTATTTCTTTTCCCCCAAATTGCCCAGCAGATGACCAGAACAATCATCCTCCATATAGAGGGATGCGCATCTCCTTTGATGTCTTAGATTACTTAAATACGGGTTAGATGACACTTAGCTTTTCGGGAAATTTCTTGTAAGAGGTTTGCAAAGCCCAGACATGTCTACAAGGCACACTATCTACACCCCACCATAATAACCAAGCAATCTGCAATTGGTCCTATCCATTGCAGTTCAGATTTGCAATCATATTTTGGTATTTGTGCCATTTGTTCCCGAACCACCCAAATTCATTGAATTGGGAATCTGCAAGCATTTCAGAATTTGAGTTTTTGAAATTCCATATTGGAATGCATGTTAAGATTTGACAGTGGCAGCCCACCAACTCTCCATGCATTGTCATTCCTTGCTCTTCAACCCAAAGAAAAGAAAAGAAAAGAATAAAAGAAGCTGTATACTACTACCTCATTTTATCTGATTCTTCTTTTCTTGTTGTTTGGATGCAGGTCTACTGGGATGAATCCACAAAACAGGTGTATTATGGAAATACCATAACCTCAGAAACAACTTGGACAAAGCCCACCAGATGAGACGGTTGCCATTTCCTCCCTAACAAGTGTAGAAAGGACTGTTTTGTTCCCCTTTTTAGAGCCCTGGTAATCTTTCCGATAAAAGGGTGCCTAACCTCACTCTGATCGGTTTTGATTAGGCGGTTGGCCCAAAGTAGATGTGGACCTCACTCCCTTACCTGCACCGATCAGACTCTGTACGTGCTTTGTTCTCAATCGTGCTTAAGGGCAGCATTTTGCTGGCGCATATAGGAAGTGTTGTAAAGGCACGCTTTTTAGTCTTCTCCTCGAGAGAATGAGTGTAACATTTACAGGAAGCAATCTCAGTTATTTTTGCATTCTTTCATCTGTTCCCTGGTGCCTCCAGGTACAAGCCACAAAAGCCAAGTCGTATTGTAACCCCAGATATAGATCTGGAGTGTATATGAGATCCAACCTGCCTTTCATGGGCCATCTAGTTAATTTGAAACGGTCCAATCTTCAACCTGGTTGACCACCCAGTGGACCTTTGGCTTGACCCTTCCCTCTTAAAAGCCACATTGATCTGACATGTCTTATAAGGACCCTTGTGATGGAGCGATCCTCACCTTACGAGTTCTTGCTCAATGGCCTATTTGGAGTCATTTGGACCTGGTGTACTATCCAGATCATAGGTGAATCATCTGGTTTTGTTTGTACAGAGTTCATGCATTTGGCTTTGTATTTGGTACGTCGAGCTTCTTCAAAGGATAATACACGCCCAAAATGAGAAACAGTCAAAACGATATAAGGGTGGAAATGTTCCAATCTAAGTGATTTTAGCTTTTTGTCATCTTGCTTTGTTTCAGACCGTTGAAATGAAGGGCCCGAATCCAAAGCTTAAAGCTCCAATATGTTGCATTCTGGCAAATCTCATGTCCACTTGAAAAAATGCACTGGGCCATAGATTTTGAATCAGTTGAGCTTGTGCCTATAAGCTTATAAAAGTATTTTGCAAATGGAAAAATACGAAGTAGAAAAGGAGAATTGGTATATTAGAAAGTAAAGCCATCTATGCAAATGATTTTTTTTGAAACTAAGACCCGATGGCCAGCTGCCTACCATTGTGGGTGGCTGGGTCCAACCACCAGTGCACCTAGTCAGGTCCCCGGTCCAGCCTGGAATCTGCTTTAACAAGAATAGCAAAGAATAGCAAGGAACATTTGTTTTTTTCAAGTAGAGGCAGTGTGATTGGAGTTTTCTCCTCTTAGAAAACAGATTACCCAATCAGGGAGAGAACCTAAAACAAAAATTACGCAAGTTACATAATCTTTGGCATTCAACTGGTTTTCTTATATGATCCATTTGTTTAGAACAATGCAGTTCACCCGATAAATGGGACGGCCTGATTTTTTGTCCAGGCGTCTCCACTGTGGGACCCACATTGCAGTTCACGTGATAAGTGGGACAGCCTGTTTTTTTTTGTTGACTGAAAACTGCTCACGAGCAGCCTATTTTTAACCAACGCGCACACACACACACACAGCTGGCCTATTTTTAACTAACACACACACACCCGCACGTGCATGCACAGACAGGCTTGGGTGGACCCCAACCATCATGTGCACTACTTCCATGTCTATGGGGCTGATTTTTTGGCCATGGGCCTAACTTGGGATGACTCATCCTGTGGGCAGGGCAGATTTCACATAAACATCATCATGAGGCCTGCAAGTACTTGAATGATAATTACTTCGATTAGTGAGGTAGCTTATTGAAAGCTATTAAAAAAAAAGAGGCATTGAATGTATATTCCATAATAAGCAGGTAGTTTTTTTTGTAAAATTCCATCATCATTATTATTAATTGATAATAATAATAATAATTATTATTCTTGTTGTTATTTTGTGTGCACCTGAGAGGGGAGGTCCATGTACCAAAAATCTCCTATACTGGTGGAATTGTCACCTTGATCACTAACCAACAAATGGTAGAAATGCTAGCATTTAAAAAAAAAATAAAAATTTCCCACTTTTTAACCGAACAAATCAGCCAAGTCAGTGAGTCAAAAAACGATGTACATACCATCATGTATTAAGACGAATAATTTCATGCATGTCATTTTGTAGGCATTGTGGTGCGACCCTTTTTTCCAGAGAAATTATCCACTACACAAGTCGCCATCAAATGGGTCAGCATGTAAAATCATCCACAACGTGAACCGACAGTGTCAGCATCTCACCCCCTTCTTGCTTCCATCAGTTGAAACGTCAGCCATATAATGCACGCCATGGCTCTTGGGTACCCTTCGATTTCTCTTTCAGATTCCAGTGGATCCTGTCTCTAGAGAAGCACAATCCCAACTTGCCTGCCAAGAACTCTCCCAGCTCGTACAGTGCCTGAGAATGTGAACAATAAGTAATCAGATGAACTGAATCTCCCTTCTTTTTCCCCCTTTGGTATTGTACTTATATTATTTTTTATCTAGTTGTATTTACATGGATACATATTTTTTCCCATATCTGTAATCTTTCACATGAGGTCCACTAATTCCACGTATATAACCCTAGCCCCTCTATGCGTTGCCAGATATGCCAAGATGCCACCTGCGTCAATCATCCAACCAGTCCATGAGATGGCTTCCACTGTTCAAATGCCATGGCCCAAAAGTCAAGTCGGTCTGCTAGCTGAGTGGGCCACAATTTCCAAAACAACTGACCACTTTAAAAAAACTTGTACCCAAAATTTTAAAACGTCCATTGTTTTGTGAACCATGGCTAGGACTGTAACTTGGGTTCAGGTTGGGTTGTCAAGGTCTCAGGTTGGGTTAGGGTTGGAAAACACCAACCCGATTTGAAATCGGGCTGAGTGAATTTGGGAGGGGTTGGGAATAATCACATGTATTTGGGTCAGGTTAGGGTTAAGTATAAAGGAATTCAGGTTGGACACCTACAGTTAGAATCTCGGACTGGGTTGTGGATCCGGTTCCCTTAGAGGTCAGGTCGGGCTCGGGTTGATCCTGAACCCAACCTAACCTGCCCGAGTTGCACTCCTAACCGTGGCCCACCTGACCAGTGGACCAGCATATTTTTGGGGCTTAGCATCTAGATGATGGATCAACTTAGGGACCGCGCATTTGGCAACACATTGGGGGGAAGTGTGCCGGCTTATACACTGGCATGTGGAATTAGGAAATCATCATTTAATTTGGCATGTTTGGCTTGCTGAATCGTCATGCCAAGATGGAAATTAGAATCCATGCCTATCCTACAAATACAGTATAGATACATTACAAATACCTTTGAAATTTCTATGGTTATATCTAGAACAGATAAAGCTTAAAACAATATACATAATGCAATCTAGAGATTGGAAGCAGCAACAGAATGCTAAAGAGGGGGAAAAAAAATAAGACAAACGGTAATCTGAAAGAAATTTGAATTAATATTGCTGTTTTCAAGTATTTTTTTTCCCCTTTCATATAACCAAAAGAGTTAAGGAAAAGAGTGTGTGCTCGTATCTCCACCACCCAAAATTGGTAGGAAGGAACCTAAAAATGCATTTCAAAATGGATAAAGGAGATGCAAGCATGCATTTCTTCGGCTTCTTTTTCTATTTTGGTAAATGGATCGCCACAAGGTTTTTTTAAAGCTTCTAGGAGACTTAGATAGGGGACCCGTTGTCTCCCCTTTTGTTTGTGGTGATAGTAGAAGCTTTAAATAGAGTGCTAGCAAAAATTCAAGAAGTCAGTCTTATATTGGGTTTCAAAGGATCGCCTTAAGGGGACTGTGTCTCTCATTTGCAGTTTGAGGATGATCCCCCTTTTTTTTTTTTTTTTTTTTTTGCGATGCAGAAACTCCAATGGTAGACAACCTGAGGAATATATTAGGATGTTATGAGGAAGTTTCAGGTTTAAAGATGAATGTTAGAAAGGGCGAGATGTTAGGAATCGGTCTATCCAAGGAGGAAGTTTCAGGTTTAAAGATGAATGTTAGAAAGGGCGAGATGTTAGGAATCGGTCTATCCAAGGAGGAAGTTTCCGGTTTTGCAGTATTGTTCGGGTGCTGTGTTGGTACATGCCCTTCTTCTCATTAGGGTCTTCCATTATGTTTGGGAAAACCAGCAAAACATGTTGGGTAAGGTAACTGAAAAACTAAATGGTAGAGTCGACATCTATTGCTAGGAGGGCGAACAACGGTTATCAAAGCAGCATTATCCAATCTTCCTCCCTATTTCATGTCTTTGCTCAAATGCCCAAGGTCTGTACTGGACAAGTTGGAGAAGCTGAGGTGCGAATTCTTGATGAGGGGAGTTGAAGATTGACATAAGTTTCATCTTCTCAAGTGGGGAGAGGTGTATGAACCGATATTTGAAGGTGGAGTGGGTATTCGGGTGTTAGAATCCATGAAAGTGGCATTGTTAGAGAAGTACCAATGGAGGTTTTCTACTGAAGAAGGTAGGCTAAGGGAGGTTACAGTTTCAAAATATGGTGTACAATTGGGGGGGGGGGGGGGGGGGGGGGGGGGGGGGGGTGGGGGGCAATCACCTCTATTGGTCTGTCATTCAAGCAAGGATTGATTTTCTCTATTGGAGATGGGACTCATGTCTGATTTTGGGAAGACCCTTGGTGTGGGGACAGTCTGTTGGAATGAGAGTTTCCATTGTTGGCAAGGTTGGCCCCACCTAAAAATATGCTTGTAGCTAGTTGCTACTTTCTTCATGGCGGCAATGGTGTTTGGTGTCCTCCTTGTTGGAGGGATTTATCTAACAAGGAGGCAGATGAATACACCAAATTGTTGGAGCGATTACAAAATATTCATCTCCTCGATTCTTTTGGATTCTCCGGTATGGAACGCTTCTTCATTGGGAAAATTCACAGTTCAAGCCTTCTACAAGTTAATATGAAAATCATTGACCTCTTCAAGTAAGGAATTCTTTCATGGTTTCTTGTTCTATGGAGCTCCAACTAGGGTGACAGCTTTTGCATGGTTGAAAGGGCGAAAGACAGTCTTAACCATAGATAACCTTTAGAAACGGTCCATGGTTCTTCCCAACATTTGCCTCGTGTATGAATGATGTAGAGTCAATAGATCATCTCTTTCTCAATTGCTCCTTTAAGATGCAAGTTTGGATCGCATTTCTACTTTTATTTGAAGTTGCTTGGGTAATGCCTTCTTTAGTAAATGCACGTTTTTGGGCTTGGCTTGAAGGGATCCTAGGAAAGGATGAATTGGTCATTTGGCGCATGGTCTTGCTAGCAATTTTGGGGAACATCTGGAAGGAATGAAATAGAAAGTGCTATCTCAACAGTACAGGTTCGTGGGAGGAGGCAGTTTGGAAGTCTAAAAGAGATGTTTTAGAGTGGGCATCTGGGGTAAAGAATGTAAAGTTTTGTCTTTGATCAGGTCGAAATATGAGGCTGTATTCTTTTCCGCTTTGACTTTTGTCCTAGCAGCTTATTAATAAAATTACAGTACTCTTCAAAAAAAAAAAAAAAAAAAGGACAAGAATAACCTTTTTGATAGACAACATTGAGAACCTCTCAAGTCCAACTGGTTGGACTATAAGTTATGGTCCCCACCCAGCAGATTAACTTCCAAACTATCATGTGGGCACAGCATCCAACCCATCCAATCAGTTGGCCCAATCAAGAGTATCACCTTGTGCAAAAATCATCCGCATGCACTCATCAATGTGGACTACCCTTGTACTTTGCTATTTATCAATGGCAAGAAATTGTTTTCTATGGTGTGACCCACCTGTGAGTAGATGGGGCTGATTTTTTGCACAAGGAGATCCTTACAGTGGGGCCAGCCTATTGAAAGGTTGGATGGATGTCACATGAACTAAATAGGTTGGAAGTTATCATTGGGTGGACTATAATTTGTGGTCCAACCAGTTGGACTTGAGACCTCAACAATAATAACCTGGGTGTGAGGAGGTTGGGAAAATATGAAGGTAGTTTTGTCATACCATATGGTACTTTTTCTTTTTTATAAATTCAGGCCTCATTGCATCATAACCAGATGCGCTATCCAGCTGGAGACATATGGCAACTGGATTACTTCAATAGTCCAGGCCATTTAATGCAACTTTGATTAAGAAGTAAAGGAGCTCATGGTAATTTGCAAAACAGGATAAAAGGGCAGAAAGTAATATTTGCAAGAAATATCTTGCCAAAAGAATAAAGAGGAATTTAGATGATCCCCAAGCCAGGATATGCATGGTATGCTTGGGAATAGAGTTTGTTCAAGTAAGTCCAATGTCAGTCATCCAGATCATAGTTCCATTTGGCCGACTGTTGATGGACCATTTTCCAGAAGGATTCCAGATTGGAACATTTAGCCACCAACCTTGGTCCTTTCCGTTGAATGTGGACCATTGCTGCATTTCACTTCTTAACTGTCTATGTGCCGGCCACAAATTGAAAGGTTAAAATTGTCATATTCCAATAGATATTTTTGGGCATGGTCTATCGATGATTGTTCCGAACAGACCAATGGTCCAGGTCTCCAAACAATGGGCCCCACTTGAACTTTTTTTTCTTGAAAAGTATCTACTTGAACCGTGCTGGTTAGAAGTGAGTTGGTACAAGTTGAAGTTTCTAAAAGGGCAAGGGGAAGGCCCAAATGGACGTGGGTAGAGGTGGTAAGAAAAGATGTGATGGCCTATGGTTCTAACTGAAGTTATAACCCTTGATAGGGTGGAATGGTGGAATTGGAATATGTAGCCAACAGCAAGTAATTGGGATAAGGCTTAAATGATGATGATGATCCACTTGAACATAATTGAAAACTCAAGGATAGAATGTATATCCTCACAAGTAAAAGAGGGAAAGTAACTTGAATATCAGGGGGTGAGAAGGCTAGTTAGACTCCTTCAAATGACAGGAATAACCCTGGGTCCTACCATTGAGTTTCCTTCTATTGACAAGACTGACAAATGTCCTTGTTAGTTTTGCCAAGCTGAGCCCCTAAAACTGCCAATGAAACCAAGGTTTGTTTTTGTTAAGAACAAATCCTGTTTCCAAGCAATTTAAGCTGTTTCCGTTACTAGATTTTGCAATTTATCATTATCATTGATCCTAAGAGCTCAATTTTTTTTTTTAAAAAAAACGGAAAAAGAAAAAGAAAAAGAAAGAAAGAAAGAGAAATCACAAGTTAATAAAGCAACAATAAGAACAAGAGAAAGGCAAGCAAAATTACCAAACTCCCCGTCACAACCACAAGCCCCAAACGTGTTTTTAAATTTTAATTTAAAAAATCCCATAACAGAGATATAGCAAACATCTCAGAGTTTCCATGACTGATATTCAAATTTTCCTGCAACTTTTTTGCCATCTCTCATAAGTTGAAGAAATTTCTATAATATATGAAATTACATACCTCAAGCTCTTGATCTGTAGTTCCTTCAGCTTGGCGTTGACCACTTGATCCAACGAGAACAGCGGTCGGGAGCCCCAAGACACAGACCAACTCCAGTAAGCAGGCGAGAGTCTCACAAGCAACCTGCAATGATGGTGGTGCTTCTTGGATTCCGGCAACCACAGCCTCAGTGAAGTCCGTTTTTGGGCCTATCTGGGCACCATAAACTGTAATTTTTCGGTCAGCCTGTGTTAAATTTGTCATTTCGCGCCTTAGTTTTTGTGCTGCCACAATTAATGGGAGTACAATTGTAGGTAAATCTGAGGAATTTTCTCCAATGATAGATGCCAAAACTCCATTAACGGCATAAGCAGCAACTGGCGGCTCATAGTTTTGCAGAAGCACTATGGACACCTGAAAAGATCAGGAACTCAGATTTATCTGCTTAGTATTGTTATCAAGGATGAAATCTTCTGTAATGATTTACTTAGAACTGTTAAATGGAATTTGATTTCTGGTGAAGTTAAAATATCTTCTTTGATGATCTACTTAGAAATATATAATGGAATAAGATTTCCACTGCATTTAGATTAACACATACGCAGCACACACGCGCACACACTATACACACACTACACACCAGTGTTTTAAATAGCGGTAGTGTGATGCGTAGCGCGTAGCGTAAATACGTAGCGTGTAGCGTAAGCTACACGATACTTCTATTTTTAAATTTAAAAATATGACAAATATAATAAATAGTGAAGAAAAAGGGAAAAAATATAACAATGCCTAAAAGATGATTCATTTTATCAATTATAAGCATGTTAAAAAAAGTTATTAGTTATCATTTATCAAAAGCCAATCCACATATATAAGCCAAATCAAATAATTATCACATCAACAACTTTCTAAGAAAACTACTTTAATTAATAATGTTTAATTGAAACCACAAGTCACAATTATGAAAAGAAATAAAAATCTCATAGGTTAAAAGTATCAAGTACAATACAAGTGTCACATTCCTCAACATTAGAAACAAAGAAAACGTGAAAAAATAATAAAAAACTAAAATATTAAAAAAATACATTGTAGCTTACGCTACGGACGCTACGCGCTACGTAGCTGTAGCGTACGCTACGACCCCTGTAGCGTGCACTACAGGGGATTTACGCTATTTGGGATGCTACGTAGCGTTACGGCCATGCTACGCTACGTAACGTACGCTACGGGCGCTATTTGAAACACTGCTACACACACACATAATTGGGATACAATTGCTACCAAATCATGGAAGTTGATAAGCTGGCCAAATCATAGACTATCTTTGACAATTTGCAGTAAGTTGGAGTCTTGGAGACTACCTGTCAATCCGCATAACACAAAAACTAATGTTTTTTTCTCCTGTCTGAAATCGTTTCAGTCAATGTATTACAATCTGTTGTATTTTCGCTCCATTACCCAAGTAGCATCCATAGATTCTTCTTCTTGTAGCCTATTGGTTTTTTTTCCTTGAATGAAAATAAAATTTTATAGAAAGAAAGCACCAAAGAAAAAAGCTAAGGCGCACAAATCATCAGCCCAAACAAGAGAGAAATTACAATTTACAATAATCAAGAACCTTTAAGCAAGAGTCCCATCCCACCACATCTAGCTTTGCTCTACTGAAAACCTCCATCACCGAACCACTTATTTTGAAAGCATTGACTATTCCTTTCACCCAAATAGACCCTTTGGTTAAAAGCAATAACAGCTTCCATCCCTTAATGCTTTC
The DNA here is from genome assembly GCA_021015155.1 of Magnolia officinalis. NCBI lineage: Eukaryota > Viridiplantae > Streptophyta > Magnoliopsida > Magnoliales > Magnoliaceae > Magnolia > Magnolia officinalis. Next base: position 7,293,165 of record JAJHSJ010000015.1, on the reverse strand, counting down.
CTGCATTTCTCCTAATCAAACGGTAGAGAGGGGAATCTGTCATAATATGGGTCAATGGTTTGTTTTCTCCTCATTTGCTAACATATCATTTCCACATACTCCATACCCTTATCTATGTTATATATAATGCTAGTGGTTTTGAACATTTTTGCCCTTATAATTAGTCTTATGATGCGGACATCAGTGGTGCACCCTTTAGAGTGTACCAAAGGAGGAGGTGTCGCCGACAGAGTACCGGAGCGGGGTAGTTGATGTGGATGGACGTTGGGTCCATCAGACCCATTTTCTGACGCGCTACGAGTGCAGGAGCGGCATGATCGCACCCTGACCATAGATCCATGGGTCAGATTTCACACCCTACCACACGAGTGTTTTAGTTTTAAGCGTTTTTGTTCTTTTCCCTATTTCAGGGGCTTTATTACACTTTCTTTACTTTTCGTCTTTTTTTTTTTTTTTTTTTTGTTATTTTTCTTGTTTCCAGGGGCTTCAGTGCACTTTTACTTTTCCATAGCTTATATATACATTGTGAGAAACCCTATTTTGGATTATTATTGAATGAATAGAAATTCATCTCTTTTCTTCATATTTATTCAAGAGATTAGGGTTTCAGGATTGACCCTTGGGTGTTGAGGATTCCACCCCGATTTCAGGTTTTCTTCTTTCTAAGATCCTCGAGGTGCAGAAAAAGGTAAGAATCATCCTTCTTCTTTTCTTTTGACGACAAAAGGGCCTATACCTTCTTCATCTCGAACCCCTCATCCTTCACCCCTTTCGTTCCTCTGGATATCCCCTTTTTAGTTCGAACGGAAAAAGAGGGATGGTTAGTCAGTAGAATCAAATCTAAGCTTAATCGTGGACTGACTTATGCTAGATCTGAGATATCCTCATATCCCGAAGTCCTCCATTTTTACTGTTTACGTGATATTATGCTAATGAGCATGATCCTGACGGAATAACCTCATCTTTGTGTTGAGATTTACATAATCCCTTTTATTGGAAACGGTTAGTTAATTGGTGTATTTATTTGAATATTCTTTAACCTGATTATACATGCATCTAGGGTTAGGTCATCACATGTCCCTGCATCATCTTAGGAACTATGGTTATTAGGGGATAAAACTGTAGTTAAAAACTTAGTAGCTTGACAAGTGATGGTTTGGATTTCATCACACAAAGTGTCATGAATGGCCTAAATTGAACTCATTTCCTTTCACTTCTTTTAATGTGTGTAGTCCACATTGACCTCTCATCTCATTTGTCTGTAACTGCACTAAGTGTCTAATTAGGGAGACCATGCGACAAAGGCTCTATGGGGCTCACCTTGATGACCGTGTGACAATTCTCCATACATTTGTTGCATTGGCTCATGTTAGAATGTCGGCCAAAAAATTAGGCAAATTGAAGGCTTAAGTGATCCACAACAATGGAAACAATGAGGATGGGTAGCCCATCACTCCCTTCTCTCTACGTGTAGAAAGCACTTGCATGTAGCCCCCACATTTCCCACCGTCTCTCGCTACTTTTTCTCCCATTTGAATCTCTCTCCATTTTTTCTCTCTACCCCCTCCTTACTTCACATGCACCGCATATTCCATGACCCTATTTCATGATAACAGATATGATATGGTCAAGATGACTAAGCTCTAATATTACAGAGACCATGTCCACCATACATGTGTCTTTTTACCGAGTCCATCTTCACCAATCTACATAACATAAAAAAACGAAAAAAGGTCCAAAATATTTTCAATTAGAGTATTACAACCCCTTGTATTTTCGTTCCATTCACCCAAGTAGCATCCATAGATTCTTCCTCTCATAGCCTTTCGTTTAGAAGTAGCAATGGCTTCTATCCATTAACATTTTCATGTTTCTCTCCTAACATCCATGTATGGTGGAAAGGGGGGTCTATAGTATTTTGGGTCAAGGATTACTAATGCTCATTTCCACACTCTATGCCTTTATTAATAATAACGGAAATGATAAGGTCAAGATGATTGAGTTCTATATCATGGAAAAAAAAAAAAAAAGGATGATTGAGCTCTTTTTTTCTTTTTTTTTTTTTTTTTTTTTGTTGGAGAGGTAACACCACCTGGGATTGAACCCTGGATCACTCACACACACTACACCGTCTCTACCAACTCCTACAACAAGTAGGTCCACTGTGATTGAGCTCTAATATTGCCGATTCCTATCTCCACCATACATGTTTCTTTCTGCAAAATCCATCTCCAACAATCTACATAACACAAAAACTTGTGTTTTTTTTTTTTTTTTTTCCATGGTTTGAAATCATTTCAATCAAAGTTTCACAACTACTTGTATTCTCACTCCATCATCCAAGTAGCAACCATTGATTTTACCTCTCATAGTCCTTTTTTAAGAAGAAACAATAGCTTTCTTTCGTTAATGTTTTCTTGTTTCTCTCCTAACATCCATGTATGATGAAGAGGGGGATCTATCATATTCCGATCTATACTCTTATTCACAATAACCAGAATGATAAGGTCAAACGATTCAGCTCTACTATTGCACATTCCATCTCTTCCATACATTGGGCATGAGGTGTATGAATAAGGTCCATCTATAACACGAATGGCGAGAGAAAAGGGAAAGAGATTCGGAGAGGAGGAAAAAAAAAAGGAGAGAGGTGAAGGGAAAATGTGGGGGCTACACGCAGGTGCGTACTATACATAGAAAGAGAGAGAAGGGAACGGGGGATGACCTATCCTCACTGTTTCCCTTTCTACGGCTAACTCAAGTCCCCAATTTGCCTAATTTTTGTGCTTACGTCATAACATGAGCCAATAAAACAAATGTATGGAATGAATGTTACCATGTTACATAGTAATCTAGGTGGGCCCTATAGAGCCTTTGCCGTACAGTATCCCCAATTAGATACTTCATGCAAGCTACATGCAAAGAAGAGGAGAGATCGGTGCAGGCTATACTCATTAAAAGTAAATGAAAGAAGGTGGGTTCGATCTTGGTCTTTCATGGCACCTTGTATGGTAAAATTTGAACCGTCTATTGCCAAACAACTACATTTTTCATGATTGTTTTACCCTATACTAACCAAAGTTCCTAAGATTAATTGTGAGGGCAAAATTGTCAAAAACTACCAACACTATAACATAGATAACGAAAATGATAAGGTCAAGATGATCGAGCGCTAATATTATAGAATCCATCTCCAACATGCATCATGGGTGCATGAATGAGGGCCATCCATCTAATGGGTTGTATTATGGATGCCCCACAATGAAAACCACACCAGTTGGATGATCCTAGCCATCCAACCAATGACCTCCAACCTAACTAAAGGAACCAAAAAGTGAATGATCAACATTCAACAGGAAAAATGTGTAAAAGTCATATGACTATGATTATCCATCTAGGTTTCAATCCATGACCATCCAAGATAGGGTTGACTATTGGCTAGAAGTAATGGCAATGTTTTTAGGAAACTTGTACATTTAATGATTTTATTTTATTTTTTGTTGATACTTCAAGACTCTTGGACACTCCATGACCTGACACAACATGTCACCCCCAGGGCAGTACCGACAAAGTTCACAAATAACATCTTAAAAAAGTGTCTTGTGTTGGACATTTCAAATGAGGTTCCTGATGTTTATCCATTGCAAGTTCTTTTTCCCCCTTTCTTTTTTCCTATGTAGGTTCTTTGCTATTTTATCAAGTAGGTTTTTCTTGTTAAGTCAAATATTTATTCCTTCATTGTGATCAAGCTCTCAAAAAACTTGTGGTGTCAAGGGAGCGATTTATAGATCTGCACTCATAGACTCTAGGATCAACATTCACTATTTATTATATGGTTGTTCAGATATCAAAATCAAAATTCAAGTTATTACTTTGTTTTCTCTATCTAATGAGAATTTGTAAATTTCAGGGATGCAAGTGAAATAATTATATGGTGTAAGCACAGGCTACAACATTTTTAAATGATTGACGCATGATGTTCATTGTTTCTTAATTCATTATTTGATGGGGAGGTTTCATATGCATCTTTACATGCAATGCACCTGCCAACCTAGCAAGTGTGTGTATCATCTGAGTGGAGCATTAGGTGAGTCCACCATGAAGATGAGGATGTGCAAAGATCAGGATGGTCAATCATTAAGCTGGTCACATCTCACATGTGAATGCTGAATATGGACCATCAGGAAGTGTTTTCAAACCATCCATTCTATTCGTATAGGGGGTTGAAGTGTGGACCGTGAAGGAAGAAAAAGATTGCTCTAAGCTAAACATAGCGCTATTATATTCCCCAGAATGGGAATATCATCTCATTATGAGGGGTGAATTTTATACAAATATAGCACTATGCTAATGATAGGCAAAACGTGCTACTGCAGTATCTAATGGAGCACAAGCTGACAGATAGCAGCAAAAAAAGAAGAAGAAGAGGACATCTTTCTTTCTTCCTTTCACGTGACTAGCCTAGTTTTTTTTTTTTGTTGTTGGACATGCATTCATCTTCAGGCAAGGGGCAAATTTATGCACACCTAGATGTCCAACACATGTGCATTGAGTTTAAAGGTGCACGTAGGGCTAGCAAACCTCATTGATGATTTGGATCGTTATGATTCGATATTGATTTGACCTAAATGATATATTTGGGGGAGTAATTTTGATACATAGGTTGAGTGTGATGGTACACACAAACAATCAGAAATTGTACTACATGGCATGCATTAACTCAAACCATCGAAATCATAGGCCCATAGTCGAGAGCCCATCTTCCCAAAATCACATTAACTATCCTATGCTCTAAATAGTGGTTATTTGTTTGTTGAAGAACTTGAAATCAGACATAAATTGTATATTTATTGGAGTAATTTGATACTCTGGTTTAGTGTGATGGTACACATACAAGCAGTACAAAATTGTACATGTGGCATGCAGTGCCTCAAGTTAAACCATCGAAATTGCGGGACCAATGTGGATAGGTCATCTTCCCAAAATTAGATTGATTCAACTATTCTAAGCTCTAATTAATGGCTTTTTCTTTGTTGAACAACTTGAACTTGGACCATAAATGATATATTTATTGAAGTAATTTGATACTCGGCTGACCGTGGTCATACACACGTAAGCTGTCAGAAATTGTGCATGTGGCATGAATTAACTCATGGTAAACCAACATAATTGCATGACCATTGTAGATAGGTCATCATCCCAAACTCATATTGACCATTGAAACATATGTGGGGCCACAGAAGCTTTGGATCAGGCTAATACTTTTGGGTTTTGAGTTCATCCCAGTGGAAATGGCCTAATGAACAGTTTGGATGGCATATAAACATCAAGGTAGACCCTGAGAAGGTTTCAACGGCAGACATTTCCCTCCCAACTTTTCCTGTCTTGTGGTCCATTTGAGTTTTGACTCTGCCTCACTTTTGGGCACATGCCCTAACATAAGCTGGCAAAACAGATGGATTTCTTACAAACATCACAGTGGGCCCTACCTAGTTTCGGTTGGGGGTCGCAGGCAATCGGTGTCCCAGTTCCAGATGTCGGTTCGTAGAGGAACCAACCTCTTAGAAATGGTTTACTTCTAGTGCTACTAGAAGACTAGATAGGGGTGTGTGTGTGTGTGTGTCAGAACGCATGGTGTAAATATCACTTTCCTAATATATAACTTTCTTAAAAAAGAAGAAGCTGAAATGCCTTCTCTGGCAAAGACATTCTTCTTGTTTCTTGAATCTACGGAACAGAAACAAAATCAACGTACCTGAGACAACCCTTGAGAATCGATGAAATTTACAATGTCGCCCGACGCCTTCGCATCCGTTATTCCATAACACTCCAATGATAGATCGAACGAGGATTCACTACAAAAAAAAAAAAAAAAAAAAAAAAGAAAGGAAAAAAGAAAGAAAGGAGGAGAAGAAATCAATTTCAACTTTATCAGCGAGAATTTGAAAAGAAAGGGATAGATCATGAGAAATTAATTATTTTTTTTTATTCCGAGCAATGGAGATAAGAAAATAGGGGCGAATTAGTAAATAAGAGAGGGAGGGAAGGTGATTTGGGAAGAGAGAATACGTTCTTTGGAGAGAGGAATTAGGGTTTGGTTGGAGAGCGTCGTAGATGGCAGGGCCGAAGCCATCGCTGTCTCTGCAAAGGAAAATCACCTTCGCTGCTGATTTCATCCTCTCTCTCTCTCTCTCTCGCTCTGTAATGACAGAAATGAATATCCCCGAGACCGAAATGAAGAGAAGACTGGGTTCAGTTCACTTATAGTGCACGGTAGCAGAGAGGGCAGTGAATCTGATATGGACGCGGATTGCGTCCTACCCCCGCCCGGACAGTAATCCGTCCGGGCAGGGCTCTGTGGAGCCCACCGTGATGTAACTGTTTCATCCTGCCGTCCAACGATTTTTACAGAAAATTTTAATATGTGAACCAAAAAATGAGGCAGGTCCAAGGCTTGAGTGGACCACACCAAAGGAACCTGCACTGATATGACACCCACCGTTGAAACATTTCTAAGGGCCCACGTGATAGTTTTTTTTTACCATAAAACCTACTCATAAGGTCACGTAGACGTGGATGAAGTTAAAACACAAATATCAGCTTGATCCGAAACTTCTCTGGCTCCCAAGAAGCTTTTAATGGTGGACGTTCAATCCCCACTTTGTGGTCCACTCAAGCCCTGAACCTGCCTCATTTTTTGGGTTCACATATTAAAATTTTCTGAAAAAATCGTTGGACGGCAGGATTAAACAGTTACATCACGGTGGTCTCCACGGAGCCCTGCCCGGACGGATTAACGTCCGGGCGGGGGTAGAACGTAATCCGCGTCCATCTGATATGAGTAAAGTCTGTACGGCCCACCATGATGTATGTGTCTTGTGGACGCGGATTTCCTACGAAAGCCTTCCTGCGCCATGCACACGGTTCGATTTGGTTCGGTTATGGGGTGAAACTGGAACCGAATTGTTCCTTACTGTTTCAGGATTTTCGGAACCGGACCGCTAGCCTCCTAGAAACGAACCAGAACAGACCGTGAAAACTAGTACGGTTCCGGATTGGTTCCACGGTTCTGGGTTTTTTATCATCCAGCCCAATTGCATGTTCTATTTTATAATTTATCCTATGTCCATTCATGTCGTGATCCACTTGATGAATGGTTTAGATATTGTATATAGTGTAAAAATATATATTTATGAAAACAAGCAAAGGGTGCATTGTAAACCATAAATCATGAGTCAAATATACAACTAAAATAATTGTAAACTCACGGTTCCAAGTTCGGTTCCACAGTTCGGTTCCAAGTTCCATTCCACGGATCGGATCCACAGTTCGGGTTCACGGTTCGGTTCCATAGATCGGATTCACGGTTCGGTTCCACAGATCGGATCCACGGTTCGGATTCACAGTTCAAATCCACGGTTCGATTCTACATTCCTCAAAACTGGAACCGAACCGAATTAAACGGTTCTTTAATTTTTGGAACCGGAACCGGAATTGGTGCACTCTAGAACCGGACCAAACTGGACCGTTTGGTCGGTTCCGGTCCAGTTCCACAGTTCTACCGGTTCAATGTGCACCCCTACTTGCGCTGAGAACCCAGGTGGGGCCCACCGTGATGTTTGTATGGAATCGACCCTGTCCATCCGTTTTGTGAGCTCCTTTTGGGCTATGAGACCAAAATTGAACAGGATCCAAGACTCAAGTGAGCCGTACTAAAGGAAAAGGTGGTTAGGAAAATTTCTACCATCGAAACCTCCTTGGGTTCTACAGTGATGTTTATGTTATAAATATATTGATTTTAATATATATTTTAATAATATATTATAATAAAGTATTTGAAAAAAAAGATGTTTGAAAAAACATGTTTTTCAAGTTTTTGGGAATAGTCCCACATGGGAAAGAGAAGAGAAGGAAATCTGGTTTAAATGAAAACAGTGGAGTATTATAATATTACCTTCGTAGTCCGGACTATGGACCTTGCGTGTTCCAGTGCGAAGCACTGGAACACCCGCGCGCTGCGCGCGCTCGGGCTCGGGCACGGGCACGGGCTCGGGCTCGGGTCGGGCTCGGGCTTGGGCTCGGTGCGAGGGCGTGGGCATGTGAGGCAGTGTGGCTGTAGAGGCGCTAGTGGCGCACTTTGCACTCCGCACGTGCGCAAATGTGTAACAGCTATGGAGTTAATTACAGAAACTGTTGCTAACAGTCATAAAACGGCTAGCCCAACAGCTATAAAATGGCTAGTCAGCTCTCTCACAACAGCCATATAACGGCTAGTTTCCAACAGCCATATAACGGCTAGTTTTCTCCAACAGCTAAAACGGTCATGGAATTTAATTCCCTGGACCATTAACCCCAGCCATCATAGCCTATAAAAAGAGGGTCTAGATGGGTTTCCAAACCATCTCAACTCACTCCAGCAAATCCATACGAACATAGACAACCAGCAACAAAGCAAGGCTTGAACCTTAGCTTGAAGAATAGACCAGAGGTGTGGTCTAGAACTGTTCAACTGAACCAGTGGCTGACGAATTGAACTGACCAGTGCAGTGGTCAAACTCATTTTTTCTTTTCTTCTCTTTCTTTGGGATTTTTCTTTATATTGTAATATTGCCAGATGTGTGTAAAAGAGTTCCATTTGGTGGGCCTTCGTGTTTGCTGAACGCAGACCCACACCAGGCTTGTCGTATCCTAGAAGCAATTTGCCTATAACCTATCAGCATACTCAATTCACTTGAGTAGGGGCAAATAACGCTTTAAGGACAGCGTTTCAGACGTGCTTCAGCCTGTCCTTAGTTCTGACCGTAGTGTTTTTGGTTTCCATATTATACAGATATACATTAATCTGTATAAAATTCTCAACAATCTTAAAGCGTTAATCCTGTAATGGAAGCCGACAGTGTTTCATCCATCAAGCTGATGAATCAGGACTTGATACGTCTTGATCGGTTCGATGGAACCAATTTTACGAGATGGCAAGACAAGCTAAAATTTCTCCTAACGGCGCTAAGGTCTACTACATACTTAGATCCAAATTTGCAAGCACTACCTGAAGCAACCGACGACGACACACCTGAACAGGTGGCCGCCCGCACCAAACGAGCCGAAGACGAACTCTTGTGTCGAGGACACATTCTGAACGCTCTCTCCGACCGACTGTACGATCTGTACCAACAGACGTCATCAGCAAAGGAGATCTGGACTGCTCTGGAGTTCAAATACAAAGCTGAAGAAGAAGGTACCAACAAGTTTCTCATCACCAGTATTTTGACTTCAACATGGTAGATAACAGACCGCTGCTACCCCAAATCAAAGAATTGCAGCTAATAGTAAACAAAATCAAAGCGATAAAGATAGATCTTCCTGAATCATTCCAAGTCGGGGCTATAATTGCCAAATTGCCACCGATGTGGAAAGACTATAGAAAGAAGTTGCTGCATAAAACTGAGGACTACACACTGGAACAAATCCAGAAACACTTCAGAATTGAGGAAGAATCCCGTAACCGCGACAGAAAGAATGATAACGGGAATGCCTCGTCCAAGGTACATGCAGTAGAGAGAACTCTAATAACAAACATCCCGAGAAGGACAATTCCCTGAAACCCAATAAAAGAAATTCAAGAAAAACACCCAAAAGAAGAACGAAAAGTTCAAAGGCCCATGCCATATCTGTGGAAAAACCGGGCACTATGCTCGAGTATGCCGATATCGCAAGTCTAAACAAGAGGCAAGTGCAGTAGAAGAAGGCGATATAGTGGCTATGATCACTGAGGTGAATACCATCCAAGGCAAAGTTTCAGGTTGGTGGTATGATACTGCTGCTACAGTACATGTGTGCTACGACAAATCAGCCTTCAAAACCTATGAGGAATTGACCGATGGTCAAGAAGTCCAAATGGGCAATGAAGTTCGATCAAAGGTCGTCGGCAAAGGAACTGTCGAACTGATATTCACATCTGGGAAGAAAGTGATTCTGACCAATGTACTGCATGTTCCAGACATGAGGCGAACCTTAGTTTTTGGGGACCTTCTGGGTAAACCAGGCATAAGGGTGGTGTACGAGTCAGGAAAACTGATTCTGTCCAAGAATGAGAATTTTGTCGGGAAGGGATATGCTTGTAACGGAATGGTCAAGTTTTCTCTGAATGAAAGTAGCACTTCTGCGTATATGGTTGAATCCGCTGGACTGTGGCATGATAGACTAGCCCATATAGGGTATAGTACCTTGAAGTTCATGGCTAAGAATGGTTTAATCTCATACACAGATAATGAAACCGGAAAATGTGAAGTGTGCATACGATCCAAAATGACGAAGAAACCTTTTCCAAGTGTTGAAAGATCGTCTCAAATATTGGATCTTGTGCACAGTGATATCTGTGAGTTAAACGGCATTCTTACTCGTGGAGGTAAACGGTACTTCATAACCTTTATAGATGATTGCTCTAGATATGTGTATGTGTACCTATTAAAGAGCAAAGATGAAGTATTGAACATGTTTAAAGTATATAAAGCAGAAGTAGAGAATCAACTAAATAAGAAGATTAAAATTCTCCGTAGCGATAGAGGAAGAGAATACTTCTCCAATGAATTCGATAACTTCTGTGAAGAACATGGACTGATACATCAATGTACAGCACCATACACACCTCAACAAAACGGAATAGCTGAAAGAAAGAATAGAACATTAGTAGAAATGGTCAACTCAATGCTGATAAGAGCAAAGTTGCCACTAAATCTATGGGGTGAGGCACTGCATGCAGCATGCCATATTATAAACAGAATTCCGTCTAAAAATATAGAATATCTCCATATGAAACATGGAGAGGAAGAAAACCTAACCTAGGATATCTTAAAGTGTGGGGGTGTCTTGCATATTGCAGAACTCCTGATCCAAAAAGAACTAAGTTAGGACCAGAGCTATTAAGTGTGCCTTCGTAGGGTATGCACAAAATAGTAAAGCTTATAGACTTATAGACATGGAGTCTAATACAATAATAGAATCAAGAGACGTTGAGTTCTTTGAGAACTCACTATCCTTGGAGTCTAAGGATAATGACATCCAATCTCCTAATAGAGAACAAGATAGCACAGCTCCACAGATAGTAGAAGCTCCTATTGAACCTCGTAGGAGTCAAAGAACAAGAATAGAGAAGAGTCTAGGAGATGACTACATAGACTCACAACGTATCATTTTCCATCTAGTAGAAGCAAATAGAGAAAATGTTATAAGACAAATACCTATAGTAATGAATATAGAAGATGATCCTAAATCATATAAAGAGGCTATATCTTCTAGAGACTCAGCTTTCTAGAAAGAAACTATAAACGATGAAATGGAATCCATACTATCAAATCAAACATGGGAACTAGTAAACTTACCTCCAGGTTCTAGACCCATAGGTTGCAAGTGGGTATTTAGGAAGAAATATCACACTGATGGGACTATTCAAACCTTTAAAGCTCGACTAGTAGCTAAGGGTTTTAGACAAAAAGAAGGGATAGATTATTTTGAAACATACTCACCTGTAGATAGGATAACATCCATTAGGATATTATTTGCGCTAGCTTCTATACATCATCTTCACATCCATCAAATGGATGTAAAGACCGCTTTCCTGAATGGTGATCTCAATGAAGAGGTATACATGGAACAACCTGAAGGTTTTGTTCTACCAGGAAATGAAAACAAAGTATGTAGATTAGTCAAATCTTTGTATGGATTAAAACAAGCACCAAAACAGTGGCATGAGAAGTTTGATTCCAAAATACTATCTCATGGTTTCATGCATAATGTAGCTGACAAATGCATATACTCTAAAGTAGATGGTAGTTATATAATTATTATTTGTCTGTATGTAGATGACATGTTAATAATAAGTAATAAAATGGAAGGTGTGACTGAAACAAAGAGGTTTCTATCTTCCGTATTCAAAATGAAGGATCTTGGACAAGTTGATACCATTCTAGGTATCAAAGTTAAAAAACATTGTGGGGGTTATGCTTTGTGTCAATCTCATTATATTGAGAAGATACTTAACAAGTTTAACCATCTAAATATAAAGGAAGCAAAAACCCCATTTGATCCAAGTATCAAGCTAAAAGAAAATACTGGAAGAACAGTTGCACAATTAGAATATGCAAGTGTTATAGGAAGTCTAATGTATGCTATGCAATGCACTAGACCAGATATCGCATATGCTGTGAGTAAACTTAGTAGGTTTACTAGTAACCCCAGTACTGAACACTGGAATGCAATCAGTAGAGTCCTTGGTTACTAAAAGCAACCAAAAGATTAGGACTATTCTATTCAGAGTTTTCCTGCCGTATTGGAAGGATATACCGATGCGAGCTGGATATCGAGTGCAGGGGACAACAAGTCTACTACATGGTGGGTATTCACCCTAGGAGGTGCAGCTGTATCTTGGAGATCCAAGAAACAGACTTGCATAACGCATTCGACTATGGAGTCTGAATTCATAGCCCTGGCTGCAACAGGCAAAGAGGCTGAGTGGCTAAGGGATCTTCTATTAGAAATCCCTTTCTGTGTAAAGCCTATATTGGCTGTGTCACTACATTGTGATAGTGAAGCCACATTAGCTAGAGCCTATAGCGGCACTTATAATGGTAAATCTAGACATATCAGTCTTCGACATGATTATGTCAGACAATTGATTCGAGATGGAATCATTGCTATTTCCTATGTGAAATCAAGCAACAACCTGGCAGATCCTTTTACTAAACCTCTAAACCTCTACCGAGAGAGGTAGTAAAGGCTACATCTAGAGGGATGGGGTTGAAACTCTTCAACTAAAGTTCCACCAGTGATGGTAACCCAACCTAAAGTCAGAAAATCTCTAATTTGGGTTTAATGGGTAAGAACAAGTCACTGATATGTGGAAAGTTTTCAGCAGCACTAATATAAAACCTCATCCATAATAGATAAGTGCTGAGCGTTACGATAGAGGGTTGAGTCTTAAGAACTCTTAATGAAATCCAGTCTACAGGACAAGTGTTTTAAAGTAACGGAGACACTGGAAGGATTTCACCTATATGAACGTAGAGATGGTGCCGTCTCTCATGAGAGTTAGGAGTTTTCTCTCGGGATCGTTCACGAATTAGGATAAGCACATGGCCATTAAATGTGCTGAGTAAGATTGTGGGAACTCTAACAAACACATAGCGAATATGTGTGTGGTTTCTCCAACTCTGTTATTTAGGAATAACTAGTTCAAAGCTGCGGCTACCAGTAATTTCGATAGAGTTTTGAGATACTTACACTAAGGGAAGATTAAAATCGAAAGATATCTTTCTTTATGCATATAAGCTGATTATTCTGGCAGTATTGTTTAAACCGAGAAAATATTTTTATAAAATCAAGTGGAGGATTGTTATAAATATATTGATTTTAATAATATATTATAATAAAGTATTTGAAAAAAAAGATGTTTGAAAAAACATGTTTTTCAAGTTTTTGGGAATAGTCCCACATGGGAAAGAGAAGAGAAGGAAATCTGGTTTAAATGAAAACAGTGGAGTATTATAATATTTACCTTCGTAGTCCGTGGACTATGGACCTTGCGTGTTCCAGTGCGAAGCACTGGAACACCCGCGCACGCGCTCGCGCTCGGGCTCGGGCACGGGCTCAGGCTCGGGCTCGGGCTCGGGCTCGGACTCGGACTCGGACTCGGTCTCGGACTCGGTCTCGGTCTTGGGCTTGGGCTCGGTGCGAGGGCGTGGGCATGTGAGGCAGTGTGGCTGTAGAGGCGCTAGTGGCGCACTTTGCACTTCGCACGTGCGCATCGTGTCGCAGAGGGTCGCTCCCTTCGCGAACCGGAGCGAGACAGGTGCGACTAGTGGCTAAGGCAGATGGTTGGACGAAAATCAAGTGGACTGAATGAGAGTCCCTCTGATTATATAGAGGCTGGAAATATAGCTGTTGCACAAATGTGTAACAGCTATGGAGTTAATTACAGAAACTGTTGCTAACAGTCATAAAACGGCTAGCCCAACAGCTATAAAATGGCTAGTCAGCTCTCTCACAACAGCCATATAACGGCTAGTTTCCAACAGCCATATAACGGCTAGTTTTCTCCAACAGCTAGAAAACGGTCATGGAATTTAATTCCCTGGACCATTAACCCCAGCCATCATAGCCTATAAAAAGAGGGTCTAGATGGTTTCCAAACCATCTCAACTCACTCCAGCAAATCCATACGAACATAGACAACCAGCAACAAAGCAAGGCTTGAACCTTAGCTTGAAGAATAGACCAGAGGTGTGGTCTAGAACTGTTCAACTGAACCAGTGGCTGACGAATTGAACTGACCAGTGCAGTGGTCAAACTCATTTTTTCTCTTTCTTCTCTTTCTTTTGGGATTTTTCTTTTATATTGTAATATTGCCAGATTGTGTGTAAAAGAGTTCCATTTGGTGGGCCTTCGTGTTTGCTGAACGCAGACCCACACCAGGCTTGTCGTATCCTAGAAGCAATTTGCCTGTAACCTATCAGCATACTCAATTCACTTGAGTAGGGGCAAATAACGCTTTAAGGACAGCGTTTCAGACGTGCTTCAGCCTGTCCTTAGTTCTGACCGTAGTGATTTTTGGTTTCCATATTATACAGATATTACATTAATCTGTATAAAATTCTCAACAGTTTACTAGCCATCCATATCGTTAATAACGTCATTCCTACTGGGATGAACTGAAAAACAAATATTAAAATGATTCAAAACTTCTGTGGCCCATGAATATTTCAATTGTCGAAATTCAATTCTCACATTTTTCGCCCACTTGAGAATTGGGCCCAGTTCATTTTTAGCCTCATGTCCTAAAATGAACTTACAAAATGGATGGACGGAGAGAATTTCTCAAAATCATCACAATGGGCCCTACCTGGTTCCAGTATAGGAACTTCCTGTGAACATGGATTTCCTGCGAAAGTCTTTCACAGGAAGTTCCTGCGCTGACAACCCAGGTGGGGCCCACCATGATGTTTGTATGGAATCGACCCCGTCTATCCGTTTTGTGAGCTCATTTTGGGCTATGAGACCAAAATTGAATAGGATCCAAGACTCAAGTGGGCCGTACTAAAGGAAAAGGTGGTTAGGAAAATTTCTACCGTTGAAACCTCCTTGGTTTCTACAGTGATGTCCACATGCCATCCATATCGTTAATAACATCATTCCTACTAGGATGAACTGAAAAAACAAATATTAGAATGATTCAAAACTTCTGTGACCCACGAATGTTTTAATTGTCGAAATTCAATTCTCACATTTTCGGCCCACTTGAGAATTGGGTATAGTTCATTTTTAGTCTCATGTCCTAAAATGAACTCACAAAATGAATAGACGGAGAGAATTTCTCAAAATCATCACAATGGGCCCCACCTGGGGTTCCAACGCAGGAACTTCCTGCGAAAGGCTTTTGCAGGAAATCCATGTCCCTCAAGTGGACCATAGTGCAGGAAACGGTAGGGAAAATGACGTCCGTTGGAACCTTCCTGGGGGGTGTTTGGCGCATGGTATTGGGAAGGATTAGGTGGGATGGGATTCAAAAAGTTTAATTATTACCCACCATCGAATAAGCTTAATTCGTAATACGGTGGTGTATTGAATAGATATACCCACCATCATTTGAAACAATTGAGAATAACACATGTGTTATATCCAAACCGTTCATCTGTTTTGTAACCTCATTTTATAGCATGGGCCTAAAAATGATGCAAATCCAAAACTTATGTGGCCCCAAAGAAGTTTTCAACGGTAGGTATTCAATCCCCGCTGCTTGCTATGGTGGGGTCCACTTGAACTTTAGATCTACCTGATTTTTTGGCCCATGCTCTAAAATAATCTCGAAAAATGGGTGGACGGTGTGGATATATATAGCCCACACATCATGGTGGGACCTTCACAACTTACTAACATTGAGTGGAATTAGCACGGACCAAATGCAATTCCATCTAATCTAATTCCAAGCTTTTCCATTATTTCCAAACATGGAGTGGAATTGGCACGGGACCAAATGCAATTCCATCTCATCTAATACCATGCGCCAAACGCCCCCTAGGGCTACATGATGTTTGTTTGTCATCTAACCTACTTATAAGGCCACACACGTGGATGTGGGGAAAATACATATGTCACCTTAATTCAAAACTTATGTGGCTTTGAGAATTAGGCATTTAACTCACACTATTTCGTTTGTGGTCCATTTGAGTTTTGGATATGCTTTAATTCTGTATTTATAATGATCTAATAAAATAGATGAATAACTGGGTGATAAAAATATATTACATCAACTCTATACAGTTGCTCAGAGCTTAGTTAGACCATTCTTATCTCAAGCAAGTGTGTGAAACACTCCATTTCCATGGGATTCGTTATGTTATATATGTTGGAGATTTGGCCTGTGGAATCACACAGATCTAGATCTAGGATAGCAATCCAATGACACTAAGCACACACAAGAGAACACAGATTTAATGTGGAAAATCCTTGCGGGAAAAAACCACGGCACAAAGCGATAGATCTCCACTATGAAAATAGAAATTACAAAGAGAGAGGACTTACCCGATTCGTACAACCTCGAATCTCACCCTTGCTACACCCTTTAGAAATCCTAAAATCCTTTTTGGAACCCTTGGAACTCCTTTTGGAAAGCCTTAGAATATCTCTCAATCCCGCATACACCCATTTATATAAGTTTAAAAATAAGTAGAATCGGAATAAGAAACAAAAATCGCAAAATCTGTGTAAAATCTTCGATGTCATTGAAGGTCCATCGATGTTATCGAAAACGGACCAAAACTAGGGCTGAAAGTTGGGCGGGTTCAACCCGACCGACTCGTGACCGACCCGACATTGGGTTGGGCTTGGGCAGGATATTTCATGTCCGCTCTTAAGCTTGGGCTATACAAACACCAACCCGATAAAACTTGGGTTGGGCTCGGGTTGAGGTCTCGGGTTGCCCGACCCAACTCGAACCCGATCAATATATAAGTTACTTATAAATTATAATTGAGTGTGGATCGTTTGTGTTGAAGGCACACTAGTGATATCAAGTCTCGTTTGTCCACGTCATTTCCAAATACTCAAGCTAACAACATATACCAGATTTCTCTCTCCCAAATAAACATCATGCTATGCTACATGACTTTTAAAGGAGTAGTTGTCTTATATTTTAGCTTGTTTTTTAAAGAAAAAAATGAAATTTTTTATAATGAATAATCACATATATAATTAATAAAATTATAGATACAAAAAATAAGTTCTATATTGAAATATAATAAATAATGTAATAATGAAAATATTAGCATGTATATACCCGACCAACTCGATCAACCCGACCGAGCCCACTTGGGTTGGGCTTGGGTTGAGAATTCCCAACCCGAGATTGGGTTGGGTTAGGGTTGAGGTATAGGAACCTTGGGTTGGGTTAGGGTTGAGCACCAACCCGACCCAACCCAACCCGCCCGACTTTCAGCCCTAACCAAAACTGTCCAGCGACCAGGGGTGAAAAATTTGACAAATATCGATGGCATCGAGCAACCTTCGATGTCATCGACGACTGGCTTCAATGTCATCGAAACCCTGTCGATGTCATCGACAGACCAACAGACAGATTTAAGACATCTATCGATGTCATCGAAACCCTGTCGATGTCATCGACAGACCAACAAACAGATTTAAGATATCTGTCCATAACAATCTTCACAATGTCTTTAATCTTCATCTGTGTAGTTTCTTGTCCTCTTCTTTTATCTCTGCATCACATCATAGCTTCTCTTACACATTTCGTCTTCCTTTTACGTCATCGCCAAAGCCAGAGAAGTTTTACAGACCTTGAACTTCTCTACAGGAACGATTTAGGAGAGCATGTCCGTTGGATCAGAATCCACATGTCCAACCATCTTTGCTCCTGTCTTCTCAAAAGGAAAGACGCATTCTTCTTATCATCTCACCGCTACCCAATATTATTTACCGGGGTACTTGCTCACAACACTGATAGCCTGTGAAATAACTGGTCTAATCCAGACCATGGCATACACTGCCAACCGCATTCGAATAAAGCTCATGAGATATCCTACTTTTCCTCATTTATTTTAGGACATGTCCTGAGGAGAGATGCGTAGGGAACGCTCTCCAGCTTTACCTGACTCATCACATCCTTGATCAATACCTACACACAAGGTATTCCTCCTGTGATTACCAAAGCCTACTCATCTTTCAGTCTCAACGCCGAGAACCATCTTTGCAGCCCCCTGATCCTTCATCTTGAATGTCCCACTTAACCGAGTCTTCAGTACATTGATTTCAGACATGTCATAATTAGCGATCTACATGTCATCAATTCCTGACTCACCATGAAGGAATCAAACCACTGCCTAGGCGATAGGTCGAACCACGACCTCCTGCAAAGTCTTTTCTCAGCTCATTTAACTTCGAACTGCTCTGGTTGCTTCATGTAGATCTTCTCTTCACTTTCCCTTGCAGAAGTGCAGACTCCACATTCATCCTTCCAGCTCAAGATCACATTGGCTAACCAGTGCCAATCACGGATCTAATAGACACCTGTTATACCGTCGACGCGAATATATCTGAGAAGTCGATCCCTTCTCTCTGAGCATAACCCTTCGCTACCAACCTCGCCCTGTATCTATGCTGTAGCCTCCTGAAGATCCACTTGTATCTAACCGCTCTCCGGCTCACTGGAAGCTCCACCAGCTCCCATATGTCGGTCTGGTACAACGAATCTATCACATCGCCCATAATCACCTTTCACTTCTCAGCACCAGACTCACCTAGAGTCATCTGAATATAAGATAAATCCTCTGTGATATTGGAGTCGTCCATGTACCTCGCCGATATCCTGCGATCATGCCGTGTGATTCTTCTTACAGGTGGCTGCTCCACCTGTTTTGCATCCCTGTCCGCGCATCTCAGCCTTCCTGCCCCGCCCGCTCATGTAGTCATTCCTAACATGCCACACACATATAGAGGTGGAATCCGCTACATCCATTACAGCTCCACATTTTGAAGTGCTCCCGATCAACCTGTACAAGGTATCGAGTCGTTGCACTTTCATGATTACCCGTGCCCCCTTAGATACCTTAAGAGCACTATCAATACCTGTGTACTTGCATCCTTTTGCCTCAAGTATACCAAGATAAATTAGATTCTGCTTCAAATTAGGAACGTGCCTGACATCAGTTAATGTACGCTCCACCCCATCAAACATCTTGATACACACCATACCGACATCCACAACATTACAGGCAAAGTTATTGCCCATAAACACCTATCCACCATCGCACTCATTGTAGCTGGTGAACCAACTCCGATGAGGAGTCATGTGAAAAGATGCCCCTGTGTCTAGCATCCACTCGTCCTTACGATCATCGTATGACCGCCTGATAGTAGACACAGACAAAACATTACTATCACATCCACTCAATCCATTTGACATGGCAACATTGACCTCCTTGTACGAAGCCTCAGAATTTTCTCTCTTCGATTTAGGATTTTCACAATCCTTCTTCACATGTCCTTCCTTCCCACAATTCCAGTACTTTACATTTCCTTGCTCCTGCCCTTGGATTTGGATTTATAACCTGAAGAACCTATACCTTGCTCAGAATTTTTGTCCCTCGTAAACAGTGCATCAGAAGATGTCCTCATATCGTCGTTTAGCTTTCTCATAGCCTTCCCTTGAAGGGCTGAGATAACGGTGTCGACACTCAGGGTTTTATTCGTGCTGCACATAGTGTCCTTGAATGACTCATATGACGCCGGAAGAGAATTTAACAACATACATGCTTGTTCTTCATCTTTCATCACTTCCTCCATATCCAGCAATTTGCAAACTAATTTATTAAAGTTGTTGATATGAGCCTCCAGATCTCCACCCTCTGTCATCTTGAAGTTATACCACTGCCGCTTCAAGTGTAGGCGATTTTTAGAGGATTTTTTCGCATAAACATCGTCTAACTTCGCCCATAACTTAACCGCAGTTTTCTTCCTCATGACGTTGTAGAGAAACTCATCCGTGAGACATAAACAGATCGATGATAATGCCTTCTTATCAGGAGTATTTCATTAATCATCAGTCATAGTAGACTTTCGCTCATTAAGAGCACCATCTTCGCCTTGCTTGATTAAGGAACTCATCGTCTTGATCTTCCATAACTCAAAATTATTTTTCCCTAAGTATTTCTCAATATCATACCTAGTGCTCTCCATTATTACTAATCCCTCAGATTCAGATCTGTGCCTCAACGATTGCTCTTATACCACTTGTTGGGGATTTGGCCTGCGGAATCACACAGATTTAGATATAGGATAGCAATCCAATGACACCAAGCACACACAAGAGAACACTAATTTAACGTGAAAAACCTTACGGGAAAAAACCACAGTACAAAGCGACAGATCTCTACTATGAAATTAGAAATTACAAAGAGAGATAACTTACCCGATTCGAACAACCTCAAATCTCACCCTTGCTATACCCTTTAGAAACCCTAAAATTCTTTTTGAAACCCTTGGAACTCCTTTCGGAAAGTCTTAGAATACCTCTCAATCCCGCATACACCCCTTTATATAAGTTTAGAAAGAAGTAGAATCGGAATAAGAAATAAAAATCGCAAAATCTGCATTTCTGCAGATAATCTGTATAAAATCTTCGATGTCATCGAAGGTTCATCGATGTCATAAAAAACGGACCAAAACTGTCCAGCGACCAGGGATGAAAATTTTGACAATTATCGATGGCATTGAACAACCTTCAATGTCATTGACGACTGGCTTTGATGTCATCGAAACCCTGTCGATGTCATCGACAGACCAACAAACAAATTTAAGACATCTGTCGATGTCATCGAAACCCTGTCGATGTCATCGACTGACCAACAGACAGATTTAAGACATCTGTCCATAAAATTATAAGTAAAATTAATCAAGTGAGAGTTATTATTTTAACAAGGCATGCAAAAGATAAAGGCAATTGAAGTCATGAATAAGCACTATCAAATTTCTTCCAAAACGGAGAGGGTAATAAAAATATATTACAATGGCCCACGGTTCTTTCAGAACTTAGTTTTTCAGAGAATCTCGTATTGTTCTGATCTGACGTAAATGTGTGAAACACCCCCAGCTTCGTAGGATTCACTCGTGTTATATATGTAAAATCCAATATGTATGTATGTAAAATCTACTATCTTGCATGTGAGAGCTACTATTTCAACCAGGCATGCAGAAAAAAAAAAAAAACTAATTAAAGTCATGTAGTGCAGGCTGTCTATTTTTATTTTTATTTTTATTTTTAAAATAGCAGATTGACTTTTTTTTTTATCTTCAAACTCTTTTTAAAGCGTTAGACCTGATTAACAGTTTTGATGAAAAATAAACACCATGGTTGCCTCTCATTCAAAACTACCGTCAATTTTCATTGTTCCATGTTGTGGCTCTTCTAAGTAATAAATCTATCTCATTGACTCGCGTGAATGAGATCCATTCCATTCATCAAGTGGGCCACCTCATTTTAATATCTTTTGCTGCAAAATCAGACAGATTCAAAAGTCAGGTGGGCCACCCCCACAAGGAAACAGTGGTGATTGAATGTCCTGCCATTAAAAACATACTAGGGCCCATCATAACTTTTATTTTCCATCCAATCTGTTGATAAGGTCTACAAGACCTATATGAAAGGAAAATACAATTATCAACTCAATCCAGCGGCCCACAAAATATTTTTAACGGTCATTCACCCCTATTTCCAGTGGTGTGGGTCACGTGAGATTGGATCTGCTTAATTTTTGAGATCACGTCCTAAAATGAGCTAGGAAAAAAAGAAAAGAAAAAAGATAAGACGGTGTGGATACATGTATATATGATACATGCATAAAATAATTTACCAAAATGGTGTGGATATATTTGGATCTACTTCATTTTTTGGCCATGTCCTAAAATGATTTGCCAAAACAAATGGACGGCCTGGATGATAGGTTGGGCCTCATGTACTTGAAGTTATTTCATATTTATCAGTGCGATTATTGCACGGAAAGGCTATCATGGCTCTGATAGTGACTGAAGACAGAAGGCTTATAGAAGCCAAATATGACTTGGTCGGCTGTATCCCATCCAATTCGACAGTGATTTGGTAGAGCAATTTTGTAATATGCAAGATAAATAAATACTCATCATTTATTCATTTTATTACATGAAGCCACACCCCACATCTTTATCGCTATTTTCCAACAGACCAACACTAAGGCTTGAGCTCTAACTGCTATTCCAGCTCATAGCTCAGTGGTAGATAGAAGGTGTTCGAGATTGAAGTCATAGCTTGGAGTGCTCATGCGGTGTGTGTGAGTATGTGAATTAAAAATAAAATAAATTAAGAAAAAGGATCAACTCTATCCAGAATAAATATTTGAGCTCACGTTTGGACGATTTTACCCTGACACAACTTAGGCCTGGCTTGGCCCTATATTAATTAATGTAGGCTACGCATGGATAGCGCATGGCCCAACCTCACACAACGAGCATTTTCGTAACTTGGGCCTATATTAACCGATGCAAGCTATGCTTGGATGGAGTTTAGCCTAGCCTAATACGATGAGCATTTTTGTGACTTGGACCTATATTGATATATGCGGGCTAAGCTTGAACGGAGATTGGACTAGCCTAATGCGACGAGCGTTTTTGGCTTAACAATATATGGAATTTAATAGATAAGTTACTGTCAAAATACTCCTTGAAAATTAAACTTGGATACTGCAGCAAAATAAGACAACTTGGGCCCGACTTGGACCTGTATTGATCAATGCGGGCTAAACTTGAACAAGCTTGGCCCAACAGAAGGCAGCGAGCATTTTTTCCTTATCAATATATGATATTTAATAGATAAGTTATTGTCAAAATACTCTTTAGAAATTAAACTTGGATACTTGGGCAAAATATCACAACTTGGGCCTGACTTGGACCTATATTAACCAATGTGGACGAGCACTTTTGCCTTAACAATATATGACATATAATACATAAGTTATACTCAAAATACTCAGTGAAAAATTAATAAACTTGGATACTTTAGCAGAAGAGCACAACTTATGCCTAACTTGGACTTATATTGACTGATGTGGGCTGGGCTAGGCTTGGACAGAATTAGGCCTAGCATAGAACGATAGCGAGTGAATTTTGGAAAAGATAAGTACCGAATGACCCGCTATTTAATTCATTTTTCACTTGTTCTGGCAGCCCCACTACTCTTTATAAAAAACGAAGAAGGAACTGACAAAGGATATTCCTAACTTCGAATATGATAAGTCACAGTAAATATACTCTTTTGAAAATTAAACTTGGATTGTTTGGCAGTATCATATTTTGAGCTTGACTTAGACCTATATTGACTAATGCAGGCTAGGCTTGGTTGGAGCTTGGCCCAGAAATTGATAAGTTACAGTAAAATACTAAAAAATGAAAGTTAAATACTCTGGCAGAGTATCACACATCCTACACAAGTATTTTAAAATTACTTAAGATTTGAATGCATGGAATGCAAGTGATTTAATTGAACCGTTCAAATTAGGAGTACTAGTTTAGATCTAACATGAATCAAAATCGGATTGGTGGACATTTATTATAAGGCCAAAAAATGAAATAGATCCAAGGGTCTTATTTCAGCAAACAAGCGTCCACTAATCATACGTTCAGATGATTTAACAAATCTGATTTTTGGGACATAGCTTACTTGCAATGGCTTTGGCAATGTAATCGGTTTAATCTGAGTTGATAGATGCAACGTGTATATATCATGTATAAATGGCCATGTATCAAGCATCATGTGTAGCCAGAGTATTAAATAAGTCCGGTAGAAAATTTTATACTCCTGCATCATTCCATTCCTTTCGACACCTCTACCCTACGTGTCCTATCAACTTCAAAATTAATAACATGAGATGTAGTTAGTTTTTTAATAAATAACCTGATCCGAACAGCTGGAAAATGACCTTTTAACCTCTTTGTAAAAGCCTCTCGTGCATGAGATACACGTGTGATATCCAGATCGATCATCGTGTAGGATTCGACGGCACAGATGACATATAAGTCCTGTGTTCTTTATTCGCTTATTAAACGCGAGCATTAAGGCCTCTTTGGCCGGGCGGATTGGAAGGGATTGGATGGCATTGGAAGTTAAATCCCGGGATTGGCCGGGCATGCGGCCAAACAGACCAAGTGATCTGATCCCGGGATATATAGCAATCCCATGGATCTTAAGACAATCCACTGACAACACCATTATTACCTTTAAATCTCATCTAATTCACCCTAATCCCTTCAAATTTGCCTAGGACGTGTTTGGTTGGAGGGATTGGAAGGGATGGGAGTTTAATCCCAAGATTGGCCGGGCGTGCCAAACAGACTCGATACAACAGTCCCGGTGTATAACAATCCCATGGATCTTGCACCAATCCACTGACGCAGCCATCATTACCTTGAAATCCATGCCATCCACCCTAATACCATTCAATCCCTTCCAATCCACCCAGCCAAACACGCCCTAAGGATCAATTGGAGTATTGGACGGACGCAGATTTGCTACTGACAATGTCAGTGCCGAGTAGAGTTGTACACGTGTTGAGTTAGCACGGTCAGCTCGCTCGACTCGGCTAGGAAAAGCTCAAGAGTTCGAGCATGCTCAAGCTCGACTCAACTCGAATTGAACTTCAACTTGAATCGACTTAGATCAAATCATTTTGGTGACTTGGTTATTTTGATATTGATGTTGCTCGCCGAGTATTTGATGAAATGACTCATGCATTCTCCGTGGGTTTGATAGGTGGCAATGAAGGAATTGATACGAAACAATTCACTACCAAAAAAAAAAAAAAAACTTTACATTATAAAACCACCCTCATATCTTGATTTTAATGTTGCCCGCTAGTGTTTGATGAAATACCTGTAAACAATTGTTATTATTTTGAATTATGTGAGAAATTGAAGATACACTCTATGTATTTGTGAAAATGTTGTACAAGCTCGAACTTAGCTTGAATTGGGCTGAGCTGCTGACCAAAGCGAGCCGAGTTGGTCAGTCAGACATGAGCACTGAGCCGAGCCTAATTTGAGTTAGGGTTAGCTACCAGCCGAGCCGAATCGAGTTGTGCCAAGCACATCTCGAATCAACTCGTGTCTAGCTCTACTACCGAGTTTTGCTACTGAAGTGATGTCACCAAGTTCAGTGAGCCCCGTCATGATGTATGTGTTGTATTTACACTGTCCATCCATTTGAAGAGACCATTTTAGAGAGTAACTCAAAGAATTAGGTAGATCCAGTGTTTAAGTGGACCCCACTAGGAAAAAAAAACATGTGAGGATTAAACGCCTATCATTAAAAAATCTTGAGAGCTGCATATATAAGTTTTTGATCAAGCTGAAATTTGTGTTTTCCCTTCGTCCAGGTCTCTGTTAACTTACAAACATGTTCGTTCTCAAATAAACATGATGATGGGCCTTGGGAAAGTTTCAAGGGTGGGTGTCACTGTCCCTATTGATTTCTATGGTGGGTTCACTTTAGCTTTAAATCTGCATCATGTTGGGATTTGGTCTGCGGAATTACACAGATATGGATCTAGGATAGCAATTCAAGAGCACCAAGCAATCACAAAAAACACAATGATTTAACGTGGAAAACTCTTACGGAAAAAAATCACGGCACAATTCAACAAAAATTCCACTATGAAAGCACAGATTACAAAGATGGAGGACTTACCCGGCTCGAGCAATCATCAAACCTTACCTTTTTTCCACCCTTTGAAACCCTAGAACCCTTTTAGAAACCTTAGCACCATTTTAGAAATACTTATAACTTCTTAGAATACCTTAGAATGCCTCTCAATCCCGCATACACCCCTTTATATAGGTTTAGAAAGAAGTAAAATCGAATAGAAAAAAAAATCGCAAAATCTGTATTTCCACAGAAAATTTGCGTAAAACCTTGTCCCAATGGGACACTTGTATTGGCCAACTGGCCAATCCTGATTAGTTAATAGTTAATACAATTATCTGTTTTGAATTCCTTGATTTGAGCTTTTATAAAATGGTGTGGATAAAACACATGCATCATGTAGGACCACATATCACTATCGAGCAGCGTTTCAATGACAATATCTAATCCGCCTCATCTTCCTCGCTAATAAAGGGACGAGGACTAATCTTCTCTGGAAATATCACTTGTCGCTATTATCAGGTAATACGCAATCTGCATCTGTCTTCCTCATTACTAAAGGACGTGGATTGCCTGAGCGCCTTTCTTCTTACTGAATATCTTTGTAACATGTGGTCCAAATTCTGTGAACCCATTGTGGTGTATGTGTTTTATCCGCACCGTCCATTCATTTTACCAGATTAAAAGTAAAAATAAATCTCATGTGGACGACGCCATGGGAAACAGTGGGGATTGAACGGCCACCATTAAATACTTATTGAGACTGCTAAAGTTTTGTATCAAACATCAACGCTGGCATCATCATTCTCAATCTTTCTTCTGGTGTGGTCCACTTGGATTTAGATCCGTTGCATTTTTAATTCATGCGCCCTGAAATAAGTTGTCAAAATGGATAGATGGCTTGCATTAAACACATGCATCATGGTGGGCCCACCATGATTTATTCGGTAGTGGTCCCTCTGGTAGGAAGCGGATTGGTTGGTGTACCACACACCAGCGGTATAGCTGGTGTAGATACGTGTGGTGCGAAGACGAGCTCCGAGTTGTATAAAAGGTTCAAAGGAGATCAAAGTTACATGGCCTCACAATGATGTATTTATTATATCCACACCATTCATTCATTTTTGAGACCATTTTAGAGCATTAAAGAAAATGAATCATATCCAAAGCTCAAATGGACCACACCAAAAATAGCATCCAGGATAATAATTTTCACTGTTTAAAAATTTATAGGGCCCACTGTAACGTTTATTTTCCGAATGAAGAGGTAAAACAAATTTCATATTGATCCGAAACTTCTGACCCTAAAAGGGTTTCAATGGTAGACGTTTAATCATCCTCTACTTTTTGCAGTGTGGTCCACTTGATCTTTAGATCTGTCTTTTTTATGGCTAAAGCCTTATGGACGGTTTGGATATAACACATACCTCATGATGGGCCCACATAACTTGCTGACGTCAATACATGAGCTATATAATTGGTGTGTGGTACACCAGCCAATCTGCTTCCCCTCTGGTAATGAGGTCAGTACTGGTTGGTACTCTGTGTGCCCAACTATGATCTACGTGTTTTTTCGGCACCGTTCATCTTTTGCCAACTTATTTTAGAGAACGAGATTAAAATGAGGCAGCTACAAAACTAAAGTGCTCAACACCAAAGAAACTGGGTGATTAAATGCCCATATATAGGGAAATAGTTATGGTTGAACGCCCACCATTAAAAACTTTCTAAAGTCTAGTTTAATAGTTATTTGCCATCCAGCCTATTGATAAGGTCACGAAGAGTTGGACGAAGGGAAACATAAACATCAGCTTAATCCAACACTTTTGTGGCCCATAAGAAGATTTTAACGGCGGCCATTCAATCGCTCTATTTCCTGTACTGCAATCCATCATATAATGAGCCTTAGGAAGTTTTTTAATGGTAGGCATTCAATCATAACTATTTCTTGTGGTGTGGTCCACCTGAGATTTAGATTTGCATTGTTTTTGGGTTATTTCCCTAAAATGAGCTTGTAAAATGGATGGACCATATTGATAAAATGCATAAATCATGATGCGGCCCACAACACCTAGGGGTCACTATGGAATGGGAGTCCGCTGCTGGTAGTGGTGTACACAAACCGAGCTAGCTCGGTTAGCTCGCTTGACTCGACTTGAAAAAGCTCGATTTGACTCAATTTGAAGCTGAGTTTGAGCTGAGTCGAGCTAATTTTTTGAGCTCGAAAATGAGTTCGAGCCGAGTTCGAGCAAGCCCTAGCTTGACTTGACTCGGATTGAACCCAACTCAAATTGAACTCGGATCAAACCAGTTCGGTGACTCGGTTACTTTGCCATTGATGTTGCTCACCAAGTGTTTGATAAAATGACTTAACGAAGTGTGGTTGGTGGCAAGGAAGGTATGTACATGAAACAAATACCATTTTTTTCTTGGTTTTTATGTTGCTTAGAAGGTGTTTAATAAAATACCTGTAAAATTATTGCTTCTGTTTCACATACAAAGGGATTTTGAAGGTGCAGTCCAAGTGTTTGTGGAAATGCTGCAATGACGAACTTGGCTCGATCTTGGCTCAAACTCGAATCGAATTGGCCCGAGCTCTAACTAGGGCCACCCCACAAGGAAACAGTGGTGATGGAATGTCCTGCCATTAAAAACTTACTAGGGCCCATCGTAGCTTTTATTTTCCATCCAACCAGATGATAAGTTCTACAAGACCTATATGAAAGGAAAATACAATTATCAACTCAATCCAACTGCCCACAAAATATTTTTAACGGTCATTCACCACTATTTCCGGTGGTGTGGGTCACGTGAGATTGGATCTGCTTAATTTTTGAGATCACGTCCTAAAATGAGATAGGAAAAAAAAAAGATAAGACGGATGGACGGTGTGAATATATGTATATATGATACATGCATAAAATGATTTACCAAAATGGTGTGGATATATTTGGATCTACTTCATTTTTTGGCTCATGTCCTAAAATGATTTTCCAAAACAAATGGACAGCCTGGATGATAGGTTGGGCCTCGCGTACTTAAAGTTATTTCATATTTATTAGTGCGATTATTGCACTGGAAGGCGTTCATAGCTCTTATAGTGACTGAGGATAGAAGGCTTATAGAAGTCAAATATGACTTGGTGAGTTGACTCAGACTCGGTTGTATCCCATCCAATTCGACAGTGTTTTGTTAGAGCAATTTTGCAATATGCATGATAAATAAATACTCATCATTTATTCATTTTATTACGTGAAGCCACGCCCCCGCATCTTTATCGCTATTTTCCAACCGACCAACACTAAAGGCTTGAGCTCTAACAGCTGTTCGAGCCCATAGCTGATGAGTGGTAAATAGAGTGCGTTCGACATTGAGGTCATGGCTTGGAGTGCTCATGCGGTGTGGGTGTGTGAATTAAAATAAAATAAATTAAAATAACAAAAGGCTCAACTCTATCCAGAATAAATATTTTAGGCCACGTTGGACGACTTGGCCCTATATTGACTTATTTGGGCTAGGCATAGACAAAGCTTGGCCCAACCTCACACGATGAGCATTTTTGTAACTTGGGTCTATATTAACCGATGCTAGCTATGCTTGGACGGAGACTCCCCAACCCCACCCTATCCGTTCCTAGGCCGTCGAATTTCTTTCTCAATTCAACATTGATAGGGTAGGGAAAAAAGCTAAACGGGGAAACTCCTTGTTCTATTTAGTTAATGGGTCATCAGTACGAGTTGGAGGATCTTACGGTTACGGAGAATAGGCATATTGAAGAGCAAGTGTAGCGGGCCAGTTTAGAGCTAACCGTTCGAATTGGAAAAGCTGCAAAAGCTACGAAAGCAAGTTCTTACGGAGAAGTCTATGATATTGGTGTACCCGCAATAGAGTTCCATTCGGGCTTCTCACCAGAGAATCCCTTCATTCCATTCGCCTTAAAGAACCTACCGGACTTGCTAAGGTGCCATTAGTGATCTCTTTTAAAAAGGTCAGTCTTTAAACCAACGCGTCAGAGTCGGAAGGCTAGTAAGGCTAACAGCCTAGAAGCCAATCCTAATTGCTAATGAAGACCATTCCTCCCCTATCTCTTAAAGCCCTGCAAGCAGACTGACGGACTCTAAAGGGCCTTATATCTCTTATGTAGTAGTCGGCCTTCAAATTAGTAATCCGACCATACCAGAATGCCTATAGACTAGAAGCTTTGCCAGAAGCAAGCAAGACGAGGAAGCGAAGCTTCGTAGACAAGGCTCGTTCCGTGCTTGACTTACGAGCTCGTGTAGTAAGGCCTCGCCCCTGTAGCTGTTGGGCTTATGAACTCCACTTGCTGTCTACTAAACGAGCGTTAGAGCGAATTGAGCGAGCAAGCGAAGCCTTCAATTTAGTAGCTTCCCCTCCCTCACCTTAAAATTGCATTTCCGCTTAAGCTTCCGGTTGGGGGATTAATTTAATTGATTGGATACCCGAGAACCATAATATTTCAAAGAAACAGCTTCTACGACGATAGATAGGGGTCAGGTTGACATCTATGCCCTCTGCCCTCCAAACAGTATGGGAGCCTTTCAGCTCGTACTGCTCACACTCCTAGATCTTCACGGCACCTCCTCCACCATAGTGTGAGCTGGGAGCAGTGGATACTCTTTAGAAATTAAACTTGGATACTTGGGCAAATTATCACAACTTGGGCCTAACTTGGACCTATATTAACCGATGTGGACGAACACTTTTGCCTTAACAATATATGATATATAATACATAAGTCATATTCAAAATACTCAGTGAAAAATAAACTTGGATACTTCGGCAGAGTAGCACAACTTAGGCCTAACTTGGACCTATATTGACTGATGCGGGCTGGGCTAGGCTTTGACAGAACTAGGCCTAGCATAGCACGATAGCAAGTGAATTTTAGAAAAAGATAAGTACTGAATGACCCGCCATTTAATTAGTCCCTTTAATAAGGGTCTTCAATTTCCACTTGCTTCTGGCGGCCCCACTACTCTTTACCAATGACGAAGAAGGAACTGACAAAGGATATTCCTAACTTCATATGCTGAGCCAAGCATACACTGGCGAATATGATAAGTCCCAGTAAATATACTCTTTAAATATTAAACTTGGATGGTTTGGCAGAGTATCATAATTTGAGCTTGACTCGGACCTATACTGACTAATGCAGGCCCAACCTAGCATGACAATCATTTTTTTTCTTGACAATATATGATATTTAATTGATAAGTTACAATTAAAATACTAAAAAAATGAAAGTTAAATAGTCCGCGGAGTATCATACATCCTACTTGCGTAGTTTCATGGTAGGATGTAGATTTCTTGCGATGGTCATCGCAGGAAGTTCTTGTGATCAGAAGCTAAGTAAGGCACACAATGATGTCTACTAAAAATCCACCGTTTCATCTAAACATCCATAGTTGAAACCTTAGTGGTGTTGTTATAAAAGTTTTGGATCAAGTTAATATTTTGTGTTTTTAGTTAATCGTGGAAGGTTTAGATGGTATATAAATATTAGAGAGGACCAGGGGAGGTTTCAATGGTAGGCATTTCACTACTCACTTTTTCGTGTGACACGACACATCTGAATTTTGAATCTGCCTCAATTTTTAGCTTGTCCTAAAACATGTTGGCAAAATGAGTAGTGGTGGATTTCTCTCAAACATCAAGTTGACTCGACATTTGATGTAGAGCGGGTCGCAGATAGTTTCAAGGCCAAGATGTATCAGAAGAGGGTCAGTCGATGACAGAAGTGATCCGGACAATTGAACCTTAAATCGGGCGTATCTCACAATCTGGAATGAGTTATCAGGCGAAAAATATAGGATTTTGGGGTAGAACGAGCTACTTTAGCTAACCAATACGACATAAGCCGGGTTGCCCACACGCAAGATTTGCAAAATTCCATCTTATGAATGGTTGAATTCCATATTTAATTTCATTTTTACGATAGTGGTAAGTTTTAGTTTGATTATAACTCTTAATCTGTTGGGCTTTAGGAGTTATGTTCAACATGAAAAGTGCTTAGAATAGTTAGGAGAATGATGTGGTTAAGTCACATACGAAACTTACTATAAAAAGTAAATTTATCATTTATAGTTAATTGCGAATTCTAAGTCTCAGTTATAATTTGCTTCTAATTTCTATTCCATTGCTTGGTATCCTTATTTAAATGGTTGTGAACTCATTTATTTCATTCATTAATCAATTTTAAATTTTATAAAATTTATTTTCTATTTTTCTTTCTAAAAACTCTCACAAGAGTTAAAGAAGTTTCATGGAATCGAACGGTTATCCTCTTTAGAGAGACCGTGCTCGACCTCGGGATTATTCTCATGAGGCATGATTTAGTTGGACCACATGCCATGTCAGAGATAGTTTCATTTCAAGTACTTACTTTACCAAATGCAAGTGGACATTATTTAGTCGGACCACGTGCGCGATAGCTTCATTTCAAGTACTTACTTTACCAAACGGAAGAGGATGGTGTACAACACACCAGCTACAGCTGGTATAGGTATGTTCGATAGAGGACGAGCGCTGACGCTACTCGAGCTCCGAGTTGTACCAACCGATCAAAGGAGATAGAAGTTACATGTGCCCACAATGATATATTTATTATATTAACACCGTCCATCTATTTTTTGAGATCATTTCAGGGCATTATCTAGAAAATGAACCATTTCCAAAGATCAACTGGAACACACCACAAATAGCAGCGAAGATGATGATTTTCACCATTAAAATTTTTGTAGGGCCCACCATAATGTTTATTTTCCATCCAATCTGTTCATAAGATCACAAAGACCTGAATGAAGAGTAAAAATATATTTCATATTGATCCCAAAACTTCCGTGAACCCCAATAGGATTTCAATGGCAGACGTTCAATCCCTTACCTTTTTTTGTAGTGTGGTCCACTTGATTGGTAGATCTGTTTTATTTTTTGTCTCAAGACTTAAGATGAGCTCAAAAAATGATAGACGGTTTGAATATATCACATACATCATGATGGGAATCACAGAACTTACTGAGGTCAACACATAGCTGGTGTGTGGTACACTAGCCAATCCGCTTCCTTACCACGGTGTATCTGGTGTGACTTGGTCACCGACAATCAGTCCTGTGAATATGTAGCGTACAATGCAAGTCACCACCGTTTTTAAGGTGGTACTTAACTAACATGGTAATCCGACCAGAGATATCTTACGGGAAAGTGGACGCGGATCTCGTCCTAAAGCCTTTAGCAGGAAGTTCCTGTGCACGGATGCTGGGTGGGGTGTACCGTGATGTTTGTAATAAATCCATCCCATCCATCCGTTTTCCAGACTTATTATAGGACATGCGACGGAAAATGATGTGGATTCAAAACTAAAGTGGGTCATACTAGTGCGAAGACCGGGAAAAGAGTTTTCTACCGTTGAAACCTTCTCAGGCTCCAACTTGATTTTTATATGCCATCAAAACGGTTTATAAGGTCATTCACATTAGGATGAAGTGAAAACATGAAAAATTAGTATGATAAGAAACTTTGGTGGCCTTAAAAATGTTTCAACGGTGGTGACTGAATCACAATTGATTCCTCTCGTGTGGCCCACTTGAGTTTTGTATCCATTTAATTTTCTGTGGCATGTCCTAAAATGATCTTAGAAAACGTATGAACTGAGTAAACTTATGATAAACATCAAGGTGGCCCCCACCTCACATTGCAGAACTTCACGAGAAAAGCCTTTAGCAGGAAATCACCAACCTAGGTAAGGTAAGCGAAGATGTACACGGTAGGGGTGTACACGAACCGAGCTAGCTCAGTTAGCTTGCTTAACTCAACTCGAAAAAGCTCGATTCGACTCGGTTCGAAGCTGAGTTCGAGCCGAGTCAAGCTGATTTGTTGAACTCGAAAATGAGTTCGAGCTGAGTTCGAGCAAGCCCCAGCTCAACTCAACTCGGATCGAATCCCACTTTGAATCGAACTCGGATCGAACCAGTTCAGTGACTCGGTTACTTTGCCATTGATGTTGCTCACCAAGTGTTTGATAAAATGACTCAACGAAGTGTGGCTGGTGGCAAGGAAGGTATGTACATGAAACAAATACCTTTTTTTTTTTCTTAGTTTTTATGTTGCTTAGAAGGTGTTTGATAAAATACCTGTAAAACCATTGCTTCTGTTTCACGTACAGAAGGATTTTGAAGGTGCAATTTAGGTATTTGTGGGAATGCCTCAATGGCGTACTCGGCTCGATCTTGGCTTGAACTCGGCCCGAGTTGCTGGCCGAACTGAGCTGAACTGGCTAGTCAAGCTCGAGGACCAAGCCGAGCCGAGTTCGAGCTGAGGTCAGCTAGTGGCCTATCAGGCTCGAGGACTGGTTCGACTCGATGTACACCCCTAGTACGTGGATTAGCTACTGATCGGCTGATTAGCGAGACTCGCTGTTGAAGTGACATCACCAAGTTACGTGGGCCCTACCATGATGTATGTTTTGTATCCACATTGTCCATCCATTTGGAGAGATCATATTAGGGCATGATCCAAAGAATGAGTCAGATCCAAAGCTCGAGTGGACCCCACCATATAAAACAGTAGGGAGAGTGACGCCCACTGTTAAAAACTTCTAAGGGCCACAAAAGTTTTCGATCAAGCTAATATTTGTGTTTTCCCTTCTTTCATGTCTTCATTAACACATGAACAAGTTGGATCTCAAACAAACATCATGGTGGACCTTAGGAAGATTTTAACAGTGGAAGTCACACTTCCCAGTGTTTTCTATGGTGGGATCAACTCCATATTTGGATCTGACTCATTATTTGGATCATAGCCTAAAATGATCTTTCCAAATGGAAGAACAATGTGGATACAACACATACATCATGGTGGGGCCCACATAATTTTTTGACATCACTTCCATTGCGAGTCTCGCTGCTCAACCTGTCGCTGATTAGCTACTGACAGGTTGAGCAACGAGACTCGCTACTGAAGTAATGTCACTAATTTTTGTGAGACTCACCATGATGTATGTGTTGTATCCACACTGTCCATCTATTTGGAGATATCAATTCAGGATATGAGCCAAAGAATGAGTCAAATCCAAAGCTCGAGTGAACCCTACCGCAGAAAACAGTGGAGAAAGTAATGCCCACCATTAAAAATTTCTAAGGGCTACAAAAGTTACCGATCAAGTGAAATTCATGTTTTTCATTCTTTCCTGTCTGTCTTAACTTATGAGCACGTTGGATCACAAATAAACATCATAATAGAGCTTAAGAAGGTTTCAATGGTGTGCATCACTCTTCCCACTGTTTTTTGTAGTGGGGTCTACTTAAGATTTAGATCTTATTCATTCTGTCTCGTTCCCTAAAATGATCTCTCCAAATGGATGGAGGATGTGGATACAACACATACATCATCATGTGTCCCACAAGACTTGGTGACGTCACTTCAGAAGTGATTCTAGTATCTAATCCGCGTCTAGTCGCTATTAGTTGAGTAGCGAGTTTTGTGAGGCCACCATGATATATGTGTTGTATCCACACCGTTCATATATTTAGAGAGATCATTTTAGGACATGGTCCAAATAACGAGGCAGATCCAAGGCTGGGGTGGACCCACCATAGAAAACAACGGTGAGAGTGACGTCCACTGTTGAAACCTTCCGAAGGTCCACCGTGATGTTTATTTGAGATCCAACCTATTAATGTGTTAAAGTAGACATGAAAGAAGGGAAAACACAAATGTTACTCTCGCAACTCTTTCTGTAGTGGGGTCCTCTCCAGCTTTGGATCTGATTCATTCTTTGGATCATGCCCTAATATAATCTTCACAAATGAATGGGTGGTGTAAATACAAAACATACATCACGGTGTGGCCCACTGAACTTGACATCACTTCAGCAGCGAGTCTTGATCCTCAACCTGTCAGTAGCTAATCCACGTCCCAATTTACCATTTGTGCCGCTCCATTGCATATAGAACGCTGGTGGTCCAGAGTCGACGAAAAAGTGCCGGACGCGGAGTGCGTCCTGGCCCCGCCCGTCTCTAATCCCGAACGGGCAGTTATGTGGGCGGGCCACATGATGTACTTATTTATCCATTTCGTCCATCCCTTTTCTCCAATTATTTCAAGTCATAAACACGAAAATGAGTCAGATCCAACGCTCATGTGGACCACAGCACTTCACAGATGACTCCATTTAATGCAACTGGCATTTAATGTGTCATACATTTAATGCAATCAAGTGTATTATTTGGTGTGGTCTACTTTAGCGTTGGATCTGCCTCCTTTTAGCATTCATTCTTCAAATAATATTAGAAAAATGATAGCCAGCATGGATAAATAGATACATCATGGTGGGCCCGCCCATAGAAGGGCTAGAGACAAGCATTGCAGGACGCAATCCGCGTCCATAAGTGCCACCTGCGATAGTATAATCATTGGACCCACAGTGATGGAAATGTTTACTTTTCACTGTGGTCCTGCTCTTCTAATGGTTATCCAGCAACTGTATCACCAGCATTGTTTATAGCATTTTCTTCTAGAATATGGTAAGCTTATTGGGGCCCACCATGATGTGTGCATGACTTCCAATCCAAAGGATAAGGCCAATCCAAACATCAACTAGGCCCACGTGAAATTGCAGGCTTTTGGTGGTTGTCAATTTTTTCAATTGCATGACCACCTCTGATCATTTGGTTTTTGGAGCATCCTATTTTCATGATGGGACCTACCAGATAGATTGGATGCCATATACCATAGTGGCCCACCCTCCTATGATTGCACAAAATTCTCATCTAATAAGGGCGTGTTTGGGCTGTGGGATTAGAAGGGATTAAGTGGGATGGGATTCAAAAAAACATAATTATTACCCAGGATTGTTCACTGTTGTCATGGGATAAGAATAATGTCATGCTTTGTTGGTAATATGGTGGTACATTGAATGGATATACCTACCATCATTTGAAATTACTGAGAATAACACATGTGTTATATCTGAACTGTTCATTTGTTTTGTAACCTTATTTTATGGTATAAGCCTAAAAATGAGGTAGATCCAAAACTTATGTGGCCCCAAAGAAGTTTTCAACGGTAAGTATTCAATCCCCGTTGCTTTCTATGGTGGGGTCCACTTGAGCTTTAGATTTAACTGATTTTTTGGCCCATGCTCTAAAATAATCTCGAAAAATGGGTGGATGGTGTGGATATAGCCCGCACATCATGGTGGGACCTACACGACTTGCTAACATTGAGTGAAATTGGCACGGACCAATGCAATTCCATCTAATCTAATTCAAAGCTTTTTCATTCTTCCCAAACATGGAGTGGAATTGGCACCGGACAAGATCAATCCCATCCCACCTAATCCCTTCTAATCCTACTGCCCAAACACGCCCTAAATAATTACACGTAAAAAAAAAAAAAAAAAAAAAACACTCTTGATTATTATTATTTTTCCTATCTTTTGAAAATTAACATGTTTATCCGGGAAGCAAGGGCATTTTTGGGTGAGTAGTTAGTTGTTGTGAAGCCATCCATTTCTGCTTCCTTGAGGAATCCTATGCATATTGGCTTGTTTGAGATGGATTGGGTGTAAGATTTTTTGCGGTTTAATGGTCTATTACAGATCAACGGTCTTGATCAAAATTAGATTGACTTGGATGTTGGATCTTTGGTATATGATCATGCTGGTGGGGTCACTTTGATGATCATGTAACATGACTATGGAGATGACTAAACTATTACACTTACATATGCATAACAATTCTTATGGGAAGCGGATTGTGTCCTGCAGGCAGGAGATTTCTGGGGCCCACTGTGATGTATGAGTTTTATCCACGCAGTTCATCCATTTTGTTCAGATAATTTAAATGATGAGCTCAAAAATTAGGGAGACCCAAAGCAGCCACACCAAGGAAGCAACAGTGATAATTACACCCACTATTGAAACCTTCCTAGGGGTTACTGTGATGTTTATTTTCCATCCAACTTTTTCATAAGGTCAGCTTGATCCAAAACTTTTGCAGCTCCCAAGTAGTTTTTAATGGTGGGCATTCAATCTCCAGGGTGTGGTCCACTTGAGCCTTGTATCTACTTCATTTTTGGGTTTATATACTAAAATAATCCGGAGAAATGGATGGACAGAGTGGATAAAACCCATAAATCATGGTGGCCCCCATGAAGCCCTGTCGTGACGGATCATGGTCCAAGCAGGGCGGGACACAACATCCATTCTTATGGGTGTAATGTTAGCACTTAGCAGCATGATTAAATTAGCTGACGATCATAAGCTACGTCCTCCATCACAATGTTGAATGAAATTATGTAGACTTAGAGATGAGAGTGATAGATTGAGGTGCTCTTTGCCTCTTATGCAAGTCTTGATCCCCACACCTTTCTCTATAAAGAGAAACTTATCATTTTTTCCTACTCTACACTCGGCCGTGTGTTTAGTATTATTATTATTTGTTCAGTTGATTTAATTTAAATAAATCCCCAAAAGCTAAAACTAGTGGTACCTGTGGTTGGAATGAATTGGCCCGAAAAAGCGGTCAAAATTCAGTCAGGGTTTTAAATTATGGAAGATGGGTCAAAATTCAGTCAGGGTTTTAAATTATGCATGGAAGATGGTATGTTTGAGCTGGAAAAACTAAGATTAGGTGGACCCATCTTTCCACAATACAAAGCAAAGTTACACATCGATTGGAACCATTCTTCTCATGAGCTTAACATGAATAGACTTTAGTTTGAATATCACTTGCCATACACAATTCTAGCCCTCACAGCTCTTCAATTTTCAACCCATGACATTGATTATCAGCATTTTTCATTTGTTTGAAGGCCATCGATTAGATGGATAGGATCATCAATCTATATGCATCTTTAAACATTTTTCATTAATAGTTAGGCCATTTGATGAAAGGTCCCTTGTGGTACATTAGCCTGCCACACACATACATACATTGAGTAGAGATATTCAAACACATTCCACTGCTTCTAGCTCTATTATGTATCTTACTTCAACTAATAAATTCTCATTAATTAGATGTTATGGTTGTTCGATTTGTTAAGATCTGTGGAACTCGATCATCAGAGATGTACTATTCATCCAGCCGGCACTGTCATGGGTTGAACTATAATTTCGTAATTCCACATAATGTTTTATATAAACCCTAGTTCGTAATTTCATTCGGCATCGGTGTACCCCACCTTTGTATGCTGTCATGTACCACTCAAAAATAATGAACAACCACTCAAAAAATTCGACATTCACACGAAGTGTATCTAATGATTGGATCGACCTGAATTTTAGGGCATCCCATTTTCAGTGGGACAACACCATAGTGACCCCACATGCCAGCTGGTTAGACATGCATTTAGTTGTGTGTGAGCATTTTTCAAAATAATAATAATAATAACTTATATAATGTAGATGTGATGTATTATGAAATGTCCTCGAATATCTAAGAAGATCCAATTAATAAATGGGCTTAAACTTTAAGCTTGAGTCTGTGCATTGTGGCAGATATATATGGACCATGCTGGTCCACTGAGGGTCCTACCAATTGCTATAAAAATTTCTATCCAACATGGCCTCGTCTGGTACCATAGACTTTCTACTCTGGCATAGTGTAATGGATGATTCGCTGGTATTGGGAAATTACTTTGAAAATGCACATGTGGAACATAAGCAAGTCAATCTGAATTGTCCAAAGCATTGAATATTTTTTGGATGGTTTTAAGCAAACTTACCTACCGGCTCATTAGTTCAACATATGAGTGTGAAAGAATCAGAGGTTAGGAATGTTCATACAATTTGATTTTGGACCATTCATTTTTCTCTGATATAAGTCATCTCATTCCTTTTTCTTTATAGTTTCAGGACGTCTCGCTTTGTCAAGGAGAGCATGAGAGACCTTGTTGAATTAGGAAGGCTTTCATCTTTAATATCAATAATTCGAAGTTATTTTTACTTGTAAACTTCTTCGTATCGAATTTCACATTCGATCCCTTCAAACAAATGTCTTAGATTCAATATAAACAACCCAAAGTAAAACCTACGCTTTGATATTACTTGTTGTGTGTAGCTGTCACACGTTAAGCGCAGAAGCAACCTTATAACGAATTAAACACGCAAATAGAAAAACGGAAATCAAGCAATCATAGAGAAGCACAACGATTGGCGTTGAAAAATCCTTAAGGGAAAAAACCACGACACTAAGTGACAAACAATCTACTATGAATAGAGAATTACAAGGGATTGACAACTTACAGATTTGAAACCCTAGTATCCAAAGACGAATTCACTGTCTCAAAGCCTCTGGTTCTCTCTAGTACAATGTTAAGATACCATAATCCCATATATAACAAGGTTTATAAAATACAATTCCAGAATTAGAAACGAAACAGTGCACTTACGCAGAAGTTGTGCGCACCGTCAATCGAATCTTCGATCAATTGATGCCACATGTTTGATCTGATCGAACATGCACAAAAGTTTCCAGAGACCTAACTTGGTTTTTTCAAATTATCTCGATTGATCAAGACATGATGTTCGATCGATCAAACATGTGCAAAATTATCTATAGACTAAACTGATTTAGTTAGGGTTTTCTTGATTGATCAATCATGCTGTCGTCTGCCGATCAATCAAAGACCCTAAATTTTGCCAGATTGAAGGCACCTTGATGATCATATACCACATTTGAAATGAGAGTAAATTACTCCGGCTATTTAATAGGCTTTGATAAAAATGTCTCTAAGAAAACTGTGACCCATTGAAAGATCGTGCGAGTTAGATAAAATAAGTTTCAGCCAGCTGTGGAAGCAATTGATGGACCAAATTGATAGATAAGAAGCCTGACCCATCTGATCTTAATCAAATTACGTAGACCTTCTAGACACTTGAAATGTACGCTACTCTGATAAAATTACTCCTGACCAATCCTAAAGGCCTCGAAAGGCTAGCTAGATGGGCCATAAATGGTCTCTAGCTTGACCCGAGAATGATCAACAGATTGGATCAGTGGCCCCATAGCTTGTGCAAATTAGATAACTGTTACTTGTACAGATTGTTCAAAGGTTCCAATTCTATATATATTCAATCAGGCCACCTTTTCCAGATTCCAACTGTGGAGAACCTAAGTAGACTAAGTAAAAAAGACTCGTAAGAGCTCAAGTGGACCACGCTATATAAAAATAATAGGGATAGCGTAGTCCAGTATTAGAACCTTGTTAGGGCCCACATCTATGTTATTTGTCATCCAACTTATAACATCCCAAAGATGAAGGGAAAACACAAATACTAACTTGATCCAAAGATTTTGTGGCTCTTAAAAAATTTTCATTGGCAAGTTTCTAATTCCCATTGTTTCATGTGCTGTAGTTCACTTGAGCTTTAGATATACTTTGATTTTGGCTTCATGCTTTGAAATGAGCTAGATACATTGGATAGACAACATGGATAAAATACATTCATAGAATTTAGCATGGTGAGTTAATAGACAATTGAAATCCTCTTATTTTAAAGTTATGAACTGGGTTCCTCTCTTAGAGCCCTACGACGGATTAGTTATTGACAGGTTGAGTAGCCAGATTCACTACTGAAGTGATGTCACCATGTTACGTGGGCCCCACCATGATGCATGTGATGTATTCCTACCGCCCATCCATTTAGAGATTATTTTAGAGAATGTATCAAAGAATGAATCAGATATAAAGCCCCGGACGACCTATCACAGAAAACAGCGAGGACAGTAAGGCACACAGTTGAAACTTTCTGACAGTCCACCATGATATTTATTTGATATCTAACTTATTCATGAGTTAACACGGACATGAAAAAACGGAAAATCCAAATATCATCTTGATCAAAAAAACTTTTGTAACCCCAATAAATTTTTAATGGTAGGCATTCAATCTCCACCATTTTTTGTGCCAGTCCACTCAAGCTTTAGATCTCGCTGATTCTTTGGCTCATGTCCTAAAATGGTCTCTCCAAGTGGATGGAGAGTGAATACAACATATATCTTATATATTACGGCCACGGAACATTGTGACGTCCTTCTGTAGCCAGTCTCCCTATTCAACCCGTCAGTAGCTAATCCGTCGTGTGGCAAATTACGACAGCAGGAACCACCTGTATATATTCGGCCAATCAACACTTGCCACCCCATTTCACCACGGCTCGGGTGGGGCGCTGCTTCGATAGATCCCTGGATCCACCGGTGTAACCGTATCCCTGACCGTAGGGCCCACTGTGATGTATGTGCCTTATATCCAGCAGTCTATCGATTGTGAAAACACATTTTTAAAGCATGATTCCAAAAATAAGTGGATCCATATCTCATGCGGACCATAATAAAGGAAATATTGGCAATCTACTGTTAATCTACTGTTAAAAACCCGTCATCCGCCACAGAAGTTCAGCTGATATCTATATGGTCCGGTCCCTTCACAAAGCCTTTGTGACCTTTTCAACCAGTTAGATGGCAAATAAAAAGTCCGGTGGCCTATGGAAATTTTAATGATGGAGATTAAATGATGATTGTTTCCCATGATACGGTCCACCTAAGATTTCCATCTGCTTTGTTTTTTGGAATCTATAGTTCAATACATCACAGTGGTTCCACCGACGGAAACGGATTGGCTACTCCCCTGCTACCAGCCAATGGCTGGTGGTCGGTGCTCTGTGGGCCCCACTATGATGTATGTGTTTCATCCATGCCGTCCATCTATTTTTC
The DNA here is from genome assembly GCA_021015155.1 of Magnolia officinalis. Classification (NCBI taxonomy): domain Eukaryota; kingdom Viridiplantae; phylum Streptophyta; class Magnoliopsida; order Magnoliales; family Magnoliaceae; genus Magnolia; species Magnolia officinalis. The sequence continues at coordinate 7,250,703 of JAJHSJ010000015.1, read as the reverse complement.
TAGATCATTTTAAAATATAAGATAAAAAATTAGGTATATCCCCATCTCAAGTGGACCACATGAAAGGAAACAGTGTCTAATGAACGTTGACCATTAAAAAACTTTTGGGGCCCATAAAAGTTTTAGATCAAGCTGATCTTCGTTTTTTCCCTTCATCTGGGTCTGTATGAGCCAATCAACAGATTGGATTTCAACTAAACAGTACAGTGGGCCTTAGGAGGATTTAAATGGTGGATATCCAATCAATATTGTTTTCCTATAGTGTGATCCACATTAGATATATGTCCCTCTCATTTTTGGGATAAATCACTTAAATGATCTTTAAATATGGATGAACGGAATGGAGGAAACATATACATCATGGTGGGTCCCACAGAGCACCGAACACCAGCCACGGGCAGGTGGCAGGGGGAGTAGCCAATCCGTTTCCTCCACCGACCTGAAAGCTGTACAAGTGGATTAGCTACGGCCCGGACTCACCCAAGATGGTGCGGCCTTTACTCCGGGGCCCACCTTCTCATATCTATTTTACATCCACTCCTTGATTATTTTAGTGCATGAGCCCAAAAATAAAGCAGGTCTAAATCCCAGGTGGACCATACCCAAAGAAATATATTATATTAAATATAATATATTTTAATAATATATATTATATATATTATATTAATATTAAATATATATAATATATATATTTAAGTAAAAAAAAAAGTTAAAACTTAAAATTTTTTATTAAAAAACCCTACCTGTCCTATTTCCTCTTTTTCTTTCCCTTACCATATAGAGGTAAACTTGACTCGACTTGAGATAAACTCATTTCGACTCCAACATTAGCTTGACTCCAACTCCACTCGAAAGCTTTGACAAACAAGCCAAGCTTCAGTGTTGAGCTTGAGAGCGAGCTCAAAGCTCAAGCTTGAACTTGAGTATACTCGAGTTCAAGCTATGCTTGGCCCACCTCGACTTGACTCGGCTCGATGTACAGCCCTACCTTAACCAGTTGAATGATAAATAAACATTAATGAGAGCAGTAGGATCTTTCTAACAGTAGAGCAATCAATCATCCATGTGTTATGTAATATGGTCCACCTGATATTTAGATATGCTTTATTTTTCGCTCATAAATGACATGGAAAAACAGATGGACGGCGTGGATGTAGCATATATACAAGTGGCCCCATGGTAAAGTCCGCGACGTACTGGGCGAGGTGGAGCCACACCTAATCCGCTCCCGGACGGATGGGGCTGGGCTTGGAAGCGGATTTCGGGCTTCACTACCCGCGTCCGATTAAGATGAGAGGATTGTTGGTGGACGGTGTGGATGTAATGGAAGATCTATCCACGTGGCTCTAAGTTTGTGAAAGTACGGCCGTGTACCTGGCGCGAGTTAGCCTAGCGCGGGTTATGATAAAAACTCCCCTGGATGGATTTTGTCTCTATTTCTTTCCACCATGTCCATCGCAATCATCCCTTCACCAGAGGAGAGAGAATATAAAAAGGAAGACATGTTGCAGAATCTCAACTCCTATCTCTTCCACTCAATGACTTCATCTGCTTTCTAAAAGGTTAGATCTCTCTCTCTCTCTCTCTCAGCTTCTTCTCTTTTTTCTTCTGCTTTTCAAACCCTAATCTCTTGAATTTCCACGATCTTTCTTCTTTACAATTCCGAATAAGATCAGATCGGATTCCTTATTCTCTTCTGGTTCGGTCCGGTCTCGCTATCTGATTCTTCGCTTTTTCTTTTTCCCGGATCGGTCTTTGCTCTCCTGATTGCGGGGATTATATATATATATATATATATATATATATATATATATGAATTGTAGAGTTTTTGTTTGAATTTGAATTCAGCGGTTTTGTTGAGATCCTTCTATTTTTCATGGAGGAAAAGGAACACGGGGAATTGGCGTAGATTGTATTTGAATTTTGAAAACGGTTGCCGGACTTTTGGGGGGAGGGTGACTTTCACTGAGGTGGATGGAAAGTCTTCATGTGGAGGAGATCCACCCCATCCATCGGGTGCTTTACCCTGTGTTTGAACCAGGGCTCAGTAATCAGGCGGATTCAATACTTGGGCGGCTACACCATGTGAAACAGTCGTGATGGGGAATCCCACCATTAAAACCGTCCAAATTGTGTAGGGTCCACCGTGGTGTTTATATTCCATCCAATCCACTCGTCTGGTGCACCGCACCAGGATGGATGCTTCTCTGAAAATAAGGATATTCCAAGACTCATGTGGGCATGATCTTACACCATTCCCTATGGATTGGACTGATTTTCATTGCGGCACATCTTGATTTTGGGAGAGGAGGTGCCTATTCAAGTCTAGCTAGCACAGTCCTTAGAATTTTAGTGGCAATATTTAGAAGGCTTGTTTTGTTCCAGTAGTTTTCAACTTGCTGAAGAGAATTGGATCCGTGATAGTTAAAAGAAAGGTGAATGATTCTATGCAACTCATCTGCACCTTAGTATGGTCAGATTAAGGTTTACTGGACATGAGGACTGTCCATTCACTGATCTAGCCTGTTTGTCTGGTCCAACCCCCTTATCTTGGGCTGTTGATTTAAAATCATGCTGATCAAACAATCCTAGTTATCCATTCAAGGGCCTGCAAAATGGACAGAACAATAAGTTCAACCTATAAATATCCAATCATTGAAGTAGATACTCCACACAGTGCTCAGAGAGATCCATATCCTTCAATCATGTTCAGTGCAATGCGAATGTTTTATCAGACAGGCTGGCCAAGGAAAGGAAGGGGTTCGAAGATCCTGCCTTATGGTTGCTGAATTTTTATTGTAATCTTAGCTGGGAATCTGGGATGCTGTGTGAGGGTCTCTCTCTCTCTCTCTCTCTCTCTCTCAAATAAAAGCATAAACCATTCATTGGAAAAGGATACTCCACAAGGGTAGGACAACCTGAATTGTTGATGTTTTAGAACAGTCACTTTAATCTGACAATCCTTATCATCTGATCAGTGTCTTGGAAAACTGATGGATGTTCGAACAGAATTTGTTCAGATAGCTAGGATCAGCCAGTAAGTGTGGTATTGGCTTGGTGGGCCATGAAAGAGTGGGCTGGACCGGATAGAGCATCCAGATCAATGGACAAGTACTGAACAGTGTACTGCATCAGATGATATCTTAAACCATAGGAAACACAGTGAGGTGATTTTGACTCATAGGTAGGAACCAAGTTTGTATTTCTGCAAGTGAGACTGGACAGGCATCAGTGGGATGATTTGGGAAGATGAGTTATAGAGCTACAGCTATGTATGGGTGCTATATCACACATGGTGATCCCTTTTCAATTATTCGAACATTGAAAACACGCACATGCGAGTAATCTAATAGATGCAATTGCAAGTTGGAAGTTGTTTGCCTGTGGAAGAATTCACATGTGGGAGTATATGATTCGTTTTCAATTAAAAAAAGAGCATGCTATTTGTTTCGGGTACTGATACTCTTAGACTGGATGTGCATCAGTGAGATGATTTGGGGAACTGAATTACTGACTTATAGAGATACAGCTATATATGGGGCTATATCACATGTAAGGTGATCCCTTTTCAATTCTTTGAAGTTTGAAAACTTCGCGTGTGAGTATTGGACGCAATTGCAAGTTGCAATTGGTTGTCTGTGGAAGAATCCACGTGGGAGTATGTGATTCATTTAAGGTATTGATACTGTGTAATGTAGGAGGCAAGCTGGTTAGGGTATGTTCTTCCATGGAGGCTTCCCTCGATTTGATGAATATGTAGTGTTCTTGGTGGCTCAAGTTAGATGGGAAATTTAGATGAGACTCGGTCCGAGTTGAGGACTAGAATCATTTATGTGACATAAGATTTGTGTATTTTTCTTGGAGGTTTGGCCCTCAATGCATGGGTTATATCTGCTGTCATTTTTCTTAATAAAAGAGCTTTGTTTAGATGGTCAGATCTTGCATCAGAAGGTCTAGAAATGCGAATCTTTCTGATATGGTAAATGTTCAAACCTGTGGTAAGATTCCTTCAGGGGCTTTTGGGCGACATGCAAAAGTCAATCTAACCCAATTTCATTTGCTAGGCGCCATTGTAGATGTCAGCACCCATTGACTCAGCCATTGAATGGTCAGAATGTGTGTTACTCATGTGGCCCGCCCAAACTATGGGCCTGGTTTGGGCGAATGGTCTTCACCGTAGGTTTGCTCCCTATAGGTGAGGGTTCGATTCCCCTCCTTGGCTTTGCCTTTACCCGATACACATGGTTGTGGGTGATTGTGTGTATCCGCGGGGATTAGTGTTACTTCAAAAAGAGGTGGGGACACCCCGTGTCTTCAAAAAAAAAAAACAAAAAAAAATATGGGCCTGATATTTGAGGCACGAAACTTTTACGTGATGACATGACACCTTGATGGTTTGCATACTGCACATGTGCCACCAATTGGCACATGTGAAGCAGGCGGTTAACAGACTCCTTCCTAACTCATTTTGGTTGAGAGAACTATTTTCAGACAGCTATAGTCATCTGGGGTTATTCCATTTCGAATGGTGAATGGGGTGTCACCAAAACATGCCTGTTTACAAGATGGTCTATGATATGCTGAAAGTGTGAATCCTTTGTGGGCTTTGTAGATTTGGCCAATGCTTTAGGGGAAATTTTATAGGATAACAGTCATGCTTTATGGTACAGAATGTTGGGCAGTTAAGGAACAACATGGTTATAGGATGAGAGCGTAGCTGAAATGAGAATGTTGAGATGAATAAGTGGCAAGACAAGGAAGGATAGAACTAGAAATGAAAACATTCGAGGGAACTTAGGAGACGTGCCAATTGGTAATAAGATGAAGGAAAGTGATTCGATAAATTGAAAAATACGAAAATTAAGTGCTGAAAACGTAAAGTGTTGAATTGTAAATTTGAAATAATTTTAGCAATATTTTAGTCAAAAGTGAAAAGAAATTTTAATGCACCACCACTTTAAGCATTCAACCTTTAACATTAAGTGAAGGGAGGGTAGCTGAAAAAAAGACCCATATTTTTGGGGAAAATTAATTTAAGCACTAAATAATATGGATTTGCCAAATGATCTGAATTTGATAAGTGCTGAAAATAAGTAAAAGTGCTGAAAATAAGTTCTATCAAATGACACCTTAGATTCTTTAGTCATGTGCAAAGGAGACCAAGAACTGTGCTAGTTAGGAGTGAGTTGGCACAAGTTGAAGGCTTTTAAAAAGCAAGGGGAAGGCCCAAAGGATTTGGGTGGAGGTAGTAAGAAAATAGTTGATGACCTATGGTCCAGCTGAAGTTATGGTCATTGATAGAGTGGAATGGAAAACGATTCATGTAGCTGACCCCAATTTGTTTGGACAAGGCTTAGATGATGATGATGATGAGACATGGCAAATGCATTATTTTTGGATGATGGAGTGTCAATATAGTTCTTCTCACAACTGACACATGATGTGGCTATTTTAGGTTGCCTAGTGGCGCGAAACCTCATTATTATGGATTATGGTACTTCTCCTCTTGTTCAATTTGGACCATTTCTTCCCACCTTGGCATATGCTAAGGAGACTATTGATTAGGTCGAGATTCTAAAACATGGACTAGCGGTAATATGGTGATGTGGGAACCTTCTTAACCAAAAGCTATTTGCTTTACTGTCAAACAACATAAGGATAATGGACCCCACATAGAAGGCGGACATGGAGCTTGCTGCTTCCTAGGTTGACTTGTATTGGAGCTTGTTCTTCTTCCTATCTCGATTTTTATTTAAAAGAATGATCAGAAAACAATGAATACCTCTATCTTAGAAGTTGGATTTGGAATCTTACGCTGTCAGTCCCTCTGTGACCATGATTCTTCTCTCAATCCTTGCTCCTAAATATCTAGAATTATTTAACACATGAAAATCAATGCCTTTCTCTGCTGCTAGCTTCTAATATCACTCCTCTAAATATGGAGCCTTATCAACAGTGATGGCAAGGAATGCCAACCACGGGGAGCCTCTTGCTAGTAGGGATGGGATTAGTGATGCAAAAATGGCAATCCCATTAATGTAGTATTCGAACTTGGAGTGTGATCTGTCCTATTTGCTGTTGCTATGAAAGGGTAACAAGCCAATTGCTATTTAGCGGTAAGCCGGTAATGCTTATTGCTACATATTGTTATTTGCAGAATTACAATCCTCTGTTGCAAAATAAAGGACAAAATGCTATGAATAGAGTGTGGAACCTGATTCTTCGGTGATAATTTCAACTTGATTTGGAAGTTTGTATCCAGAAAATCATATGGCTTGGGTGATTTTCTTCAAACTTGGATGTGAACTTACTTTATGGTCCAAGCATCCTGTACACTGGGGAGTTGGCTTGTTTGAAGATGCAACTCTGGAAGGTTATTTATGTTTTGTTACTGACACTGGAATTTTGGTTACCTTTCCAAAAAAGGGCATTGGAATTTTGGTTGAACTTATCCATTTTTTCCATTGGTGTGAAATGGTCACTTGGTTATGGAGTGAGTGCTTTGAAGAGAGTTTCTATCATTGAGATTTTGGAAGTCCTCGATGGAAAATACTTGGCCCTGAGGTGAGTGCTTTGTGTTGTCTTTTGAACCAAAATTTTGGGTTTTGATGTTGTTTGATTTTCTTTTGGATTATAGAGTTCTCTTAACAACTGAAAGAGTGTTCCTTGCAAGCTCAGACAATAATGGCCATCTTCATTTCGTTGTCAGCCACAGATAAAGTTTTGAGTTCATTCTTTGGTTTCTATGATCCCATGCACTTGGGCTTGGGTCAGCAGAAGCACAAAATAGTCAAAGGTTCTTTCAGTTACCTAGGTGCCATCTAGTTGTAGTTGTATATTGATTGCCATCTTGATTGGAGTGACCTGAATACTGCATGATTTTCATTTTTGTGAGTGTAGGTATGGAGTGTTTTGACGAGCAGGGAATATCATGTTGCAGTGCCTAGACGGATTGAAGCATCTGTTTTCTGTATTGGTTAAGTGTTGTGACCTCGATTTATCTAAGCCTCCGAAGGGCCTTGAAGATCCTGAAGTTCTAGCAAGGGAAACAGTCTGTATGTAACCCAGTATTGTCTAAACTCTTCTTCCTGAATGCATATTGGATTGGTCCTGAATACAATCAGGAAAGCCTTTTGTTCCGCTTTATGAAGATATAGTTTTATAGAGCTCCTATATTTTTCTAGAGTGATGAGTTCATTTCTTTTAATGTCTCTCTAATTGTTGCAAATGGATTCTCTAATTGCTACAATATATTAGTTTCATTTTTTTTTGCATTTTTTTTGAAGTTGTTCTTTTTTCAAAAACTTGACATTTAAGCATGGTTTACTGGCATAGTGTTTATTTTTCCATTTTGAGTATTTTTTTTTTCTTCAATTATGCTTTACCTTCATCAACCATAAGGGAATTGGACAATTACTGCCTCAAGTTGACCACTTTAGGTGGTACACAGATGTTCTACTTTGTGGTTATTAAACAACAGATTATCTTGTGTTTGCTGATTTAACACCAGTAGGTAATTCGTTGTGCTTTAATGTGTTTGCAGTCAGTGTAAGTGAAATCGAAGCATTATATGAGCTGTTTAAGAAGATCAGCAGTGCTGTTATTGATGACGGTCTGATAAACAAGGTAGATATACTCTTTTAGCTGTGTGATGCCAAGAAGAGACCTGCGTGATGTATTTAATAGATCTTGGATGATAAGTTTGTGTTCTCGTCCAATCTTGTGCCATCAAGAAACTCTCATCATCAACTAAACCTTATCTCGCGCCATCAAGAAACTTTCATCATCATCTAAACCTTATCTCGCACCATCAAGAAACTCTCATCATCATCTAAATCTTATCTCGCGCCATCAAGAAACTCTCATCATCATCTAAACCTTGTCCCAACTAATTGGGTTTGGCTAGAAGAATCCCTTGCTGCCATACCACTCTATCAAGGGCATAGAGAAACTCTCATTTTCAAAAATTTGATCACAACTGAAAGGAAATCTTGCAATCTTGGTGTACTAGCTTGATAACTTTATGAAGGCAACATGATTGTACAAAAAGGTTTTTCCCGAGGCACCAGCCGGTTTGGTCTGCACCGAAGTTTTGCAAGATTGTTGAAGTATTGTGCAGTTGTCAACCTACACACACAAACTCTCTCTCTCTCTCTTCCATGTGTTTAGAGTTTGATATTTAATGGAATCATTATTGACATGATTGAGTTAGACTAGACCTCTTACTTTCTTATGTGTTCATAAGAAGGGATGCCATTAGTTCTTCTTTGCCCATGTTTGATGATGTTCCATTTCATCCTTGTATGGTAGTTCAACTAAATGTGCCATATTTGGAAAAACAAATGATAATGATACTTTCTCCTACCATATTTCAGGAAGAGTTTCAGTTGGCATTATTTAAGACAAACAAAAAGGAGAGCTTATTTGCTGATCGGGTATGTTCTATGCTATTTCATGTATGTATTTTCTATGTCATTACCACCATTTTAACTGTTGATTTTGTTTTTAGACCATGTAGTGTTGTAAGATGCATAGCTTCTATTAGTAATTCATTTGACTGGCTATTTTCTATGTCATTACCACCAGTTTAACTGTTGATTTTGTTTGTAGACCATGTAGTGTTGTATGATGCATAGCTTCTATTAGCAATTCATTTTACTGGCTATTATGCTATTGATCAGAGAGAACTCTATGAATAAAGTTTGTTTGCACGATTCTCTTCTCATTTTGCAATTTATCGAAACATAAAAATGCGATGAATCATATTTGAGTTGCACAGTAGCAAATGCTTCTTTACTTCTGCTTGAATAAGAAATAATGCATAGAGAGACTGAATAAAACATTTATATGATCTTTGAAAAGTGGGCTCATTGTTGGGAATAGCACTGCAAGTTACAGTAAAAAAAAGTTGTCAAGGGTTTGACTCATCTTCTTGATGGACTTTATGTTATAGGAGACTTTAATCCTATGGATGTTGCTTGGCTTTAAGGCTTTGCAGTGAAACAACTAGTTAGGCTTGTCAATTTTGCAGCCTGAGGCCCTGGAGACTGTTCACTGTCTTTGTTTCTGCGTGTCAGAATCTTCATCCCAAGTTGCTTCTGTTCAAGAAGAGTAGAAAGACTGTTTTATTTGGTTTCAGCCATTTCTAGAGACTAAAGAGCCAAAATATAGTCTTTGTTACCCTGATTTCTTCAGGGACTAATAAAGTAACATTTGAATGTAACTAATAAAGTAACATTTGAATGTAAACTTTCTTGAAACAAAGGTGCGTAGGGCTGAGACTGGGGTACATGATAGTTCAAAGGGGGCAAGTAGCAGGTTCTTTAGGGATGTAGTAGCAGGGGGAAGCTGCTCTCAACACCAAGGTATTCTGTATCGGTATCGGTTGGCGTAACGGTGCCCACCGATACCGATACGGATACGGGGGCATAATGGCCCGTAACGGTGTAATTTTCTTTTTCCCAAAAAAATATGAAAAAATATGGATTAAATCCGGAATATTCTAAGCATTCCAAATATGCATGCATTTATAAATTGGAACATGTTTATGGTGGTGTAACGGTCCACTCTTTGGTGAGAAGTTGTATCGGACTGTCTGATGAATTTATGAACCAAACAACCTGGAATTAATTGCAAACCTTTTATATTTAGTTTTCTAACTATATAATATCTATATAAATTTATTATAATGAATGTAATACCAAAACATCTTATATTTTCAAGTTTTCCTTTTATTTATAGTACTAGTGCATTGCATACTTTGTGACTCACATGCATTTTATTTCAATATATAGAGTTTAGGGACTTTTGTATCATATTATGTAATTCATATACCTAACAATTTGATATCATTTTCCCCCATAAATCTTTTAAAAAATTAAAATTAAATCGAGGTAAATAGTGTTGTCGATTCGGGGCTGGTTCGGGGACCATTTGATGCCCCAAACTAACCTCAAATTAATGCAATCTATTGGCACTTATCCCACTAATGGATTGGTGGACACTTATTCGACAGTGAAAAATGAAAAATATCAAATGGTCTTATTTCAAAAAATAATTGGAAAAAAAAGGTAAATCCAGATCTCAGGTTGACCACTAGTGGGCTAGGCGGGCCACCTCGATGTATTTGTATATCAATGCCATCAATCTGTTTTGCTAACTCATTTTAAGACATGGTCCAAAAATTCAGGTAGATCTAAATCTTCGGTGGACCACTAGTGAGTATTCCTTTAAAAGTGGGGCCCACCTCAATGCATTTGTTGTATATCCATGTGGGCCATCCTTTTTGCCAACTTATTTTAGGGCCTGGTCCAAAAAATGAGGCTGATCCAAATCTTAGGTGAACCACAAAATAAGGATTTAATTTCCACCGTTAAAAATTTCTTAAGACATTTTTTTTTTTTTTTTGATCAAGCTACTATTTGTGTTATCCCTTCATCAAGGTCAAAGTTTATGTGACCTTATCAACAGGTTCGATGAAAAATAAACATTATAGTGGACGGCATGGATATATTACACATAAATTAAGGCGGGCCCATGTAACAAAACAGTGCAAGTGCACTTTTCAGCGTGCACCGCAGAACACGTAATTTTTTTTTTTTGAGTGCACAGCCATGCAGTCCATTCTGTTTTCGATACCGAAATGAAAAAGAAGAGAGAGAGAGGGAAACCGAAAAGAAAAGAGGAAAGAAGAGAGAGAGAGAGAGAGAGAGAGAGAGAGAGAGAGAGAGAGAGAGAGAGAGAGAGAGAGAGAGAGAGAAGAAGAAGAATCTGCGGCCGCAGCTGCAACAGTCCGAGAAGAAAAAGAAGAGGAAAAAAAGAAGAAGAAGGAGAAGGAGGAGGAGGAGAAGAAAAGAAAGAAAAAAAAGGTATGTTTTTTTTTTTTTTTTTTCTTTAGGCCCGTAACAGCCGTTACAGTCATAGAATCGGGGGGGCGTTTCGACCCCGTATCGCGTAACGGTGTCGGCCGTTACCGTTACGTATCGGCCGATATGGCTGAATTGTAACGGATACGGGACACCCTGCTCAATACCAGGTGAGAAATAATATCAAAAGATCGTGAGGTCACGACGAAGGGGAAAAGTGTTGAGGAAGGAAAATGGGTGTCGTTGTAAAGCTCGCATGGGATGCAGGTGGTCCGGGTGAAGCTGGGCGTGCTCTCTCAGGTGTGGGATTATTTATAGAGCTCGGTGGTAGTAGTCTTGTTGCAGTTTATCTTCAAATGACTTATCGATTTATACCATTGGATATTGCGAGATCTAGGTTTGTCTTTGCCTGGAGGTGGATATTTCACAAGATGCTGGCTACTGCTACGAATCATAGAGATGGCCTGGTTATTAATCTTTGTCATTGGGAGGACTTTAATATAGTGTGTTTTTCCCATGAGAAATCAAAGGGTGGTCGGGTAACTAGGAGCACGATGATTTTTCCGTATTGGGTGGCCCGACATGTTGTTGTGGATGTAGCGCTTAGTAAGATGCTTTGGAAAGGGGAGGATAATGGGCTCTTTAGTGGGTTTTTGACTTTAGATGCCGGGCCGTAGATTAGCCATTTGCTGTATGCAGACTATACATTGCTCTTTTGTGATGCGGATGCAGTCTCGGTTGATAACCTCCACAAGATTATAGTTTGTTTTGAAGCCGTTTCGAGTTTGAAAATCACTGTTGCAAAATACGGGATTTGGGTATTCAAGTGTGCTAGGAGGAGTTGTGCCATCTCACTGACTTTTTTGGGTGTAAGATGGGATATTTTCCTTTGACATTGGCTCGCCTCTTTGCATTGGAAGCCGAATAAGCACCTTTGGGATATGGTCATTGAAAGAGGAAATTAGCGAGCTAGAACTGTCGGTACCTCTCATTGGGAGGGTGCCTAATCTTCATTAAGGTGGCTTTCTCTAATATGTCCATTTATTTTTTCTCTCTTTTCAAGTGCCCAAAGTTTATGTTGGATAGGCTTGAGAAGTTGAGAAGAGACTTCTTTTGGAATGACGCTAAAGATGGGAGGAAGTTTCACATTCTCTAGTGGGAAGAGGTTTGTTAGCTGTTAGAGGAGGGGGGTGCTGGGATTAGGAGCTTGGGGGACATGAATATTGCTCTCTTAGGGAAGTGGATTTGGAGATTCGGCTTTGAGCTGGAAAGATTGTGGAGAGAGGTCATTGCGAACAAGTATGGAGTGTTGAGGGGCGACTGGTTCATGATCTTCCTTATACAGAGCCTCATACATTTGAAAGGTGGTTGTGGTGACAAAACACTTGGTTTGAAGGGGCATTGCCTTTTCCGTCAGTAATGGGACTTGCATTCGGTTTTGGGTGGATGTTTGGTGTGGTAATTCGGTGCTGTAAGACTTGTTCCCTAGAGTAGCTTATCTCTCTCCTGATCATTTTATCCTAGTAACGGATTGCTTTTTTTATTGCAGTGGTGTTGTTTGGAACCCTCTTTGTCGTCGGAATATGTTGAATGAAGAGATTGTTGAATTCGTCAGACTATTGGAGCTTCTCAAGGATATTCCCCCTTCTCAAGATAGAGATTTGTTGCTTTGGTCGGCACATCCTTTCAACAAATTCTCGGTCTATTTTTTTTTTTTTCGGGTTAATTACTTCGCTGCATCAACCTTCTACCTCGTTGTATCTCTATCATCTCTAGTTTTATGGTGCCTCTCCTTGTGTGGTGGCTTGTGTTTGGCTCGTGGGTCAGAAGAGGATCCTCATGGTGGATAATCTTTAGAGGAGATCGCTTGCTCTTCCCAATATATGCCTCTTGTGTATGAAACATGTAGAGTTGATTGATCATATTTTTCTCCATTGCCCACTCGCCCGGCATGTTTGGGAGCACTATTAAGCTGATTTAATTCCAATTTGGGTGATGCCGGAGTCAGTTGATGAATTCATGTGGGAATGGCCTGGGGGTGGAGTCGGCAAGGTTGGAAAAGTGAAGTGGCGGGCTATTTGGGGTGTCAGGAATAGCTGTTGCTTCCGGAATGAGAGAGTGGGCGCAGATGAGGTCATTAGGAAAGTTAAGTGTTTGATTTCGAATTGGGCTGCTAATTTAAAAGCCATCTCTGCGGATATGCTGTCTTCTTAGTTTTGCTGTTTTGGTTTGTATTCTTTTCTCGCTGTTGCGAGCTTCTTAATAAAATTCTTGTTATCTCTCTCTAAAAAAAGATGTAAGCTTTCTTGATTTGATTCTGAGCCGCTTATATAAACCAATCAAAAATTTGTAGCTTCTTTGGCTGAAAATGTTGAACCAATCCATACGACCTTTGGTTTGAACTTGTTGAAACCATGTGCTTTGCTACACCTCTCTATGAGTTCGTTTGCCACTTTATCTATTGAGTAGTTGTATGTAATAATGTTATTAAAATGGTTATTTACTATTCTCAGCATATATGGGCTTAACTTTGTGTTTCTGTCAATGATATGCTATTATTTGATCCTCTGCTTCTGATGAATACTCTCATGTTAAAAAATTTCAGGTCTTTGACTTATTTGATACGAAGCACAATGGAATATTAGGCTTTGAAGAATTTGCACGTGCCCTTTCTGTCTTCCACCCCAACGCTCCAATTGACGACAAGATTGAGTGTAAGTTATGGCTTATTTCTACTTGATCTTTGCATTGTTTATTTTCACAGATACACCCATCTGATGCGGAATAGATGTTGGCATAATAAAAGGGCTATGATATTGTAAGAGAAATTCAGTCATGCAATGCTGATTAAAGTCCAAATTAGGAACCATTTAAAGATCGGGATAGGTTAAATACACACTCGCTTTGGTTGTATAGAAAAATCATTTGCACTTTTATTACTTTTAACTTTCTTGGTATCAAATTACAGGACCATATAGAGTAATATCAAAGCCAATTGTAAAACTTACCTTTTAAAAGTACAGTTACTTTGATTTTTAAGTTTGTTTTGCACCCTCCGTTGATGAGACGTCTATAGACATACTGGGTAAGTGTAATTGTTAAGAAATACTAGCAACAGAAATGCTAGGATTGTGGGGTTTTCTTTCAGTATTGGCTACTTGTGTTCTATGTAAGGATGTAATGGAGAAACATGGCTGGTATACTAGTTATGGACTGAGTTAAGCTTCTTCTAGTGATCCATGTGATTGGAGTCATCGAGCTTTAGAAGTAGCAAAATGCTGATCCATCATCATCTTAGCCTTTATCCAAGTAATTTGGGGTCGGCTTAAATGGCAGATTGGCAGAATTTATACAATTGGCTAGCCACCGGACATCAACCTCGCTCTTTTTACATGAGCATTGGAGCCAGCCATTGGAGAGGCTTACATCGACAACACTCGCATGCCTGCACAGTCCCACCCAGTTCTAACCGCCCTGCCCAACTAATGCAGGCACGCCCAGAAGGGTTAGCAGTGCATTAGCACTTCAATTACCTCACATAGTCACATTAGGAAATAAACAGTCCCCCAAGTTGGCTCTAGTGTTGGACAGCTGAATCAAAGCAAATACACTAACACCTAAGTCAAAGTTTTCGGTTTAAAGTCACATCAAAGATGATATTCCCAATTGAGTCACACCATTGCTTGGAGGATTGCGTCCTTAAATTAATCCAGATGCAAAATAAATATTTTTTGTTATTCACAGTGCACTACTCATAGCCATGTGACATGTACAAGTATTTATATATCATAGAAGAGAAACTGGAATCTAGATGTAATCTCAATTGCTAAACTCTATTAAATCTCAGCCTTTGTCTAACCCTAAAAAAAGCTAAGAATATTGTAGCAGTACTGTTGCATGCAATATTGTCCTGTTACTATGAGTGGTACTATATAGCATTACAATAGCACTGCACACAGCGGTCTGCTTTTAAAAATTTGATTTTGATGGGAGTTTTACAGGAAATCTGATTCCGTTCACTGTTTGTTGAAGAAAACTGAGTCCGTTCCCGCAAGTTGTAGGGTTTAACTTGAGTTAGTTGCACTATCTTATTTTCCTAGAGTACCAAATAACTCCTGAATATCTTGATACTGTCAGAGTGGGATGGTTGATGCATAGGCACGAAGATGATTGTACACGTGACATACAAGTAACTCAAATAAAACTATCCAAATCATGGATCTCATTTAATTAGTTCATAAGCCAAAAATTCACTGATTTGATTTTCTAACTGGACTAGTGTTGGGAGGTTGAAGTATAAGTACTCTATGGTCCAAATTGAGAAAAAAGGAAAAATGTCCACTAATCAGAGGGTAGGATTGCTCAATCAGTTTGATTTTGAGATAATAACCTATCCATGGAAGGTCCCCCAATGTGGACGGTTTAGTTTGGTTGATCTGTTCCATACCTACAATTTCTTGATGCCCAAACAGGTTGATGTCCAGTCCAGGTTTTTAACCATTGCTTTTAGCTTTTTATTTCACCAATGTTCTTGAAGGACTAGAGAGGTTGCTGAAAGGCCCAAAATGCTTGCTAGAAATGGAGCGATGAGAGGGTCACTTCTTGTTGGGAACTACATCTTAGTCTCTTTTTCTATATTCTCACCATTTGTTTTTATTTAAAATTTTCATCTTGGTAAAATAATTGAAGAGCAAGAATTCTTTGGGAAAGTGTATCATTTTTTCTTTGAAAGTATTTGGAAGATCAATAAAAGGAGATTCTAGTGATTAACGGAAGCAAGATTCTCAAAATGTGATCAAATGGCATTATCAAAGGAAAAAGACCTGTACAGCCACTTTTTATCTCTTCTTGACAGATTCATCAACCATTTTGTGAGCAATGAATGGACCATCAGCTATATGTCTACTTGCAATGAAGATTGTGAGATGATTGATCCCAACACCTTTCTGATTCCGGATGCAAGAACTCTGGCAATAATTCTATAAAGACTGCCTCTCAAACTGATCGCTCTAGAATCATTGAGATCCTCCGCATCTTCCTTCTTGTGGATGAGAACAAAGAATGAATAATTAATCTCCCTATTTATGAATGCATTATTGTGAAATTCCTGAAACATTTCCATAATGTCATCTTGGATAACTTTCCAACACATGATTTTGAATATCAGTATCGGTGGGTGTATTGGCCTGGCCGACGTGTATGATATGGTGTCGTGTATCGGCATTGGCCCGTATCGTACTATTTCAGTATCGGTGGGCGTATTGGCCTGGCCGAAAACGTATATGATATGGTGTTGTGTGTTGGTATTGGCCCATATCGTACTATTTTTTTTTTTTTTTTTTTTTTTGGAGCCAAAAAAATTACAAAAAGGTAAAAAATGAGCTATGCCAGAATTCTACCATGTGTGTGTGTGTGTGTGTGTGTGTGTGGGTTGACCTGTTGTTAGCTATAATGTTTTTTTTTTCTAAAGGATATTGTAAGCTATAATGTTGTTGATATGATATATCACATAATTGTCTATCAAGTAGTCAACTATCATGTTTTTCCAATTCACAATATATAAAGTTAAAAAACATAGATTTTCAAAAAACATAGATGATAATTTTTTTTGAAGGTTAAAAATGGATTTTTATTATGTGGAAAAAATACAGCTCCAAAACAGATTACAAGCCAAGCATGCTTGCTACTCGATAACCATTTACATTTTTTTAACCTCTTGTACCCATTCTAATACATCTCTCTTTGATTTCCATATTACCTTTTCCCAACAACCTCGCTTGTTCAGGAAGCAAAGCCTATTCCGAATAGAGGTGGGCATCGAGTTGAGTCGGACCAGATTGGGTCCAACTTGACTCGGTCCGAAATTTTCAATGAACTGACCCGAACTGGATTCGATCCGGGACTGAGTTTTGGTCATCTGACTCGATCCGATCTGTTGCATTGTTGGCCTGATCCGAACCGAGTCCGACTCGGTCAGGAAAACCGAGTCGGATCGGGTTGGGTACGGTTCATATTGAGTCTTATGCTTTATTATTATTATTATTTTTTTGAAAAAAAAAAAATGATTTTCACCGTTAAAAAATTAATAGGGCCCACCATAACGCTTTTTTCCATCCAATCTGTTAATAAGGTCACAACTACATGGATGAAGAGGAAAAGCACATTTCATATTGATCTGAAACTTTTGTGACCCCTAAAAGAGTTTCAATGGTAGACGTTCAATCCTCCACTACTTTTTGCAGTGTGATCCACTTGATCTTTTAGATCTATCTTATTTTTCGGCTCAAGCCTTAAGACTAGCCCGCCAAATGGATGGACGGTTTGGATATAACACATACCTCATGATGGGACCCACAACTTGCTGACGTCAATAACGGCTGGTGCGTGGTACACCTGCCAATCCGCTTCCTACGTCACGTCAATACAGGCGTCAGGACTTAGGAGTCTCGAGACAGTTGATGGTTTTATCACGTTAATACACCTGAGAGGAGACGGATTGACTACTCCCTCGACTGGTTTGTTGAACCCACCATGATGTATTTATTTCTCTAGATCATTTTATGGTATTAAAAAAAAAGAGGTATATCCCAATCTCAAGTGGACAACATTACAGGAAACAGTGTTGAATGAACGTTGTGCGGATCGGATCGAATCAGATTGAATCGGTCTGGATTGGCCACTGATCCGAACTCGACTCGATGTATGGTCGGATTTGAGTGGGCCTACTCGATCTGACCCGATCCTGGCCTTCGGATCAGATCGGATCGGGTCGGATTCTGCCCAACTCTAATTCCGAGTGCACCAAATATTCCATCGGACTGCCATGAATATATATATATATATATATGGTAATTAAAATCCAGCACATAGATGATTTATCTATGTTAAGAAAACATAGATGTACCTAGATCTTGCTTTCCCTTGAACTAATTTTAGAAAAAAAATAAAAAAATAATTACCTCAAAATGTTTGAAAATGCCCAAAAATACACCCATAATTGAAAGCAGCACATGGATAGTAGATCTATGTTCAGAAAACATAAATCTGCCTCGATTTGTCATTCCCCTAAACTAATCTATGGACCAAAAATAGATGTCCCTAAAATGGCCCAAAAATACACTCATAATTAACATCCAACAATGGATGGTCGATCTATATACAGAAAACATAGATTTACATAGGTCTATTATTTTGATTTTTTTTTTTCTTCAGAAAATGCCCCAAAATGCCCCAAAATGGCCCAGAAATACAAAAAATTGTTGTAAATAACTAATTTAATCAATGCATCTGTAGATCTATCATCATTACATTTATTCACACATCACTGAAATTATTTGAAAAAAATAAAGTAAGAAAATGCTATTTTTTTGAAGAAAACAACAATGAAATAAAAAATCTGCAAATATTCCCAAATTGAATACAAATCAAACATTGATTTGGGCTTAGCATGTTGATTCAACATGATTACAGCAAGATTAAACAAAAGAAGGTAGATTTTGTACAATTTTTTACATTTTTTTTTTTTTTTTTTTGATTTTCCCCAAAGCGGTCATAAGGCATTCGATTTGAGCCAAAATCCCTTGTCTTGATCTTTGAAACAAGATAAAAGTGGTCGGAAATTGGCTAAAGAAGAATCCCCAAACAAGAAAAAAATTAAATGGAGGAGGAAAAGAGGGAAAAAAAAAATAAAATGAAAAATGTGACTGAAAACGTGACATTTATATGCCTATTGGCTGGGACCAATATGCTGTCCAAATATCAGTGCTGATATGTCCTGTATCAGCCGATAACAGACATCTTTTCTGACCCAGGCTGATATGGCCCCATTTTGCATATCCTATCGTGCTGATACGGATACAATGCGGCTGTATTGGCCGATACGATATTGATAGTGCAAACCTTGTCCCAACATTTTGATAAAAAGATATCGAATAAGTGTCAGGACCAGGCCCGATCACCCTTCAGATCAGATACTGCAGCCTTGACTTCTTCTATGGAAGATGCCACTAACACAAAATCCGCATTCTTCTGAGATAGGGACGATCTCTAGCCCATCCATCTTTGGTTTGGTAGGGAAGTCCTTGAACTGCTTCTGTAAATGCTGCAGTATGTGTGAAAGGATTTCACTATCAGTCTGACAAGATAAAATGCAATTAATCTGGTGGCAAGTGTTGGCGATCTTACAGAAGAATGCTAAGTTTTTATCTCCCTCTATCCATTTACCTCTGGACTTTTGGCACCAACTGATTCCTCCTTCCTGAAAATACTATCAAGTTCGTATGCCAACTTTCCCCTTTAAACCTGCTGTCCGGGCTGATAGAACCTTCTTCAGCTATAGCTGTGGCAGCACGGTCTTTCGCTTCATGAATATCCTCACATGTTTCTGCATTCCGTTCTCTCAGCTTGGGTTTGAGTAGCTTCAGGGTTGGAAAACTCCAACCCGATTTGAAATCGGGTTTTGTTTGGGTTGAGCAATTCGGTTTGGGTTGGGAGTAATCACATGTTGGGTCGGCTTAGGGCTGAGTATAGAGGAATTTGGGTTGGGCACCTTGGGTTGGGTTGACCCTCAACCAGACCCAACCGCCTGAGCCCTAGCTTCAGCTTCGTACTACCGCTTTTCTGCCATCCCCTTCACCAGTCACCACAAACTGCTTGCCTGTTCAGCTCTTGTTTCCTGTAGTTTGAGTGGTGGCCTGTGGCATGTGTTGTAGCCTTTGTTCTTTCCTTTTGACTAATTTGCTTTAATAAAACTCTACATTCGTGAATCTGTGGAGAAATTGAAATGAATCTGAGGAGATCCTTTTTTTTTTTTCCTTATTCATGAAGTTTCCTCATCAATATCCTTTTAAAAAAAGGTTGCCTCTACTAGAAATGGAAGAATAATGCTTAATGAAGATGGGGACTGCTATGGTAGAACTGCTGGACTGGGGGCATAACTTTGGGGGCTTGCATGTGACAAGATTCTACTACTACTTGGATACTAATTACTATAGACGACTATTGATCAGATTAGGTGCAGTTATGTTTTAGAGGTTTGATTTAGTCATATTCCCCCATAGAGGCGATGGTTGATTTTATAAAGTTTAGAGGTTGTTCTAGTGATTGAAGGAGTTTCTAAATCGTATTCTGTCATTTATGAGAAAGCAAATTCTAACCAGAGAAATAATACTAGTTTTATCAATAAAAAGGAGTCAATGAATTATTATTTTTTACACGCAGTCACACCCCACACACACCCATGCACTCACACCACAGTGGGATTTCACCACAATGGGTACTCGAACCCATGACCTCATGTTGAAACTCTTGTGAGTCTACCACCGAGACATGAGTAAGGACCCGAGTTGATGAATTTGGTTATGATGTTATGTGCTAAAAATGCTTGTTACTAATTGGTTTTTTCCTATTGTTATTTTCATTTCTTGTTCTTGTACAGATTCAAGCATGCAGAGTGAAATATAAAATTACATGTTTTCTGTTTGCAGTTTCTTTTCAGCTATACGACCTCAAGCAGCAAGGGTTCATTGAGAGACAAGAGGTATATGCTATGTGTAAAAAAAAAAAATAAACCCAGTATTTGTAGAACTATGATCTTATAGAATCTAAGGCAATTCATACATAGTCACTGCTAGACTTTATCTAGCTGTGGTTAGTTGGACTCGTAATTGGTTAATGGTTCTAGGTACTTAGATCCTGAATTTCCCATGTTTCTTCTGATGCATGAGTTTATATCCATGTTGATTCATTCTTAAAACGAATGATGTTTTACATTGACTAGGAGCGTGCAGTCCTATTTACGTGAGAGAAATGTGATGGCCATGTGAATCCTATGCACCCCGGATGTGCAAATGTTGCATGTACGTGAGATCCAGGCCATTCAGCAGGTGCTGCCACCTGTTTTCTTCTCATGGCCTGAACATCAACCCAATCTTATCATTAGATGGGCCATGTTGACGGTTAGAAAGAATTGAGCAACTCTCCACGTTCCATGTACACCTTTGGCCCACCTGCTGACTAGATTGGTTTGATCTTTTATCGTGGTGCAGATATGGTTGGGCTCCCCTGATGAATTGCCGAATCTCGTACCCGAGTAGGATCCGAAATACAACTCGTGATTAGCCATAGTATAGCTCTTGACTTGAACTATTCGATTTTTTGTTGGCATTAGTATTCTGAGTACCAGTGCTATACTATCAGAGAACTTTTGATACCTTCGTGAACTGCTCTTAATTTTTAACTTCCTATTTCTCTCTAGATCAATGCCACCTCATCTTGAGGCATAGTGCATAGCAGGTTCTCTAACAGCAGCACACATCAAACCATTTTAGTTGATACTGGTTAGCATTATTCCAGTTGTAATTTATTCTCATTGATGCAGTTTTCACACACATGTTCATGTCTGTTGAATCTGTCTTGGCATGTGAGAATACACTTGGCTCTTGGACTTGGGTACCTCTATTCAAGTTGCCAATAATTTATTGAAGTAAAATCTAGAATGTGTAAGATTATCCTGACGAAATATATATTAAATATTTGAATGTCGTGTACAGTTATTAGTAGGATGGGAATACATGTATTGAAGGAAAATTTTAATTTAATTTTTTGTTCCAATTAGGCTTTGACTGCAACAAAAGGGCCTGAGCTAGAGATCTTGATAGTTGGGTTTGGGTAGTGGTTATTGCACTGTTCTCTCTAAAAAAGTGCTTGCTGCATGGAGCTTCGAAGAAAATTCCCTTCACTTCCACTAATCAGTCATCATCAGGACAGAAATTCCTGCATTGTTGCTTCCTTTCCAACATGGAGGAATTATCGGGTTCTGATGCATCAGGACGTGAATAGTGTCAGGATGCAGCCAATATGTGAAAGAGTGGCCCATGGTTCCATTATTCAGACCATTGTGCTGATTGGTCCCTCCGTGGATAGGGTGGCCCCAAGTTATCTTCTGGATATGCAGATCTTAGCCATCCGATCTTTGAACTTTTTCATGGCCATTATATTCTCTTAACCTTCTACTTTAGGCCACTGATTAAGGGTTAGGATCATTAACCTGGAAGATTTTTTGGGCATCCCCATGAAGGCAGTATGCTATATATGGTCACACTTGATATGGAACCTAATCCTTCTGTATTTGGGTGGAGTATGGACAATTTTTAATCTGGAGACCAAACAGTTAAACCTGTCCTCTAAATTTGCCATACTAAGATTCTTGAAATTTTGGTTACTTTTACTATTCTCCTGCTGTTCATGCCATATCAGAACTTCTAATTTGTGGCAGCTTGCTTCCTCTTGCCTATCTCTAAGATGTCTATAAAAAGCAATTTTCTGATCTACACCGTAAAAAAAGTTGACCTTACCTCTGGTGTATAGGTGAAGCAAATGGTAGTGGCTA
Organism: Magnolia officinalis; assembly: GCA_021015155.1. NCBI lineage: Eukaryota > Viridiplantae > Streptophyta > Magnoliopsida > Magnoliales > Magnoliaceae > Magnolia > Magnolia officinalis. The sequence goes on along the minus strand of JAJHSJ010000015.1, from coordinate 7,228,449 downwards.
CACTTGCTGAATCTGGTATGAACCTTTCAGACGACGTGATAGAAAGTATAATCGATAAGGTACTCGTCTTATCTCCTTTTATCCTCACCGTCCTTGTTTCTGTCTAACTTTATAATATGTAGTAGGTTCCAGTGTGACAAATATTGCTGAGATTTTGAAAATATTGCCAAAAATACACTAAATGATATTGCAAGATTTTCAAAATATCAACAGATTTTAAAATATCATGTCTTTCTCGTGATATTAACTGTAAAAATAGTAAGAACCATGAGGAATTTGTTATATAATTTGGGGAATTTTACAAAAAACTACCTAATTAATATGGAATTTACATTCCGGTACCTTTTTCAAAAAGGTTTTCAAAAGGCTACTTCATTAATCGATATAATTATCATTCCACTACCTCCTGTCATGGCCGCCGTGCTAGCAAATGGGTCGGTGGCTCACGCGGGGTCCACTGTGATGTTTATGTAAAATCCACCCTGACCACTAGGTGGGTCACCCCATGTTAGACCAAGGGTCCAAAAATCAACTCAATCAGTGATTCAGGTGGACCACATGATTATCTTTCAAAAAAAAGAAGAAAGGTGGACCACATGATTGGAAACAGTGTCCAGGGCAACACTCGCCTTCCAAACTGTTTCCATTAGTGTGGCCCACTTGAAGCACAGATGGGCATGATTTTTGGGCCGCAGGCATATTTGTGTGGAATCTATCTAGTGGTTGGAGTGAATTTCATATAATTGTCAAGGTGGGCCCTGTAAAAATCAAGTGTGGACATCTCTCTCCCAATTATTTCCTTTGGTGTAGCCCTCTGAAATCATAGGCCAGTCTGATTGTTTGTTTTTGGGCCTAATACGGGCGTAGATATCTTATGGTCGGAGTGGATCTTACGTGAACATCATGGTGACCCCTGTTAAAATCAAGAGTTGAGTCCCATACAATTCCCCTTTTTTTTCCCCTAAATAATCTCTCTACGCTCAATCGGAGAGGGAGCCCGGATTTGATTTTTGGTGGGGCCCACGGTGATGTGTATGCAAAATCCACTCCGACAATTGGATGCGTAATCCTAGTTTAGATGCCTAATGCAGGAGCATTTTCACACCGGGCTCGAGTAGGGTCGCTTGTGGGATGCAGGGGCACACTCGGGGTGGGTGCGGCCTACGGAGGAGGTATCGTGTTCGAGACTCCTCACCGGGGGTGATTAATGCGCATTTCACACCAGGTCCAAGTGGGGTAGCCCGTGAGATGTGGGGACACTTTGGGTGGGCGGCCCATGTGATTTGGGGCCCACGAAGGGGGTTCGGCCGAGGTCCTAAAAACCCATGAGATGTGGGGCCTGGGCTATGAAATAAAGGGATTAATTTGCCATACTCTAACAGTTCGAGCTTTTAGAGCAAGTGGTTAATGTCCTGCATCAAATTGGTATCAGAGCAGGAGGTCTCGTGTTCGAGACTCCTCACTGGGGGTTTAATGCAGGAGCATTTTCACACCGGGCTCGAGTAGGGTCGCTTGTGGATGCAGGGGCACACTCGGGGTGGGTGCGGCCTACGGAGGAGGTATCGTGTTCGAGACTCCTCACCGGGGGTGATTAATGCGCATTTCACACCAGGTCCAAGTGGGGTGGCCCGTGAGATGCGGGGACACACTTGGGGTGGGCGCCCATGTGATTTGGGGCCCGAAGGGTTCGGCCGAGGTCCTAAAAACCCATGAGATGTGGGGCCTGGGCTATGAGATAAAGGGATTAATTCGCCATACTCTAACAGTTCGAGCTTTTAGAGCAAGTGGTTAATTGTCCTGCATCAATGCCACACCAAAATTTAGGCTTGGGGTATAAAAATCAGTCCCATCTGTGAGTTAGGTGGCCCATACCAAGTGAAATAGTTTGGAGGGTGATTGTTGCCCTGTACACTGTTTCCAATCACGTGGTCCACTGGAATCAAGGATGGGTGTGATTTTTGGGCCCTTTGGCCTAACGTGAAGTGTCACATCTAGTGGTCGGGTTGGATTTTACATAAGCATCACCTGGGGCCTACCCAAGCGGCTCACCCAATTGCTCACACCCCACCCAACCAGCTGTTAAAGAAATGTAACGGAATGATAATTATATCGATTAATGTGGTAGCTTTTTGAAAAAGGTACTGGAGTGTAAATTCCATATTAGTTAGGTAGTTCTTTGTAAAATTCCCTATAATTTATATTTTAAAATTTAAATTTATTATTAATTTACAATATATATTTTAAATATTTTATTTTTGGAGGATGATGCTGGTAGGTAGCATTGTTTGGTGTCCTAGTTGAGAAGTCGGGTGGAGTTTGAGGTGGGTTTTGGTTTGTTGATGATGAAAATTTGTGAATGTGTTATTTGATATAAAAAATATTTTACTTTTGGCTATATTTTCCCAATAATATCCTGAGAAAAACCTCAAAATTTTGAAAATCTCAAGGGAAATTACCGAGAACAAGATTTGTCACTACGGTTTGTTTTGGAAACTCTAATAAGCCATGTTTCCGTCTGCCATTTGGGATTTTCCCATTTCGTTCATGTCTTTTTCCCACATGTGTACGTGCATCTGTGTGTGAAGTGCCGGCACCTTGGCACTGATTTATCAGACAGTTTCCTTCTCTATGGGAGACGTGCTATTGCATAATACTGATGAGAGAGCATTGGAAGAATTGATTCCAATGCTTGTACCTTCAATGGTTGACAATGCTTTAAAACCTGCAATTTGGTAATTTTTGTATACATGATTCTCATTAATTCTGCTTCAGACCTTTGAAGAGGCTGATACCAAACATGATGGGAAGATCGACAAGGAAGAGTGGCGGAGCCTTGTTTTACGACACCCGTCTCTTTTGAAGAATATGACCCTGCAATACCTCAAGTAAGTCGAATTTGATTGTGTTCTTTATCCATTTGAGTCAAACTGAAAATGATAGAATTACAAAGCAGGTGGAGTAGATTTCCATATTTCCAATATACAATTTTGGTTATTTTCAAGGTAGTTTTTACCTGTTCTATAAGACATAAGGGGCCTACATTTAGAACTGTGAGGACAGTTTTTAAAATGACAGTTTTTTCATTAGTGCAAAAAAATAAAAAATGCAAGTGAAGGCTGTAGTTTTGACTGACTGCTCGTTTCTTTTTAAATTGGACAGGGACATCACAACTACATTCCCAAGCTTTGTTTTCCACTCACAAGTAGACGATACTTGAGGTTCTCCTTCGATTTAAATTTAAGAGGTTGGTCGGGTTTGTTATTATGATTTGTTTGTCTCCAGATTATCTGGGCCTCATATGTTTGCGTGGCCCGGAGCGCTGTTTGATGAGATTGGTGATTGTGAGGACAAACGTGGGCTCTTTGTTTCTAAGTTCAACTACTACACAGTCTCACTTTTCTTATTGAAAAGGGCCCCTTTAGTATTCTTAAGCTTCAAAGCGTAGGTAGCTCATCGTATGGCTTTGCTCAGTCATGCTGTGGGAGTAATCATGTACATACCTCTTGCCAATTTGGCAGGTGTGGACTTCCAGGTCCTGTGTCTGGTGGCGGCAATGTGGAGATGTCCTTACCCTTGTATTCTCCCTGCATTTTGAAACAATGGCCGTTTATACAGTGGACATGACTGGTTTTTGGGCTGCATTACCTACTACCCTATAGGACTGATCCAATGTATGCCTTAGATGTTTCACGCACCTGACTGGGTGGCATGTGTTGCCTGATGAGTAGACCTTGGTTTCTTGGCCAGGTCATGTTCATGGTCTGTACTGCTATGTGCTACATCTCAGCCATATATAACGCCAATAGCTTAGCACATTTTTGCCCTTGCATTTCATCCTCACAACATTGGTTAGCAGGAAACAATTGAGATTTTACAGCACTGAGGGCTCATATTGCGTCTGCATCCTTTCACTTCTTTTAGGGCGGGCTTGGATACCACCAAATAATTTACTTTTTCTACCTACAGCAGTAGATAAGTAACTTATTTGAGATAAGTAAGATTGGTTTCACATCAATTATAAACAACTTTTTTACTTAAAGGTACTTAATCACTTCAACTTAATAAGTAGAAACCCATATAAGCTACTTAAGGCACAAGTAGCTTATACGGTCTGAATGCTCCCCTAATGTGCACTTTTAAAAGTTTTTTTGTTGTATTGGCTCATATTAGGCTCATGTTAGACTGGGGATTCGAGCAGGCCACAACAAGGGAAATATCGTTGATGGTCTCTCTCTCTCTCTCTCTCTCTCTCTCTCTCTCTCTCTCTCTCTCTCTCTCCATCCAACCATCCGACCATAGCCCCACCTTTCCTCGTATCGGTGAATCGTCCCTATCAATCTCGCTTCCTTTTCTCTCTCAATCCCTTTTGGACATCTGATTGGAATAGTTTCATTTATGTGGATATGCACGATCCAAGTAATCAGGTATGAAAGAATGATCCTGACCATCCGTCTACCCCTCACCATCCATATCAAACCATGAATAAGTTTTGGATGGTGGTCCATCCACGGCAGCACCTGAAATATGAGTAGTTCTAATCATCTTACCAACTCTGCATTGTGGGTGTTGCATGGTGGATAAGAATGTTGTGTGACCGTAAATGTTTCCATTTCTATGTAGAGCTGAAAAGAACAGGAATTTTACAGAGACATCCGGCCACAATACCATCTTTCATCTGGTGGGCCTTACTATGGATAGTGGATGGTTCAGGATACGCATGGGATGGTCCTAGCCACCTGAACAGTAGTGGCCATCAAGGGCACGGTGGTTATGAAAAACAGTTAACGGTTAATAGGCGCGGATAGATTACTACCCTGCAGCACAGGCAGGGGCTCTGAGGGGCCACTGTGATGTATGGGTTTTATCTACACCGTCCATCCATTTTGCCATATCATTTTAAGCATATTAGCCCAAAAATGAGGCGATCCAAGGCTCAAGTGGACCACACAGTGAGGATTGAACACTTGAGTATTAAAAACTTCTTGGGAGCCACAGAAGTTTTGATCAAGCTAACATTTGTAGTATTTTCCCTTCAACCAGGTCTGTGATCTTATGAAAAGGTTGGATGGCAATTGATTGTCACGGTGGACCCTTGAGGTTTCAACGGTGGGCATAATTATCCCCACAGTGTGGTCCACTTGAGCCTTGAATCTGCCTCATTTTTTGGCATATATCCTAAAATGATATGGAAAAGATGGATGGACGGTGTGGATGAAATCCATACATCACGGTGGCCACTCATACCCCTTGCCTGTGCGAGGAGGGGGGGTTCAGATTTTGCCCGCGTCACTGCTGGTTCAGGTCGGGCAGGCAAAAATGATTTAAGCTCGATCCCAACCTAAGTATTTATCAGACACCCTGATCCATGGCTCAAGTGGTAGACTGAGTACCTCATTTTAACACTGAGGTCTTGATATCGATTACCTAGTGGGGGTGGCTAACACTGAAGTGTACTGACAGTGGGGTGTGTGCTAATAAGCTAACCCTGCAGGCTATTGAACGCACATATTCTTTATTATTTATTTATTTATTTATTTTTATTATTTTTTGTACTCTGGTAGAGTGTGATGGTTGAGGCGCAGGCAGGCAGTCGGAGCTTCCAAATGCCTTGTGCATTAATTCAAAAGTAAGCCGTCCACATTGATTAGAAACCCACTGTAGATAGGCCATCTTCCCAAAATCGGATTGGTTAGGCTATCCTGACCTCTGTTACATGAGGTTTGTTGATCTGAGACCAACGGCTATCTTTTATTTCAACCATATTCTAAAAATCGACTCATCCGCAAGCTAGGTAAACAAATCCATGTCATTTTCGGTTTATAATCCATATAAATTTAGGCGCACAGATTGGACGGTTTAATTTGAGTTGCTTGGATGCCAAGGGTATCAAAGTTTTTCTTACTATTCACGTTGGTCAGGAATGTCTAATCACAGGGCTGTTGGGTCCACTGCTATCTCCGTGAAAAATCCAATCCGTTGATAATGGGGACTCCCAATTGAAACCTTCCCTGGGCCAAACGAGATGTTCATATGTCATCCTAACCGTTCGTAAGGTTACTACTACTAACATGGAGTGTGTGTACTGACATGGGTGTGTACTAACAAGCTAACCCAAAACTAACAAGCTAACCCAAAAAAAAGAAAAAAAAAAGTACAGAAAAAAGAAAGAAATATTAGCTTATCCAGAACTTGTAGCCCAACAAAGGTTTCAATGGTGGGCGTTCAATCTCCATTGTTTTCTTTTGGCTTGTTCCTGCTTTGAGCTTTGGATCTACATAGTTTTTGCAATCGACTTAATGGTCAATTTGGGCGGTGGGATTAGAAGGGATTAGGTGGGATGGGATTCATCGGATCCTGTGCCAATTCCACTCCATGTTTGGGAAGAATGGAAAAGCGTGGAATTACATTAAATGGAATTGCATTGGGTTTTGTGCCACTTTCACTTAATGTTTAGAAAGTTGTGTAGGTCCCAACGTGATGTGTGGGCTGTATCCACACCGTCCGCCCATTTATCGAGATTATTTTAGAGCATGGGCCAAAAAATTAGGTAAATCTAAAGCTCAAGTGGACCCCACCATAGAAGGCAATAGGGATTGAAAACTTACCGTTGAAAACTTCTTTGAGGCTACATAAGTTTTGGATCTACCTTATTTTTAGGCCCATGCCATAAAATGAGGTTACAAAACAAATGAACAGTTTAGATATAATACAAATGTGTTATTCCCAGTAATTTCAAATGATGGTGAGTATATACATTCAATGTACCACTGCATTACCAAGAAAGCGTGGCATTAATTTTATCCGATGCAAATAGGGACAATCCCTTGCATGGGTAATAATTATGTGTTTTTAAGTCTATCCCACCTAATCCCTTCTAATCCCACTTTCCAAACTGACCCTAAAAATGAGCTGGTGAAATTGATGGATGAAGTGGATGTCATGTAGCTTCCCCGATATGAAGTTCTTGGGGGAGGAGCAATTTGTGTCCCTTCAGGCCGAGGGGCAGCTTTGTGGATCCCTCACTGTAGGGCCATTGTCGTGAATGTACGTTGCATTCGCATCCTCCATCCATTTGGACAGCTCAGTTTAGGACATGATCTAAAAAATAAAGTAGAACTAAATCTGAGGTAGACCGCAATATAAAAAACAATGGAAACAATGGCTAGTTCCCATTAAAAACTTTCTTGTAGGCCACAAAAATTTTGGATCAAGCTAATACTTAGGTGGTCTCTTCATTAAGGTTCTTATGATTTTATTAAAAATGTTAGAAGGTAAATAAATATTCCAACGTCCACCAAGAAGCTTTTAACAGTGGGTATTCAATCGCCACTATTTGTGGTGGTGTGGTTTACCTAAGATTTTGATCCGCTTCACGAACTCTATTTTGAGGATCATGCCGTGAAGCTGAAATCAGCTTTTGTAAAAAAGGAAGGACGGCGGGGACGCAAGTAACATACATCAAGATGGGCCTCACGGGTAATGGAAAAACCACATATCTTGGTAGGGCTTCTGTATCATCCGTCGGGTATTTCTTGGAAGCGGATTGCCTGGTTTACCTCGCATCAGCTATATAGCTGCTGTATTTACATTAGCAAGTTCTGTGTACCTGATTATGAGGTATATATTATATTCAAATTGTCCATCCATTTGATGAGAGCTCATCTTAAGTTTTGAGATGAAAAATAAGATAGATCTAGCTATCAAGTGGACTACATTAAAAAAAGTGGAGATTAAACATCTATCATTGAAATCTTTTTTGGGTGGCAGAAGTTTTGGATCAATATGAAATTTGTTTTTATTTATCATTTAGGTCTTTGTGACCTTATGAACAGATTGGATGGAAAATAAACGTTAAGGTGGGCCCTATGATAGTTTAACAGTGAAAATCATTATCTCCGCTTCTTTTTGTGGTGTGGTCCACACGATCTTTGGATATGATTATTTTTTGGATAATGCTCTTAAATAATTTCTAAAAATAGATAAACAATGTAGCTATAATAAATACATCACTGTGAGGCCTCGTAACTTTGATCTCCTTTGGATGGGAGCGGATTGGCTACTACCCCTGAAACCCATCCTGGGGCTGGTGGTCGGTGCTCTGTGGCCGCACCATGATGTATGTGTTTCATCCATTCCTTTAAAGATAATTTTAGAGCGTTATTGGAAAAATTAGAGGGGTATAAATCTCATCTGGACCACACCACAGGAGAAAAATATTGATTGAATATCCACCATTCAAATGATCCAAAGGCCCAATGTACTGTTTATTTGACATCCAATCTGTTGACTAGGTCATACAGACCCAGATGAAGGGAAAAAAACAAATATCAACTTGATCCAAAACTTTTATGCCCCCAAAAAGTTTTTAATGGTCGAAGCTCATTCAACACTGTTTCCTGTAATGTGGTCCACTTGAGATTGGAATATACCTAATTTTTGGTTTAATATCATAAAATTATCTAGAAAAATAGGTGGACCGCGTGGATGAAACACATACATCATGGTGGGCCCCAGAGCACCGACCATCAGCCATTGGCTCGTGGCAGGGGAGTAGCCAATCCGTTTCCCCTTTGAACCGTTCGTATAACTCGGAGCTCGAGGAGCGTCAGTGGTCGTCTTCGCACGACACGTACCTACAGCAGCTATATAGCTCGTGTGTGGTACACCAGCTAATCCGATTCCGTATCTTTTAAGTGGGTCCACCTTATCCACCGGTTAAATGCCATCCAAGCTGGCACGTGTGCTGCCAGTGGATACTGGAGAGTGTCCGTGTGGCGCCAGCGAACCTCCCTCTGTAATCTCCTCATCCTTCAAGTCACCCTCTCCGTCCCTCTCTCATCAGAAATGAAAGGTTGCACTCTCCAAATCCCAATTCAAATGACAGCTTCCTCAATATCTCAAAGGTATTACAGCTTTCAACCCAAAGTTTAAATCTCTCTTTCTCTCTCTCTCTCTCTCTCTAATTCTCGTCCTTTCATCTCCTCAATCTCATTTCTCTTCAAAGATAATTACATCTGCATAGAGACATCTGTAGCTTTTGAAGAATGTAAAATCTGTTCAATCTGATTTTGCTTGCATTCAATTCTATCTGTGTGTGTGTGTGTGTTTTAGCATCAAAATGTAAAGAAAAAAGAAAAAGAAAAAGGAAAAAGAATCTCGACTGAGTGTAGTTTCTGATTATTTGTTACTCGTAGATTCTGATTACTACTGAGTTTTGATGCGCTCAGTGTTCACCGAGAATCCGTATCCTCTTATTTTCACTCCGTAAGCTGTGTGGGTGGGTATCAACACGCATTTCAAAATGGGCTATATTTGAAAAATTCTCATTTTGAAGATGCAGCTGATTCCTGCCAAACCATCGTTAAATGGTGAGAGAGGCAATCGATGCGCCTCTCGGTGAGCCCTGTGCTCGGTGAAATCTCTGTGTGTGCGCGCGCTACAGGAGGATGTGGCTTTTCTGTAACCTCCTGCCTACAGGGAGTGCATGTGGGTGGAAGCTCTATGGGGCCCACCATGCTACATCCATCCACTCCGTCCATCAGTTTTGCCAGCTTATGTCGGGACATTAGTTCAAAAAGGAGGCAGATCCAAACTCAAGTGGGCCACACCATAGGAAATACTGGAATTGGATGCCTACCATTTAGGCCTCCTTTGGGGCTATCATGATGTTTATAGGCCATCCACACTGTTCATAAGGTTATTCTCACCAACAAGAACGGAAAACACATGTCGTTCTTATCCAAAACTTTTGTGGCCCCACAAAGGTTTCAATGGTTAGTGTTCAATCCACACTATTTCCTGTGGCGTGGTCCACTTGATTTTTGGATCTGCTGAATTATTTCGGCTCATGTCCTAACATGAGTTGGTGAAACTGATGGACAGAGAGGATGTTGCACGGACATCCCGGTGGGTCCCATAGAGCTTCTGCCTATGCTCTACAGGGACTCCCACTGTAGGCGAGGGCTGCTGGAAAGAATTGAGTTTTCAGGAGCTAGACTATGAGTTGTGTTTGTCAAAAGTCACTAGATTGTGTAGACTGCAGTTCAGAAAATCATGGGCTCTGTTGTGGCTGGAATATTGCCTGAAAATCGTACCTATTTAAGCGATTTCTACTTTAGTTGGCTTGAGGTCATTTAATAATGTATGCCATTTAACTCCTGGAAGTTTCGGTTTGAAAATGCTAGAATGTGTTAGTTCAGACGTAACCCAGACATACTATTTAGCATTATTCGCTGCCAATCAAACATCATCATCTTAGCCTTATCCCAACTACTTGGGATTGCTGCCTATCAAATTCTACTGACAAAATGGTGGGCCCTGCCCATATGGTTGTTGGGCCAAAGCAAATCACATCATTCTATTTTGCTTAGAATTGTGTATAATTCTTTCAGTTCGTACCAACGCATTCAGTAACTCTAATGGCTACTGTTGTTACCGTTATGATAATGGCCATTATGGCTTTTTTTTTTTTTTGAACAAAACCTTTTCAGCCCTGTAATGGACTGTTATGGGCCTTTTTTTTTTTCCCTATGAAGGCTGTTATGGCATCATAAAGCGTAACGGTTCCCTTCGTTACTGTTTGTGGATACATTGGTTTGTACTTCTTTTATATTAATATTCGCATTTGTGTGGATGAAATAACCCTCCTGGCTTACTGCTGCCTTAAGAACTATTGATGATTCCAGAACCAAATGATTGCATTTCTATTTCTTTCTTTCTTTCTTTTTCTTTTTTATTGCATTTGGTTCTTGGTTGGGATGCAGTGCTGAAACTTCCACGATGTTCATTACTATGCCGCAGGTGTTAACTGCTAACTAATTTTCAAACAGTTGTTGATCAGCTCATGATTCACATGAGTTGAGTTGGCTTGGTCGGGCTCCATAACCAAGTCTGAACTCAAAAAAGAAGAAGAACATAGTTTTCATTGATTCTGATCAAAAGACCAATTTCTGAAATAGAGTCCCAATCCCGAGCTTTTCAACATTGATTCTAATCTATTATGGTCTTTTATTTGTAGCCTATCTGATGAGATTGTTGAACTAGTTTTTTTCTTTTTATGGACAGTGGGAAACCAAGGACGACTCAAGGTGATGGATTGGCCAGTAAATTGGCTCCCCGAACAATCTGCAGAGTCTCAAGGAGGAGGTTATTGTTGGAATCTATGGGATTCAGTGCTGCTGTACTAAATGTTCGTCCTGCTCTTACGGCGCCATTTCCAGAGATGAAGGAACCTGAAATCATCCGGTAATAAGATTTGAGATGTGGATTTTTTTTAGCTGTTGGAACTGTTTGTTATATGAAAGATGGAACATGTATTAAAAACCAATGGTATGGGGCCCAGGCATGTGTTCACAGCATCCAATCCATCCATAAGATGTTTCACCTCTGAAAACCTTCAGAGCCTAAAAATCAGCCTGATTCAAAACTCAGATGGGCCACAGAAGCATATTAAGAGGAAGTGCCCACCGTTTATTAGTGTCGTGAACTACTGTCTTGTGTATATATAATCAAGGCCGTTGAGACCCTTTGCCCAGTCGAGATGAATGGTTAGGCCAAGATTTAAGATGTTTTGCGACTCATATAGGAACTTGTGAAATTTGAGAATAGACATTCCCTCCCAAGCTTGTTCTCTTTCTTTTGGCCTACCTTTTGTATCGGGTGCTAACATTGTTATCAAATGCGATCGCATATGCGCATATGTGATCGCATATGCACATACTTTTGATGAAATCGCATATGCCATGATAGCATATGCGATCCTGGCAAGTATGCCATGGCATACTTTTGTATGCGATAAATATGTGATCGCATATGCGAGTATGCGATCGCATATTGCATATGTGATCGCATATTTCCCAATGCCTGGCAAGATTTTTATTTTATTTTTTATTTTTTCAAATTGGAGAAACTCATATCCCCTCCATTTTCACTATTCTTTACTCCAAAGCTCTAAATCTCTTACTCTCTCTCTACACACCTCTTTCTTTCTTACTCTAATCTCTCTACAATTATTTCAATTATGTTTATTTTTTGTATTTTATAAGTTGAGCTTACTTTTGTAAATTGAGTTGTAAGTTATAACTGTAAGTTGTTTTAAGTTATCCATTTATCATTAAAATTTCTTTCTTCGAAGTTTATAATAATTAGTTATCTTTTAATGTAGCTTGTTGATTGTTTTGTTAAAATTTATCTAATATAAGTAATTAAATATATCACTTAATGAAACACATAAATTATAATGAAATAAGTAAAATAACCCAATCCAATCATGTGTACTAATGTTTTTCCCTCTTTTTTTTTTTTAGAATTTTTAGATTTTTTTTTTTTTTTTGAAAAATATATATATATGCCATGGCATATGCGATTGTGCGATCGCATATGCGAACAGCATATGCTGATCGCATGCCATCGCATATGCGATTTGACAACATTGGGTGCTAGGGTTTTTTTGAGGTAATGCTTCGGAGAGATGGGTTGGATGGTGTCAATACATCACCCGAGCACCATATCTTCCCAGTATCACCATAAGCTTAGGGTGGTACTGGTACCACTTGAGTGTGCCCCTGAAAACAATGCATGTTATCTGTTGGAGAAATACTAGGGTGAACCATGTGAGGTAAGGTTGAAGAGGTGATTCATTGCATACAAGCCAATGTGTAACGTTTTGTGGGATGCGAAACGATAATCAGGTTAGGACTGTCATAACCATGCTTTGGCCCACAAATAGGTGGTCCACTCATCAGTCGAGCCGCATGTGTATTAGAAAAATGGATGGATAGGAAAAAGATGAATAATTGTCTATATTCAATGTAGACATGTGGTCCATCTGATGAGTAGATATTGATTTGGGCTTGGGCAAGGTCATGGTGGTCCTCAACTGATGAGTGGTCTGTATTCTGCATGTGTGTGGCATGTCTGGGTGTTTAATGTGAATACCTCGTTGCCAGAGTACGATTACATGTATTGATTATGTAAGGGATTAGGTTCAGCAGATCCTTAAAAAAATAATCCGAATTCTATAGATATGGGTGTGTAACAAGGATTGGTCACTGCTCACAAGTTAAATTTCTTGCCCGTTCTGCATGGTTCATAAAAAATTCTAAATAACTAGTAACTCAAAGACTTCAAAACCATAGTAAATTTGGATTTCAAGCCTTGGGAAAGGGAAATCCCTTATCTGAGCATCCGAGTATCAGACTTGGATAGTCCAATTTTTTGAAGGATCCAAGTATCCTAGTGTGAAATCTCTATTCAATCTCTTAAGCGAATCGCCTCAGCATTTCTATTGCTGTTGGGAGAATAAAAACCAGTGGCCACTTCCTCAATCATTCAATGGAATCATGTTAAACAAAGTTGAAGAAAGAAACAAGAAATTGTTTTCTTACTTTGTCTTCTATTGTTATCAGTTCTTTTGAGCAATGCGTGTTTGAAATTTGAAGCATCCAGGTCTCTAAAGCTAAGGAGTGGAGTGAAAATCCAAGGTACAACTTCATGATATTTCATTTGAGCTCTCTCTCTCTCTCTCTCTCCCTCTCTCTCTGTTTGAATGATGATGATTATATTAGAAGAACAAACAACGGCAACCAACCACAACTGACCCTCTCATCACTCAACAAGCTGGGTACCAAAACAAAACAAAAAATACAGAAGGGAGAACCCAATCATGAAGGCAAGGAGACCAAAGAGGATTATCTTCCAAAGAACACCTTTGGAACTCCTTTCCTGGCAAAGCCCTGTTACTCACAATTCTTCTATTTAGTGGATCAATCGACAGAACTTTACCTTAAAAAAAATTCTTCTATTCCTTCTCTTCCACATATCCCAAATAACCTAAAAAGTTACCATCCTCTAAGGCATTTACTTTCTTCCATTTAATGCCCGTTACCAATTCAAAACCAAGTTCCGGATAGGCTAGTTAATCATCCACGAGATCCCAAAAAGATGGGGCTAATGGTTCCACACCTCTTTCGCCACCATACAATGAATGAAAAGTGGTCCACATATCTTTCTTCTTTTCTGCACATGAAGCAGGTATTTGGTAGGGAGATGTTTTTCATTTTTAAAATGATCCACCATCAGAATTTTCTTTGCTGGTGCAAATCAAGCAAAAGCCTTAACCCTAGGGGCACTGGTGCCTTCCAAAGTGAAACACAAGAGGGAGGTGCTTCCTCCCTAACTGTTAGTGTGGGGAAAAAAAGACCAAGCCAAGAATGAGCCATCTGTCAACCACTTCACTTTAGATGAACTGACTAACAACAATTCTTCATTTGAAATATTTCTTTGCAATCTGATATTTCAAGTCAACCACCCCTTGACAACTCATTAACATCAACGGATTTTTCATCCTTCACTTCAGTAAGCACGAACGGGTGTTGAACTGAAATCTCAAGAGGCACTTCAACCAACCATGCATCCTTCCAAAAGCGAACTTTGCCACTATTCTCTACTAGACAACTCATACTCTTCCCAAATTCCAATGCCACCCTACTCGAAATATCCATACCAGCTCCCTCGGACTGTTGTCCCACCTTGTAATGGCTTTCTAAATCTCAGAATCCATGATCATAGAATAATGCCCCAGGAATAACCCACCCCTCGATTCACCATATTTCCTACTAATTGCTGATGTCTATAATAAATTCGGTTACTGCACAAACCTCCACTATGACTTATTATTTATTAAGGAGCTTCCTGTTCCTCTCACTCACATTAAGAATTCCCCAGCCTCCAAAGTTCATTGGCTTTTGAACCTCCTTCCAATTGATATTTATGGCCTGGTTCATTCCCTTCCCCATAAGAAAATTTCTTTGGAGCTTCTTGATTTTTTGAGCTGCAACTAGTCAGCTGCAAGAATTTTGAGAAGTGATAGGAAGTAAGTCGGGGGGTTGGAGAGAGCAGCCTTTGTTCAAGGCAGAGCCCCCATTGATGCTGCCAATAGTGACTTGATATTGGATGGTACTCTGTACACCCCCCCCCAACATGATGTATGTCTTTTATCCACGCCGTCCATCCATTTTGGTAGCTCATTTTAAGGCATTATCCAAAAAATGAGGCAGATGTAAATCTTAGGTGGACCACACCATAGGAAATAGTGGTACTTGAATGCCACCGTTAAAAACTTCTTGGGGGCCACAAAAGTTTTGGATCAAGCTGATATTTGTGTTTTACCTTCATCCAGGTCTGTGTGACATTATCAATAGGTTAGATGGAAAATAAACATTTTAGTGGGCCCTAGGAAGTTTTTAATGGAGGCTGTTCAATCACCACTATTTTCCTATCGTGTGGTTCACTTGAGATTTGGATGTGCCTAGGATCAAGATCAAATGAATGTTCATTCTCTTTCTATCGAATGGAGATATATTTCTGACCTCTCAATGACTAATGATCGAGTGAGACACAATTTTTTTAGTTCGGATCCTTCCAGTAAAAAAGGGAGGGGGATTCTTGATTATTCAAGACTTGATCGAATCATATCTAATGGTCATTGGAATTTCCTATATCCTGCCATTCTCCACGAGAATTCTGATTTATTGGTGAAAGGGTGAAGAAAGAGCACTGCCCATTGGCAACGTTGCAACTAGTAGTGTTAGTAGGCAATCCATCCTCCCTTAAAAAAAAATCCTTAAGGTGAACATTTTATCAAATTAACCATGTCTCTTGTTTTAGTTGTTTGTATTTTATCACTGAGTTTTTACCTAGGTTATTAATAAGACAAGATCATTAAAGCTACTCATTGCATGATTTATAGAAAACGAAATTGAAGCAGATGTGTTATATAAATATTATGGGGAATTACTTTTTTCTCATATTGCATAAAAGATAGCATGTATTATGATATATCTAGTGGAACATGGACACTCCATTTTATTGTCACAACTTGTTTGAATGACCCTTAGTCTGATGCCCACGACAAGCCGTGGCTATCAAGAAAAGACTCTTTATTTAAGTTTTTCCCCTTTCTTTTGATATCCTATATTCTTCTATATAGCTAAGTCAGTTTTATTTATTAAGTTTATTTTATTATACTATGTTTTAGTGAATAAATAATTGTTAATAATATATTTTTCGATACCGTCATATAACCATGTGGATGTGTCTGCATATCGAGTCTTCAAAACTGTCTTGTTTGGAACTAACTCATGTTTTTCTCCTATGTTATGTTATGACCTGTTTATTTCGTAATACTATACTATTTTGTGAGTGACAACCTCTCTGGTTTTCAAACAATCACGAGGCACTTTTAATATGGTTAGAACCTGAGTCGGTTTTTTGTTTGAAGATATTGTTGAAGGGGAAGGAGTAGAAGCGCATGAAGGAGACTTGGTTGAATTTAATTATGTTTGCCGGCGTTCAAATGGATATTTCGTTCATAGGTAAGGTATTCCTATTTCTTTTTGGTCTTTCTTTAACTGGTAAGAAATTCTATGTAGGAAAGGAATTACATCACACAAGCGACCATGATTCCTAAAGACAAGACAATGCATGACTAAATGAAAGATTTAATCCAGATGAGAGAGCCTGGATTTTGTGGAATCCATAACAGGTTTTCGAGGTTCGGATTTTTCAATGGCAACCCATCCAACAATAATTTTAGAATCACCACCACGGTTTCCTCAAAGTGATTTAATTTTTTTTTTTTTTTTTTTTTAATTGGTGTTTGCTGTCACTTTTGGGTTCTACATATTGTCGAAAACATGATCAGTAAATAGTTAAACATTTCAAATCTTTAATATATTAATATCAAGAAAAGGTAGCTATTCCCACTTCCTGACCTTCATCAGATTTTATTTATTTATTTATTATTAAAATCTATTTGATTGCTTATTAATATACTAATTCTTTAATTTCTTTTATATATTATATAATATATATATATATATATATATATATATATATATATATATATATATATATATATATGAAAAGATGCCATCCTCTTAACTTCTCTTCTTCTTCTTCTTCTTTTTTGTTTTTTGTTTTTTGTTTTTTTTTTTTTTGCAAATGCAGCACCGTGGATCAATTTAGTGGAGAGAGTAGGCCCGTGGTACTCCCTCTGGATGAGAAACAGGTTTGTTACCGTTAATTTCATTTACCAAATTCAGAATGAACATGTTATTTTTCTGTCCTGTTATAATTTCTGAAAGTGAAGATGCCTATTTCTCATCCTATTTATAGATTTTGATGTTCTTTCATGATCATCTAAGGGACTGTTTGGATGCCTGTAACATTTCTAAAATGTAACAAAGTTACAGGTGAGATTGTTGCAAGTAGGAACTGGCTTCTTTATGTTTCTGATGCTCTTTGTATGTAATCCGGTGTACGGTATCAGTGAGTTGGTTAGCTGCCTGGCTGTGCAGCGGCTTTTTTTTTTTTTTTTCAAAAGGAGGGCTGTGCCCTGAATCTTTGATAATAAGAACAGATGATGTACACTCTACAGTTTCGGGTGGGCACCTCACAATACACCGGGCCTCACCTATCATATCAGCTAATCAGAAGGCTGTGCAGTGGCTGTATCTTTCTTCTTTTTCTTTTTTAAATAAAATTTTGATTACCAATAAAAAAAATAAATTAATGGTATGATACAAATGATAATCATGTTTGATTCTTTCTTTTTCCAGAATATGGATATTGCTACTATGATCATGCTGAGCAAATATAATATTCAGCTTAAAGGGGAGTTTTTCGATACTCTGGCTGCATATGACACTTGATATGCAGTCGTATATAAAGTCAAGTTAGTCTGACTAAATTTTGTAACCCGCTGTAGCAAAGTCAGTCTAAAAGTTATATTGGTCGAATAATCCTAACCTCTGATTCATGGATGCTTGCTGTTTGAACTAGGACCATTGGATATTTTTCATTTTAACAGTCCATTGTATGTCCAGAAATCAATAGTCAGGTAACCAGGTGCTAAAAATATTTTGTTTGTGATACGTCTGAACTGATGTCCATAATTTTTATGGTTAGTTTTATTAATTGTATGGCACATGCAATTTCTCAGTAATTTTTAACTGCTTGCTTATCATCTATCACATGGTGCCAAAGTATGAAAGTATTTCTCCTTAAAGAATGCATCTTTTCTATTTCAGATGAAAGATTTAAAACCTATAAACAAAGGAGAACTAAGATATCATTCAATGCTTTCCATAGAAAGCAGATGACTTCCCACTTTTCTGTGAGATGGATATATATGTAGTTGGGGCGCACTCTAGTGGTACTAGAACCACCATATGTGATGTAGGACAATTAACCACATGCTCTAAAAGCTCGAACTAATAGAGCATGGCGAATCAATCCCTTTATCTCATAGCCCAGGCCCCACATCCCATGGGTTAGGACCTCAGCCGAACCTCCATCGTGGGCCTCACTTCACATGGGTTCCGCTTCACATGAGCCACCCGCCTCACATGGGCCGCCCACCCCGAGTGTGCCCCTACATTCCACAGGCCACCCCACTTGAGCCCAGTGTGAAAATGCCTCTGCATTAATATGCTTATGGTGGTAGTTGGCAGAGGTGGGGCCCACGTGATGTATTCACACCATCCACCCGTCTATCATATGCATCACCTCGGAAAACCCCCTGGGACCCGAAATGAAGTCCGATCCAAAACTAAGGTGGACTGCAGTAAAGTGACCAAGCTGGGAGGGAATGCTCGCCCTTTAATTTCTTAGGGGCCCACCTGATTCACAAAACAACCTAGATTTTGGTGTAACCCTTCTCTGCAGTGGATGAAGGTTCTGAACAACCTTGATTATATATAAAGAACGCAGTGGGCTCCTCACATTAATCAATGATGGGTGTGCCCTCTCAATATGTTCCTTGTGCTATAGCCCATCTGAGTTTTCAGGCTCTAAAGGTTTTTGAGGTGACACATCTTAAGGATGTGTTTGATTATGTGAAAACATCATTGCGCCCCACATTTGCCTAGTACCACCGTAGTATCGGTACCACTGGAGTGTGCCCCTACTTAGTTTACATTGGTTATAGTAATATACTAATCATGTGATGGTGTTCCTTCCAGATCATACGGGGCTTGAAGGAGGTTTTGATTGGCATGAAGGTTGGAGGTGAGCTCCTAAGTTAATGCTCCATTTAGATTGCTCAATTAAATTTAGTCGTAATTATTCAAATTGAATAAAACGGAAAAGACCAAAGTAGAGGTAGCCGCAATTCATAGCAAGGGAGTGGCCCCAAATTGCAATCACTGTTGTTTCTAGTCCAACTTTGAATGCATGGAATTGCAATTTAAGGGTTCGTCACTGATTTTTTTAAGTCCAACTTCGACTGATTTTCTCATGACTATACATTTGTTCAGTTAATTAAGGCTGCTCAACATAGGTTAATAGTTATGGATGTTTATATTAAGAGATGTAAGAAATGGTATGAAATTAATAGGTGTCAAAAAACTAGGTGGTGGAATTTAAATTGAAAGAAAACAATGTTATTCAGAAATAATTTGATGGAAAGAGAAAAGTGGAATGTTGGGGAAGAAGTAAATGTTATGGCGAATGAGACGGCTGAGTACATTATGAAAGTGGCAAAAGATGTTTTAGGAGTATCAAGAGGGAAAAGGCAATCATATAAGGAAACTTGGTGGTGAAATGATGGCGTACAAAAGGGTATTAATGAGAAGCGTTTATGTTTCAAAGCCTAGCAAGAGACTAGAAACAATGAAAATCTTGAACAATATAGAAATGCCAAAAGATTTAGTAAGAAAGTAATAAGTGAGGCTAAACTTAAGGCTTATGATGATCTTTACAATAGATTAGGGACACGAGAAGGTGAGAAAGATGTCAAGAAAGGAGGAGAAGATATTTTTAGAACTTGTTAAATGACAATTACTTGGAGATCATATGTATAAAAGGAACCATAAACTCAAATGATGTTGGAGTCCATATATACTTTTGTAGGAGTAGGATATCTGAAGTTAAAAAAGCTTTGAGAAAGATGGAAACAGGAAAGGTCCTTGGACCCGATGGTATAACAATAGAGGTTTGTAAGTGTATGGTAGATACTGGGTTGTTTTGGTTGACAAAGTTGTTCACAAGATTGTAAGATAGAAGAAAATGCCAGATGAATGTATGGGAAATACTATGGTACCTATTTATAAGAATAAAGGAGACATGGAGCATGGGGTTAAACTTTTGAGCCATACTATGAAACTTTTGGGAAAGAGTAATTGAGCAAAGACTAAAGCATGAGATGAATGTATCAAAAAATCCGTTTGGTTTCATGCTAGGGAGGTCTACCATTGAAGCTATTTTGTACTCAAATAATTGATGGAGAAATATAGGGAGAGGAGGAAGGGCGTTCACATGGTCTTTGTTGACTTAGGGGAAGCTTAGGATGGGTCCCTAGAGAGTTAATTTGGTGGGTGTTGGGAAAGGAGTTTTAAGAGGATATATGACATGGATATGTTTGAGGGAGCAATAACAATTATGAGGACCGTTTGGTTTCATGCTAGGGAGGTCTACCATTGAAGCTATTTTGTACTCAAATAATTGATGGAGAAATATAGGGAGAGGAGGAAGGGCGTTCACATGGTCTTTGTTGACTTAGGGGAAGCTTACGATGGGTCCCTAGAGAGTTAATTTGGTGGGTGTTGGGAAAGGAGTTTTAAGAGGATATATGGCATGGATATGTTTGAGGGAGCAATAACAATTGCGAGGCCCACTAGTTGAGAGATGAGTTTCCAATTACTATAGGCTTGCACCACAGGTTGGCGTTGAGCCCCGAACTTTTCGCATTGGTCATGGACGAGTTAACGAGGCATTTGTAGAAAGAGATTTCATGGTGTATGTTGTTTGCAGATGCTATAGTTTAGATTGACAAGTCGAGGGAGGGCATAAACACAAAGCTAGAATTATGGAAGGGTGCTTTAGAATGTAAATGGTTTAAAAGTAGTCGGACTAAAATGGAGTATATTGAGTGAATTTTAGTAGCAATAGGAGTGACAATAGGGAATTAGTAAAGATAGCTGACCCAAAAGTTTCTCAAAATGACCACTCTTGATATCTTGGGTTAATAATTCATGAGTGGAGAGATTGAGAAGGATGTTGCCATAGATTTCAAGCAGGGTGGAAGAAATGGAGACGTGTCTTTATAGTTTTATGTGATCGTCATGTACCACTCAAATTGAAAGGGAAAATTTGTAGGATGGCTATAAGATTGGCCATTCTTTTGGAATAGAATGTTGGGCAGTTAAGGAACATGATGTCCATGGATGTGTAGCTGAAATGAGGATGTTGAGATGGATGAACGACAATACAAGGATAGAATTAGAAACGAATGCATTCGAGGGAATTTAGAAGTAGCACCAATAGATAATAACATGAGGGAAAATAGACTTGATGGTTTGGTCATGTGTAATGGAGACCATGATCTATGCTTGTTAGGAGGAGTGAGTTGGTACAAGTTGAAGGCTCTAAAAGGGCAAGGGGAAGGCCCAAAAGGATTTGGGTGGAGGTAACAAGAAAAGACTTGATGACCCCTGATAGAGTGGGATTGGGGAAAAGGATTCATGTAGCTGCCCCCAATTAGTTGGGATAAGGCTTAGATGATGATGTCATTTTTTTCAGTTGATCGTGACCCACCTGACCAGTGGACCGACCTGATTATTGGCATAGGAATTTAAGTAGCTGTACCCTTCTGATGGATGTCTTGGATATTTTACCTGTTCGCCACGCTGGCAGATGTGGTGGTGTGTGCATTAGTTGACCTCGTACACGTTTGTGGGCTTAGCAAAGCTCTGACATGGATACATGATTTTACTGCAACCATATTAGATATTACCATAGATGTGCTAGAGGACTCTATGTATGCATATATGCATACTGCATATACTAATGTAGGTACATGTGAAAGTATGCATGTACGTGTGCATTTATGTCCTTTGAACTGTTAAATGAAAAATGTTTGCAGATTGGTTTTATTTGTAAGATTCATGCTGTTTATTTATTCTCTTTTCTTTCTGATATCAAGGCTACAATTTCTACTGAGTAAAGTGAATATTGTTAGAAAGTTGACAAAACAATTACTTTCTGCTTTCAAGTTCCTCTTTTCCATGGTAAAAGTTTCAGACTTGAAATTTTGGTTCTTCTGCAGGGAAGAGGAGAGCACTGATACCTCCCACTGTTGGATATGTCAGCGAGACCTTGCAACCGATCCCTGATGAGGTATGGGTTCTGCCACTTTTACAAAGCAACATAGACATACATAGATGTTTGGTTCCCGAAATGGTGACACACAAAAGAACAGAAACTGCCAAACTTGTCTGTGGAGTCATATTTTAATATTAAAGATGAGCCCTATTCTAAACTGTTTCATTTGACTTCTCTTGCTTGGCCAATCCATGATGGGACCGACATGGATGATTGAAAAAAATGATGTGGACCGTCCATCTGATGGGCCCTATAGTGGATGGTGATGGTATAAATATTATACCAGCAGGTGGACAGTCCTGTTTATCTATTTATGGCATTCAAACAGAACAGGAATCTAAAAAGATAAAATGGTCAACAATCTACCTTTGACGGAGAAAATATGGCAGTTAGTATTGTACCACCAGAGCAACTTCTCTGTCATTGCACATCACTGTAATGCCCAACAAGATGGATGGTCGGCGGATGCTAATTATTTTCTACTCAATGTTTTAGATGTGAGAAAAACTGAGAGAACCTTTTTCTTTTAAGAAAATTATAGAGGTTTTTGTATTGTAAAGCTGTCTAATTGACTTAGGCTGCCTTTGTTTGCGATATCCAATCGAATTGGAATTTACTAACCTAATAGAGTTGAAATGACCAAATTGTGATTTCCTAAGCGTCTATACTGAATGTCTGGGTTCCAAATTACAATTATGTTACTTGCATGTTGGAGTTGAAAGAAAGCTAATTGCAATTTGAGGGTGATTTCCTCGTCATGAATTGTAGGAAAATGTCGTAGTTTCATCATTTCCTCTTGATTAAACTATATGTTGGTGACTCTTTCACTTGTACATTCAGAGTCTCAAGGAATTACTACATCTATTTTCCTATTGACTCTTATGGGACGTTTTCAACCTTGCAATGGCACTCCCACATTACAACACATGATCTGAACCTTCGGTCTGTGGGCCACACTCTGGTATGAGTAATGAGAACTGAGATTTATTCATGTGATTTTGTACTGATCTCATTCCACATGTATGATCTCTCTTGGGCATTCAAGTTGTGTGATTTGATTTCTTACACTAACACGATCTTAGCTAAAGAGAACCAACGGAGTTTCATGTGTTCAAAACAATTAGTAATTGAAAATTTCATCAAATACCTAAACAAAATTGAAAAATATTTAAACAATAGTTTCGAAACACGAAATTTTATAAAGATTGAAGAGGTTTGAAGAGTGAGTTGACTTTCGTTGAAATTGTCAAGGATCTTCGAGTTCATCCAAATTTGTTGAGTTGAATAAACCGAGTCAACTGAGTCTTGACCATGTATGGAACCGAGTTTTTGTTTTTCCTTTTTATTTTTTCCTCTTTAGTTTTCATTATAATCTTGATGAAATGATAAAGTTGAGTTGACTTAGCGAAGTCAACTTACACTCAACATTTTAGTAGATCAAGCTTAAAAATTCATGCTTTGGTTAAATTTCTTGTTCTGGTCAATATAAGATCAGTGAACAAGAGAAACACCAGTAGTCTACAGAATGATAGAAGTGAAAGGGGAAAAACTTAGCCTCTTGACTTGAACAGGGCCCAGATCAAGGAATGTGAAAATGGTTACCTGTTACATAATGGTAATGGTGGGCACCGTTACACATTCGGGCCGTAGCAGCCGTTACAGAAAAACGTCCTTTAATGGCTGATATCTTTTTTCTGGCCCAGATGGCTATTATTTTTTCCCTTAAATCAAGCACGATCTACTTTTGGGCCAAGACCAATCACTATTCCACATTTATATTGTAAGATTAAAAGACAAAGGATTTAATGATCTATCATTGACATGTTTAGTTAACATTGCAGTTTGGTCCTCGCCGGAGCCTTCTGGCTCATGTGAACGAGCCATTGGTCTTTGAAGTTCAGCTCTTGAAGGTGCTGTGATTATCTGTATGTTCTTCCAATCTTTATATTGTAAGATATCATAGAGAAGTTTGGATCAAATACATCCTTTCTCCTTGTGTTTTAGATGCTAGAGAAGAAAAAAACCTTCTGTTCTTAGGAAATGTGGAGATTTGTTGCGATGCTCTGTCTACTTAGTTGCTAATGGGCCATTCCCTTACATCAAGTAAATACACCCAGCACCATTTACACCCACCTGCTTTAATAAATACAACCTTTCATTTAATATCCAAGAATGGTAATGTAATGGGGACCATTACACATTATAGGGCCATAGTGGCTTTTACTGAACAAATGGCCCGTTATGGTCAACATGGAAAATGGCCGATACAGTTCTTTTTCATTGTTATTTTTATTTAATTGGCCGTAATGGCCATTATGGCTCCTATTATCGCTTGAATCTGGATGAGCTTGCGACTGCACCTGTAAAAAGCAAAGGACAATGGGCGCCGATGTTAGCCGGGACCCTCTGATGCTTAAGTTAGGTGGGTAGATTTATCATAGGAAGAGAACTTGAGTTGGGAATTTTTGTGCGTCTGTTCCTTGCAAGACAGCGGGTGTATTTACAAGGTGCTTTAGGCGGCTTGCATATCTTAATAAGATCTATCAGATATGCTAAAGGGTTCGAATTTTAGTGGGAATCTGCTCTCGAGATTATCACCGAGTCCACCTCGATCAACGTGATCTTTTGCTAGGATCTCGTTGGGTTTATCATTGCTCGGTACGATGCGGGATTTTTTCTGAATATTCCTCATCTAGGGTTGAGATCGGCTCGGGAGCTCAGTCCTATCACCCCAGCTCTGTCTTCAAGCAATTCAGCTTGGTAGGTGAGTCTTTCCTCGGAGTTCACTCCTTGGGTTTCTCCCCAGAGCTTAACTTGGCTCATCTATATGATCAATACGTTGGTGGTTTGGGGAGCCCATTCGGGCGATTTGTCGCTAGCGTCGCCCTGGTCCTCCCCATGATGTATATGTGTCCTATGTAGCAGGCTTCTAGTAGTTTAGACATTAGTTCCCATTTTTTTAAGGGAATACTGTTAGAAACCTCTACAAATGGGGCCACCCACATGATATTAGCTTGATTATTCATCAGGTGGGCCCCATTGTGGATTTGTCATTGACAGGACAGTGGAATGTTGATTTAGCTTTTGCTAATTCCCATTCACAGCAAGGATTATTAATGAAGTATTTTGATCATTCTAATGTCATGTGAAGTTCCATTAGGAGTTACTGATAGCAGTATCTTTTTCTTAAAAGATATTGAGCCATCCATGATTGAAGGTTGCAAGATCCAGGACATTCATCAGGTGGGTTCTCGTATATTAACATGCCCTGCCCAAATGTTCAAGCTGGTCTGCTCCTCAGTGGGGCCATATGTGTGTCATCTATGGGCTTTGGTCTTATATATATATATTACTTCAAACCAACGATCGATCATACACGTGTTGTATATGGAACTTGGTCATCTTTTTTCCTTTTTCTTCAAATCATCGATCATACACATGTGGGTGCCATCTTGTTAATGATGGAAGGATCCTGAATTTCCGGGACAAGGCATGCTCAAACGGGTCCCAGCTGATGAATGACCCTTATTTCTTGCACGTTTCAGTTTGGCAGTTGTATTTTAAATTGCCCTTCCAAGCTCTCCTGGCATGGTTCACCTAACATGTGTGAAATATCTGTGTGTGTGTACAGAATACGTGTTAGAGATCGTGCCAATTCATTAGGTAGGGAATGTAATCACCATGATGTGGACGTGCCAAAAAAAAAAAAAAAGACAAGAAAAAGATGGTCGTTTACAAATTGTATGACAAAAATAAGTGGTAGTTCATGCGCACATATCACATGCATTGGGACTCCATCATGATTATGGTTAATTGGTTTTCCAAAATGGCCCACTTTGTGCCGAGCTGGAAGGCTAGGATGTGTTGACTAGCTGCCAGTTTGTATTAGGTGGTATGGAATTGCATTTGGTCATTGCAAATTTTATCTTGCGTTTGGAAGCGAGGGGAATGTTTGGATTAATCCCAATATTGCAGAATTCAGAGCCCATAGTCGATACTGCAGGATTTCTGAAATTCATTACATCTGTGGGCCTCATGTGGATGCATGTATTTTATCCATGCAGTTTATTCGTATGTGTCATTCACACGTGACATTCAAGTTGCATAGGTGTATAGGTGACCAATATCAGTTGTGAAATGTGGTACCTTGATTACAATTCCACCGAACTTAAGCTTCACTTAATATAGTGTATTTCCCAAGAGTGGAATTTGATCACAAACATGGAATTGGAAAGTGAACTTACTATGGTATTTTCAGACATGTAATCTAAAGCAATTCCATACCATTTAATCCAGTGGTCCAAACAAGCCGAAATTGTGAGATTGCCCGAATTCACCTGGAGCCTTAGATCGAGGTCTTGAATAGAAGCCTCAACAACATATTGTGGAGACTGATTCTCGTAAATCCTAAGCAGCGGGGCTTCCACAAGCCGAGTTTGCCTACAACTGCTGTAATAACAGACCACCCTCTTGAGTACCTTTGGGATGTGGGTAGAACCCCATGAATGCATTAGACCTTGTTACCCTTACTGAGTTTAAACCAGGTCGACTTGGCTGAGCATTGTGGCACGCATGAGGTGATATGGTGCCAAATCCAAGCAATTAATGCAGAGTATTGAGGAAGATGCAGGCAAGACAAGACACTAGACTCACAACCCGAAAGCATTGTCAGAGACTGTCATATCGTGAGGGAAACCGAGGCCCTGTTTGGATTCCACCAGATAAGTTACATTTTATGTTACTGAAGTTAAGTGCTGTTTGGTAAATTGAAAAATAATTTAGCTAATGATATTGAATTTATATATTTATAATACTGAAAAATCCATTTGATAATTTGTCTGGGATTTTTTTTTTTATCAGTTTATTAAGCAGTATCGTAAAAGTAACTTATATATGTGCTCCTCTCTCCCTTTATATCAAGGGAGGCTCGCTTATACCCAAGGAGGCCTCACATGAGATGGACTGTCCACATTAAAGGCGGGGCTAACATGATGGATGGTCCACATCAAAGGCGGGCCCCACATGATGGATGACCCTATATTAATATGGGTCCACATCAAAGGTTGGCCCATAGTGATTAATAGCCCACATCCAAAGGTACGATGGACAAGCCACTTCCGAGGTGAGGCTTACATGATGGATGGACCACATCAAAGGTGGTCTCCACATGATGGACAATGCATATTGAAGTTGGGCCCCACATGATGGATGACCCATATTGAGGTGGCTCCACATGATGGACGGTCCACATCAAAGGTGGCCCGATGAGGGGTCTGCATCAAAGGTACACAGATTTCCTAGGAAAGCCTTTCGAAACTTAGGTGGGGCCCACCTTGATGTTTGTGAGAAATCTAACCTGTCCATCTGTTTTGTGAGCTCATTTTAAGACTTAGACCAAAAGTGAGCAGAATCAAAGACTCAAGTGGGCTGCACTAAAGGAAAGGGTGGGTACGGAAATTTCTATCGTTGGAACCTCCCTAGTCGACATTAATGTTTAAATGCCATAAATACTGTTCATAACATCATTACTATTGGGATGAACTGAAAATACAAATATTATCATGATTCAAAACTTCTGTAGCCCCACAAACTAAGTCTTGGATTTGGTTCATTTTTGGCCCCATGTCCTAAAATGAGCTTAAAAAACGGGTGGACGAGGTGGGTTTCTCACAAACATCATGCTGGACCCCACCTAAGCTTCCAAGAACTTCTTGCGGAAGATTTTTGCAGGAAATTCACCTCCTTTTATTGTTTCTCTTACTGTGGGGCCCACTTCGATGCTTATGTATTATACCTAAGCTATCCATCAGTTTTTCCAGCTCGTTTTAGTATATATTCAGCTCATTCCTTAAAATGATCTTTCGAAATGTATGAACTGCATGAATAAAATATATACATTACAATGGGCCCAATAAGACCATTCATCTCTAAATATATTGTGATGTGTCTTCCTGAGGTCTTAACTCCTCGAAGACTCCTACAGTTACCAGTAACTTCTAATCTGCATTGGAAGCCGAAGCGGATTTGCTAGTGTACCACCGTGAATGTATGCCATCCATCCATTTTTCCATCTTATTTTAGCAGTTGGATCCCAATTTTAATCATACCCAAAGATCAAGTGGACCTTGCCATAGGAAACAGTTGGAATAATGATTTCCACCGTTGAAAACTTTTTATATGATCACAAGGATATGGATGAAAGAAAAAAAAATAAATATAAGCTTGATCCAACACTTCTGTAGTGTGGTCCAGTTTATCTTTAGATCTGTCTTATTTTTCAGCTCAAACCTTACGACGAGCTCGCAAAATGGATAGACGGTTTGGATATAACAAATTCATCATCGGACCAGCAAAACTTGCTGACGTAAATACACCAGCCAATCTGCTTCCCAATCCCGTCCCAACCCATGCAGGTAGATTTCCTGAAGTTACATCATCAAGTGATGTGGGCCCCACCATGATGTATATTTTGTATCCACATCCTTCATCCATTTGAGAGATCATAATAAGCCATGTTACAAAGAATAAGTCAGATCCAAAGCCGGAGAGGATCCCACCACAGAAAATAGTGGGGAGAGTGACGCCCACCATTAAAAAGTTCTAAGGGCCAGGACAGTTTTTGATCAAGCTAATATTCTTGTTTTCCCTTCTTTCATGTCTGCGTTAACACATAAACAGGTTGGATCTCAAATAAACATAATGGTGGACCTTTGGAAGGTTTCAACGGTGGGTGTTATTCTGCCCACTGTTTTCTGTAGTGGGGTCCACCCCAGCCTTAGATCTGTCTTATTCTTTGGACCATGTCCTAAAATGATCTCTCCGAATGTATGGACGGTGTAGATACAACACATACATCATGTTGGAGCCCACATAACTTGGTGACGCCACTTCAGTAGCGAATCTCGCTACTCAACATCCAACCCACGTCCCTGTGGGACACGGATTTGCTTTCGCAGGAAGTTCCTGCGCAAGGATGCACGGTGGGGCCCACCGTGATGTTTGCTAGACATCTACCCCGTCTATCCGTTTTTCGAGATCATTTTAGAACACGCGACCAAAAATGAGTTGGATTCAAAACTCAAGTGGGTCACGTGAGAGGAAACAGTAGGGGTTCCGACTGTTGAAACCTTCCTGGGCTCCACCTTCATGTTTATATGCCATCCAAACCGTTTATAAGGTCAATCCCACTGGGGTGAAATGAAAACATAAAAAAGAAATCCCTATACAAAACTTTTATGGCCATTAGATTATTTCAACGGTGCTCACTGAATCTCCACTGTTTCCTCTCGCGTGACCCACCTGAGTTTTGGATCTAACTCAATTTTGGTCGCGTATTCTAAAATGAGCTCAAAAAACGAATAGACATGTCGATGTCTAACAAACATCACGGTGGGCCCCACCGCGCATCCTCGTGCAGGAACTTCCTACTAAATGCTTTCGCAGGAAATCCGCGTCCGTCCCTGTAAGTACGGGAAGCGGATTGCGTACTGTGTAACTCAGTACGGTAAGTGTACTGAGTAAACATGTTGGAGTCTACCGTGATTTACATATTTTATCCCCTCCGTCCATCAATTTTAACAGGTAATTTTAGGGCTTGATACCAAAAAAGAAGTATATCAAAGTCTCGAGTCGACCTCACCATGGGAAACGGTGAGAATTGAGATTCTACTGTTGAAGATTTCTTGGGGGTCACATATGTTTTGGATCAAGCTTTTATTTATGTTTTCCCTTCATCCGTGTCTGTGTGATCTTATGAACAGGTTGGATGATAAATAAACATCACTGTGGGCCCCAGAAAGGTTTCAACGGTGGAAATCATTATTCCCACTGTTTCCTGTGGTGTGGTCCATTTGAGATTTTCGAAAACTTCAGTTTTGTATTCAAGCACTGAAATGAGCTGGAAAAACTTATGTACGGCGAGGATAATCCACACACATTCAAAATAGGCCCAGCTTAGTTTACTCAGTACGATAAAAGCGTACTGAGTTACAATCCGATTTCGTAGGTACGTGTCGTGCGAGTACTGCTAACGGTTCAAAGTCGATGAAAGTTACCGGAATCGGATTGCGTACTGAGTTACTCAGTACGCTCTTATCGTACTGAGTAAACTCTGTTGGGCCCGTTGTGAATTCACGTGGTTTATCCACGCCGTCCATCCGTTTTTCCAGATCATTTCAAGGGTTGAACTCAAAATTGAAGTGTAAAAAAAGGTCAAGTAGACCATACCACAGGAAACAGTGGAATTATTGATTTCCACCGTTGCAACCTTTTCTAAGGCCCCAGTGATGTTTATTTATCATCCAAACTTATCATAAGATCACACGGACATGGATGAAGGGAAATCACAAATATCAGCTTGATCTACAACTTCTGTGGCCCCCCAAGAACTTTTCAACGGTAGACTTCAATTCACACCATTTCGGGTGGTGTGGTCCACTTGATATTTGGATATGCTTAATCTTTGGATTAAAGCCATAAATGTATATGATAAAACAGATGGACAGAGTTGATACAATGCATGAATGACGGTGGGTCCCACAGCATTTACTCAGTACGCTTCGCCTACTGAGTTACTCAGTACGCAATCCCCTTCCAAAGTTACCGGCCCTGTAGGTACGCGTCGTGAGAGGAAATCCGCTCCAGGTTTAAAGTAGATCAAAGTTACGGGCCTACATTGATGTATTTATTATATCTACACCGTTCATCTAGTTTTAGATATTGTTTTACACCATTATACAAAAAATGAATAATATCCAAAGATAGTCTGAACCACACTACAAATAGCATAAGAGATAATGATTTTTACCGTTAAAAAAATTTGTAAGGCCCACCATAACAGTTATTTTCCATCAAAATTGTTCATAAGGTCACAAAAACCTGAATGAAAAGGAAAAACAAATTTCATATGGATCCAAAACTTCTGTGACTCAAAAAGGGTTTGGATGGTAGACGTTTAATCTCCCATTGTTTTTTGGAGTGTGGTCTACTTGATAGTTATATCTGTCTTACTTTTTTTATATCAAGCCTTAAGACTAACTCGCCTAATGGATGGAAAGTTTGGATATAACATATACCTTGTGATAGACACACATAACTTGCTGACTGCAATATAACAACTATATAGCTATTGTGAGATACACTAGCCAATCCGTTTCCTCTAATCCACGTCCGTATTAAAAATGGATTGGCTACTCCCGCCGCAAACAACCTCGTCGCTGTTGGGTCGGTGCTCTCTGGGTCCACTATGATGTTATTTTCTATTATGTGACTCACAAGAACTTTGGACCAGGCTGATATTTGGCCACTGGCCCTAAAATGACATGGTAAAAGGATAGACGACATGGTTTATACACATACATCAATATAGCCCCATGAGTTTAGTCCTTGCCCACCCGCAAAAAGAGTTCTACTGACATTAAATACTAGCCTAACTTTTTAGTCTATAAAAAACTGTGCAACGCTCTGCATATCCCGGGATTTTACCTTCCAATCCATCTAACCAACTGATAGGATCAATTTTAAGGTAACGATGGTGATGTCAGTGGATTGTCTTATGATCACTGGGTTTGTTTGGCACGTCATGATCCATGGGATTGCTAATATCTCAGGACAAGTTCATTGGGTTTGTTTGTCACGTCATGCCTATCCCAGGATATTGCCGATCCCATCCCTCCTAAAACCGTGGGAGCTGCTGGCCAAACAGGCCATTAGGGAATATATGAAGTGGCGTAGCGTTATACGGGAAGGGGATTCCTTGCGAAAGGCTTTCGCAGGAAGTTCCTGTGCCGCGAACTTAGGTTGTGCCTACAGTGATGTTTTTAAGAAATCTACTCTATTCATCAATTTTGTGAGTTCATTTTAGGACGTAACAACAAAAATGAACCGTATCGGATACTCAGGTGGGCCAAAAATTTGAGTATTGAATGTCAACGGTTGAAATATTTGTGTGGCCACAGAAGCTTTGAATCAGGATAATATTTTTGTTTTCATTTCATCCCAGTATGAATGACGTTACAAATGGTATAGGTGGCATATAAACATCACTGTCTAAGCTAGGAATGTTTCAACGGCAGGAATTTCCCTATACAAATTTTCCTTTACTGTGGCCCACTTGAGTCTTGGATCCTTCTCGAGTTTTCTTGTAAGTCCTAAAATGATCTCAAAAAACGGATGAACCGGGTGGATTTCTCACAAACATCACGTTAGGCCCCACCTAAGTTTCCAGCGCAGGAACTTCCTGCGAAAGCCTTTCGCTGGAAATCCGCGTCCCGTTATACGCGATTTGCCCAAACTTGGAGGCAAGTACAGTCAATTTCGCTTAGGTTTTCCATAGGCCAGTATTAAATATTAATACCTGTTAAATAATTGAAGATAGTTTCCTTTTCCTTGTCAAATAGGTGTGATGGACTTTGAAAGCTAAAGAAACGTAAGAATCACAGAGAAGAAGGAAAATAAGAAATGACGGAAGTCGACGGAGCAGTCCGTGAACTCAGAAATGAGTTAGAAAGCATCAGATCCTTTTTAAGGGATGCCGATTCAAGACAAGATACTGATGAAGGCCTCAAGACATGGGTAAAACAAGTAAGAGAAGTTGCTTACGACGTTGAAGATGTTCTCGATGAGTTCATGCTCGGCCAAGCAAAAGAGCAGCACGATGCTCACGGATGCATCGATTTTCTTCGTATGCTCATCAAGCAGCAGATAGTGCGCCATCAGACTGCAAGCTCAATGCGAGATATCAAAACCCGAATTCGTACGATTACGGAGAGAAAAGATGCATACGCTCTTAATAGGACAGAGCAATGTTCAAGCTCCAACAGCATGAATGAGCCATGGCATGATCGTCGACTGGATGCTCTTTTCATTGAGGAAGCTGATCTTGTGGGAATTGACCAGCCAAGGAATCAATTGATCGAATGGTTAGTCAAAGGAGATTCGAAACTCACGAAGATTTCAGTGGTCGGGATGGGTGGACTTGGCAAGACCACGAAGATTTCAGTGGTCGGGATGGGTGGACTTGGCAAGACCACTCTGGTAAAGAAAGTCTATGATGACCAAAAGGTGAAGAAACATTTTGAAACATGTGCTTGGATCACTGTCTCGCAATCCTTCAAAGGGGAGGATCTACTCAGAAGCATGATAAAGCAATTCTTCAAGGCGAAGGAAGATCCATCTCCCCGAGGAGTAGATGCAATGACAAAGGTCGAGCTAATTCAAGTGGTACGGGACTACTTGAAGAACAAAAGGTATTTACTTGTTCTTGATGATGTATGGCGTGAACATGTATGGAATTTCTTAAGAAATGCATTGCCCGCTAGTAAATGTGGTAGCAGGGTAATGATCACCACACGCAAAGGTGACGTCGCATCATCTGCTTGCGTCGGACCTTCTGATCACATCTACCATCTTCAAGCTCTAAGTCGAAGGAACGCTTGGTCCCTCTTTTGCAAGAAGGCATTCCACTCGCATGAGAAGAATAGTTGCCCTCCTGAGTTGGAGGAGCTCTCTCGAAGCTTTGTTAATAAATGTCAGGGATTACCGCTTGCAATTGTCGAATTAGGTAGTCTTTTGTCGATGGAGAACCAGATGTATGATGAGTGGGAGATGATTCACCGTAGCCTTGGATCAGAGTTTGAAAGCGATGACAGTCTTAAAAGCATGATGAAAATATTATTGCTCAGTTTCAATGACTTGCCTTACTACCTGAAATCATGCTTCTTGTATTTGAGTATTTTCCCCGAAGACTATCCGATTAAGCGTATGAAACTAATTCGCCTATGGATAGCCGAGGGTTTTGTAGAAAGAAAAGAAGGCAGGTCAAAGGAAGAGGTTGCTGAAGGTTACCTCAATGAGCTCATCGCTAGAAATCTGGTTCACGTGGCAGAATGGAAATTATATGGGAAGGTGGTCAATTGTCGCATCCATGATCTTGTGCGAGAGATGATTATTCCAAAATTCAGGGAGGAGCATTTCTTTGCATCTTCTGTTGAACAGAACACAATGCCTTGTAACAGAATCCGGCATCTGTCCATATATAAAGATGAGAAATTTCCAAATTTTGATGCCTTCTCCTGCCTTCGTTCGTTGTTCATTTTTGGTGCGGAAGGACTCTCTAATGCCCCTGCAATCACTTCATTTTCCAGCGTAAGGTTGTTGAGGGTGGTTGATCTTGAAAACACGTCCATGGAAATCTTTCCTGATGATCTAACAAGCTTGTTGCATTTGAGATACTTAAGCTTGGAGAATACAAAGATCAAGAAGCTTCCTAGTTCGTTGGGGAGGCTAAAGAACTTGGAAACATTGAATCTTAAGGGCACTTTCGTATCTGAATTGCCGGTTGAGATTCTCAAGCTCGAGCACCTAAGGCACCTTCTGGTTTATTCCTATATGAAAGAGAGCCTTTACCTGTCATTTAATGGTGTAGATGGAATTAGGGTGCCTGCTGGAATGGGGAGTATGAGATCCCTACAGAAGTTGGCACATATAGAGGCAGAGAGCGGCATCATTAGAGAGCTGGGGAATCTCACCCAACTGAGGAGGTTAGGCATCAACAAGCTAAGAGTGGAAGATGGGAATGATTTATGCACTTCCATTGAGAAGATGAATCACCTTCACTCCTTTTCTGTGACATCAATGGATGAGGAGGAGGTTCTCGACCTGCATTCTTTATCGCATCCTCCGCTACCTCTTCAACGTCTATATTTGAAAGGGCGTTTGGAGAAGTTGCCTGAATGGATTCCCTCACTCGATAATCTGGTACAAGTTCGTCTGAGATGGTCCAGATTGAGGGATGATCCACTCAAAGCCCTTCAATCACTGCCCAATTTGGTGGAACTCCTACTAGATCGAGCTTATGATGGAGAAGAGTTATGTTGCGAGGGTATAGGATATCCAAGACTTAAGCTATTACGGCTCTTTGATTTGAGCGGGTTGAAGACTATGAGGGTGGAGAAGGGAGCGATGTCCATCCTCGAAGAGCTACAGATTGGACGTTGCGAAGAATTAGTGGAGGCGCCGTTGTGGCTCGAACACGTCACTAACCTCAAAAAACTCTACCTGTATGATATGTCAGAGGCTTTCCTGAAGGGGCTCAGAAAGGATGGATCTGAAGAGTTAGTGGATTCCATTCGCCACATCCCACTCATACGATACATAGACACTCAGACATACACTCAACGGGATTTGTCATGATTCTGAATAGCAGTTGTCAGGTGAATGCTTTATATTTCCCTTCCTATTTACACTTTATATTTTTGGTCTCTCTCTGTTGCTTCGTTTTTTTTTTTTTTTTAAATTACTTGCATTTTCTTTTTCTTTTCTTTTTAAAATGACATTTTTACAGTTGTTTCAAGGAGGTCGGTTCTAAGCTTTGTATGTGCCTTATATCTAAGCTATTCATCCATTTTGACCATTCATTTTAGGGCATGGCCCTCCGGGTAATTAGATAGGCATGATTCTGGAGCATCCCATCACCATGGGTTTCTTTTACTTGATGCACAGGTCAGATGGTATGCACATTTAACATGGAATCGGAGTGGGTGGTGTTGGGCTCTGGGGTCCACCTTGATGTATGTGTTCAATCCACAGCGTCCATCCCTTTTGACAGCTCATTTTAAGGCAGGAGCCCAAAAATGTACTATATCAAGAGTTTGTGGACCACACACAGTAAACAGTGGTGATTGAATGCCCACCATTAAAATACTTCTTGCATGCCATAAAAATCTTTGGATCAATCTGATATTTGTTTTTTTCCCTTCCTTCAGGTCTATGTGACCTTATCACCATGTTAGATGGTAAAATAAACGTTACGTGGACCCTAGGAAGGTCTCAACGGTTGGCTTTCAATCACCACTATTTCCTCCGTTGTGGTCCACTAAAGTTTCGGATCTACTTTAGTTTTGGGTCCATCCTCTACAAAGTGGATGTATGCCGTCCATCTGTTTTTCCAGTTTATTTTAGGGGTTGAGCCCAAAATTTAAGCATACCCAAAAATCAAGTGGACCATACTATAGGAAACGGTTGGAATAATGATTTCCACCGTTGAAGCCTTTCTAGGGACCACAGTGATGTTTATTTCTCATCCAACCTCTTCCTAAGATCACACAGACATGGATGAAGGGAAAACACAAATACAAGCTTGATCCAAAGCTTCTAGCCCCCAAGAAATTTTTAACGGTAGATGTTTAATTCACATCGTTTTCTGCAGCGTGGTCCACTTGAGCTTTGGATATACCTCATTTTTAGGCTTAAGATCTAATATTATCTAGTAAAATGGATGGATGGAGTGGATAAAATACATAAATCACGGTGGACCCCACAGAGTTTAACACAGTACGCAATCCGCCTCCTTCAGAGATCCTCCGCAAATCCTGTTACACGCACAAGGTAAAACACGAAAATTCTATAAAGCCCACCATATTGTTCGGACAAGATCCACTTCTTTAACAGTTGCACCTTCTCATGTGCCCAGAAATGAGTGCAGTCGGAAGCGTAGGTGGGCCACACCTTGTGCCTCTAAGTTCATGCATTTATGTTTTGGTTCATGATTACTTTTAAGCATACATTTATTGGAAGAGGATTGCGTCCAACAAGGGATTGGATGCATTCCATTGAAACTTTCTCTTATATATATATGATTGTATTTTTTTAGGACCTGCAGACAAAGAAGGTGGTTAGTGATGGACATCAAGAGCAAGCGTCATATCTCTTTGACTCTCATTCTAGCTCTCTAGTTACTATTTTAGATCTCAATAAGTGACATTGTCACTTTGGCATTCCTTATTTCGAGTTTTAAAAATGTTGTTGCTTGAATTGGTTGTAGTTCATTGTCGTCTGATACTTGTAGGCTCCTGATGCATCATGGGAGAATTTTTTTTCTAGAGATATTGGAGCTGGAATTTGTGGATGGGGATAACTCGAGTAATGCATACTTTTTCATATATTATTTTTCTTCTCCTTGTAATTGAGAGATGTTTATTTCTTCCTTTTCTTCTTTTTCTAATTTGGAAATCCTTGTTTGTTTTCCATCTCCTTATAAGTTACTTGACGTGAGTTTCCTGCAACACCAAGCCATGTGGGGCTTACAGCAATTTTCATGTAAAATCTACTTCATCCATTAGTTTTAAAAGCTCATGTTATGATGAGAGACATCCGACAGAAATCTCGGTGAACGACGAATCTCGGTGAATGACGGCCGTAGTTATAACGGTCCTAAGGTACCGAAACTCTTTCTCGGGTAAGTTCCGACCCGCACGAAAGGCGTAATGATCTCGGCACTGTCTCAGAGAGAGGCTTGGTGAAATAGACATGTCTGTGAAGATGCGGGCTACCTGCACCTGGACAGAAAAACCCTATGAAGCTTTACAGTTCCCTAGGAATGGCTTTGGGCCTTTCCTGTGCAACTTAGGTGGAGGGCTGTGTCACACACCACATCAAAAAGTAGGATGCAAACACCCACACTATCATGATGTTTATAAGCCATCCAATCCATTCAAAAGATGATTCCTACCAGAATGAAGGGAAAATACATATATCAAGCTTATCCAAAACTCCATGGGCTCCAATAAAGTCTCAATGGTGAGCATTCAGTCTCCATTGTTTCGTGTGGTTTGTCTTGGAACTGGTTTATTTTTGTGCTCTCTAAGGTAACATGATTTGCTATTGTGGATAGAGTGGATTTTCAAATGGACATCAGTGGGCCCCACAGGGCTTCGTGTTGTACGAACTCCCTATATTAGGAGGAAATCACTCTTTGCAGTTTTTTTTTTTTTTTTTTTTTTTTTTTTTTTTTTTTTTTTTTTTTTTTTTAAGTTAATTAATTCCACGGGAGTTGGATGGAGGAGTGACTGAAGTCCATCTACTATAAGTGCAACAGGTAAAACGTACAAGTTCTTTTGTAGGGCTGTACACGAACCGAGTTAGCTCGGTTAGCTCGCTCGACTCTACTCGATTTGACTCAGTTCGAAACTAAGTTCGATCCGTGTCCAGTTGATTTTTTGAGCTCGAAAAAATTTTGAACCGAGTTCAAGCTTGCCTAAGCTCAACTCAACTCGGATCAAACCAGTTCGGTAACTCGGTTACTTTGCTATTGATGCTGCTCACCAAGTGTTCAATGAAATGACTCAATGAAGTGTCAGCTAGTGGCAAGGTATGTATACGAAACAAATACCCTTTTTTCTTGATTTTGAGGTTGCCTACGAGGTCTTTGATGAAATACTTGTAAACAGTTACTGTTGTTTTACATATAGTAAGAAATTGAAAGTGCACTCCATGTGTTTGTGAAAATGCCGCACGGGCACGATCTTGGCTCGAACTCAAATCCAACTGGCTCGAGCTATTGACCGAACCGAGCCGAGTTGGCTAGTTAGGCTTAAGGACTGAGTCGAGCTAAGTTCAAGCTAGGGTCGGCTAGTGGCCGAGCTGAGTCAAGCTATGCCAAGCTCGACTCGGTTCAACTCCTGTACACCTCTATTCTTCCGTGGCCACATGTTTTATACGTGTAATCCACTCCATTCATTGGTTGTGATCCTTGATTCTAAGAAGGATCTCCCACATACACAACTCATGTGATCTAAACCAAAGTGAACGATGGGGATGACATGCCAATCATAATTTTGTGCGTGTATGCAGCATTCGTCAAACTGGTTCATCAGCAGTAACTCACCAAGTTGGAGGGATTGTACAAAAATCAGACTAATTAAGAAATACGGAGAGACTTGACAAGCTACTTGGTTTTTAAGTGCGATTTTACATTGCTGCAGTTGGGGTGTCCCATATGAGATTTTAATGGGCATTGATTAGCACTACAAGAAAATGTGTTAAACCACTGGTAAAGGCTTTACCGGCGGTTGTGCTGGACGCCCCTAAATCATAAGGTTTTTGCTGAACTACCAGAAAGGTCAAAAGCTGCGGAATATACCGTATCAAAGATATAGCTACGAATTTGATTCCGTAGCCATAGAGAAAAATCTCTCTTCAACAAGTAAAAAATAAAATAAAATCATAAAAAAATAAAAATAAAAATAAAATAAAAAAGAAAGAAAAGAAATACCTAGAAGGTGTGGATATAACACAATTGGGATGACAGGATCGACGGCGCCTCGACTTTGATGGAGCCCAGATAGCAGTCCATGATGCTGCCTTGTTGGACAGAGAATGTTTGTAGTTGGGCCAGGCATGTGTTCATGATGATGGTGCTGGCTATGATGGGCATCATCCTTGTTAGGATCTTCACCTCTTCAACTTGGGTCACTGTACATACTCTCCATGGTTGTGGCATGGAGCCTTTTTCGAGAATGGCAGCTCTGTCCAAGAACCTGATCATGGATGGGCAGTCGTTCAAAACTACTTGTGTGTAAACATGAACGTGTGCATGTGCATGTGTGTATGGTTCATTTGTGCTTATATGCATTTGCTCTGTTCCGATGGAGACTAGGCAGAAACTCCACACATCAGATAAAAGGTTAAAGACAGTCCAATATCCTTTCTTTCTGGAACACGTCTTATCCAGGTGGTGGCCCACCAGATCAAAAAGTCCTGATGATCCCACGTGCTTGGGCATTAATAGCATTTTGTGTATGCATGTTGCACAAACATGGCATTGAATGTCATTGAAGCATTACCTGAACTGAGGCGTGTGTAAAATATTTTGTTCATCAAGAGATGCTAATTCCTTGTCTGAATTTCATACAATTCATCATAGTTCTCTGGCAGCATCAGATTTCGGTTCCGAAATGCCACCACTATAACCTGCAATACAATCACAAACATATGCTTTTAAGCTGATGGCTAGGTCCCAGGTCCCATCTGCAGTGGTCTGGCTTTAGGTTTCAACTTTAGGCTCGTGAATGAGTCTGGTTTAATTGATAATGGGTCCCACCGGGCCATGGGCCAGGTTTGAAAACACTTCTAATTGATTTAGGTTCTGTTTGGATGACTATTGAATTGAATTGCAATGATTAGTTTAACAAAGTGGAACTGGCTAAATGGAGATGCCATTCCTCATTTGCATCTTAGGGTGCTTGGCTCAAATTCGTAATCATGTAATATTCAAGTTGGAATTGAAAGGAATGCAATGGTGAGTAGTAGGAAACACTATTGCAATTTGGAGCTTAATCATTGTGATTCAATTCAGTTGAGCTTCCAACAAATCTGTTTGTTTTAGTGGAAATCCATGGAGAAGCATACGACCTCAATCATGAGATGGTTTCTTCTATTTTAGAAACCCAAAAAAATGGGGAAATTGATTTCCTTTTCTAACTTTTCTCACAAATCGAGGAAAAATCTGCTACAAAGCTGTCATTTCAGGATATTTATGGTAGCAGCAGGCCTGACTCACGTTTCAGACCTTGTTTAGTTTAGTTTAGTTTTATTGATATTATTATTATCATTTTTGGAAGGTAGTTTCATGGCAAGTTGATTCAGATGATCAATTATCTCGCTGATCTGATCTTCTAACTAGCTGATTCATTTACATCAATTGTATGGCTAAAGTGAAAAATAATCAAATTCATCCAGCAACCATAAGAGGGAAAAAAATCACATTAAACTCACTTGATCAATGAGGAGCTTCCAGTTTGATAAGCCTCAGCAATGACCGGTGTTTACTTACCTGGAACGGATTGGTTGGGATCAGAACTCATCACCGAAACAGGACAGGTTTTGGCTGGGACTGAAACTCCTCAGTGTAAAAACACAAGAATACCATTTTATTAAGAACATGCAAGTTCACCAGGCTAAAGAAAACACAGCTCTGTTCATGTTGCCTTTCAACCATCACATGATTAGAAGCGAACAAATCATCACAACGAAATGCAAAATTAATGAAAAGAAAATAAACAAATCACATAATTACCAAAATATGAAAACCAAATTCACATCATTAAGCAAACAAAATTTTCTGTTTCAGTAGAACTGCTTTTTGTTTATCTTAATCATCTTTCGGTTGACCGCATTGGTATCACTTGAAGCAACACTGGAGTTTCAGTTTCTAGTTTCGAAATTGAAAATATGTTAGTATTAAAAGGGTGCGTTTGGATGTGGTCTATGGAATATAAATGCTTTGCAACTCAAAACTGGCAGTAATGTTATATCACTCCCTAAAGTAGAGCACTCACCGATTGACGGAAAAGCAATACTAGGACTCCATAAGGTTCCAAATCCACTTCCCAAACAGCAAGCTTTGTACAGTGCCTTTTGATGGCCTGCATACTGGGACCCATCTTTTACTAATCCCAACAGAAGTGGCAAGTAACTTTAAGAGCCTGTTGAAGACAGCCAACGTCGAACCTCCTGTAAACATCAGTTTCATCTAGTTCTATCAGTGTCATGCTTAATCTAACTGACCAAGATTCTTCTAGGTTCAACTAACCATGGCATGTCATTTAGAGAACTATGCAAAAACAGAGGAAGTAAAAGTTAGAGGAGCTTATAAAACCAGTTGCAAACTTAGGTATTATATGTTCTATTTACCAAAAACATGTTGCTTTTTAATAGAACAACCAACAAGAAAAATTAGGACATAGATGGGTTACCTTAGCATCTGAAAGCTAGAAAGAAAAGTCCCACTCTTTGAGGAGTTATACACCATTGATTGGAATATCGTGTTAGAAGCCTTATGCAAGGGATGAGGAGTAAACAAGGGAAACAAGGGATAAGGATCTCTACTCATGGCTTAGTGGTAGACTCACTAGAGTTCAAACACTAAGGTCATGGGTTCGAGTAACCATTGTGTGTGTGGTCTAAAAAATTTAAAATAAATAAATAAATAAAAATAGCAGTGGGCATTGGAACTAACCTCTCCTGACATGATTTAGTTTTAGTGCTGTAGAAATATAAATGACAACAGACAAGTCACCTGACATCATTAATGCATGCACTAAGCAAACCTTCTACTGTACAAAGAACATACATGAGAAACAGAGATGACTTGTAAAGGACCAAAAAAATACTGTTATATAACAAGCTTGGTATGAACAAACCTTCTACTGTACAAAGAATATACAAGAGAAACAACAATAATAGAAACTTTCTCAATGGAGCAAATAAAGGTCTTTCTGACAACACGCGTCATTGAGCAAAGTGTTGGTTTTTTTTATCTGAAACTCTGGAAAGCATTGGAAAGACAAAATAAAGGATTTGGATGCAAAAAAAAAAAAAAAAAAAGATTTCACCAATTCCTCTCAACCTATCTCTGAATTTAGATATGCCATTCCAAATAAGATAGCCCCTTTCCCTCATCACATTATCCAAAGTTCAAACCCTTACTAATTCACTGTACCTGTTGGCTGTAACCTTTTTACAAGGCTACACGTTTCTAATTAATTTAATAAGCGCCTGCGTATCATCCATCACAGTCTGCCAGAGTTCTTCACGGGAGTTCGTTCCCGATTAGTAGGCCCGGAAGGAAACTCACACCAGGCTAATAATCAATGCCGTTACATGCTGATGACATCTGCCAGAGCTGTAATACAATGCTAAGGCCTTTAGGTTGTGTACACAGAAGCAAATTGCACATGGCACCGACCGTAGGAATATCCCTGTTGCATATCTAGGTTGTTTATCCATTTTTCCAGCTCCGGAGAAACAGAAACCTAGCTCATTTGTTTCAAAAACAGAACATACATTTGAAAAACAACTTGGCAAAACTATCAACATAAAGCACATTTTGAATCCAATATCTACAAGAATAAACCTTGGGGATTTTAGAGGAATGCAATAACCCTCAGAAATGCAGACATAAACTTATCATTTAACAAGCAAGATACAAGAATAATTTACTCTCAACACAATTCTACCCCTTTGAAACATCAATAAACAAAGACGGACAATTAACAGATGATGCAGCTAATAAAAGTTTCCCATCCAAATGTGCAGTTTCTAAATGCGAACAGATTGACATATGGTACCTGAGAATATTTATGTTTTGCACATTTGTCATAGAGAGCAGTGACAATCTGTGACCATCTGAACATACTTTAAGTGTCCGACTCAAGAGAGCAAATAGTGAGCAGTGAGCATACAACCTAACAACAGTAAAAGCAAACAATAAACCACAAACTAAGGACTCACGGTGTAAAGCAATAATCTGATCAGATATGTATCAACACTGCTCTGTATGCTGCTAGTTATTAGTCACCCCACTACGTTGTTTGGGAGGCTCTACGAAATTGCAATTCTTCCGGCTCTAAAACCATCTATGGTATCCCTGTGTATATAACTTTTTTATTACTTACCCCATGTAGAAAATCGTAACCCTTCAAATGGTGGCTAGCAAATGGTTATTAAAAAGACATACAACAAAGGTTCATATTCAACCAGGAAAAGATAAAAAATATATATATTAATTTTTTTTTTAAAAAAGGATGAAAAGGAATCCAATTCTTAGGATATTCCAATCCGGGTATATTTGGAGCATGGGGCATCCGTGGTGGGCCATCATATCAGTGGTCTGGATCACTGAACGTGGCTCCATTATGCAAAACCTGAGCATATAGATATTCCTGGAATCAGCATTGCATAATTGGAAACTAAACCCTCCGTCACACACATGCATCGTACATTTGCCAGGCATGGAGGCTCCAGCCTCCGGCAGGCCCCACCAAGATGGGCCATAACCCAAAGGTCAGACCAATTAAACCTTCCTAACTGCTACTCCTGTTCCTGATGGCGAAGTTTCTGATCCTCACAGGCTATGGGCTCTGAGTTCCAACAAGTGGGGAAACATTCAATCAGACTTAAAGGGGGAGGGAGGGAGCAAATTATGACTCAAAAATAGGTCTACAATGAAAATTCATACACGTTACAAACAGCCGCCTCAGTGTCTATGATACAATTCTAATGATGACTCAACGTTACGATCAATCACCTTATAGAGAATTCCAATTTATGAAGGATGAGGGCAAGAAAGATAACCCATATGTTGCAGAAAACTGAGTACGTACCTTATTTAGTATTGAATTTTGCAGTAAAGAATGATAGTGAGATATTGTACAGGGTAGAAAATAAAGAATGCGATCTAAGCTTTCCCTTTCCTCTTATCATCCAAAGTCTGCATGAAAAGATAATAATGCTATTTATGTATCCATGGACAATAAAAATAGTAGGTACAAGGAATTAAAATAATAATAATTCAAAATCTTAAATCAAGATAGCACTGAGCTATGATACTCGGGTCCCTTCAAAACACTGAAGTACCAGAATCTGATACTTCACTACTCAATAAAGGATTCCTCTTCCCCAAGACAAGAAATCCAGAGTTCCTGAGATATCATTAGAAAAGTATTTTGACATGATCATGCTTATTGAGCAGTGACTAATCCTTGCCAAGTTGCCGTAGCCATCTCTCTTAAGGT
This sequence comes from Magnolia officinalis, assembly GCA_021015155.1. Lineage (NCBI taxonomy): Eukaryota > Viridiplantae > Streptophyta > Magnoliopsida > Magnoliales > Magnoliaceae > Magnolia > Magnolia officinalis. Next base: position 7,183,936 of record JAJHSJ010000015.1, on the reverse strand, counting down.
GTTTCAAAGAGGCCCCACTCAAGGTTATCCTGTCCCTCTCTTTGTGTTTGCTTGAATGAGAATTTGAATCATAGTGCCAATATTGATCAGTGAAACTAAGAGGAAATATATAACAAAAGAGATTCAGAATTTCTTTCTAAGATGCCGTCAAGGGCGCAGCAGAACAGTGCAATTTTCTGTGAATTGATATCTTTCTAGGACATGTCTGGGGTGTGATAAAACAGTTTAATGTTTGGTGCACTGCCTGTTCCAAAATGAACATGAAAATTCTAAATTTTCAAGAGCATGACCAAACACTGCATTCATTGTACATTCCTTCTCTAAAAAGATGCATTTTATTGTTATTATTTTTTTGTGAAAGAACTTGTCCTCTTTTGTTCTTGAAAGCAGAAAGGTTAAGTCTAAACCTATAGAACTACGAAATCTATGTTTCTCCCATGTAAAAAAAAAAAGAGGGAAAAGGGAATTTGTTTCCTTAGCATCCATGCTTTGACGATGATGATCTGATATCGTGAATCTGGCATGCCTTGGAATTTTAAAGAAATGTCTTTAAAACCTGTGTTGCTTTTCTATAGCGCACGTGAAAGAGGAATGGATTTTCTATTCCTATCTATTCAACGCGGGTCTCATCAACAAATAGAGCAGAAGTAACCATTCCTCCCTTTTGTTTAACTGGTCCATGTAACAGTTTCACACACCCTGAGGAGGTGGTTGCCACCATCAGCAGAAAGAAATAGAAAATGATTACGGTCAATTTCTACAAGACTGCAACCTCATGTCGATCATAATTTTCCAATACAAATTATTGTGACTGCTTTATGCATCATCTACCTAAAGATCAATGTATATCACTATGATAACATGTTAACATTAAGTTCTATGATGAAGAATACCTTGTTTTGGAAGATTCTCATTGTTAACATGAGAGTATCACACATTCTACAAAAGCAAACAAATTGCATAACATTAGGCAGCACGGCAACTAATGAGGGAGAAAGAGAAGCTCTGCGTTGTGCTTAAGGAGTTCTTTTCAATAGAATTATGCAGTACGAATTCTACTCTACAAAGGCTTCAGTCAGTGATCAAAAAGCCAGAACAGACTAATGACTACCGTATATTTAGTGAAGCATGATATCATGATTAACTCATACTTATTATACAATTTGCTACAAATAGAAGTTCGTTTCATTATAACATTCCCTCTTCTTAGCAAATACATGCCAAATAAGCTTCATCCTATAACAGTACTGGATCAATTCCTAAGCCTGAAGATTGCAGTACAAAACCAAAACAAAATTCATGCAACTATGATAAAACAATTCACCTTATGTGATTGGATGATCCCATATATGCTGTCAAGTTCATTGATTTGTGTGACCACTGCAACTAGTAATTCAATATGGGGTGGCAGCTGGAAAATTTGCATGTAAGTTAGTGAGTCAGATCATGAACTTGAAAAAATCGAGATTTACTAGTTGTTAGAAAGGCAAAGTCTATCTGTAGCACTAGTTGTTAGAAAAGTTAATTAAAAAAAATTAGCAGCACTAAGATTTACTTTCAAAGTTAACACGACAAGGAATAATAATTGTAAACACTTAAGTGCTGGGAACATCCAAACTTGTATTGACCGATGAAAGAATGCACAAACAATAGAATGTAATGGAATAATACAAACCAACTGCTGATCTTTGCAATTTGTGCATAACCCAGTGTTACTTCCCACTGACCATCCGATTAATTCATACTGCATTTGGAATTCGTACCTGTAATGTCCCATTTGTATTTCTTAGTTACATTCATCAAAGTGAAAACAGAGGAGGAATGCCCTATCCGCACAAACACATGGTCTAAAGTGGTATATGTGTGGGATCACTGCCTCTAATGAGGTGGGCCAATGTTGATTGTTCCCCTCCCATATATCAGGCTAGTCCACTCATGGATGGGCCAAAAAAGTATGAAAGAAACAGAGAGATTAAATGTACAACAATGGTACACGTTATTGGTTGAAGCATTTCTTCAAACAATTAACGTGCAGACGTCGGCGGCCATGGACAGCGGCGAATACGGCTGCCGCGCTGGATGGCTGCTGCCCAAATTTTGATAATCGAAAGGGGAAGTGAGAGAGACAGAGATGAAGGGAGAGAGATCGAGAGAGAGTACCTTTGATTTTCTCTTCTTTCTTCTATTTTCTTCGATTGTTGGAGAGAGATCGAAGAAGGAACAACATGTCGAAGAAAACGAGGGAAAGAGATCGAGGAGAGGGAAGAGAGGGAGGAGAGAGGGGGGTGGAGAGAGATGAGAGAGAAGAGAGAGAGAGAGAGAGAGAGAGAGAGAGAGAGAGAGAGAGAGAGAGAGAGAGAGAGGGTTTTACTTTTTAAGTCGTCCGAGCATCTGGCAGTGGGTGATGGCCGCCGGTAAAAATGCACCGGATATTCTCCACTTTCTTGTGGTGGGGAGTCTGGGTAACAGCTTAGTTGTTAAATCCCTAACCGTGGGCCCATCTTGATATATGTGTTATAACTCCACTTAGTCCATTAACTCTTCCGTCTAATTTTAGAGCATGGTCCCAAAAATGAAGCATATCTAAATTTTTTGACCGTTAAAAACTTATTGTGGGCCATGAAGATTTGGATCAAACTGATATTTGTATTTTCCCTGTCTAGATCTATGCAACCTTATCAACAAGCTGGATGGAAAATTAAACATTTTGGTGGGCCCTAGGAATTTTTAAATGGAGGGCGTTTAATGACAGTGATGTTCCTGATTTTTATACTGTAAGTAGACACATAAAACATAAATTAAAAATGGTTAAAATTTTAATTTTTGTGTTAATAAGCAAAACAAATCACTTAATCATTTGGTAAAGACACTCTTAGATTTGTGAGAAGTTAGAGGATTGATTCTTACGATCTCCTTTTTTTAAAGCCAGCAATAAAAAGCTGCCCGGTATCCTCTCTTAGATTGTTTATATTTTGCCAAATTGTATGATGTGTTTTTGATTGGTCCCTCATTCCTCTGCTTGTAATCTTAAGGGAGGAAACACGAAACCATAGTATTATCTTTGATTGATCATTGACAGACTGCTCGATGCCATCAAACAAGTGCTCAATCATGCTATCGGAAAAATCCAGAAAATCCATCTTTTCTTGCTGAAACGTTTTGGTGTTTCTCAATGCCATCGAAGGTGTCATCAAACACCAGCGCAAAATTGCTTAAGTACGAATTTCGATTGTGATTCTTGTGTGCGCGCGCGCGCGCACGTGTGTGTGTGTGTGGGTGTAATCGGGATTTGGGATATCTTAGAGCTTTCTAATTCGTTCTAGGGTCTCAAGGGTATAACTTGAGTTGATTCGAGGCTTGTTCGGATTGGATAATCTCTATCTCTTGTAATTTTCTAATTTCATAGTGCATTAGTGTCACTTCGTGCTCTTGTTTCTGTGATAGATGCTCTTAGTAGATCCCACTGTGATGTTTGTGAGAAATTTGTCCCATCCATCTATTTTTTCAAGTCATTTTAGTATGAAGTCCAACAATGAGACATGTCCAAAAATTAAGCAGGCGGCATAATAAGAACATTTGGGATTGGACATCCACCATTAAAGGGATGGATTGCTCACAAACATCATAGTGAGCCCCACCGAGGGTCGAGCGCAAAAACTTCTTGAAAGGTTTTGGCAAGAAATTTACATCCACCTAAGACGGTTCGACCTTACTGTGGGGTCCACCTTAATATATGTATTCTATATCCACTCTAGCCATTGGTTTTTCCACATTATTTTAGGGCTTAAGCCCAAAAATGAGGCATATCCAACCCTTAGGTGAACCATACTAGAGGAAAAAGTGGTGATGTAAGGTTGCACTATTAAAAACTTCCTACGGCCCACCATAATGTTTGGTGATGTTTATTTGTCATCCAATTTAGTGGTAAGGTTATGTAAAGCAGGTCATAGACACTCTCCTGGCGAAGATGGAAACAAAGAAGGCCCAATCGGAGTTGGAAACGATCCATACCATCAGAACCTTAAATCAATTGTATATTGCGAATCGGAATGAGTTTTTGCAACCTACACCGGATTTGCAAGATTCCATCATATCAATAGTCAAAAGTCCATTTAGTTTCGCTTTTATTATAAATAGTAAGTTTTAGTTCTAGTATAACTTTTCATCCTTGGAGTTATATAAGTTGTGTCCAATATGAAAATAAGTTATAAAATTAGGAGAATAATGTAGTTAGGCCAAATTGCATATTTATTATTTTTTACCAAAAACCACAAAATCTAATAGGAATAGGATTCCTCTCTAAAAATAAAATAAAATAAAAAATGGATTCCTCTCTATAAATAATAGAGTTTACTATTTATAATAAGTTACCTTTTTAGAGTGTTTGAGTTGGAGTCTAAGTCTAAAACCGCATCTTGGGGTCCAAGATAGATAGAGCTAGGTTCCAGGCACAGAGAGCCCCATGATCAAAGTAATTATTTTCCCTATGATTAGAGTAGATCATGTAATTATTTCTTAAGGAAGACGGTGAAGTTTTTAATGGTCAATCACCCATTTTTCCTATGGTAGGGTCACTTGAGATTTGGATCTACTTCATTTTAGGGGCCGGGCATAATATCGCATATACGTATCAAGGTGGATGCGGTTTGGCTAGCGACGTTGGGCTAGTGGTTGGTGATATGTGGGCCCACCATGATCTATGTGCTTTATCCATACCGTTCATCCATTTTTAACCATCATTTTAATGATTTATCCCATAAATGAGATAGATCAAAATCTCAGGTGGACCACACCATGGGAAAACAGTAGTGATTGAATGTCTACCATTAAAAACCTCCTAGGGCCCACTGTAATGTTTATTTGACATCCAACTTGTAGATTAGGTCATACAGACTTAGATGAAGGAAAAAAAAAAAAAAACAAATATCAGCTTGATCCAAAACTTTTGTAGCCCCAAGAAGTTTTTAATGGTGAAAGTTCAATAAACACTGTGTGGCCTACTAGAGATTTTGATCTACCTCAATTTTGGGTTCATACAATAAAATTATCTAGAAAAATGGATGGACAGCATGGATGAGACACATACATCATGTTGGGGGTCCACAGAGCACCGACCACTAGCCATTGGCTAGTGGCAGGGGAGTGGCCAATCCTTTTCCCATCAAGTTGGCCCTATAATAAAGCCGCACTAATTCGTGCATGTATTCTGTTCTTTTTATCTCTATCTCTTTTCTCTTTTATCGTTTGTGCCTCCTGAACGTACACGCTGCCAATAAAGGATAATGTAAAGGTAACATAAGTGACAATAGACTGACACACACTACGACAATCAATCCATTTATAAGATTCATCCAACCTTTTATATGTTTTCCAAAAATAAATCTGGTCCACTCAGCATGTGGGTCCCAATATTTAAAATGGATGAGTGAATTAGAAAACTTCAGCCAAGTTCTCCGAAGCGGTACATTCATATTGCAATACAGCGGAAGCGAATTGATTGGTGTACCACACACCACCGACCTGGCTGGTGTGGGTATGTGTTGTGCGAAGACAGCACTGGCGCTCCTCCAGCTCCGAGTTGTACGAATGTTTCAAAGGATATCAAAGTTATATGGGCTCCACAATGATGTATTTATTTATATCCACACCATTAATCCATTTGGTAACAACATTTTAGACCATGAGTTCAAAAATGAGTCATATAAAAAGCTCAAAGTGGACCACACCACAAATAGCAGTGGGGACAATGATTCTCACCTTTAAAACATTCATAGGCCCACGATATCATTTATTTTCCATCTAATCTATTAATAAGGCCACAAAGACTTGTATGAAAAGGAAAAACAAATATAATGTTGATCCAAAACTTTCGTGACCCCTGAAAGGGTTTCAATGGTAGATGTTTAATCCCCCACTACTTTTTACAATATGGTCCACTTGATTTTTTGATCCATTTTATTTGTTTTCGGCTCAAGCCTTACGACTAGCTCACCAAGTGGATGGACAGTTTGGATATAAATCATATCTCATGATGGGACCCACAAAACTTGGTGATGTCAACACACCAGACAAATTGGTGGTGTGTGTTACACCAGCCAATCCTTGCCTTCACGAGAAGATAGTTGTGGCCATTAATGGTGGTAGCGAGCGACATCGAATAGAGAAAATGGGTTTCAAACCCTCCCATTGTCACTATTATGGATTCCTACATATGGTGGCCACTTGCAGAGGCATCCTGGCTGGACTATCGCATTCCGACGTACGATTGATGGTCTTCTCTCTAGCTATTGATTCAGATGCCATTGTTTCTGGCGTGGTCAAGAGGCTCACAGTCATCACCGAGGGTTTCTTTTCATAGCTATTACAGGCCAGAAATCATGATGGTGACCACTTTGCGAAGGGATGGTAGGGTATGAGGTTGAGGCTACTTTAGGGTCGGAGTTTTCTCCCTCTCTTCTTTTTTATTGTTAGTTCTACTTAAAAATGAGCCCTTAAGGCCCTTTTTTAGTAATTTATTGAATCTAGTAGATATATTTTGTATGCTTTTTATAAGGCGTAATTTGATCTCTATTTTTTCATTTGGATGAATTAAGTTATTCATTTTAAATTTGAGAATAAAAGATTGAGTATTTACTTTGATGCAGTTAATGTTAGCACCGACTCTATGGTGAACAACCTATATCAAGTAGATTTGATTGCATCACACCTTTATAATGTAAATGCCCTGCATGGAAATAAAATGGAATCTAAGTGAAAACTAGATTATAAAAATTCCTCCATATTGTGGCAAAAGCGATTATGTCATATCTCTCATGGGAGATTGGATAGGCTGGTGCGAGAAGAGATTCTTTATTCTTTACACCTATGTGAATATAAAATATGTGTTAATTGTATTAAGGGTAAACTGACCAGAACAAAAAAGAATAGTGTAATAAGGAGTGAACGACTCTTAGAAGTGATACACACAGACATTTTGTGGGCCATTCCGTATAACATTTTGGAGTGAGCACAAATATTTTATTATATTTATAAATGACTACTCTCATTTTGGGTACCTTTATCTTATTAGTGAAAAATTAGATGCCCTGGATGCTTTTAAAATCAATAAAGCTAAAGTTGAAAATCAACTCAATGGGAAGATTAGGTTTGTCAAGTCTGACCGTGGTGATGAATATTATAGCAGATATGACGAATCAGGTCACAATCCAGGACTCTTCGCTAGATAGCAATAAGATTGTGGTATTGTCGTACAGTACACCATACTTGAGACCCCGGACTAGAATGGTGTGTCCGAAAGCCAAACAAAGTGCTAACCATTCTCGTTGGATTGATGCCATATAGGATGAATTGAAATCCATGAAAGACAATAAAGTATGGGATCTTCTTGAGTTACTCTAAGGAATAAAGTTGATTGGTTGTAAATGGGTATTCAAAACTAAACGGGATTCCAAGGGTAATGTCGAAAGATATAAAATCTAGACTTGTTGCTAAATATTTTAACCAACGTAAAGGCATTGAATTTAAGGAGACTTTCTCTCCAGTATCTAAAAAGGATTCATTCAGAATTATAATGACTCTTGTGGCTTATACGAATGTAGAGCTACATCAGATGGATGTAAAAAACTATGTTTCTCAATGGAGATCTAAATGAGAACATATTTATGTTGTAACACGAAGGTTTTGTAGTCGATGGCAAGAACATATGATTTGTAAAATAAAGAAATCCATTTACGGGTCGAAATAGACATCACGACAATTGTACCTGAATTTTTATAAAGTGATTTACTCATATGGTTTCATAGAAAACATTGTAGATGAGTGTATCTACATTAAAATCATTGGGAGCAAGTTCGTCATATTAGTTTTATATGTTGATGACATTTTGTTGACTAGTAGTGACACACGAATGTTGAGCAATACCAAAATATTCCTATCTCAAATATTTGAAATAAAGGATCTTGATGATGCCTTTTATGTCATTGGTATTGAGATACGCCGTGACGGATCATGTGGATGGCTTAGCCTGTCATAGAGAGCCTATATTGATAGGGTACTTGAAAGGTATGGTATGCAAAATTGTACTCCTGGACAATCTCCCATTGTAATGGGTGATGAATTCGGCTAGTTCTAGTGTCTTAAGAATGATTTGGAAAAGAATCGAATAAAGGATTTCCATACGCATCAGTAGATAGAAGCATCATGTATGCTCAAGTTTGCACATGACTAGATCCTGCCTTTACAGTTGGATTATTAGGCATGTATCTATCTAATCTGATAATGTAGCATTTGATAGCTGCAAAGAAAGTGTTATGCTACTGCAAAGAACAAAGGACTTTGGACTCATAAAAAAGTCTGATCATTTAAAGTTGGTTGCATACTCATATACAGATTATGTTGGCTACGTTGATACAAAGAAATCCACCATAGGCTACATATTCATGATGGTTGACAAAGTTGTGTACTCGAAAAGTGCGGAACAATCAACCACGACCTTATCTACCAGGGAGCTAATGAGTTCATAGCTTATCATAAGCATCAAATTAGATATTGTGGTTACAACGTTTCTTCTCAAGTTTACAGGTACTAGAGAATATCCTGAAACCATCGAGAATCTTTTATAATAATTCAGCTGCGGTTTTCCTTTCTAGCAACGACAAGGATTCATCAAGGTCGAAACATATTGACATCAAGTATCTTATTGTGACACAGGAACGAAGGAGAGGAAAGAACAGGAAGGGTGGGAAGGTCCGAGATAAATCAAGAGGCAAGTCGAGTAACAGAAAGGATGTTGATTGCTGGAATTGTGGTAAGAAGGGCCACTACAAGCATGAATGTCGTGGTAAAAAGAACAACAAGAAAAGAAAAAGGGAAGGAAGATGAATCAGATTCCACTGCGGTTGCTTCAGATGGTGATGTTGTAGTTATTCTTTCTGTAGATCATAATGTATGTCTCACAGCTCGGAGTCAGGACACCGACTGGGTGATAGACTCGGGAGCTTCTTTTCATGCGACTCCACACAGGGACTTCTTCACAAGCTACAAGTCAGGTAACTATGAGACTATAAAGATGGAAAATTCTGGCGTATCAAAAATCGTGGGAGTCGGTGATATTTGTGTGAAGACCGATGTGGGCTGCACATTGGTTCTCAGGGATGTGAGACATATCCCAGACCTTCACCTCAACTTGATGTCGACGGGAAGGTTGGATGATGATGACTATGAAAGCCGGTTTATGGGTGGGCGATGGAAGCTCATCAATGGTTCTTTGATTGTGGCCAGAAGAAAGAAGTGTTGCACCCTTTAGAAGACAAGTGTCAGTATGTGCAAGGGTGGGTTAAAGCAGTGGAAGATTCAGCTATTGACATGTGGCACAGGCGTCTACGCCACTAGAGTGAAAAAGGGCTTCAGGTACTAGCAAAGAAGCGGCTCCTTCCAGACGTGATAGGTACACCTCTCAAAACCTGTCTTGATTGTTTATCAGGGAAACTGCACAGAGTTTCATTTATTAAAACTGCTTCTCATGTTAATAAAGTGCATGCATTATATTTGGTTTATTCTGATGTTTGTGGTCCTATGAGGACAAAAACCTTGGGTGAGGCATTGTATTTTGTCACTTTTATAGATAATGCATCTAGGAGGGTTTGGGTTTTTTGCTTTGAAATCTAAGGATGAGGTCTTTGGTGTGTTTAAATTGTTTCATGTTATGGTCGAGAGAGAGAGATAGGTAGATCATTGAAGTGCATCCACACTGACAATGGTGGTGAATACATTGACGACTTTCATGAGTACTGCAAGTCCCTGGGTATACGGCATGAACAGACGATTCCCAATACCCCCAGCATAATGGTGTAGCTGAGCGAATGAATCACACCATTATTGAGAGAATCAGATGTATGTTATCCCAGGCAAAATTGCCTAAGACATTCTGGGGAGAAGCAATGCACACTGCGGTGTATTTGATAAACAAGTCTCTATTAGCCCCGTTGAATGGAGAAGTGTCTGAGAAGGTGTGTGGACTGGACATGATCCATCGTACAGTCATCTCAGGGTGTTTGGATGTAGGGCATCCATTCACGTACCAAAGGACGAGAGGTCCAAGCTCGATATGAAGATCAGGTAGTGTGTGTTCTTAGGGTACGGTGATGAAAAATTCAGTTACAGATCGTGAGATCCGACCAAGAGGAAACTCGTCAGGAGTAGAGATGTGGTTTTCTTTGAAGATCAATGTATAAAAGACATTGGTAAGCCAAAGAAGAACCAACATAGTTCAGGTAAGCTAGAGGATATGGATCTTTTTTTCTCTCCCGTGGTGCCTAATGACGGGGGAGTACAGAAAGGTGTAGAGGACGAGGGAGTTCTTCAGAAGATGGACCAGGGGAGCAGCCCCCACTTGATCCACCTGTTGAGCCACAGGTGAGGAGGTCATCAAGGGATAGACAGTTGTCAAAGAGGTACTCGCCACATGAGTACATTATGCTGACTGATTGGGGAGAGCCAGAAGGTTATTCTGAGGCCCTAGCTGACGAGCATAAGGGGGAGTGGTTGAAAGCTATGCAAGAGGAGATGAAATCCTTGCATAAGAACCACACCTATGATATGGGAAATTGTCTAAGGGTAAGAAAGCTTTGAGCAACAAGTGGGTGTTCAGAAAAAAGATTGAGCAGAAGAATTCGCAGACGTGGTTCAAGGCCAGACTTGTAGTGAAAGGGTTTGGTCAGAGGAAAGGTATAGACTTCGAGGAGATATTCTCACAAATGGTGAAGATGACATCTATAAGGGTGTTGCTTGGGTTGGCGGCTAGCATGGATCTGGAGATAGAGCAGTTAGATGTCAAAACTGCCTTTCTCCATGGTGACCTGAAAGAAGAGATCTACATGCACCAACCACAGGGGTTCGAAGTCAAGGGCAAGGAGCATATGGTGTGTAGGCTGAGGAAGAGCTTGTATGGGCTAAAACAAGCTCCACGGTAATGGTACAAGAAGTTCGATTCGTTCATGTTACAGCATGGGTATAACAGAACAGAGTCGGACCACTGTGTGTTCACGTGCAAGTTCTCAAATGGTGATGTCTTAGTTCTATTGTTATATGTTGATGACATGCTCATCATGGGAAAAGACATCAAGAAGATCGACAGGCTGAAACAGGAGTTGGACAAGTCTTTTGCGATGAAAGACTTGGGCCCGGCTAGACAGATCCTAGGAATGGAGATAACCCGTGACAGAAGCAACAGGAAGCTTTGGCTGTCACAAGAGCGGCATATTGAGAAAGTCCTAGAGCGGTTCAATATGAATGCAGCGAAGCCGATCAGTACTCCACTGGATGGTCACTTTAGATTAAGTGACAGACAGTGTCCCAAGATGAAAACAGAGGTGGAAGAGATGCAGAAGATACCCTACGCGTCAGCTGTAGGAAGTTTGATGTATGCTATAGTGTGTACACGCCCAGACATAGCATATGCGGTTGGTGTCGTTAGCCGGTATCTTGCTAATCCTGACAAAGAACATTGGGCAGCGGTTAAGTGGATACTGCGGTATCTAAGAGGCTCATCTAGGTTGAGCCTATGTTATGGTGACGGTAAACCTGTGTTAGAGGGCTACACAGATGCAGATATGACAGGTAATATAGACTCTAGGAAGTCTACATCGGGGTTCATGTTCACATTTACAGGGGGAGCGGTTTCTTGGTAGAGCAAGCTATAGAAGGTCGTAACATTGTCGACGACCGAGGCCGAGTAAGAATCCAAGTTAGCATTCCAAGTCGAAACACATAGAGATTCAGTATCACTAGATCAGAGATACTTTGGAATAGAAGGTGTTACAGCTTGAGAAGGTCCACACGGACGATAATGGGTCAGACATGATGACCAAGGCTTTGCTTAAGGGCAAGTTTGAGGTTTGTAGAAACCTAGTTGGCTTGAAGAAGGTGGATCTCTCCTGGGTCAAAAAGGGAGAGATTTGATGGATTTTTTGACCCGTCGTCTATCGGTCGTGAGCCCTGCTCGACTGGTCGAAGGTTGGTGGTCGACCAGTCAAAGGAGTCGAGTCGTGACACGACTCAAAGTCCAGCGACTGTGGACTGTTTTTCTCTGGGGTGCTCGACCAGTCGAAGGAGGTGCTCGACCAGTTGTAGGTGGCTCTCGACCGGTCAAGGACTCGGTTCTACCAGTCGAAGTTCGTAGATTCATTCCGCGATTTTGCGCGGATTTCGTGTCGCAAGTCCTTTCGCAACTGGGATGCGGAAAGGAGTTTCCTAAAACTTTAATCTGGTAAGCGTTCATATGATGTGGTCTAGATTGAGGGATGACCTACTCAAAGCCCTTCAATCACTGCCCAATTTGGTGGAACTCGAGCTAAGGCGAGCTTGTGATGGGGAAGAGTTATATTGCCAGGGCAGAGGATAACCAAGTCTGAAGGAATTATTTCTCGTTGAGTTGAGGGGAGTGAAGAAGGTGAGGGTGGAGAAGGGAGCAATGTCCAGCCTTCAGAAGCTAAAGATTAGACGTTGTGAAGAATTAGTGGAGCCGCCGTTGGGGATCGAACACCTCACTAATCTCAAAGAACTCCGCATGCAGGATATGTTGGAGGCTTTCTTGAAGGGGCTAAGAAAGGATGGAGTCGAACGGTTAGTGGATTCCATTCAGCATATCCCACTCATACGATATTTTGACAGTCAAGAACGAACTAGTCAAGACTTCTCACGATTTAGGAGAGAACACCCAGAAGGTTAAAGCAATTATCAGGTGAATGTTTTATATTTCTTTTTTTTTTTCTATTCACGGTAGATATTTTTGTTATCCATAGATATTAATGTTTTTTAATTTCTTTTTCAAATACTTTCATTTTCTCTCTTTTATCCAATTACTCTAAAATGCAATGTAGTAAACTTGTTTCATAATAAGAAACTGAATCCATGTTATCATTTACTCACCACAAACAGAGATTTTCTTTTTTCCTGCATTGTAATTGGTCCATGTTATCATTGACATTGTTAGCAATGCTGCATTAAATGCAGTCTATGATAATATGGCTCAATTAAAATGTAATAAACAAGAAAATCTTGTTTGTAGAAAGCAGAGGATCCGGACTCGTCATAACAATTATGTGACGGACCCACTTGGTCTGTACACCTCAGCATGAAAGTTGCATGTCCTGAGAGCCCAGCCAATGCTCCATTTTGTGAGCCACCATGCGGCATGGATTCTGAGGCTTGTTGGTGGCGGTGATTTGATAGGCATGATTTTAGGGTGGGCCCTAGGAAAGTTTGAACCATGGGTGGCAGTGATTTGATAGGCAGTGATCAGCTTCACTTTTAGGCTCATGCCCTAAAATGAACTGGCCAAATAGATGAATAGTGTGGATATAAAACATATACATCACAATAGACCCTGTAAAACATAAAAACTGCAGCACGTATAACGTGTTACCCGGGTAACACCTAATCTGCTCTGCAATAGGTGTTGTTGTAAGGGCCTCGGTCTGTTTTGGAGAGTGAGATAAATGGTCTTAGATTGCATGCAGCCGACTTGCAGCCGTAAGATCTCTGAAACTCACCGTGATATTTGTGTTATATCTACTCTATCCATTGCCGTATCTTCACACATCTCCCTGCCATCTGTCCATTTTGTTCCAAAGCTTACAGAATTAATGTATTATCTATTAGTTCACTTGATATTCTCTAAGTGTGTGTGTGTGCACGCACGCGCGTGCGTGTATTATAAGACTCTGTTTTCAGGAACTGCAAACGAAGAACGTAATTGGTAGTGGGCATCAAGAGCTGGGGTTATATCTCTTTGACCCTCGTACTCACTCTCAAGTTTTTATTTATTTATTTTTATTTTTATTTTTTTTTATTGTGTGTATGTGTGAATAGAAAACTTTGTAAGTAGCATTGTCACTTTAGCCATTACTCATTTCAAGTATCAAAATGCTGTTATTTATTTCTATTAGTTGTAATTCGTTGTATGTGATATTTGTAAGCCCTCAAAGCATCGTAGAAGTTTCTTTTTTTTTTTTTTTTTTTTTGGTTATTTTGGGTATGTGGATATGATAACTTGTACAATGCTTACCTTTTCATCTCTTGTTTTTCTTGTTGTAATTGAGAAATCTATGGGTATATTCTTCTTGTTCTTTTTTTTTCTTTGTTTCCTAAGCTCTTATTTTTCTTCTCCATCTAATTGAGAAATCATTATTTACTTTTCTTAGCTTTTCTTTTCTTTCTTTCTTTCTTTCTTTCTTTTTTTTTTTTTCATTCGTCTCCTAAAGTTACCTACATTGAACGTCAGTTTCCTATAATAAGAAGCTCTATAGGTTCATCAAGACGTTCACGTAAAATTGACTCCCTCTATTAGTTTTGCAAGGTCATGTTAATATGAGAGGCCAAAAATGAAAGAGATCCAAGAGCTATGCTAAAATACAGGAAACAATGAGAATGGAAATGCCCACACTATCATGATGATCCATTCATAAGATTGAATGATTCTCACCAGGATGTGATGTAGAGCGGGTCCGAAACACTTTCATGGCAAAGATGGACTAGAGAAGGCACGCTTGGAGGTGGCAACGATACGGACCGTCAGAACCCTAAATCAGTCGTATCTCACTACGCTAGCTTGCCGACACTGGATTTGAAAGATTCCATTATATTTATGGTCAAAACTCCCATTTAATTTCATTTTTATTATAAATAGTAATTTTTATTTTGAGTATAACTTTTGATCCTTTGAGTTGTAGAAGTAGTGTCCAACATAAAAATGGCTTAGAAAAGCTAGGAGAATAACATGGTTGGGCCGAGGACCATAAAGTATAAAGTCTAGTAGGAATAGAGGTTAAGTATAAATAGTAAGTTTACTATTTATATTAAGTCATGTTTTTAGGGTGTTTGAGTTGGAGTCTAAGTCTAAAACTTCATCATAAGTTTGAGTTCCTTATTTAAAAAGTTTTAATTACATTTTTTTTTTTAAAAAAAATGATCAATCACGTTATTTCGAATTTATTAGGAATTATTCTTGCTTTTATCCCTTGTGGATTTGAGGAATCTCTGTAAGGAGTACAGGAGCTTTGTCAATTTGAAGTAGTTATCCCTTGAAGAAGGTGATCGACCTCATCACGTCCCTCTCTACACCAGGATGAGGGAAGAAAACTCAAATATCAGCCTAATCCAAAAATTATGTGGGTTCCAATAAAGTTTCAATGGTGGGTATTCAGTTTTCACTGTTTTATGTGGTTCGAGTCTTCGATTTGGTTTTTTTTTTTTTCTACTCAAATAGTAGCCCCACAGGGCTTCGTATTGCAGGAACTCCCTATATTAAGAGGAAATCTCGGTCGAGTTCAGATCTGAGTGACCAAAATCCCCAACAATAACGCATCACATGAAATGTTATAATCCACTCCATCCATCAGGTGTGATCCTCGATTCTTGGAACCCTCAGATACACAACTCAGGTGGGCCAAACCACAAGGATGGGGATGGTGTGCATGCGTGCACTGCCCTGTCATGCACCTCTCATCAAACCAATTCATTAGGTGTAACTCACCAGGTAGAATGGAATGTACAAAAATCAGACTGACTAAAAACCATGAAGGTATTTAGCGGTTTCACGGTCATCTTTAGCAACTTGCTATTATTTTCTCTAGCAAATTACGTTTTCTGTTTTCAGTAGTAGCAAATTGCTAATCGTAAGCATCTCTGATTTTCCAGAATACGTGTCAGAGGTGAAAAGGATCCGAACCATTCATTAGTAGGTGCCACCAAACTATCCAAACATGACTTAAAACTGGGCGTTGATTTTTTATTTTTTATTTTTAAATTCAAATCGAACAGTCAAGACCATATAGTAGTCATTACACTTAGTCTAGTGAGAAATGGGATCTCCATTCCGTATCCCATGCTAGAAAACGTAATCACTACAATTAGCCATGTAAATGCTTTATTTACCAAGAACTTGTCACTCATATTGATGAGCATACGACCCTTGTAGAAATTGGATTAATTGACTCTTTTGATGGGCTGAACTTATAATTAGGTAGACCATCTGTTGTCCACTGATGTCAATGGCATAGACAGTCTAATGAGTGGATTGATCTGATTTTCTGCCCAGATGATCTTTCTTGTGTGGCCGATATTTTGCACAGCAAAGAAAGCAATATTGTTATGAAAGTTTATATATAAATATTAGAGCTTTTCATTCTCTAATGTGCTGCATCCAAGCTTTCTTGACGCCTTCAAAGAAGGAACAATAAAATGTGACCCCGAAGGGAGCATGAAGCCCCAAAGCAAGGTCAATATCATAGTAATGGCTGAGAGCCTACTAAATAGATAGGTTCAGCCATGATTGATGACATTTTTTTTTTCCTAAGGATATGTTTGGATTTGTTAAAACATTAACTCAAGAAATGTTATTTCCATGAAAATAGGTTTCATTAATTGTTTGGAAACACTTTTTTTTTTTTTTCAGAATAGTGGACTCTTGCCACAAATTTCATTAATCGCCGAAATTTATAGCCATTCGGGTGGGTCTCAACAAAAAGGAAACAGACCACACCTATCATATAACCTCAAGCCGAGCTAGACACACAAAATAAAAAATAAAAGTGGAGGAAGCAACCTCTAGCTCCCCAAATTGATCTAGAAACTCACAGGCCTACCCGGGAAAAAAAAAGGCACTCAAGGGCATCTAAAAGTTCCTAAACTTGCATTATCCAGAACGAGAACACCTCTGACTAACCTTGGAAGGTCTGAGCAGGATCTATATATTCTGTCTGGACATCCTTCACTTGACAACCTCGCCAGCGCATCTACCACCGAATCACTTCTCGAAAAATGTGGTTGAAATAGAGGTTGAGGCTCCGCCTTTTTTGTTGGATTTCTCCCAGTGTGGACTAGATACTCCATGGAATGGGGGCTGAGGGATCCTCTGACGCTTTCCCTATGAGCTTGGAATCTGTTTCCACAATGATATTGGCTATGCCCAGATTAGAGCAAATGGTTAAACAATCTAACATGGCCTGAGCTTCCGCTACTGTGTTGGATGTTGTCCCATAGTATCTGTGGAATGAAAAAATGATTCGGCCTAGGTGATCCCTGCAAACACCCCCTCCTCCGCTCTCACCTAGATTGTCTCTCAAAGAGCCATCGATGTTGAGTTTCAGCCAGTCTTTTGGAGGCTTAGCCCATCTGTCAAAAGTGGGTCTGCCTACAACAAGGGGGATGGATCTGTTGATCTTCAGAACCTGGAGAGATGATTTCTGACAAAGATTTCCTATCAAGGATGAGAATGGAAGAGCCAATCTCTCTCAGCCTTCGCAAAACTTTGAAGATGATTAGTTTGGCAGACATAACTTGGCCCTCAAACCGGGTTGCATTTCTGCTTAGCCATGTCTCCCAAATGATGAAGGAGGGGGCGATGCCAATGAGGAAAGAGGTTCTAGATTTCAGACTTGCCTTTGAAGTTCATTGTTGTAATCTCTGGACAATAGATTGGTTGTGGATGAGGGGAATATCAAACAACCGGTAGAAATAACTCCAGACTTTCCTCGCTGTGCAGCCATGACAGAACAGATGGTCAATGTCATCCACTGTGTTTAGGGGCTGATCAGGTTCAGAGCTTGACTGCTGGCCCCAGTTTTGCCCACTTCTCTGAGGGTCGACATCTAGACTGGCGGAGGCTATGATCGAGTTCACTGCTTCACGATGAGCATCAGTTGAGGGGGTTTGAGAAGCCTGTTGCTGCGAAGGGTGCTTTGAACAACATTCACATCATGACACCAGAGAAACTCCTACACTCTGCACAACCGCGTCAACTGGGATAGCTCTATGGATAGATTTCCAAACTAAAGTTGCCACTTTCAGGGGGGGGGGGGGGGGGGGGGGGGGGGAATTGATTCCAGATCCACTTAGACCAGTATAATAGAGTGGTGTTGTCTGGTCCCATTCCAAACTGTTTTACGTGTTAATTTGCCTGAGGTCGATAGATCCTAGATCAGCCTATCTGCTCTACTAGAAAGAGGAACAACATTGGTTGTAATGGTCTGCATTGCTACAGGTGGGATGATTTGCTGGATGTCGGAAAGTCCCCATCGGCCGGCTTGGGAGATGAAGTCACAGACTGTGGCATAAAGCAGATGATGCGGGATTAGCCCCTCAACAACGCCAGCAATAAATCCGCTACCCGTCCAGTTTTGAAACCAAAAGTTGATATTACCTTCTCCAACGAGCCATCTAGAGTGTTGTAAAGTGAACGACAAAGATCTGAGGATCTCTTTCCAGCCTAAGGAGGGAGACAGAGCCTGTCAAACCTTTATTAGAGATGAGTTTTCGGAAGTATTTGGCTATGAAGTAGTTTTCTCATAGAGACGTTCCGTGTAACAGATGCCAGCCCATCTTGGCTCTGAATGCTCGCATGACATCATCATTGCTCCTGATTCCCATCCCACCTTCTTGGATTGGAGTATATAATTTTGACCATCTGACCCAATGTCTTTTTGGCCTCCTTCTGAGCTGCCCCAGAAGAAATTAGCAAGGGCCCCGTCAAGAGTTTTACTACTAATTTTGGGATGTTAATGGCAGACATCAGATGGATTGGAATACTAGTTAACACGTGTTTGATGAGCAGCAATTTCGTTGCAGGGTTGAGGAGCTTGGCCTTTCAACCGTCAATCTTGCTAGCAACCTTCTGGATAAGTTGGTGCAAGAGCAGGCCTTTGATTCTACCCTTGGTGAGGGGGACTCCAAGGTAAACCGTTGGGAAAGAAGCTTCTTTGAAACCTGTAAGGTTGCACAACCTTTGGGCTTTGCTAATGGACGTTGTCTTGGGGACAATGAAAGAGGTTTTGGAATTATTGACTTTTTGACCTGAAACCTTTTCATATTCACGAACAAATCTGAGGAGAATATGCACATTGGATTGCCTGCCATTAAGAAATAAAATAGCATCATCAGCAAAAAGGAGGTGGGTAATTCTGGGACAGTTTTTGGAAGCTTATATGGCTGGCAGCTCCTGAAGAGGAGGTTGAAGACGCCCCTGCTGCTGAGTACTTCAGCAACAAGAATGAAGATGGATGGCGATAGAGGATCGCCCTGCCTTAGGCCTTTGCTAGCTTTAAAGAAACCAAAGCTTCTGCCATTAATTAAGATGGAAAACCAGACGTCTTTCCAGTAACGTTGCAGAATGGAGATCCATAGGCGATCAAAACCAAATTTCTGTAGCACATAGGAGATGAAGTCCTATTCCATCCGGTCATATGCATTTTTCATATCTAATTTGATGATCAAGTTACCCCCATAAACCTGACGATCGATCTCATAGGCCATCTCTCTAGCTATAGAAATATTTTCAGCTATCGATCTACCCTTTACGAATGCACCTTGCTGCTTTGAAATAATAACTGGAAGAATGTGAGTCAGCCTAGAAGCCATGATCTTGGAGAAAATCTTCATTATGCAGTTGCTTAGACTGATCAGTCTGAAGTCTGTAATGGATTCCGAGGTTTTTTTTTTTCTTCAGGTTGAGGCAAATTTGGGTACATTGGAACGCTCTGGGGATCGGCCCTCCTTGGAGGAAATCTTTGACCGCTTCAAATAGATCTATGCTGATCACTTCCCAACATGCAGAGTAAAAGGCTCCTCCAAATCCGTCTGGGCCTAGAGCACTATCAATCGAGATAGATGACACAGTTTCCTTAACCTCTTCCATTGAGAGGGGTCTCATGAGGCCAACATTCATCTGATCAGATACCATCCTCGGGATGCAGTTGAGAATATCGTCATTAGAGTTGCTACCTTCAGATGAAAATAACTCTTTAAAGTACCTCTCAGCTTCGTCACCAATATCTTCGATCTTCTCAGTAATTTCACCCGAGGCCCTCTTCAGATTTTTTATCGCCAGTCTCCTATGATTATTGAGAACTGAGTCATGAAAAAATCTTGTATTTCTATCTCCTTCAGCTAGCCATGTGTTCCTTGATTTTTGTTTCCAAAATATTTTCTCTTGAAGATAGGCCTTTTTTAGCTTCGCTTGCTCTAAGTTGAGTTTGAGAGAATTAACTTCAGATTGCGTGTTGAGGAGGTTGAATTCAGCCCTGTTCACCTTGTCTTCTACCTCTTGAATATTTCTGTTAATATCGCCAAATACCTATTTGTTCCAAGTTTTTAGAATGGACTTCAGATTTTTCAATTTAATGAAAAGCTTATACATGGGCGTTGCTGCAATGTCATTATCCCAGCTAGCCTTAATCGCCCTCATGAAATCATCGTGGTACGTCCACATTCTCTGGAATCTAAATGGGCGGGGGAATTGCACAGATTCATTTTGAAAGGAAAGCAGAATGGGAGAATGGTCGGAGTGGGATCTCGTTAGGTGTTTGACCTTGAAACCTGGGAGATTTCTCATCCAATCTGCATTAATGAGCATCCTATCAAGTCTTGCCCATCTTCGACTTCTACCAGCCCTGTTGTTGCACCATGTGAATGTAGATCCAGAAAAACCAGCATCCATGAGCCCTGTGTCGTTGATCACATCCTAGAAGTCTGTCATTGCTGGGCCTCCAAGCCTCTCTTCCGGGCTAATTGTGGTGTTGAAGTCTCCACAAGCCAGCCAAGGGACCCTGATGGAGCTGTATATACTTCTCATTTCTTCCCATAGATACTTTCTTTGCTCCTTTAAGCAGCTAACATACACTGCTGTGATGAAGGCTGGGTGGGACGGACTGTCTGAGGAGATCTTAATAGTGATGCACTGTCTGGAGACCTGAATCCTTTGGATATGGATGTGGCCTTTTGCCAATATCCAAATTCTATTATTCACTATTTCTTCTGCAATCTGACTTAGAAAACCCAATTTAGCAACCATTGCTTATCTCTTGGATTCCCTGATCATCGGCTCCTGAAGGATGAGAATTATAATGTTATATTTCCTGATCATTGGTTTCAAATAGCGGGTAGTTTAAGCATTACCTATCCCTCTTGCATTCCAAGATAGGATACTAGTCATCCATAACCTATCCCCTCTGCTCGGCCCTCCTCTGTAAGCCCTCAAGTCTCGGGCTTTTCCTGTTAATGAGATTTTGCTTTGGGAGTTTTTTTTTTTTTTTTTTTTTTTTTTTTTTTTTGTCTGGACCTTCATCCTGCGAGCTATTACTCAAACCTGTGTTGCTAGTCTGCCTTAGATATCTGCCCAGATAGTCAGAGCTTCATTCTGTTTTTTGGATTCTTTCTTTTTTACTTGCTTGGAATCCTGAATTTCTCCTGCTATGACCTCAGTATTTTCTGGGTCTCCTCTTTCATCTGCTTCCTCTGGTGAGTCTTCATCGCTGGACTCTAGCTCCCTGTCTATGGACCTTGCTGGGGAGAATAAAAGGTTTTACCACGTTTAAATCTGCAGTGATACGATTATGGGCAAAAGGAGCATTGACCGTCGTTTTCGCAGAGCCGTCCTTGAACAAATCTTTCATTCCTGAGAGCCATCTATCCCAATCCACCATCACCCCAGGCGTTGGGAGATTCCATTGGTTAGATGAGTGATCCTGAATCGGTTGATTGATGTTCTGTATTCTGTTGGTTGTATAGGCAGTGCGTCCATTGGGCTACTTTGCTGTGGTGAACTGATTTCCTGCGTATATATCCTGTAACAGTTGCCACTGTGATGTATGGCTTTTATCCGCACCGTCCATCCATTTTGCCATATCATTTTAGCATAGTAGCCCACAAATGAGGCCGATCCAAGGCTCAAGTGGACCACACTGAGGATTGAACACCGACTATTAAAAACTTCTTGGGAGCTACAGAAGTTTTGATCACGCTGATATTTGTCTTCCCTTCAACCAGGTCTACCTGATCTTATGAACAGGTTAGATGACAATTGATTGTCACGGTGGATCCCTAAGAAAGTTTCAACGGTGGGCATAATTATCCCCACCGTGTGGTCCACTTGAACATTGAATCTGCTTCATTTTTTGGCTTATATCCTAAAATGATATGAAAAATGGATGGACGGTGTGGATGAAACCCATACATCATGATGGCCACTCAGAGCCCTTGCCTGTGTCAAGGAGGGGGTACTACCAATGGTTAATGTTAAGTGCTGGACAGTGGAGAAGTGGAGAAATGCCATTGCTATAATTTTCTGCCAGTTATGATTTTCCAAACACAGGCCATCCTTGATAGCCTCCACGAGTTGGACAGTTCAGATTTTTCCCTTGGACAGTTCAGATTTTGCTCGTGTCACTGCTGGGTCAGGTCTGGCAAGCACAAATGATTTAAGCCAGAGCCTAACCTAAATATTTATCAGGCCATGCATTAAGGCCTGAGCAGGGCCTATGGGTTAGGCTAGTAAGACCAAGCCCGGCCCAAAGCCAGGTCGGGATACCTGGTCCGTTGCCTCGCTTAGATGGAGGGCAGCCATAACGTTCCTGACTTTATTGGTGGTAAAATTCTCTTGACTTTTTAAATTAGATTGGTCATTAGCTCTGAAATCTACCGGCTATGAGGGCATGTTCACGGAGCCATGTACTGCATGGATGAGAATGGTTCTTCAGTAACACGTTTGCTGATCCGATCGTCCAATAAGTGGACCTTTTTGGCTGTTTCCTGCCACCATCCAGCTTGTAGGCTATTGAACGCACGACTCCTCCCTTTTCTTTTCTTTCTTTTTTTTTTTTTTTTTTTTTTTTTTTTTCTTTTTTTTCTTCTGGTTTCTGTACTCTGGTAGAGTGTGATGGTTGAGGCGCAGGCAGGCAGTCAGTCGGAGCTTCCATACGCCTTACGTATTAATTCAAAAGTAAGACGTCCATATTGATTACAAACCCACAGTAGATAGGCCATCTTCCCAAAATCGGATTGGTTAGGCTATCCTGACCTCCGTTACATGAGGTTTGTTGATCTGAGACCAACGGCTAACTTTTTTTTCAACCGTCTACTAAATATCTACTAAACAGCTAGCTAGTATTTCAACGGTCTACTAAATATTGACTCATCGGCTAGCTAGGTAAACAAATCAATGTCATTTTCGGTTTATAATCCATATATACTTGGGCCCACAGATTGGACAGTTTAATTTGAGTTGTTTGGATGCCAAGCATACGGTTTGTGAATGCCAGGGTATCTAAGTTTTTCCTACTGTTCACGATGGTTAGGAATGTCTAATCACGGGGCTGCTGGGGCCGCTGCTATGTACGCGAAAAATCCAATCCATTGATCATGGGAACTCCCAACATTGAAACCCTCCCAGGGCCGAATCTAGATGTTTATATGTCATCCAAACCATTCATAAAATTATTACCACTGGGATGAAGTGAAGAAGAAACAAATATTAGCCGCACAAAGGTTTCAATGGTAGGCGTTCAATCCCCACTGTTTTCTATGGCTCGCCCGCTTGAATTTGGATCTACCTCAATTTTACACTATCTCTTAAAAATGAGCTGGTGAAACTGATGGACGGTGTGGATGTCATGTTGCATCCTCCCACAGGAACTTCTCGCAGGGAGGGGCAGAGGCAATTTGTGTCCCTTCCGTCTGTAACGGGCTTCGTGTATCCCTAGCTGTGGGGCCATTGTGATGTACGTGCCTTACATTCGTACCGTCCATCTATGTATTTTGATAGTTTAGGGCATGATTCCAAAAATCTCAGGTGGACCACAATACGGGAAACAATGGTGATTGACCATTAAAAACTTCTTGTGAGCCACGAAAGTATTGGTCAACCTCATATTTGGGTGGTCCCTTCATCCAGCTCTTTTTCATCTTATCAAAAAGGTGGATGGTAAATAAACATTCCGGTTGCCCCTAGGAAGTTTTTAACGGTGGGTATTCAATCGCCACCGTTTCCAGTGATCATGTGGTCCACCTAAGATTTGAATACGCTTCATCTACTTAATTTTTGGATCATGCTCCGAAATGAGCTGTAAAAAAGGATGACGGCGGGGATGCAAGGAACGTACATCAAGATGGGCCAAACA
This sequence comes from Magnolia officinalis, assembly GCA_021015155.1. Lineage (NCBI taxonomy): Eukaryota > Viridiplantae > Streptophyta > Magnoliopsida > Magnoliales > Magnoliaceae > Magnolia > Magnolia officinalis. The sequence goes on along the minus strand of JAJHSJ010000015.1, from coordinate 7,159,988 downwards.
GTCAAGGTGGATCCGGGGATCGCTTCGCTTCTCGGGGAGCCCTGTGCTCGGTGAAGTCTGTGTGTGCGCTACAGGAGGTTGTGGCTTTTCTATAACCTCAGCCTCCAGGGAGTGAATGTGGGTGGAAGCTCTATGGGGCCCACCATGCTACATCCATCCACTCCGTCCATCAGTTTTTCCAGCTTACGTTGGGACATTAGTTCAAAAAGGAGGCAGATCCAAACTCAAGTGGGCCACACGTTAGGAAGTACTGGAATTGGACGCCCACCATTTAGGCCTCCTTTGGGACTGTCATGATGTTTATAGGTCATCCAGACTGTTCATGAGCTTATTCTCACCAAGAAAAACGGAAAACACATGTCATTCTTATCCAACACTTTTGTGGCCCTACAAAGGTTTCAATGTCAGTGTTCAATCCACACTGTTTCCTGTGGTGTGGTCCACTTGATTTTTGGATCTGCTGAATTATTTCAGCTCATGTCCAAACATGAGTTGGTGAAGCTGGCGAACAGAGAAGATGTTGCATGGACATTCCAGAAAGCCTACGAGGAAGAGTGAGCCCTCAAGATATGAAGGTCTACATGATATGGGACTTCTACAAAGCCGAGGATGAACGGCCAGGTATAGTGGTCCACCTAACTACTATTGGAGCAGATGGGTCTAATCACCCCTTTGATTCTACAATATAGCTGGTGTCAAATTATGATTTATGGCTTAGATCGTTCAAAGTACAAGCTAAATGGACAAATATTAATCTCTCAATTTTTCTGTTTTCTTTAGTTGTTGCTTGATGTGTTATTCAAGAACAAATTATCCGGTCTTATTCTTACCTCCTCATCTATATCTTGATTACAAAAAATTGTAATTCAACTTCAGACGAAAAAAAGAAAAATGATTATAAAAAAAAAGGCTAAATCTCGTGGGACCCATCCACTGGTGATTGTCTACAAGTGGGCCCACAGGCCGATGTCCAACAATCTCGGTGAGCCCCATAGAGCTTCAGCCTATGCTCTATAGGGACTCCCATTGTAGGTGAGGGCTCCTGGAAAGAATAAGTTTTCAGGAGCTAGACTATGAGTTGTGTTTGTCAAAAGTCACTAGATGACCGCAGTTCAGAAAATCTTGGGCCCCATTGTGGCTGGAATATTGCCTGAAAATGTACGTGAACAATTTACTTTCTTTGGCTTGAGGTCATTCAATAATATATATGCCATTTAACTCCTGGAAGTTGTTGGGGGCCTTGCACAAAACCTTAGGATCTAGCCTCCCAAAAACAAACCAGAATTATAGAATAATAATGCAATGAAATAAATCAAAGCATAAACCACACAACACAAGAGATTTTTAAGTGGAAAACCCTTAAAGAGGTAAAAACCACCGGATCTCGTCCAAATCAACAATCCACTATGAAGTAGAACGTTACAACCTTCTTCACTCACGCAGGAGTGGATAAACAATAAAGAAATAAAGAAAACGGAGAGATCTCACCGATTACAAGGACGTGGAAGTGCTGAGATATGGTAGATCACCTCTATGAGCATAGCCTCCCTTCCACAAGCTTCCTATATTTTTATTTATTTATTTTTTTTCTCTCTCTCTCACCTTTGATGGCTCTAAGTCCTCCTAGAAAACCTTTAGAAAACCTTAGAATACACTAGAATACCCTAATCCCGTTTTGGAACCCCTTAAATAGAGAACCGAGGAATTAGAGTCACATAAGGAAACTGCGCATAAGCGGAGGAATTAGAGTCCAATAAGGAAACTATGCTACCTCTCCTCTGAACTGAGGAGGAAAACCACATCAAATCTCTCCCTTTCCGACTCAAGAGGAATTCGCATTCTTCAAGCCAATCAGGTTTCTACAAACCTCAAACTTACCCTTGAGCAATGCCTTGGTCATCATGTCTGACTCGTTATCGTCCATATGGACCTTCTCAAGCTGTAACACCTTCTATTCGAAAGTATCCTTAATCCAGTGATACCGAATTTCTATGTGCTTCGACTTGGAGTGTTGACTTGGATTCTTACTCAAGTGTATAGCACTTTGACTATCGCAATAGACCACGTGCTGCTCTTGCTTCTTCATGCTAGTTCATGTAGGAACCTCTTCATCCAAAGCATCTCTTTACATGCCTCTATGACCGCAATGTACTCGACATTTATCGTTGACAATGCTACGACCTTTTGTAGCTTGCTCTGCCAAAAAACCGTTCCCCTTGCAAACGTGAATATGAACCCTGATGTAGACTTCCTGGAGTCTATGTCACCTGCCATATCTGCATCTGTGTAGCCCTCTAACACATGTTTTCCGTCACCATAGCATAGGCTCAACTAAGATGAGCCTCTTATATACCGTAGTATCCACTTCACCGCTGTCTAATGCTCTTTGCCAGGATTGGCAAGATACCGGCTTACAACACCAACTGCATATGCTATGTCTGGAGGCGTACACACCATAACATACATCAAACTTTTTACTGCTGACGCGTAGGTTATCTTCCTTATCTCATCCACCTCTGCCTTCATCTTGGGACACTGCATGTCGCTCAATCTGAAGTGACCATCTAGTGGAGTACTGACCGACCGGCTTCGCTGCATTCATATTGAACCGCTCTAGGATTTTCTCAATATACCGCTCTTGTGACAGCCAAAGCTTCTTATTGCTTCTGTCACGGGTTATCTCTATTCCTAGAATCTGTTTAATCAGGCACAAGTCTTTCATCCAAAATGACTTCCCCAACTCCTGTTTTAGCCTATCGATCTTCTTGATGTCTTTTCCCATGATGAACATGTCATCAACGTATAGCAGCAGAACTAAGAAATCACCATCTGAGAACTTGCGCGTGAACACACAGTGGTCCGACTCCATTCAGTCATACCCATGCTTCAACATAAACGAGTCGAACTTCTTGTACCATTGCCGTGGAGCTTGTTTCAGTCCATCCAAGCTCTTCCTCAGCCTACACACCATATGCTCTTTGCCCTTGACTTCGAACTCCTCTGGTTGGTGCATGTAGATCTCTTCTTCCAGGTCACCATGGAGGAAGGCAGTTTTAACATCTAACTGCTTTACCTCTAGATCCATGCTAGCTGCTAACCAAAGCAACACCCATATGGATGTCATCTTCACTACTGGTGAGAATATCTCCTCGAAGTCTATACATTTCCTCTGACTGAACCATTTCACTACAAGTCTGGCCTTGAACCTCATCTGTGAATTCTTCTGCTCAATCTTCTTTCTGAACACCCACTTGTTGCTAAGAGCTTTCTTGCCCTTAGGTAGTTTCACCATGTTATAGGTGTGGTTCTTATGCAAGGATTCCATCACCTCTTGCATAGCTTTCAACCACTCTCCCTTTTGCTCATCGGCTAGGGCCTTAGAATAATCTTCTGGCTCTCCTCCATCAGTCAGCATAATGTACTCATGCGACGAGTACCTCTTGGACGACTGTTCGTCCCTAGATTACTTCCTCACCTGTGCTCAACAGGTGGATCAAGTGGGGGCTACTCCCCTGGTTCATCTTCTCTAAAGGAACTCCCTCGTCCTATGCACCTTGCTGTACTCCCCCGTCATCAGGCACCACGGGAGGAATAATCAGATCCATGTTGTCTAGCTCACTTGAACTAGGCTGGTTCTTCTCTGGCTTACCAATGTCTTCTATACACTGATCTTTAAAGAATACCACGTCTCTGCTCCTGACGAGCTTATCTCGGTTGGATCCCATAATCTGTAACTGAATTTTTCATCGCCGTACCCCAAGAACACACACTACCTGATCTTCCACTACTAGAAAAACGGACAAAGGCTACGGATAAAATCCGTAGCCATAGACCTATGGCTACGGTTTTAGTCCGTAGCACGACCGTAGTCGTAGGTGCCGTAACAATAGGCCTGAAACCTATAGCTACGGATTTAATTCGTAGCTATATGTTACAACAGCTACAGATATAATCCGTAGCAATTATACCTGTAGCCATAAGCATAAACAGCTACAAATATTATTTGTAGCTAAAAGTCCCTAGCAATTTGCCAAATTTAACAATGGCTACAGCTGTCAGATTACCGGCTACGGCTAATATCCGTAGCTATTTCGTACATTAAAAAAAATAGTCATTTGTTCATTCAATTACCACCTGCATAATCATTCATTCATTCCATTACAATCAATTACAATCATCCATTCATTCATTCCATTGCAATCAATTAAATCATTCATTCATTCCATTGCAATCAATTAAATCATTCATTCAATTACAATTACAATAATGTTGAAATTACAATCGTGCAAGTCCACTCCTTTTCCTTTCAATTTCTTAGTGACCTCTGTAAAATTACTTCCACGGTCATTTATGTAGTACTTTGAAGAGTTGTCGCCGTGAACCTACACCCAGAAATACACATTTCCCCCTCAACCACTGGTTCATCAGCAGGCCTCTCCACCTTCACTCCAACGTCTTCAGAGTAGTCGCCATGAACCTACAACCCAGAAATTTACATCATGTTTCAGTATTATACATTGATTAACAACTACCCATCACGATCCATATAACAAACACCTGACATACTGTTTGCATTAAGTAAACAACTGACTAAATAACCAAATGATTACTTCCTAAGCATCTACATTAGTACTAATAAAACAACCAAATACATCCACATATATAATATGGATGCATGATGCATCAATACTACAATTGAACAACCAAACATTTAACTTGATGTGGTACTAATGTTGTCAAATGGCGTAAGAGATAATTGAGGCTTGGTGGGTGAAAAACTATTACACGAATCAGGCAAGTTTTAACTCATATGAGTCAATAACTCCTATAAGGAACATTCTACACACACCATGATGACTCGGCACTAGGTTAAAACATGCCAAATCTTGCACATTATCAAATGAATCCAGCCAAACGAGCCAAACTTGTACAAATTGAATGATCTATCATAAAGAAGTTCAAAAGAAGAAAAGGAAGCAAAAGAAGGATATTGAAGAGATTACATCCAAGTTCCATGAAGCTACACAAACATTGCCACAAGAAGATATATAAAGAAGGTGACTTCATTATAGTTTATCTTCACAAAGAAAAAGTTTTACAAGGGAAACTTATAACAAGCTAAAGTCTAAGAAGATTGGTCCATGCCAAGTCAAGAAGAAGTTGAGTGACAAATGCTTTGTGCTTGAGTTGCCAGATGACTTAGATATCTTGCTGACTTTCAATGTACCAGATTTGGATCAATACTTGGGAGCATTTTGGTTTGTCATACAATTTTGCTCTACGTGAGGAAAAGTCATCACCATTTAATTTTTTTTTTTTTTTTTTTTTTTTTTTTTTTTTTTTTTTTTTTTTAAGGTGGGAAACCTTGCTAGTGACTTCCTTTCACAGAGATCACAAAACTATCATTATCAGTACTAAAAAGCAAGTGAGAAAATGCCGAGAGCACAGTGCATTAAAAAGTCCAATCTCATATATATGTCAGCAAAAGAGAAACATACCCGCTGCCAAATCAATGGCTATATTTACAAATCTTCGGCCATGTCCAGCCATGCCTGAATCGATCATGATACCAAACCTGCAATTTCTTGTTGCATTACCACAGGCATAACTAACGCTTGATGCAACTTGTGGGTCACTGACATTTACTCCTGACTTGAGTATGCACCACTGCCGTTTCAGATACTTTACATTCTTCGCCCGGACTAAAGCCTCTCCGTTTGTTGCCCCAAGATTAAGCGGATACTTAGGCTGCCCATCATAGTAGAATATCCCCCAGTGCCGCTCAAAATTTCCTGGATCGATGCTCTTCGCATCCTCATCAATCAAGCTAAATAAGTAAGCATCGATGGGCCCAGGTCTCATGGGGGTCCCATTCCCAGTCAAAATGTGGTTCATGAAACCTTGATTGAACTGCTGTGCATAATTCAAATTCGCATTCTTGTCACCATCTGACGGCCACCCAACTTCGCTGACAATGAAGTTTTCGTAGCCATTTTTCCTTAGTGCCCATACGAGAGTGTCATGGTTTGCGTCAAACACATTGTTGTAGATGGTCCCGCCATCATTCACAGGTGAAGACGCACCACTGAAGAAGGCATAGTCAACAGGGAAGTTGGAGTCTAGGTAGAGGCTTATGAAGGGGTAGATGTTGACAGTGAAGGGAGCAGCATTGTCACTGAGGAACTTGACGATGGCAAGCATGAGGTCACGGATGTCCGAGCGGAAGTCACCGCCCGACGGGAGACCATCCGGCGATTCGTAGACATCGGCATTGAGGGGGATGGTGACCTTCACCTGGTTGCCCAGGCCAGCTTTTATGAGGGCTCCTTGGATGTTTTGAAGAGCTGGGAACGTTGTTGAAAGGAAGCTTCCATTGTAGGTTGCTAAGAAAGGCTCGTTGCCAACAGCTACATACCTGATGTTGACACCATTTTTGGAGATGTGAGAGGAGACATTCTTAGAAACTCATTTCCAAGGACGAAGCTCCTAAAGCAGGCAGCAAATCCAAAGATGAAGCTCCTAAAGCTGGCAGCAAATCTAAAGAAGAAGCTCCTAAAGGGGGCAGCAAATCCAAGGACGAAGCTCCTAAATCAGGCAGCAAATCCAAAGATGAAACTCCTAAAGCTGGCAGCAAATCCAAGGACGAAACTCCTAAAGCAGGCCCTAAATCCAAGGATGAAACTCCTAAAGCAGGTTCTAAATCCAAGGACGAAACTCCTAAAGCAGGCCCTAAATCCAATGACGACACTCCTAAAGCTGGCGGGAAACCAAAAGGTTCTACTACTAAAACAAGCAGCAAATCCAACGCAAACGGTGCATCTACAAAGGGGAAATCGGTTCAGTCAAAGGCAAAGGAAAGTGAGGACACCACCAAAGGGAAATCTGGTTCGTCGGCAAAAGCACAAGAAAGTGAGTCGAAGAGTGGGAAGAAGCGAAGGAGAGGGCTCCAAGGTTAATTTACTCAAGAGGCCTAACCGATCAAGTGGAAGAGATGCAATCTGTCTCCTATGATCCTCTCAGGTAAATATGTCTCTATTTAATCCTCTCCTTTCATTTTTCCTACATGTTTTTGGCTCGGCAGCGTGTAGCTGTTGGTGCAGCTGCACTCTGCCTTCACTGGCCCAAGCGTTTCGCACTGTCAATGCTGACATTCCAAGAACCATGGCTAGTGACATGGGATTCATTTGATGGGTTTAAAATGATGAATTGGGGGTCTTGTAAGGTTGGGCATTCTATGTTAGGTCATGTGTTTTGAGATGCGAATCATATGTAGTACAGAGCTTGGGAGTAGATTGTCTTTGATGTTTTTTCCTCAAAAAAAAAAAACCCATTTCTCAGCTGCTTTGACACTGCTAGCTAGAGTGGCCAGCATGTCATTTGGAATTCCCACCATCACTTCTATCCTAGACTTTGAAAGGGCATTTAAAGTCCCTTCCTCTGCATCAAACAGCTTTACCTTTTGAAATCCATTATCTTTCAGCAGTCTCACCACTATGTCTGGTGGCAATGGGTGGCTTGCCTGGTTCCCCCAGTTAGCGCCAATACTGCTCGCCGGACCCACCAGAGAAAACCAGGAAACCACCCCCAAAAATAAACAAAACCACCTCATCACCCCCCTTCAAAAACCACCTCTCAAGCTGTAAAACAGCTTCTACCTAAAAACCCAAATCAGAAATGAGTTGGGTCTTGAAATCACCCCACAAAAAAACACTGAAAGCCACCTCTGAAACTCCAAAAAAGGCTAATAAATTTAAGACCCCAGAGGAAAGCTGAACTGGGTCCGGAACTAGTGCTTGGACTGAAATAATGCAATGGGTCCCCCAGTACCAACGCCAATGACTGGACCCACCAAAGAATACCAGGAAACCGCCTCAAGAAACCACCAAAAAAAAAAAAAGCACCCAATAACCCCCCAAAACCACCCCTCAAGCTCCAAAGCAGACAGGGTCTGTCACCTAAGATTACCACCAACAACACTCATTGAAACCAATATAAACCAACATAAAATACTAAAACAGCTGAAATAGACAGATAGTCAGATGGATGGTGGTGCAACAAAACATGGAAAAAGGAAAAAAAAATCCCAGTATCATAGCTTAAGTAAAAAGCAGCCAAGATGGTTTTTTTTATTTTTTATTTTTTTTAAAAAAATCAAAGACCAAATAAAGCAATCTAAAGTCACTTGGGTTATCTTCTACATCTTCAGATTTGCATGAAAAAAACCAAGAACAGATGGAAGAAAGCACTTGGATTTTCTCAAGCTGCTTACTCAGATTGGATTTAAAAACAGATTTTCTAAATGAGAGAAAAACCAAAGATAAAGTTCAAAAAAATATAAAAAGTAGATTGAAAAGGAACTCGAATTATGAAGAAATGCTCTGGAGTGAGATGGGAGCTCACTCATCTGACATCACTGATGTCCAAAAACACCGTCATCACCATTTTAAATTGGTAGTGACCTATCATATGAGTCTAGCCCACTCACATGCCCAACAAAAGAAAGATAAGTGCTATGGTGATTTGCCCTCTATTACAACACATGTCCATGTTTAATTTGATGGGAAAAGCGGGCGGGCAACTAAAAACTTTGTGAGGCCCACTGTAAACCAGCTTCCACAGATCATTATTAGGCTATATGTCAAAAAAGTAGGTTGATAGAAAACTCGAGTGGGCCACAACATAGGGAACGATGGGAATGGAGATGCCCATCATTGAAACCTTTCTAGGGCCACCTAATGTTATACGACATCAAAACCGTTCATAAGGTGAGTACATCCAGGATGAATGGTGAAAAAATTCCAGAGATAAAAACTTTGATGAGCCCCAGGAAGACATCAATGGTGTGCATCTCATCTCATCCCATCCCCACTGTTCCTAGTGGAGTGGCCCTCTTTAGGAGTTGAATCATCCTAATTTTGCAAATTTTTGCTGCGCCCAAAACCTTGAAGTTACATGCATTGGAATAACAACACGAATCGCCCCCCGAGTGAATCACAAAGCATTATCCAAAAAGAAAACCATCCAAATGGCAGGCCCAGGTGAAGATAAGACCACACTCCGAAATCAATTCTGGTCGACCATTCTACCTCTGATTAATTGACATTTGCTGTTTTTTTTTTTTTTTTTTTTGGAAAGGTGAGAAACACACACTATTACACCCACCCACCCACACACATACACGAGTTCTCGAACCCATGACCTTAGAGTGGAAACACAGTGTTTACCACTGACCTTAGCTAGTTAAATATGGTATAGGCCATCTAAATTGGGGGCCACAGTTGGTCCAGTTTAATTTAAGATTATGCACTCCCTTGCATATCAACCACCAGGCCAAAGCAACTGCATATGATTTTTCATAAACGGAAACTATACATGGCCATAACGACAAGGCCAATCATATCAATGATAGGGATAACACTGGACATTAAATCAATGATATGGATCACTACACAGGGGATAATGGGACCAACTCTACAAAACATGACTCGCCTGAGTCATTTTGCTGACATGCTCCAGTGAAATTTTGTAGGTGGATCGAGTCAAGTCCCAAGTTCCGAGCTTGGCAACCACAGTTTGAATTAGTTGTCGAACTCACTACAAATACTAGGATTCACGCAACAATTACTAGAACTACATTGATGTGCACAGAACCAAGCAACCAAAATGATGAGTAACTGGTCAATATTACTTAAACAATTTTAAGATTAATATCATGAAAGGACAACAAACCAAGATTTAACCACAAATCCAATGATTGAGTTGCATGAACAAATTCAGTACAAATGTGTTATAAAATGGAGAAGCAAACAAAACAGCAAGAGATAGGACTAAGGTCAAGTAAATAATGGAGAAATGCAGTGTATAAACAATAAAGGAAATGCCAAACTATAGATGATACATACTCAAT
>JAJHSJ010000015.1:6899889-7149981 GCA_021015155.1 Magnolia officinalis | reverse complement strand
ATATCGTGATTTGCTGAGAGAATAACTACAACGTTGCCATCTGAAGGATCACAGTGGAATCTGATTCATCTTCCTTCTCATTTCCTTTTCCTTTCTTATCGTTCTTCTTACCACGACACTCATGCTTGTAGTGGCTCTTCTTACCACAATTCCATCATTCAACATCCTTCCTGGTACTCGACTTGCCTCTTGATTTATCTCGGGCCTTTCCGCCCTTTCTGTTCTTTCCTCTCCCCCTGTTCTTGTATCACAAGGGCCTCTTGCTGAGTAGACCCCTGAGACTTTCTCCTTGTCTCCTCATTGAAGAGACAACTAGTATCATCGCCCCCTTTTTCGAACGCAATTGCGATCCAGGCCTTCCGCTTGCTACCCTCTCCAGCCCCCACTCCTCTTAAATCGATTTTTGTTAAGTGGACTAAGCCTTGCAGCGGCTAGGTAAAGCTCAATATGGACGGCTCCTCTTGTGGGAATCCAGGAGAGAGTGGTGGTGGGGGTGTATGCAGGGATTCTCAGGGGCGTCTCCTCTTCGCTTTCCATCAGAGAAAGGGTAGGGCAACAAATACGTTCGCGGAAGCTCGAGCAATGCAGGATGGAATTATCCTTTGTGCCAAATTAGGCCTGTCACACGTTGAGGTTGAATCAGATTCGAAGACCATCATAGACGCAGTTGCTAAACCCATGGGATCCTCTTAGAACATTTGGAACGACTTTGGCTCTATTCTCCATTTCAGTCGCGTTCTCCACCTCTCCTTCTGTCACATCTATAGGGAAGGCAACTCAGTTGCGGATGCCCTGGCTAGAATGGCTTCGGAAGGGTGCCCCAACCATTTCTACACGGCCAGTGATGACCTCCCGTGTAGAATTAGGGGCTCTTTGGTCCTTGACAATGCGGGGATTTGTATCATCAGAACTACCTCCCCCTCCCCTGTGGATACTTAGTGTGTGGGCATTCGATTTTGTTTTGGTTTTGGGTATATGATAGGCGGGGCGTGAGTCTTTTTGTAAGCTCCCGCCTAAATGGCTGTAAATCCTCTTCGCTTTATCAATACAATCTTCCTTTAAAAAAAAAGAAGAAGAGACAGCTAGTAACTTGTTTTATGGAAATCTTTCCGTCTGGTGCGGAGTTACTTAGAGACACCGCCAATGTTTCCCAACTGTCAGGCAATGAACTAAGCAATAGCAAAGCTTGCAATTCATCATCCAAGACCATCTTCATAGAGGAGAGTTGATTCACTATATTGCTGACCTCATTCATGTGCTCAGCCACAGAACCACCATCCTTGAACTTGAGATTCACAAGTCGCCTTATCAGAAAAATTTTATTATCGGCTGTCTTCCTCTCACACAGCCCTTGTAATTTCAGCCATAGGCTAGCAGCTGGGGTCTCCGTAGACACATGGTGGAATACGGATTCGTCTAACCATTGTCTAATAAACCCTACCACCTTCCGGTCCATCTTCTTATAATCATCATCAGACATATCCTTGGATTTTGCTGATATGTCTAAAATTAGAGAATATAGGTCCTTGCAATAAAGCAAGTCCTCCATCGTAGCCTTCCATATGGTCCAGTTAGAACCATTGAGGCTGATCATCCTTGATGAGCCACCTTCCATTATTCAAAACCGATCTTACCCATTCAATGAACTTCGCTTTGATACCACTTTGTTGGGGGCCTTGCACAAAACCTTAGGATCTAGCCTTCCAAAAACAAACCGAAATTATGGAATAATAATGCAGTGAAATAAATCAAAGCATAAACCATACAACACAAGAGATTTTTACGTGGAAAACCCTCCAAGTGGTAAAAACCACGGGACCTCGTCCATATCAACAATCCACTATGAAGTAGAACGTTACAACCTTCTTCACTCACCCAGGAGTGGATAAACAATAAGAGAAATAAAAAAAACGAAGAGATCTCACCGATTACGAGGACGTGGAAGTGCCGAGATATGGTAGATCACCTCTACGAGCATAACCTCCCTTCCACAAGCTTTCTCTCTCTCTCTCTCTCTCTCTCTTTCACTTTCTCTCTATCTCACCTTTGATGACTCTAAGCCCTCCTAGAAAACCTTTAGGAAACCTTAGAATACCCTAAAATAGAATACCCTAATCCTGTTTTGGAACCCTTTAAATAGAGAACCGGAGGAATTAGAGTCACATAAGGAAACTGCGCATAAGCGGAGGAATTGCGGAGGAATTAGAGTCCAATAAAGAAACTGTGCTACCTCTCCTCTGAACGGAAGAAAACCCCATCAGAAGTTTTGGTTTGAAAATGCTAGTATGCATTAGTTCAGAAGTAACCCAGAAATACTATTTAGTGTTATTCACTGCCCATCAAACACCGTCATCATCTTAGCCTTATCCCAACTACTTGGGATTGCTGCCTATCAAATAGTACTGACAAAATGGTGGGCCCTGCCCATATGGTTCTTGGGCCAAAGCAAATCACATCATTCTATTTTGCTGAGAATTGTGTATAATTCTTTCAGTTTGTACCAACACATTTAATAACTCTAACGGCTACCGTCGTTGTCCGCTATGATAATGGCCATGATGGTTCCCTCTGTTACTGTTTGTGGATACATTGGTTTGTATGTCTTTTAGACTAATATTCGCATTTGTGTGGATGAAATAACCCTCCTGGCTTACCGCTGCGCTATGAACTATTGATGATTCCAGACCCAAACAATTGCATTTCTATTTCTTTCTTCTTTTTTTTTTTTTTTCTTTTTCTTTTTTATTGCGTCTGGTTCTTGGCTGGGATTCAGTACTGAAACTTCCAAGGGCATTTCCTTCTGATGTTCATTACTATACCACATGTGTTAACTGCTAACTAATTTTCAAAAAGTTGTTGATCAGCTCATGATTCACATGAGTTGAGTTGGCTTGGTCGGGCTCCATAACCAAATCTGAACTCAAAAAGAAGAAGAAGAAGAACATAGTTTTCATTGATTCTGATAAAAGACCAATTTCTGAATTAGAGTCCCAATCCGCTCACTCTCACCAAAGGAAAATCGCCACAAGGAAGAGGAAGATAGAAAATAGTCATGGCTGATGGCTAGGCCGAGAAAACCCCAACCCTAGCTGAGAAATATTTACTGCAGGAGAAAGAGGAACAATCAGATCAGGGTGAAAGTCCTGTAGAAGCAACTGAGGATGAGAAACCAACAAATGCTGATGCTGCCGTTGCTGCTATTGAGGAAGTAGTCACAGAGAAAATTGATGAAACCCCTGCTGCCGAGGAAAGCTCCGAGGCTCCTGAGCCAGAAGAGTCAGAAGAGAAACCGGAAATAAAGATTGAGACAGCACCAGCAGATTTTCGTTTCCCAACCACAAATCAAACAAGACATTGCTTTACGCGTTACGTTGAGTATCATAGGTGCACTGCTGCAAAAGGGGAAGGTGCTCCTGAGTGTGATAAGTTTGCAAAGTATTATCGTTCACTCTGTCCCGGTGAATGGATCGACAGATGGAACGAGCAAAGGGAGAATGGAACCTTTCCAGGCCCTTTATAGAGTGTTCTCCAGGTCAGTGTCATGGGGCTCCTGCCATTCTATCTGGCTTGATTTACTAAACCATAAGATGAGTTTCTAAAGCGGGAGAAGACACGAGTCCCATTTGAAACCAAACTCATTTCAATAAATTTTTTGGCTTGTTCATTGCTGCACTGCTGAAGAGAAATGTGTTGACATAAAGCAAGAGCTGTTGGTCCGGTGCCAATCTTTGCTCTCTTTGCTACTTCTTTTCTTGATCATCCTTTCACATTTCAAGAAAACTGTAATATTTAACACTGGCAAGTGCTACTCTGTTTAACAATAGCAAGGCATGAGGTGGAAGAGAAACACGGTTACTAGCAAAAAAAAAAGAAAGAATTAGAGTCCCAATCCCGAGCTTTTCAACATTGATTCTAAGTCTATTATGGTCTTTTATTTGTAGCCCATCTGATGAGATTGTTGAACTGGTTTTTTCTTTTTACGGGCAGTAGGAAACCAAGGACGACTCAAGGTGATGGATTGGCTAGTAAATTGGCTCCCCGAACAATCTGCAGAGTCTCAAGGAGGAGGTTATTGTTGGAATCTATGGGATTCAGTGCTGTTGTACTATATGTTCGTCCTGCTCTTACAGCGCTATTGCCAGAGATGAAGGAACCTGAAATCATCCGGTAATAAGATTTGAGGTGTGGATTTTTTTTAGTTGTTGGAACTCTTTGTTATATGAAAGATGGAACGTATTGAAAACCAATGGTATGGGACCCCCAGGCATGTGTTCACAGCATCCAATCCATCCATAAGATGTGTCACCTCCGAAAACCTCCAGAGCCTAGAAGTCAGCCCGATCCAAAACTCAGATGGGCCACAGAACAGGAACATATTAAGAGGAAGTGCCCACTGTTTATTAGTGTCGGGACCACTGTGTTGTGTATATATAATCAAGCCGTTGCGAAGATTTAAGCCGTTTTGCGACTCATATAGGAACTTGTCAAATTTGAGAATGGACATTCCCTCCCAAGCTTGTTCTCTTTCTTTGGCCCACCTTTTGTATTGGGTGCTGGGGTTTTTTTGAGGTATATTGCATTGGAGAGATGGGTTGGATGGTGTCAATACATCACCTGAGCACCATATCTTCCCAGTATCACCATAAGCTTAGGGTGGTACTGGTACGACTGGAGTGTGCCCCTGAAAACAATGCTTGTTATCTGTTGGAGAAATACTAGGGTGAACCATGGGAGGTAAGGTTGAAGAGGTGATTCATTTCATCAAGCCAATGTGTAACGTTTTGTGGGATGCGAAACGATAATCAGGTTAGGACTGTCATAACCATGCTTTGGCCCACAAATAGATGGTCTACTCATCAGTTGAGCTGCATGTGTATTAGAAAAATGGATGGATATTAAAAGATGAATAATTGTCTATATTCAATGTAGACATGTACATGTGGTCCATCTGATGAGTAGATCTTGATCTGGGATTGGGCAAGGTCATGGTGGTCCTCAACTGATGAGTGGTCTGTATTCTGCATGTGTGTGGCATGTCTGCATGTTTAATGTGAATACCTCGTTGCCAGAGTACGGTTACATGTACTGATTATGGAAAGGATTAGGTTCAGCGGATCCTTGAAAAAATCCAAATTCCATAGATATGGGTGTGCAACAAGGATTGGTTACTGCTCACAAGTTAAATTTCTTGCCCATTCTGCATGGTTCACAAAAATTTCTAAATACTTGTAACTCTAGACTTCAAAATCCTAGTAAATTTGGATTTCAAGCCTTGGGAAAGGGGAATCCCTTATCTGAGCATCCGAGTATCAGACTTGGATAGTCCAATTTTTTGAAGGATCCAAGTATCCTAGTGTGAAATCTCTATTCAATCTCTCAAGCGAATCGCCTCAGCATTTCTATTGCTGTTGTGAGAATAAAAACCAGTGGCCGAGTTGTGTTAAACAAAGTTGAAGAAAGAAACACGAAATTGTTTTCTTACTTTGTCTTCTATTGTTATCAGTTCTTTTGAGCAATGCGTGTTTGAAATTTGAAGCATCCAGGTCTCTAAAGCTGAGGAGTGGAGTGAAAATCCAAGGTACAACTTCATGATATTTCAGTCAAGCTCTCTCTCTCTCTCTTCTCTCTCTCTCTCTCTCTCTCTCTCTCTATTTGAATGATGATGATTATATTAGAAGAAAAAAGAGGCGAAAAACAATGGCAACCAACCACAAGTGACCCTCTCATCACTCAACAAGTTGGGTACCAAAACAAAACAAAAAATACAGAAGGGAGAGCCCAACCATGAAGGCCAGAAGACCAAAGAGGATTATAACCCACCAATAGATGGGAATTTTTGTCCCGTCGTCGATCGGTCGTGAGCCCTTCTCGACCGGTCAAAGGCTGTAGTCGACAAGTCGTGGAGTCGAGTCGTGGCACGACCCAAAGTCCAGCGACTGTGGACTATTTTTCTCCGGGGTGCTCGACCAGTCGAAGGAGGTGCTCGACCAGTCGTAGGTGGCTCTCGATCGGTTGTGGACTCAGTTCGACTAGTCGAGGTTATGCAGATTCGTTCCGCGATTTTGCGTGGATATCGTGTCGCAAGTCCTTTCGCAACTGGGATGCGGAAAGAAGTTTCCTAAAACTTTAAATAGGAGTTCCTAGGGCTTTCTAGGAATGACAAGAGAGTTTCCTAAAGCTTTACAAGGGATTTGCTAAAGGGTTTAGGGCTATCAAAGGTGAGAGAGAGAATAAGAGAGAGAGAGAGAGAGAGAGAGAGAGAGAGAGAGAGAGAGAGAGAGAGAGAGAGAGAGAGAGAGGAAGCTTATAGAAGGGAGGTTCTGATCGTGGAGGTTATCTACTGCGCAATCTATATCTCAGCGCTTCTATGTCCTCGTAATCGGTGAGATCTCTCCGTTTTCTTTATTTCTCTCATTGTTTATCCACTCCTGCGTGAGTGAAGAAGTTTGTAACATTCTACTTCATAGTGGATTGTTGATATGGACGAGGTCCCGTGGTTTTTACCTCTTTGAGGGTTTTCCACGTAAAAATCTCTTGTGTGGTGTGTGATTGATGCATTGATTGTTTTCATTGCTTTATTATCCATAATTCTGATTTGTTCTAGAGGGCTAGATCCTATGGTTTTGTGCAAGGCCCCCAACAAAGTGGTATCAGAGCTAAGTTCATTAAACGGGTAGGATCGGTTTTGAATTATGGAAGGTGGCTCATCAAGGATGATCAACCTCAATGGTTCTAACTGGACCATATGGAAGGCTAAGATGGAGGATTTGCTTTATTGCAAGGACCTATATTCTCCAATTTGAGGCATATCAGCAAAATCCAAGGATATGTCTGATGATGATTGGAAGAAGATGGACCGGAAGGCGGTGGGGTTTGTTAGACAATGGTTGGATGATTCAGTGTTCCACCATGTGTCTACGGAAACCTCAGCTGCTAGCCTATGGCTGAAATTACAAGGGTTGTATGAGAGGAAGACAGCCGGTAATAAGATTTTTCTGATAATACGACTTATGAATCTCAAGTTCAAAGATGGTGGTTCCGTAGCCCAGCACATGAATGAGGTCAACAATATAGTGAACCAACTCTCCTCTATGAAGATGGTACTGGATGATGAATTGCAGGCTTTACTTTTGTTTAGTTCATTGCCCAACAGTTGGGAGACATTGGTGGTGTCTCTAAGTAACTCCGAGCCAGACGGAAAGATATCTATGGAACAGGTAACTAGCTGTCTTTTCAATGAAGAGACAAGGATGAAGTCTCAGGGGTCTACTCAGCAAGAGGCTCTTGTGACACACGAACGGGGAAGAGGAAAGAACAGGAAGGGCGGGAAGGCCCGAGATAAATCAAGAGACAAGTTGAGTAACAGAAAAGATGTTGATTGCTGGAATTATGGCAAGAAGGGCCACTACAAGCATGAATGTTGTGGTAAGAAGAACGACAAGAAAGGAAAAGGGAAGGAAGATGAATCAGATTCCACTGCGGTCGCTTTAGATGGCGACGTTGTAGTTATTCTTTCTGCAGATCATGATATATGTCTCACGGCTACGAGTCAGGATACCGACTGGGTGATAGACTCAGGAGCTTCTTTTCATGTGACTCCACACAGGGACTTCTTCACAAGCTATAAGTCAGGTGACTATGGGACCGTGAAGATGGAAAATTCTGGCGTATCAAAAATCATGGGAGTCGGTGATATTTGTGTGAAAACTGATGTGGGCTGCACATTGGTTCTCAGAGATGTGAGGCATATCCCAGACCTTCGCCTCAACTTGATGTCGACGGGAAGGTTGGATGATGATGGTTATGAAAGCCGGTTTCCTGGTGGGCGATGGAAGCTCATCAAGGGTTCATTGATCGTGGCCAGATGATAGAACTATGACACCCTTTACAAGGTAAGTGTCAGTATGTGCAAGGGTGGGTTGAACGCAGTAGAAGATTCAGCTATTGACATGTGGTACAGGCGTTTAGGCCACATGAGTGAAAAAAGGGCTTCAACTACTAGCGAGGAAGCGGCTCCTTCCAGACGTGACAGTTACACCTCTCAAAACCTGTTTTTATTGTTTATCAGGGAAATAACATAGAGTTTCATTTATTAAAACTGTTTCTCATGTTAATAAAGTGCATGCATTAGATTTGATTTATTCTGATGTTTGTGGTCCTATGAGGACAAAAACCTTGGGTGGGGCATTGTATTTTGTCACTTTTATAGATGATGCATCTAGGAGGGTTTGGGTTTATGCTTTGAAATCCAAGGATGAGGTCTTTGGTGTGTTTAAATTGTTTCATGCTATGGTCGAGAGAGAGACAGGTAGATCATTGAAGTGCATCCTCACTGACAATGGTGGTGAATACATTGACGACTTTCATGAGTACTGTAAGTCCCTGGGTATACGATATGAACAGACGGTTTCCAAGACCCCCCAGCAAAATGGTGTAGCTGAGCGAATGAATCGCACCATTGTTGAGAGAATCAGATACATGTTATCCCATGCGAATTTGCCTAAGACGTTCTGGGGAGACGCAATGCACACGGCGGTGTATTTGATAAACAGGTCTCCATCAGCCCCGTTGAATGGAGAAGTACCTGAGAAGGTGTGGACTGGACATGATCTATTGTACAGTCATCTCAGGGTGTTTAGATGCAGGACATTCGTTCACATACTAAAGGACGAGAGGTCCAAGCTCGATATGAAGATCAGACAGTGTGTATTCTTAGGGTACGATGATGAAAGTTCGGTTATAGATTGTGGGATCCGACCAAGAAGAAGCTCGTTAGGAGCAGAGATGTGGTTTTCTTTGAAGATCAGTGTATAAAAGATATTAGTAAGCCAGAGAAGAACCAGCTTAGTTCAAGTAAGCTAGAGGACATGGATCCGGTTATTCCTCCCGTGGTGCATGATGACGGGGGAGTACAAGAAGGTGCAGAGGACGAGGGAGTTCCTTTGGAAGATAGACCAGGGGAGCAACCCCCACTTGATCCACCGGTTGAGCCACAAGTGAGGAGGTCATCTAGGGACAGACAGCCGTCCAAGTGGTACTCGCCGCATGAGTACATTATGCTGACTGATGGGGGAGAGCCAGAAGATTATTCTGAGGCCTTAGCCGACGAGCATAAGGAGGAGTAGTTGAAAACTATGCAAGAGGAGATGGAATCCTTACATAAGAACCACACTTATGATATGGTGAAACTGTTTAAGGACAAGAAATCTCTGAGCAACAAGTGAGTGTTTAGAAAGAAGATTGAGCAGAAGAATTCACAGACGAGGTTCAAGGCCAGACTTGTGGTGAAAGGGTTTGGTCAGAGGAAAGACATAGACTTCGAGGAGATATTCTCACCAGTGGTAAAGATGACATCCATACGGGTGTTGCTTGGGTTGGCGGCTAGCATGGATCTGGAGATAGAGCAGTTAGATGTCAAAACTGCCTTTCTCCATGGTGACCTGGAAGAAGAGATCTACATGCACTAATCAGAGGGGTTCGAAGTCAAAGGCAAAGAGTATATGGTGTGTAGGTTGAGGAAGAGCTTGTACAAGCTGAGGAAGAGCTTGTACGGGCTGAAACAAGCTCCACTACAATGGTACAAGAAGTTCGACTCGTTTATGTTGAAGCATGGATATGACAGAACAGTGTCAGACCACTGTGTGTTTACGCGCAAGTTCTCAGATGGTGATTTCTTAGTTCTGCTATTATACGTTTATGACATGCTTATCATGGGAAAAAACATCAAGAAGATCGACAGACTGAAACAGGAGTTGGGCAAGTCTTTTAAGATGAAAGACTTGGGCCCAGCTAGACAGATCCTAGGAATGGAGATAACCCGTGACAGAAGTAGCAAGAAGCTTTGGCTGTCACAAGAGCGGTATATTGAGAAAGTCCTAGAGCAGTTCAATATGAATGCAGCGAAGCCGGTTAGTACTCCACTAGATGGTCACTTCAGATTGAGTGACAGATAGTGTCCCAAGACGAAGGCAGAGGTGGAAGAGATGTAAAAGATACCCTACGCGTCAGCTGTAGGAAGTTTGATGTATGCTATGGTGTGTACACGCCCAGACATAACATATATTGTTGGTGTTGTCAGCCGGTATCTTGCCAATCCTGGCAAAGAACATTGGGCAACGATGAAATAGATACTGCGGTATCTAAGAGGCTCATCTAGGTTGAGCCTATGCTATGGTGACGGTAAACCTATGTTAGAGGGCTACATAGATGCAGATATGACAGGTGACATAGACTCCGGGAAGTCTACATCGGGGTTCATGTTCACGTTTGCAGGGGGAGCGGTCTCCTGGCAGAGCAAGCTACAGAAGGTTATAGCATTGTCGACGACAGAGGCCGAGTACATTGCAGTCACAGAGGCATGTAAAGAGATGCTTTGGATGAAGAGGTTCCTACAGGAACTTAGCTTGAAGCAGGAGGAGCACATGGTCTATTGCGATAGTGAAAGTGCTATACACTTGGGCAAGAATCCAAGTCAACATTCCAAGTCGAAGCACATAGAGATTCGGTATCATTGGATCAGGGATACTTTGGAACAGAAGGTGTTACTGTCACGCCCCAAACTCGGAAACCGGGCTCACAAAATTCCCGATCGCCGAATCCGGCGCCGACAGCCTCCGTAGTACCCCATTCTTGGCTCCCAGCGCCCATACGCCAGATTCCGATCCTGGGATCCTACAAGGAGGATTTTCAGCATGAATTTTTTTTTCGTAATGGAGCATAACCACAAGCATAACCAAGCCACAAAACAACACACCACACACATATCCACTATATCAAAAACTTTAAGTACAATGCGGGAAGGGAAATACACTGTAATGATATCAAAGAAAACTCCAAAAGAAAACTCCAGAAGACTGCTGCACGCTCCGAGCTCAACGCTGCTGCAACCTAACGCCACCTGCACGCATCTATCGTGCATAAGCTTACAAAAGCTTAGAGGGTGGTGAAAGTGTGTGTAAGGCGAGTGCCAAATGTACAATATCAGAGTAATACGGAAATATGCGGTAAGTCCATGAATGCTATCAGCTATACTAAAGCTATGTAATGCAAGGCATGAATGCTGTCGGTCATACCAAGACCATGCGATGAGAGGCCTATGTAGCCAAATGTCATATGCGAGATGCAAACCAAGCGTGCCAGTACTCATAAGTACACATATCAGTATAGTTCATCTCTGGATATCACCGGGGTCTAATACACCTCACACTGACTGCCTCCTCCCTAGCTGCACAGTCAAGCAAGTGGAAGAGACCACACTATCCGCCTGACCAGTAGTCTGCTAATACCTACCCGGCTCGTCGATAGCGGACACATTTGCGAGCTGGTCAAACTCAGCCTAGCTTATAGCCCCCTCACTCAGGCGGATAAGGCCACACCCCCTTCCAACCGACCACGACACAGTGGGAGACGCGGCCTACTGGTATTCGGCACTCGGGCGCTCGTGTATCCACTCGGTCTAGACGTTGGAGCACCTCCTGGTACCAAAAAGGTTATGGGATTTTCACCCAAGGACATCCTAAGTGCCCACAATGCTAGAACAAAGTATTTCCGGTATCCAATGCGGCCATCCACGATGTGCCTGTGGAGCCACGGCCCTGATGTCGCTAGGGCGTGCAGTGATCAAGTCACACATATGCGAGATGCATGATCACACACGTCAAATCATGCAGCAATCCATGCGCGTACAATGCGATAATGTGGGGCACTCCGCCTCATAAGGAGTCCCCTAAGTGTCTGCCCAATGGCGTATGCTATGCTCAGTCACTACTCATATCAAGCATACATATGATGCGTATGGGTATGAATCATGGAGCTATACTAAGCATGTTATAAAGTGGTGAACTATCAACAAATGTGGGCCTACTAATGGACCCTAGGGAGAGTTATAATGCGGACATTAAACCAACATTATTCTACAATGTGGACGTCAAACCAACATTGCTCTCAAGGCATAGCCCGCTATAAGACATCATTACACAATCCATGGGAAAATCATACATTGCAATGGACCCTAAGGACATCCCATTGGGCCTCGACCTATGGGCCTTGGATACATCAAGTGGGCTGCATCATATGGGCCTTATATAAATCAAGTGGGCCACATTAATGGGCCTTAGGTACATTGCAATGGGCCATATCCCATGGGCCTTTGAAACATCACAATGGGCCTCGTAACATATGCCACAAATACATTGAATGAGCCTAAACACATGGGCCATGTATACATCAAGGTGGGCCTCAACAACGGGCCACAAATACATCCAGATGGGCCTAATCACATGGGCCTTGCATGCATACCAAGGTGGGCCTCAACAATGGCCACAAATACACAAGATGGGCCTCACAACATGGGCCGTATACATATCAAATGGGCCACATCAATGGGCCGCACCAATGTAAGTGGTGATAAAGAATTCCACCATTAAAATTCCTAGGGCCCACCATAACATTTATTTCTCATACAATCTGTTCATAGGGTCACCAAGAACTTGGTGGCCCAAGGGTCTAATGGTGGACGTTCAATCGTCACTATACAGTGTGGTCCACATGATAACTAGATCTATCTTATTTTTGGCCCCAAGCCTTAATACAAGCTTGCCAAATGGTGGACTGTTTGGATGCAACACAAGTATCATGGTGGGGCCCACATGAAGGCCCACCATCCCTTATAATATAAATAATATAACATATAATTTATATATAATATATATATACAATATTATATATGATATAATATTATATATACATATATATACACATACATATATATATACATCACACACTCACACACACACACACGCATGCACCCACCCACACACGTGCACACACACGTGCACACCCCACACGCCCACCGTCCCCTGGACGGTGGGTTTTGAAACAAAAACATCACAGTGGGTACCACCGTCTAGGCGGACGGTGGTAATAAACACATGCATCATTGTGGGTCCCATGTGGGGCCCACTGTAATGTTTATTTTCCATCCAACCCGCCCATAAGGTCACGCAGACCCAGATGGAGGGTGAAAACAAATTTCAGCTTGATCCAAAACTTCTGTGGACCCAAGTGGGTTTCAATGGTATATGTTCAATTCACACTGTTTCCTCTGGTGTGGGCCACCTGAGCGTTGGATCGAGCTTATTTTTGGAGGGGATCCACCTTAGGGGGTGGTCCACCTCATGGACGGTGTGAATACAAAATATACATCATGGTGGGGTCCACAACTAGGGCCAATGGGGACCACCTTTTTTGTTACGTCATGGCAGCAGCAAGGTTCCTGCCACCTTTTTCTCAAATGTAAAAAAAATTTGTTATTCTAGGTGGGACTCACATTAACCAGATCTACCCCGTCCATTGTATGTGTCCCACAAAATTAAGCGTCCAAACTAAATTTAATGTGGGTCCAAGCTCCACGTGGACCCCAGCAATCATTTTCCAAAGTTTTAACGGCAAAGACCACTGTTTCCTATGGTAAGGCCCACTCGATTATCGGATCAGCCTCATCTTTTGACTCAACGCCTAAAATGAGCGGGAGAATAGAATGGACGGCGTGGACCATCTACATACATCAAGGTGGGGCCTACATGAGCACCCACTTCCAATGCCTTAGAAAAGGCTGATATTTGTATTTAGTTTTAAAACGTCCAGAGAGTCCCTGGACTCTCTTTTCTTCTTCTTTTTTTTTTTTGTTTGTTTGGGCGTGCAACGCCTTTGAGGTGGGCCCTTCCTAGGTGGGCCACCACATGGGGATGTGGTGTGGTCACCATACATATGTAAAGTGGGCCCCACCTTTAGATGGTTTGGATCCAATACATGCTCCATTGTGGGGTCCATTCAAGTGGGCCACACAATCATAACATCACAAGAAAAGAAAAATGAAAGAGAGAGAGAGAGAAAGTGGGACACACGTGTGATGGAGGGACCCCGATATTATGGGCCCTCCGTTACATGATCTACAACATACATTAAGTGGGTCCCATTTCATATGGGCCCACCGATCAAAATCAACGGTGGAGATCCGTTCTCCACCGAAATGGATGGTCTAAATGGCCATATTATGCAAAGAAAGTAAACATCATGATGGGGTCCATGGAGAATGGCCTCATCATGGATTGATCTTGAAATCAAAGTGGACCATTGGCCACATTATAGGGTCCCAAGTGAGATCCATACCATTGATCGGTAGGCCTCACTTGGCCCACCATAAAAACATGAATTCTAGGCTATGGAAGCACCCACCGTCGATCTTCTTCGGTCCGTTGGAACGCCAACCTCCTTGTGCTCCTCTTTGACGGTGGAGATAGGAAATCAAGGGCTAGGATAAGGGATGTTTGGAATGGAAAAGGTGAGCCTCACACATACATTTTTCTCTCCATGGGAAGAGCTTCCAACGTGGGGCTTTTCCTTGCTTGGAATGTGGAGAAATGAGAAGAGAGAGAGAGATAAGGAGAGATGCGAGTGATGGTGTGAGTGATGGGTGATGTGAGGTGAGTGATGGATGTGGGTAGGTGGTGTAAGAGAGAGGGTGGGAGAAAGTTGACTTGATGGTTACTTTACTTGTGGAGAAAGGTGATGTGTACTTGACATTGATTGATTGATGTGATTGATTGATTGATGTAATTGATTGATTGATGGGATGGGTCGTAGAGATTCTCTTGGGATTTGTAACGCGCGGTGTTTTCTTCGAACTGAACGCTGGCCCGCATCTTCCTGTCAGGGTATCGCCTCGGTGCGTGAGTCGCGGCGTCGGAACCGCGGCGACGGTGCGGTCGTAATGGTACAAGTCTCGGATTAAACCGACTCGAATCTAAAGGATGTGACTTACGATCGATCGCAACGTCGATTATCAGTTGTGGATTGCCGGACTTCGACGGAAAGGATCGCGGGATTCGTCGGAACAGTACAGACTAGGACACGGGTCTTACAGTTACTACTTAAGAAGGTCCACACGGACGATAATGGGTCAGACATGATGACCAAGGCTTTGCTTAAGGGCAAGTTTGAGGTTTGTAGAAACCTGGCTGGCTTGAAGAAGGTGAATCCCCCTTGGGACAAAAAGGGGGAGATTTGATTGAATTTTTTATCCCGTCGTCGACCAGTCGTGAGCCCTTCTCGACCGGTCGAAGGTTGTGGTCAACCAGTCGTGGAGTTGAGTCGTGGCACGATTCAAAGTCCAGCAACTGTGGACTATTTTTCTCCGGGGTGCTCGACTAGTCGAAGGAGGTGCTCGACTGGTCGTAGGTGGCTCTCGACCGGTTGTGGACTCGGTTCAACCAGTCGAGGTTACACAGATTCGTTCCACGATTTTGCGCGGATTTCGTATCGCAAGTCCTTCCGCAACTGGGATGCGGAAAGGAATTTCCTAAAACTTTAAATAAGAGTTCCTAGGGCTTTCTAGGAATGATAAGAGGGTTTCTTAAAGCTTTACAAGGGATTTGCTAAAGGGTTTAGGGCTATCAAAGGTGAGAGAGAGGAAAAGAGAGAGAGGAAGCTTATAGAAGGGAGGTTCTGCTCGTGGTGGTTATCTACTGCACAATCTATATCTCAGCGCTTCTATGTCCTCGTAATCGATGAGATCTCTCTGTTTTCTTTGTTTCTCTCATTGTTTATCCACTCCTGTGTGAGTGAAGAAGTTTTTAACGTTCTACTTCATAGTGGATTCTTGATCTGGACGAGGTCCCGTGGTTTTACCTCTTTGAGGGTTTTCCACGTAAAAATCTCG
Source organism: Magnolia officinalis (assembly GCA_021015155.1). Lineage (NCBI taxonomy): Eukaryota > Viridiplantae > Streptophyta > Magnoliopsida > Magnoliales > Magnoliaceae > Magnolia > Magnolia officinalis. Next base: position 7,134,263 of record JAJHSJ010000015.1, on the reverse strand, counting down.
TGTGGTGTGTGATTAATGCATTGATTGTTTTCATTGCTTTATTATCCATAATTCTGGTTTGTTCTGGAGGGCTAGATCTTAAGGTTTTGTGCAAGGCCCCAATACCAATCACCCAAGATATCTTCTGAAGAACACCTTTGGAACTCCTTTGCCGGCAAAGCCCTGTTACCCACATTTCTTCTGTTTAGCCGATCAATCAACAAAACTTTACCTTAAAAAAAATTCTTTTACTCCTTTTCTTCCACGGATCCCAAATAACCTAAAGCGTTACCATCCTCCAAGGCATTTACTTTCTTCCATTTAATGCCTGTTGCCAATTCAAAACCAAGTTCCGGATAGGCTAGTTAATCATCCACGAGATCCCGGAAAGATGAGGCTAATGGTTCCACACCTCTTTTGCCACCTTACAATGACTGAAAAGTGGTGCGCATATCTTTCTTCTTTTCTGCACATGAAGCATGTATGTGGTCGGGAGATGTTTTGCATTTATTAAATTATCCACCATCAGGGGTGCTTAACTTTATTTTATTATACCCGTTTTAGTGAATAAATAATTGCTAATAATATTTTTTCGATACCGTCATATAACCATGTGGATGTGTCTGCATATCGAGTGTTCTAAACTGTCTTGTTTGGAACCAACTCATGTTTTTCTTCTATGTTAGTTATGATCTGTTTATTTCTTAATACTATACTATTTTGTGAGAGACAACCTCTCTGGTTTTCAAACAATCAAGAGGCGCTTTTATATAGTTAGAACCTGAGTCCATTTTTTGTTTGAAGATATTGTTGAAGGGGAAGGAGCAGAAGTGCATGAAGGAGACTTGGTTGAATTTAATTATGTCTGCCTGCGTTCAAATGGATATTTTGTTCATAGGTAAGGTATTCCTATTTCTTTTTAGTCTTTCTTTAACTGGTAAGAAATTCTATGTAGGAAAGGACCAAGATTCCTAAAGACAAGACAATGCATGACTAAATGAAAGATTTAATCAAGATGAGAGAGCCTGGATTTTGTGAAATCCATAACAGGTTTTCGAGGTTCGGATTTTTCAATGGACACCCATCCAACAATAATTTTAGAATCAGCACTGTGGTTTCCCTCAAATCTGCCAATGAAAACAGTGCTTAAAAAAAATAATAAATAAATAAAAATAAATTGGTGTTTGCTGTCACTTTTGGGTTCTACATATTGTTGAAAACACGATCAGTAAATAGTTAAACATTTCAAATCTTTTATAATATTAATATCAAGAAAAGGTAGCTATTCCCACTTCCTGACCTTCATCAGGTTATTTATTTATTATTTTTAAAATCTATTTGATTGCTTATTAATATACTAATTCTTTAATTTCTTATATATATGGAAAGATGCCATCCTCTTAACTTCTCTTCTTCTTCTTCTTCTTCTTCTTCTTCTTCTTCTTCTTTCTCTTCTTCTTCTTCTTCCTTTTTTGTTGTTGTTGTTGTTGCAAATGCAGCACCGTGGATCAATTTAGTGGAGAGAGTAGGCCTGTGGTACTCCCTCTGGATGAGAAACAGGTTTGTTACCGTTAATTTCATTTACCAAATTCAGAATGAATGTGTTATTTTTCTGTCCTGTTATAATTTCTGAGAGTGAAGATGCCTATTTCTCATCCTATTTATAGATTTTGATGTTCTTTCATGATCATCTAAGGGGCTGTTTGGATGTCGGTAACATTTCTGAAATGTAACAAAGTTACAGGTGAGATTGTTGCAAGTTGGAACCGACTTCTTTATGTTTCTGACCCTCTTTGTATGTAATCTGGTGTACAGTATCAGTGAGTTGGTTAGCTGCCTGGCTGTGCAGCGATTGTATCTTTCTTCTTTTTCTTTTTAAAATAAAATTTTGATTATTAATAAAAAAAATAAATTAATGGTATAATACATATGAAAATCATGTTTGACTCTTTTCTTTTTCCAGGATATGGACATTGCTACTATGATCATGCTGAGCAAATATAATATTCAGCTTAAAGGGGAGTTTTTCGATACTCTGGCTGCATATGACACTTGATACGCAGTCATATATAAAGTCAAGTTAATCTGACTAAATTTTCTAACCCACTGTAGCAAAGTCAGTCTAAAAGTTATATTGGTCGAATAATCCTAACCTCTGATTCGTGAATGCTTGTTACTTGAACTAGGACCATTGGATATTTTTCATTTTAACAGTCCATTGTATGTCCAGAAATCTAATAGTCAGATAACCAGGTGCTAAAAATATTTTGTTTGTGATACATCTGAACTGATGTCCATAATTTTTATGGTTAGTTTTATTAATTGTATGCCACATACAATTTCTCAGTAATTTTTAACTGCTTGCTTATCATCTATTACACGGTGCCAAAGTATCAAAGTATTTCTCCTTAAAGAATGCATCTTTTCTATTTCAGATGAAAGATTTAAAACCTATAAACAAATGAGAAGTAGGATATCATTCAATGCTTTCCATTGAAAGCAGATGACTTCCCACTTTTCTCTGAGATGGTAATTATATATGTAGTTGGGGTGCGCTCCAGTGGTACTGGTACCACCATATGCTTGTGGTGGTAGCTGGCAGAGGTGGGTCCCACATGATGTATTCACACCATCCACCTGTCTATCATATGCATCACCTCAGAAAACCCCCTGGGACCCAAAATGAAGTCCGATCCAAAACTAAGGTGGACCACAGAAAAGCGATCAAGCTGGGAGGGAATGCCCGCCCTTTAATTTCACAGGGGCCCACCTGGTCCACAAAACAACCTGGATTTTGGCATAACCCTTCTCTGCATTGGATGAAGGGTCTGAACAACCTTGATTATATATAAAGAACGCAGTGGGCCCTCACATTAATCAATGATGGGTGTTCCCTCTCAATATGTTCCTTGTGCTGTAGCCCATCTGAGTTCTGTATCAACATAGGTTAATAGTTATGGATGTTTATATTAAGAGATGGAAGAAATGGTATGAAATTAATAGGTGTCAAAAAATTAGGTGGTGGAATTTAAAATGAAAGAAAATAATGTTATTTAGAAATAATTTGATGGAAAGAGAAAAGTGGAATGTTGGGGAAGAAGTAAATGTTATGGGGAAATGAGACGGCTGAGTGCATTATGAAAGTGGCAAAAAATGTTTTAGGAGTATCAAGAGGGAAATGGCAATCATATAAGGAAACTTGGTGGTGGAATGATGACATACAAAAATCTATTAATGAGAAACGTTTATGTTTCAAAGCCTAGCAAGGGACTAGAAACAATGAAAATCTTGAACAATATAGAAATGCCATAAGGTTTAGTAAGAAAGTAATAAGTGAGGCTAAACTTAAGGCTTATGATCATCTTTACAATATATTAGGGACAAGAGAAGGTGAGAAAGATGTCAAGAAAGGAGGAGAAGCTATTTTTAGAACTTGTTAAATGACAATCACTTGGAGATTATAGGTATAAAAGGAACTATAAACTCAAATGACGTTGGAGTTCATATATACTTTTGTAGAAGTAGGATATCTGAAGTTAAAAAAGCTTTGAGAAAGATGAAAACAGGAAAGGCCCTTGGACCCGATGGTATAACAAGAGAGGTTTGTAAGTGTACGGAGATACTAGGTTATTTTGGTTGACAAAGTTGTTCACAAGATTGTAAGATAGAAGAAAATGCGAGATGAATGTATGGAAATACCATGGTACCTATTTATAAGAATAAAGGAGACATATGGAGCATAGGGTTAAACTTTTGAGCCATATTATGAAACTTTTGGGAAAGAGTGATTGAGCAAAAGACTAAAGCATGAGATGAATGTATCAAAAAATCAGTTTGGTTTCATGCTAGGGAGGTCTACCACTGAAGCTATTTCCTACTTAGATAATTGATGGAGAAATATAGGGAGAGGAGGAAGGACGTTCACATGGTATTTGTTGACATAGGGGAAGCTTATGATGGGTCCCTAGAGAGTTAATTTGTTGGGAGTTAGGAAAGGAGCTTTAAGAGGATATATGGCATATGTTTGAGGGAGCAATAACAATTGTGAAGACCACCAGTTGAGAGACGAGCTGTAGGCTTGACCACGGGTTGGCATTGAGCCCCTACCTTTTCGTATTAGTCACGGACGAGTTAACGGGGCATTTGTTGAAAGAGATTCCATGGTGTATGTTGTTTGCAGATGATATGGTTCTGATTGACAAGTCGAGGGAGGGCACAAACACAGAGCTAGATTCATGGAAGGGTGCTTTAGAATCTAAATGTTTTAAAAGTAGTCGGACTAAAATGGAGTATATTGAGTGCAGTTTTAGTAGCAATAGGAGTGAGTATAGGGAATTAGTAAAGATTGCTGACCCAAAAGTTTCTCAAAATGACCACTCTCGATATCTTGGGTTAATAATTCATGAGTGGAGAGATTAAGAAGGATGTTGCCATAGAACTCAAGCAGGGGTGGAAGAAATGGAGATGTGTCTTTGTAGTTTTATATGATCGTCATGTACCACTCAAACTGAAAGGGAAAATTTGTAGGATGGCTATAAGACTGGCCATTCTTTTGTAAAAGAATGTTGGGCAGTTAAGGAACAAGATGTCCATAGGATGTGTAGCTGAAATGAGGATGTTGAGATGGATGAGTGACAATTAATACAAGGATAGAATTAGAAATGAACGCATTAGAGGGAATTTAGGAGTAGCACCAATAGATAATAAGATGAGGGAAAATAGACTTGATGGTTTGGTCATGTACAACGGAGACCAAGATCTATGCTGGTTAGGGAGGAGTGAGTTGGTACAAGTTGAAGGCTCTAAAAGAGCAAGGGGAAGGCCCAAAAGGATTTGGGTGGTGGTAGCAAGGAAAAACTTGATGACCTATGGTTTAACTAAAGTGATGAACCTTGATAGAGTGGATTGCCGAAAAGGATTCATGTAGCTGACCCCAATTAGTTGGGATAAGGCTTAGATGATGATGGCATTTTTTCAGTTGATCGTGACCCACCTGACCAGTGGACCAATCTGATTCTTGGCATAGAGAATTTAAGTAGCTGTACCCTTCTGATGGATGTCTTGGATATTGTACCATCTGTTCACCACACTGGCAGATGTGGTGGTGTGCATTAGTTGACCTCGTACATGTTTGTGGGCTTAGCAAAGTTTGATACGGATACAATTAGCTGACCTCGTACACGTTTGTGGGCTTAGCAAAGTTTGATACTGATACAATTTCTTTTCTTTCTGATATCAAGGCTACAATTTCTTTTCTTTCTGATATCAAGACTAAAATTTCTATTGAGTAAAGTGGATATTGTTGGCAAGTTGACAAAGCACCACTTTTTGCTTTTAAGTTCCTCTCTTCTATGATAAAAGTTTCAGACTTGAAATTTTGATTCTTCTGCAGGTGAGAGGAGAGCACTGATACCTCCCACCGTTGGATATGTCAGTGAGACCTTGCAACCGATCCCTGATGAGGTATGGGTTCTGCCATTTACAAAGCAACATAGACATACATAGATGTTCGGTTTCTGAAACGGTGATGCCAAAGAACAGAAACTGCCAAACTTGTTTGTGGAGTCCTATTGTAATATTAAAAGATGAGCCCTATTCTAAACTGTTTCATTCGACTTCGCTTGCTTGCCCAATCCATGATGGGACTGATATGGATGCTTGAAAAAAAAATGATCTGGACCATCCATCTGATGGGCCCTACAATGGATGGTGATGTTATAAATATTATACCAGGAGGTGGATAGACCTGTTTATCTATTTATGGCATTCAAACAGAACAGGAATCTGAAAAGATAAAATGGTCAACAATCTACCTTTGTCGGAATAAATAAGGCAGTTGGTATTGTACCACTAGAGCAACTTCCATGTCATTGCATATCACTGCAATGCCCAACAAGATGGACGGTCGGCGGATGCTAATTATTTTCTACTCATGTTTTAGATGCGAGAAAAACTGAGAGAACCTTTTTCTTTTAAGAAAATTGTGGAAGTTTTTGTATTGTAAAGCTGTCTAATTGACTTAGGCTGCCTTTGGATGCGATATCCAATCGAATTGGAATTTACTAATCTAATAGAGTTGAAATGACCAAATTGTGATTTCCTAAGCGTCCATACTAAACGTCTGGGCACCAAATTACAATTATGTTCTTTGCATGTTGGACTTGAAAGAAAGCTAATTGCATTTTGAGGGTGGTTTCCCAGTCATGAATTGTAGGAAAATGTCATAGTTTCGTCATTTCCTCTTGATTAAACTATATGTTGGTGACTATTTCACTTGTACATTCAGAATCTTAAGGAATTACTACATCTATTTTCCTGTTGACTCTTATGGGATGTTTTCAACCTTGCAATGGCCCTCCCACATTACAACACATGATTTGAACCTTCGGTCTATGGGCCACACTCTGGTATAAGTAATAAGAACTGAGATTTATTCATGCGATTTCGTATTGATCGCATTCCACATGTATGAACTCTCTTGGGCATTCAAGTTGTTTGATTTGATTTCTTACACTAACACGATCTTAGCTAAAGAGAATGAACAGAGTTTCATGTGTTCAAAACAATTAGTAATTGAAAAATTAATCAAATACCAAAACAAAATTGAAATATATTTAAACAATAGTTTCGAAACTCAAAATTTTATAAAGATTAAAGAGGTTTGAAGAGTGAGTTGACTTTCATTGAAATTGTCAAGGATCTTCAAGTTCATCCAAATTTTGTTGAGTTGAATAAACCGACTCAACCAAGTCTTGACCACATGGAACCTGTTGAGATGTGGAGCCACATCTGGGGGTTGCGCGACCGGTCGTGGCCCCTACTTGACCGGTCTTGACCAGTCGTGAGTAGTCGTGGACTGGCTCGACTCAAAGTCCAGCAAGCATCAGATTTTTTGGTTCCGAGTTGCTCGACCGGTCGTGGCCCATGCTCGACCGGTCGTGGGGTCCTCTCGACCGGTCTTGCAGTCTGCTCGACCGGTCGTGGTTACGCAGATTCGTTTCCGAATTTGATGTGAACTGCGGATTTTTAAGTCGGCTTTCACAAGGGTGCGAAAGGGAAGTTACCTAAACTATATATGGGTGTCCCTAGGTCTTTTCTAGGGTATTGAGAAATAATTCTAAGGTGTGGGCAAAGGGTTTTCTCTGTACTTCCAAGGGAGAGGTTAGTATATTTCCTTGTAATCATGGTTTTTCTTCATTGTGGACGTGTGCATCCGTAGTTTTTTACCCTAGTTTTTTCATATATATCTTGTCTTGTGGTTTGTTTGAATGCTTTGATTCTGTTTCTAGTTTATATTTCTTCTTTTTTATCATTTGTGAGTGAGACCAGAGATTGGATCTCGGTTCACTGCGTTGTTGGTGTGCGGCGCAACAACTGGCACAGTATCAGAGCTATTGGTTTAGTTCTATTGGGAGCGATGACGGAAGAAGGGAAAACTAGAATTGAAAAATTTGATAGTTTAAATTGTGCCTTCTGGAAGATGCAGATAGAGGATTATCTGTATCAGAATGACCTCTATATTCCTCTAGGAGAAAAAGAGAAGAAACTAGAAAAGATGACAGATGATGAATGATTTTTACTGGATAGGAAGGCTTTAGGAACGATCTGACTCTCTTTATCTAAGAGCGTCGCCTTCAACATATCCAAGGCGAAAACTACAAAAGAATTAATGGAAGCCCTAACCACCATGTATGAAAAACCCTCAGCGTCCAACAAGGTTCATCTTATGAAACAACTATTCAACATGAAGATGTCAGATGGTGGGAGCGTGCCTGAACATCTAAACAAGCTCAATACAGTCACGAGCTAGTTGGAATCCGTTGGCATTATTTTTAGGATGAGGTTAGGGAGTTATTGATCTTGTCCAATTTGCCAGACAGTTGAGATAGTTTGGTGATTGCTGTGAGCAATTTTTTAGGGTCGACAAAGCTGAAATTTGATGATGTGGTCGGTCTAATTCTCAGTGAAGAATCTAAAAGGAAGACATCAGGAGTTTCAGGGGATTCAGGGAATGCTCTAAACATTGAAGGAAGAAGAAGATCGCTAAACAAAGGAGGCAATAAACACGGACGTTCTAAGTCGAGGAAAAAGTACAAGGGACCGAAAGACAAAGACGAGTGTTGGCATTGCAGGAAGAAGGGGCACATGAAACATGATTGCAGAGCACTCAAGAAACAAGAAGGAAGCTCTCAAGGCGGGAAGGATTCAGTGAATATATCTGAAGAGAGTGGCACAAAGGCATTGATCTTATCTCTTAATGCGAGGAATGAATCTTGAGTTATAGACTCGGGTGCTTCATTTCATGCGACTTCGTGCAAGGAAGTTCTGCGTGATTATGTGTCAGGTAACTTCGGGAGAGTCTACCTGGGTGATGATGAGACATGCAGTATCGTTGGAAAGGGAGACGTTCATATAAGTCAAAAAAATAGAACGGTTTTGAAATTGAAGGATGTCAGACATGTACCGAGTTTGAGACGGAACTTGATCTCAGTGGGGCAGTTGGCCGATACCGGTTATGTGATGACATTCACCAGTGATTCCTGGAAGATCACAAAAGGTGCCTTGGTAATATCTCGAGGCAAAAAGGAAGGTACTTTGTACGTGACTTCAGGATCGTATAGTTCACTCACAGTGACATCAACTGGAGTGAATGAGCAGTTATGGCATCAGAGGTTGGGATATATGAGTGAGAAGGGGATGAAAGTGTTATTATCAAAAGAGAAGCTACCAGAGCTGAAGTCTATTGACTTGGAATTCTGCGATGACTGCGTATATGGCAAGTAGAATAGGATAAGTTTCAAGAAGATAGGACGCACTCCAAAGACGCATCTGTTGGAGCTTGTACACACTAATGTGTGGGGACCGGCACAGGTATCATCTCTTGGTGGCTCACGTTATTTTGCTTCTTTTATTGACGATACTAGTATAAAGCTGTGGGTTTATTTCTTAAAGCACAAATCTGATGCATTTGATGTATTTAAGAAGTGGAAAGTTATAATAGAAAACAAGACAGGTAAGACAGTTAAATGTCTCAGATTTGATAATGGGGGAGAATATTGTTGTAACGACCCGTAAATTTCTATACAAGGGCTCCAGTATTACCTCGACCAGAAATCACTTAGAATTAAAACTTTTAGAAATTTAACAAAGTTAACTAAGTGCTAAACTAGATTAGCCATGAAATCCGTTGGAATCGCTTTAAATACGATCTGCAAGACCTAAAACTTGTAGAATCATTGACGCTAGGTTACCCTAAAGTCTAGGATCAAACTCATTACCCGACTGCTCTCGGGAACGAATTGAAACTCCGTATCAGGTCTGGACCGCACATCGGGCGTCCGAATAATACGACGTTAAGGAATCAGGACCGCCTCACTGGGCTTGACAACCATCTCGGAAATCAAGTCCAGACGGTGTCCCACAGCCGTTCGCTCGAGTCCGGAGCGAGGGAGTGTGAAAGCTCCTGTTTTCTTTACAAAATAAATATCTTGAATAGTGATCTGGCACGTATCGTTTGCGTACATTTTATAAGCAACCAGACTGTCAGAATCTGACCCAAATACACCCTCGGGTCAGGGAAAATTTCAGGAACATTTACATGTACTTGGAATTTCGGATCGAGGCCCACTGACCGTTGAACTGAAAATGGTCCGCCACGCGTGATCTGGGATTCCGACCGAGACGAAAACATAACCCCAAGTAGATGCAGGGTTAGTAAGCTTAAGTCCGACGTTTGGCTCAAGGAGGGCCGCTAGAAACCCTTTTTTGAGATGAATTAACGCCGATTTGCTTATAATATAAGTATACCTTGAACATAAGTCTATTCCGGAGAGTTTTTAGGCTATATAAGGACCTTAGGGCAGCCTCTCTCACAGCCATACGAATTTGGGATAAAACCCTAAGGAGAAGAGAGGAAAGGTGAGAGAAAGCTTAAGAGTTGTGGGAGAAACTCCCTCCTACTGTTTCCTATCACCACACGGACTACACCACCCCTTCCTTGCCGCTTTCCCGGCGATACCGACTCCGTTTTAATGTAAGAAACCCTAACCCTAGATCTGTTTAAGAGTATGAAGGTTATAGGTTATGAAATAGCTAATCGGTTTCGCTCTTTAGGCTACAAAATCGTCGGATACGGAAGCCTAACGAACCTAGCTGATTCGTTGCAATCCTAAGGTGTAAGGTGAGGACTTTAGGTGTATAGGTTACGGTTTTCAACGCTTTCAATGTCAGATAATGATAGATTCATGATCTGCATGCAATTGCACATGTACAAAGTGCTTTCCGTTTTCTGTTTTGATTAAAGTTGTAGAATATGGAATTTCACATACTCTAGGTATACGTAGAAATACCGTATACGTATATTTTTTGGAAATGTGTTTGACATGTTTATTTGATGTATGGTTATACGATATATGGATAAAATACTTGTTTGGCGAAAGGAATCACCGTAATACATGTTTGCTTATATACACTATGTATGTTGAAATTGTGTATTCTAGAAAATACCGTATATGTATAAATTTTGGAGATGCAATTGTCATGATTATTTGCTGTATGATTATGATATACACGGATAAAATACTCGCTTGGCGAAAGGATAGCCCTAATACATATTTTACCAACATACGTCATGTATGTTGAAATAGTGTACTCTAAGTGTTTGTGTAAATGCTTGTGAGAGTAAATGCTTAAATGTTAGTGCCTTAGGTAGGTGTTGAGATGGAATTCTCAACTACCTTAGAGACATGTATGATTCCCTCCATCTGGTTGTTTACTCTAACCACTCACTTATGATGTATATGTATTTGTATCCCTATTTGTATAATGTTTTACAACATGCTTTATAACATGCTTTATATCATGCTTTATAACATGCCTTATGACATGCCTACTAGCATGCTTGTATTACTTTGTTTATCATGCTTTACTCCACATGCTATGGATGAGAATTGATTGAGTTTGAGACTATGTCCATAGTCCAGACATTCAGTACCAGACTTGAGATTGTGGCTGAGATTTATGTCGCCACGAGGGATGTGTTTGACGAACCCGAGTCGTAATTCGGTTGGCGATAGTGGTTGGCCACACGGAGTGCTTATGCGCTTCATATCGCTCAACTTGTTGTGCGCTCGAGCTTGTCAGGCTCGTCAAGTAACTCGATATGTCAAATGTGTGTTCACCATGTTTGGTCACTACTGCTTGAACCTAGGGTACCAAACTTACCAGTGAAAATCCCGTTAACCATGGTACCTCGATCCGCTAAGACTCATGAGCCGGACATGGTGGTATGGGACACCGTGGCTGAGCTGTCGGCCTATGCTGGGGCCACGTGCCTCCCCGTAGTGACCATTGAGCAACTCGAACTCGTGAGCCGAATACGGTGGTATGGGACACTGTATTCGAGCTGTCGATACTTACGGCGAGAGCCGAGTACGGTGAGACCTGTACTCGTGTTAACGGGCGACGAGTCCTCTGTAGTGTCTTCGAGTATACTCCAAGGTCTGTGATTGGCGACGAGCCCTTCACAGCAACTAGAGTATGAGTTGAGCCGAGTACGGTGAGACCTGTATTCGAGCTGACGGCCAGCGATTGAGCCGAGTATGGTGAGACCTGTGCTCGAGCTGACGGTCAGCAATTGGGCCGCATACGGCGAGATCTGTATCCGTGCTGACGGGTGACGAGCCCTTTGCGATGCCTTCGCGATGCCTCTCGAACCATAATGCCGTATGAGATTAACTAGGATTGACGACCCTATAATGGATCATGTTTGGGAATGATACTAGGATTAACTAGGATTAACTAGGATTGACTAGGATTAACTAGGAGACGTATGAGATTAACTAGGATTAACTAGGATTAACTAGGATTAACTAGGATTAACTAGGATTAACGCCGTATGAGATTAACTAGGATTAACTAGGATTGACGCCCATCATGGATTTCGGGGTGTTGTACAACCACCCCGAAATCCGTCGGTTTCGGACGTAGAAGCAGGGCCTGCGGAAACAACCTACGCTGTGACATTGGTGGGGCCCATGCACAGTGTCAGCTGACAAATCCACTCCGTTCATTGTGCTCTACTCGAAAAACCGGTCGAGAGTAGTCCGTTTTATGTTGATTTTGGTGTGGCCCATAGAATTATTCTTTCCGCCGTCCATCCCAAGTTGTACAACAGTTCACGTGGGTATACGTGCATGAGGCCGAACGGACACCTAGGCGTGGATGTTTACCTCTCTCTAGACTCAATAGACGGTTCAGATCGTCCGTCGGGACCATGATGGTGGCCCACTGAACCAACTCGGCGAGACAGCGTGTGAACGCTGTCTCCTTTTTGAAGGAGGATCGGGTCAACCCGATCTTGACTGGATGCGCGGTCCGGTGCGCAGCTGGTGGAACCTCATTGTGCATATGCACGTCCCCGTGTGGGGTCCAATGTGATTTTTATGAGAAATCCGCTCCGTCCATCCGTTTTGAAATCTGATTTAAGGGGATGAGACCAAATTTGAAGTAAATCCAGATATCAGGTGGGCCCAATATTGATGATTTATGGGCTGATTTGACCGTTGGGCCACTTCCAGAGAGATCCAATGGCCAAATTTTGTTGTGTACGGTTAACTTAAGGTCCTCAGGCCATATATGAATTTTCGAGCCGATCAGATGGTGGGAACTCTGTAATCTTGCGTTCTGGAAGGCTTCCAAGCCTCTCTAATGTGCACGGCTTGATTTCCTCGGATCTCTTGCGTGTAAATCCATCGATCTTGATCCTATGGAGTCCGTCCCTTGCTCTGGTGACTTTGGACGCTTTTAAGACTCTTTTTCAATTAAAGTTCCTTATTACATCCTGCAACAAAATCACGATTGAAATACTCCATTAAGCATTATCGTGTACGCGAAATCTGGCAATAATCGGGGTCTGATATGTAATATTTAACCCTCAATACAAAACAAATCTTATGCATGAGGATAAAGTGTGACAAGGGAAAATAAGAAATTAGTTTTGTCACAGGCAGAGTACATATCGAAGGTACTTGATCGATTCAATATGGGAGGTGCTAAGCCGGTTACCACTCCATTAGTCAACCACTTCAAGCTATCTAAGGAGCAAGGTGCAAAGACGCAGGAGGAACGGGACTACATGGCTAAAGTCTCATACGCGTCAGCTATTAGGAGTCTCATATATGCTATGATGAGCACGAGGCCAGACATTGCTCAGGTAGTGGGAGTTGTTAGTAGGTTCATGAACAACCTCGAGAATGAACATTGGGAAGCTGTGAAGTGGATTCTTAGATACCTGGTAGGTACTAAGGATGTAGGGTTGTGCTATGGTAGATCGAAAATCATGCTACATGGCTACGTAGATTCAGATTTGGCAGGAGATATCGACAGTAGAAGAAGCACTACAGGTTATGCCTTTACTCTGGGTGTTGCAGTCAGTTGGGTCTCTCAGTTACAAAAGATAGTATTTATCAGTACAACAAAAGCAGAATATGTTGCGGCTATAGAAGTGTGCAAGGAGATGGTGTGGATGCAAGGTTTCATTGAAGAGTTGGGTAAGAAGCAAGCGGATTGCAAGCTGTATAGTGACAGTCAGAGTGCAATACACTTGGCTAAGAATTCAGCCTTTCATTCAAGGACCAAGCATATTGCCATCAGATATCATTTCATACATTCGTCACTGGAAGATATCACTTCATTCAAGGACCAAGCATATTACCATCAGATATCACTTCATACGTTTGTTACTGGAAGATGGATCGATTGCTCTGGAGAAGATTCATACAAGTGAGAATCCTGCAGATATGCTGATCAAGGTGGTCACACGAGTGAAGTTGAAGCTCTGTTCAACTTTGATTGATCTTCAGGCTTGAAGACGGGGAGGTGGTGCACTCTGGATGTAGAAGACGAAGGTTTATGGCGATGTGTCTCAAAGTGAGAGATTGTTGAGATGTGGAGCCACATCTGAGGGCCGCATGACTGGTCGTGGCCCCTGCTCGACCGGTCGTGGCCCACTCGGCCAGTCGTGAGCAGTCGTGGACTGGCTCGACTCAAAGTCCAGCGTGCATCAGATTACCAGCGACTCATACCTGGCTCTGATACCAGTTGTTGCGCAGCACGCCAACAACGCAGTGAGCCGAGATTCAATCTTAAGTCTCACCCACAAATGATAAAAAGGAAGAAATATAAACTAGAAAAGAATCAAAGAATGCAAACAAACCACAAGACAAGATATACGTCGAAAAGCCCCAACAAGGGTGAAAAAAAACAATGGATGCAAACTTCCACTATGAAGAAAAACGAAGATTACAAGGCAATATACTAACCTCTCCCTTGGAAGTATAGAGAAAACCCTTTGCCCACACCTTAGAATTATTTCCCAATAACCCTAGAAAAGCCCTAGGGACACCTACATATAGTTTAAGCAACTTTCCTTTCGTACCATTGCGAAAACCGACTCAAAAATCCGCAGTCCGCATCAAATTCGGAAACGAATCTGCGTAACCACGACCGGTCGAACAAACTACATGACCGGTCAAGAGGACCCCACGACCAGTCGAGCATGGGCCATTACCGGTTGAGCACCTTGGAACCAAAAATCTGATGCTCGCTGGACTTTGAGTCGAGCCAGTCCACGATTGGTCGAGCAGGGTCCACGACCGGTTGAACAGGGGCCACGACCGGTCGTGCGGCCCCCGGATGTGGCTCCACATCTCAACAGAACCGAGTTTTTGTTTTTCCTTTTTATTTTTTCCTCTTTAGTTTTCATTATAATCTTGATGAAATGATAAAGTTGAGTTGACTTGGCGAAGTTTAGAAATTCATGCTTTAGTTTTCAACTGACACTCAACGTTTTAGTAGATCAAGCTTAGAAATTCATGCTTTAGTTAAATTTCTTGTTCTGGTTAATATGAGAACAGTGAACAAAAGAAACACCAGTAGTCTGCAGAATGATAGGAGTGAAAGGGGAAAAACTTAGCCTCTTGACTGGAACAGGGCCCAGATCAAGGAATGTGAAAATGGTTACCTGTTACGTAATGGTAATGGTGGGCACCGTTACGCATTCGGGCCGTAGCAGCTGTTACAGAAAAACGTCCTTTAATGGCTGATATCTTTTTTCTGGCCCAGATGGCTATTATTTTTTCCCTTAAATCAAGCACGATCTACTTTTGGGCCATGACCAATCACTATTCCACATTTATATTGTAAGATTAAAAAACTAAAGGATTAAATGATCTATCAGTGACATGTTCAGTTACATTGCAGTTTGGTCCTCGCCGGAGCCTTCTGGCTCACGTGAACGAGCCATTAGTCTTTGAAGTTCAGCTCTTGAAGGTGCTGTGATTATCTGTATGTTCTTCCAATCTTTATATTGTAAGATATCATAAGTTTGGATCAATTACATCCTTTCTCCTTGTGTTTTAGATGCCAGAGAAGAAAAAAAACCTTTTGTTCTTAGGAAATGTGGAGATTTGTTGCGATGCTCAGTCTACTAAGTTGTTAATGGGCCATTTCTTTTCATCAAGTAAATATACCCAACACCATTTACCCCCACCTGCTTTAATAAATACAACCTTTCATTTAATATCCAAGAATGGTTATGTAATGGGGACCATTACACATTATAGGGCCATAGTGGCTTTTACTGAACAAATGGCCCGTTACGGTTAGCATGGAAAATGGCTGATACAATTCTTTCTTATTTATTTATTTATTTTAATTAGTCGTAATGGCCATTATGGCTCCTATTATCCTTGAATCTGGATGGGCTTGCGACTACACCTGCAAAAAGCAAAGGACAATGGGTGATGATGTTAGTCGGGGACCCTCTGATGTTTAAATTAGGTGGGTAGATTTATCATACAAAGAGAACTTGAGTTGGGAATTTTTGTGCGTCCGTTCCTTGCAAGACAGCGGGTGTATTTACAGGGTGCTTTAGGCAGCTTGCATATCTTAATAAGATCTATCAGATATACTAAAGGGTTTGAATTTGAATGTAGATCTGCTCCCAAGATTATCACCGAGCCTGCCTCGATTGGCGTGATCTTTGGCTAGGATCTCATTGGGTCTATCATTGATCGGTACAATGCGGGATTTTTCCCGAATATTCCTCGTCTGGGGTTAAGATAGGCTCGGGAGCTCAGTCCTATCACCCAGTTTTGTCTTCAAGCAATTCAGCTCGGTAGGTGAGTCTTTCCTCAGAGCTCATGACTCATTAGGTTTCTCCTCAGAGCTTAGCTTTGCTCATTTATATGCTTGGTACGTTGGTGGTTTGCGGAGCCCATTCAGGCAATTTGTCGCCAGCATCACCCTGGTCCTCCCCATGATGTATATGTGTCCTAGTGTCCTATGTAGCAGGCTTCTAGCAGTTTAGACATTAGTTCCCATTTTTTTTTAAGGGAATACTGTTAGAAACCTCTACAATTGGGGCCACCCACATGATATTAGCTTGATTATTCGTCAGGTGGGCCCCATTGTGGATTTTGTCATTGATAGGACAGTGGAATGTTGATTTACCTTTTGTTAACTGCCCATTCAGAGCAAGGAATATTAATGAAGTATTATGGTCATTCTAATGTCATGTAAGGTTCCATTAGTAGTTTCTGATAGTAGTATCTTTTTCTTAAAAGATAACGGGCCATCATCATTAATGATTGAAGGTTGCAAGATCCAGGACATTCATCAGGTGGGTCTTCGTATATTAACAAGCCCTGCCCAAATGTTCAAGCTGGTCTGCTCATCAGGTGGGCCACATATGTGTGTCATCTATGGACTTTGGTCTTTTTTTTTTTTTTTTCTTTTTTAAATTACTTCAAACCAACTATCGATAATACACGTGTTGTATATGGAACTTTGTCATCTTTTTTCCATTTTCTTCGTATCATCGATCATACACATGTGGGTGCCATCTTTTTTTTTTGTTACACACGTGCACACACCCCACACACTGACGCTAGTGGAATTTTATCACCTATGTATACTCGAAACCCTTAACCGGGTGTTGAAACTCTTGTTAATGATGGAGTGAGAGTCGGGATTCTCCGTTATCTGGTCAACAGGGATTTCCTGTTTCCCTGATGGTTTGGCGTCCGAAGCTTATTTATTTATTTATTTATTTATTTTTTTAGTGAGTGGTGACGTGGACCAATGAGGATTAGGGTATCAGAAAATATCTGTTGTTGATCCGGACTTAATGATGGAAGGATCCTGAATTTCCGGGACAAGGCATGCTCAAATGGGTCCCAGCTGATGAATGTCACTTATTTCTTGCACGTTTCAGGTTGGCAGTTGTATTTTAAATTGCCCTTCCAAGCTCTCCTGGCATGTTTCACCTTACTGTGAGATATCTGTGCGTGTGTACAGTATACGTGTTAGAGATCGTGCTAATTCATTTGGTAGGGAATGTCATCGTCATGATGTGGACGTGCAAAAATAAATAAATAAAAGACAAGATCGTGATGGTCATCTGCCAATCAAGTCTCGAAATTGTATGACGGAAAATAAGTAGTGGTTCATGTGCACGTATCACATTGTGACTCCATCATGATTATGGTTGATTGTTTTTTTTTAAATGGCCCACTTTGTGCCGAGGTGGAAGGCTAGGATGTGTTGATTGCCTGCCAGTTTAGTGCGTGGTATTAGGTGGTATGGAATTGCATTTCGTCATTGTAAATTTCATCTTGCGTTTGGAAATGGGGGAAGGATTGGATTAATCCGGATATTGCATCATTCAGACCCCATAGTCCATACTGCAGGATTTCTGAAATCCATTACTTCTGTGAGCCTCACGTTGATGCATGTGTTTTATCTACGCTCCAAAAGAATCGCCGAGTTTTTCACTCACCTCGTCTCCTCCTCCTCCTCCCAAAGGCATGGGCACCTGTCACTCGTGCGAGTCGACCTCCGTCGCGACTGCCAAGCTCATCCTCCAAGACGGCAAGCTGCAGGAGTTCTCCTACCCGGTGAAGGCCTCGCACGTGCTGCAGACAGATCCCACGTGCTTCATCTGCAACTCCGACGAGATGGAGTTCGAAGACCTCCTGCCGGCGATCAATGCCGACGAGGAATTGCAGCCAGGCCAGCTCTACTTCGCGCTGCCGCTGAGTCGGCTGCGCTACCCGCTGCAGGCGGAGGAGATGGCTGCATTGGCGGTGAAGGCGAGCGCCGCGCTGAGGAAGAGCTGCAGGGACAGATGCGAGTACCAGAGGAGGCGGGCGGTGGCGCCGGTAGTTTTCCAGCGGGAGGAGGGTAGTGGGGCCCGCCGTGGGGTGGCGGAGGAGAAGAAGAGGGTGGGTAGGGGCAGTGGTCGTAATTTCGCGTCGAAGTTGAATGCGATTCCCGAATAGAGGAGGGGTCAGGAATATACAGAAATGGCAGTGGGGCCCTTATTTTGTAAATATTGGAATTTTGGGGTCTTATTATGTAATTCTAGGCTCATGATTTTAGTTTTTAGGGTAGATAAAAGCGATACAGTGCATCGCTTGGGCTGTAAAATAAAAAAATAAAAAATAAAAACATTGTGTTTTATCCACGTTGTCTATTTATATGTGACCTTTATATATAACATCGAAGTTATATATGTGTATAGGTGACTGATATCAGTTGTGAAATGTTATCCATTGATTACAATTCTATCGAACTTAAGCTTCGCTTAATATAGTGTATTCTCCTGTAAGAAAATTTTAATGGACAATGACCACTATTTTAATCCAGTGTGGTTTACCTAAGATTTGGTTCTGCTTCACATTTAGGACCATGCCTTAAAATGAGCTGGAAAAATGAATGTACAGCATTGGATATACAAGAAGGAAACACCCACTACCGTTTTAGCTGGATAAGTCCAAATCTGCTCTGGCCGTCATTGATTGACAAGATATTTTGAATATGCGAAATTTGTCCCATTGGTTATAAGATATGAAGAAGGGAAGAAAGAAGAAAACCTAAGCTTGAAAGGCATAAAAAAAAAAAAGAGAAAAAAAAAAAAAGAAAAAAAAAAAAAGGAGAAATGGTGGAGAGACTGAGGAATGAAATCCTACCATTGAAAACTTATTAGGGGCTATAAAAGTTTTGAAGGAAGCTGATATTTGTATTCTCCCTTCATCTACGTTTGTGTGACCTTATGAACACATTGGATCTCAAATAAAAGTCATGGTGGGCCCTACATATAGGTTTCGATAGTGGGAATGATTATTCCCACCGCTTCCTATGGTGTGGTCACTTGCTTTTGATTTACATCATTTTTTAGTTCATGCCCTAAAATAATTCAGCAAATTAAATGAACGGCGGATAAAACACATACATCATGGTAGGGCCCAAGGAGTTCCACTCGTTTTCGGAGTTCCAACGTGCTTGATGTGGTAAGTAATTAATGCAGAAAAAAGTCATTTTAGCAGGCGACACGGATTATATACTTACAAGTTGAGTGGCGGAAACTTGCTACTGAAGTGATGTCACTAAGTTTCGTGGCCCCTACCATGATGTATGTATTGTATCCACACCATCTATCAATTTGGAGAGACTGTTTTAGGTAACGAGCCAAAGAATGAGTAAGATCTAAAGCTCGGGTGAACCTCACAACAGAAAACACGAGGAGAGTGACGCCTACAGTAAAAACCTTCCTATGTCCAACATGTTGTTTGGTTGAGTTTCAACCTGTTAATAAGTTAACACAGACATGAACGGAGGGAAAACGCAAATATCAACTTGATACAAAACTTCCGTGGCCCATAGAAAATTTGAATGGTAGCCGTTCAATCTCCATATTCTCTGTGGTGGGGTCCACTCGAGCTTTGGATATTACTCAATCTTTAGCTAATACCCTAAAATGTCTCTCCAAATGATGGAACGCTCAAATGCTACAACGGTTTATATAACGTTCCCTACTACTCGCAACTCTTGAAAATCCAGTTCAAATCATTCATACAGCCCAGTAATTAGGTCAGTCATACATTTCATGGGTTTTCATACAAAAATCACATTGACATTATTGTCTATCTAACAATTCCAACAATTCCAACAATTCCATCCATGATTTGAAAAATGGACGGACATAAAAAAAAAAAAAAAAAAAAAAAAAAAAAAAAAAAAAAAAAGAAGAAGAAGAAGAAGGACAAAAAAAAAATGAATAATATCTGAGTAACTCATGATGAAGGACGCGGATTTCGGTAAGCCCTTAGCAGAAGTTCTTGCGCAAGGATGTTGGGTGGGGCCCACCGAGATGTTTGTATGAAATCAACCCCGCCTATACGTTTTGAGAGATCATTTTAAGACGTGAAACATAAAAAAAGGTGTATCCAATACTCAAGAATGCCACTCGAGAGGAAATAGTGAGAATTAAGTGAGCACCGTTGAAGCATTCTCATGGCTATAAAAGTTTTGTATCGGGCTATATTTCTGTGTTTTCACTTCATCCATTTGGAATGACCTTATAAAGGGTTTGGATAGCATATAAACATCAATGTGGAGCCTAGGAAGGTTCCAACGGTGGGAATTTCTTTCTGTAATTTTCCCTCTTGTGTGGCCCACTCGAGTTTTGTATCCACCTCACTTTTGGTATCACATTTTAAAATTAGCTCCCAAAACAGATGAACGGAATGAATTTATCACATACATTGCAGTGGGCCTCACCCAGCATCCTTGCGCATAGGCATTGGCAGGAAATCCGCGTCCCTAAGAAAACGATTGCATGCAGTGCTTTTTGGAGCACTGGATCATCTTACCGGGAGCGGATTGGATACCGAACGTTTCAGTGGCCTACTGAACTGACGCGGTGAAATTCAATTGGCTAAATGCCATGAGCGTGTTCCCTCCTAATTAATGCTGTTTTCTCTTGAGTTGGTTAGACGTCTCTCTCCGTTTGCCAGTGCACGCACTCGACCAAATAATGGATAAACGTTATTTTCAACTCATTTCTTTTCTTCGCGCCCCCTAATGAAGTGACATCACCACTTTCCATGGGCGACACCATGATGTATGTATTGTATCCACACCGTCCATCCATTCCGTGATATCATTTAAGGGCATAATGCAAAGAGTGAGAAAGATCCAAATTTCAAGTGCACCCCACCGTAGAAAACAATAGAAATTGAATGTCTACCATTAAAACCTCTTTAGCCACGGAAGCTTTTGATCAAGCTAATATTTATGCTTTACCTTATTCCAAGTCTTTTTTAACTTATAAAAAGGTTGGATCTCAAATAAACATCATGGTAGGCCCCAGGAAGGTTTCAACTGTAGCCGTCACCTCCTACTGTTTTCAGTGGTGGGTCCACTTGAACTTTGGATCTGCCTAATTCTTTTGCTCATTCACTAAAATGATCTCTTCAAATGGATGGATGGTGTGGATACAAGACATACATCATGGTGGGCCCAAAGAACGTGGTGACGTTACTCGGGAAGGATTCTGCCGTCGGCTGGCAAGCACCATGGCAGGAAAGGGTGTGGGCTAGATGGGTCTGGCATCCATATATTCCCCCCAAAATTTCGCTTTTCCTTTAGAAATTAATTAATCAGGCCTTGCCAGTTGATGCTGATATCCAGAAGAGAGGGTCCCTTACGTCTCCAAGTACATGTGCTGCCCAGACACCCATGTTTCCAGGCCTTCTTCTGAATGTTTATCGCATCTTTTCTTGTTCGGCGAGCTGGCCAAGCAGATCTGGAGTTGGCTATCAAACATCTTCGGAATATCCCTCGCAACCCAGCTCTCCATTGCGGATCGGCTCAACTGGTGGTGGCTGAGGCCGCTCCCATTCACTCCAAACCTGACGGCCCTTCGACTAGCTCCCGTTTTCGCTCTCTAGGAAATGTGGAAAGCTAGGAATGGGGCAAGGTTCTACGACCGACCCATCTCTTCTCCAAATGTAATTTGGCACATCAAGCAGTACCTGGAGATCCACGTGGGCTCGACTGGCCCATGGCAGCCGACGTTTCGCTCTCCAGACCTCCATGCCAGCCGTTCTCCTAGCCACAATCCCCCGACAGTTGAAATTGTCAAATGGGTCAGGCCTCCCCAGGGATTTGTCAAGTTAAACGTTGACGGATCAGCCCTGTCAAATCCAGGGCCTGCAGGTGGCAGGAGTATCTGCAAAGATAGCCTTGGTAACTTGGTTTTTGCTTTTTGTTGTGGATATGGCGATGCTTCTAACAATTTGGCCGAACTTCGGGTTGTGTTTGACAGTCTAAGGTTCTGCATCTCCTTCGGGCTAACCAATGTTATGCTGGGATCAGATTCGCAATGGGCTTTGGATTACATCTCCGGGAAGTCTTCCTTTGCCTGGAAATGAACATACTGGATGGCGAGGATCAGGGACCTCCGTAGTAGGATCCCCTTCCAAACCTCGCTCATCCCCAGATAGTCCAACGGATGGACTGGCCAAAACAGGGAGCAAGGACCAGTCCAACCTCCTCTTTCAGGATCTCCACTCCCTCCCAGGGAGGTGAGTGGCCATCTCCTTTTAGATAGAGTGGGTATTGGTTGTGTCAGGGTCACAAAGCCGTAATTGTATAGATATGATAGGCGCGGTGCTATCCTCTCCGGCCCCGCCAGAATAGCCCAGGCTGTAATCCTGTTTCCTGTTATAAAATCTGCTTGTTTTTTTTTTTTTTTTTTTTTGAAAAGATCCGCAATTCTCTAAAAACCTAGTGAAGTCAGAATCTTTAATTAGTCTATCACCATTTTGCAAATGATCGGTGTCTCATGCTCCTCACGTGAGCCATTATCGCCAGCTATCCAGACCATTCCCCATCAACTATGGTTGAAGCAAATGTTTTCATCAATAAATCATTACCATTCGATAGTGGATTTCAAATGGATGGTTCAAAGTAAACGGTGATTGGCCTAAATTAAAATAAATACATAAAAATTCAGATTGTTGTTTTAGAATCTCAGTGTATTTTTTTTCTAATTATATTTCATGCCCCATCTATACATATGTCATCAATTTGGATGGTCTTGATTACCCCAATGTGTTTCGGGGTTAGTGCATGCAATACGAAATATGATGCTCCAGCAGACCAACTGTCATCGCTCTATGGTGGTGGAACGTACTGAATACGGCATCCACAGTGTACGTCAATCTAAACAAGTCAAGAAAATGATTGTTGAATGAAAAAATGTTGACTTATGCGTTGACAAAAGATGTTTTTATTTTCCACCAATGTCTCATTTTGGGGGAAATCTGAGCCGTGAAAAAGCTGGGCTACACCATCAAGTTGGCCTCAACAAACCAAGCATAAAGTGGCCGCACATGTATATAGAGTCATGTGGATCCTTACTCTTGCTCCGGTGGTAGAAGGGTTTGAGTATCATGGTGAAATCCCATTATGGCATGTGTGGGGGTGTGTGCGCGTGTAGTAAAAAATTTTTTTTTTTTTTTAAAATAGGACTTGAATTTCATCAATTTTAGACAAAGTATATTTCAAGGGCCTTATCACAACCATTTTGTCAAACATTAGGTACATATGTTATTTACAGATATTAAAGTTGATTTAGTAATTAAATTGAAACTCATGTGAATATAACATGCATAGCTACTTTTGGATTAAAGGGTATTTGAATCCAAGGTACAAACACAACGGTAGGATTCCGAATCCAGGGATTCCGAATCCACGGGTTCCAAATCCACGCTCCCAAACGGGCCCTTATATCTATTAATCTCAGCAGTGTTGTCCCCACTCACGAATGGACGATCCTGATTTTTGTCCACCTTCTGTTTGGCTCAAATTAATGTTGTATATCTCATTTGTTTAGCCGAGGACAGAGACTAACTGTTGTCACAACAGAGAGAGAGAGAGAGAGAGAGAGAGAGAGAGAGAGAGAGAGAGAGAGAGAGAGAGAGAGAGAGAGAGAGAGAGAGAGAGAGAGAGAGAGAGAGAGAGAGAGAGAGAGAGAGATGGCGGAGAGTGCTGTGAGCTTCTTAATACAATACTTGGCAACTTTGCTGGTGGAGGAAGCCTTGTCATTGAAGAGGGTTGATAGAGAAGTCCGCGAAATCAGAGATGAGTTAGAGAGCATCAGATCCTTCTTACGGGATGCTGATGCAAGACAAGACGCCGATGAAGGGCTCAAAACGTGGT
Organism: Magnolia officinalis; assembly: GCA_021015155.1. Taxonomy (NCBI): domain Eukaryota; kingdom Viridiplantae; phylum Streptophyta; class Magnoliopsida; order Magnoliales; family Magnoliaceae; genus Magnolia; species Magnolia officinalis. The sequence continues at coordinate 7,110,215 of JAJHSJ010000015.1, read as the reverse complement.
TGAAACAAGTAAGAGAAGTCGCCTACTACGTTGAGGATGTTCTTGAGGAGTTCATGCTCGGCCCATCACAAGAGCAGCATGGCACTCAGGGATGTTTCAATTTTCTTCCTAGACTCATCAAGCGGTTGAAAGTGCGCCATCAGATTGCATCCTCAATACGAGATATCAAGACTCAAATCCATAAAATTACAGAAATTAAGAAAAGATGCTTATGCTCTCACTAGGATCGAGCAAGGTGGTTCAAGCTACAACACCATAACTGATTCATGGTATGATGGTCAACTGGATGCTCTTTTCATTGAGGAAGCTGATATTGTGGGCATCGATGGGCCAAGGCGCCAATTGATCGGATGGTTAGTCAACAGAGATTGGAAACTCTCGACAATTTCAGTGGTTGGGATGGGTAGCCTTGGCAAGACTACTCTCGTAAAGAAAGTCTATGATAGCCAACAAGTGAAGAAGAGTTTCGAAACATATGCTTGGATCACTGTCTCTCAATCATTCAAAGAAGATGATATTCTTCGAAGCATGATAAAGCAATTCTTAGAGGCGAAGAAAGATCCATCTCCCCAAGGAGTCGATGCAATGACACTGGTCGAGCTAATCCAAGTGCTAAGGAGCTACTTGCAAAACAAAAGGTATGTACTTGTTCTTGATGATGTATGGGGTACACATGTATGGAATTTCATTAGAAATGGGCTACCCGATAGCGAATGTGGTAGCAGGGTAATGATCACCACACGCAAATGTGATGTTGCATCATCTTCTTGCGTCGGACTCTCTGATCATATCTACAATCTTCAACCTCTGCATCCAAGAGAGGCTTGGTCCCTGTTTTGTAAGAAGACATTCTACTCGCATGACGAGAATAGTTGCTCTCTTGAATTGGAGAAACTTTCTCGATGCTTTGTAGATAAATGCCGAGGATTACCGCTTGCAATTGTCACATTAGGTAGTCTTCTGTCAATAAAGGACAAGACGTATGTCGAGTGGGAGATGATTCACCGTAGCCTTCGATCGGAGCTTGAAAATGATGACAATCTTAGAATCATGATGAAAATATTATTGCTCAGTTTAAATGACTTTCCTTACTACCTGAAATCATGCTTCTTGTATTTGAGTATTTTCCCCGAAGATTATGCCATTAAGCGTATGAAACTAATTCGACTATGGATAGCCGAGGGTAATTTTGTAGAAAGAAATGAATGCAGGTCGATGGAAGAGGTTGCTGAAAGTTACCTCAATGCACTTATCGCTAGAAATCTCGTTCTAGTGGCAAGACGGAAATATGGGAAGGTGATTACTTGTCGCGTCCATGATCTGGTGCGGGAGATCATTATTTCAAAATCCAGGGAGGAGCATTTCTTTGCATCTTTGGTTGAACAGAACACATTACTATCTAACAGAATCCGGCGTCTGTCCAGTTGCAATGGTGGTGAGAATTTTTCAAAATATGGGGGATTCTCTCATCTTCGCTCTTTGTTCATTTTCGGGGTGGATCAGTTACCTAACAACCCTACAATCACATCATTTTCCAGCTTAAGGTTGTTGAAGGTGGTCCATCTTGAAAATGTGACCATGGAAATCTTTCCTGATGATCTAACGGCTTGTTGCATTTGAGATACCTAAGCTTGGAGAATACAAAGATAAAAAAGCTTCCTAGTTCATTGGGGAAGCTAAAGAACTTAGAAACATTGAATCTTACGGGCACCTTTATACATGAATTGCCGGTTGAGATTCTCAAGCTCGAGTGTCTCCGCCACCTCCTTGTTTATCGTTATCGAAGAACACGGTTTCACGTGCCATTTACTGATGTGGATGGAATTAAGGTGCCTGCTGGAATGGGGAGTCTTAGATCCCTACAGAAGTTGGCATACATAGAAGCGGAGAGCGGAATCATTAGAGAGCTTCAGAATCTCACCCAATTGAGGAAGTTAGGTATTATCAAGCTAAGAGTGGAAGATGGGAATGATTTATGCACTTCCATTGAGAAGATGAATCACCTTCACTCCTTTTCTGTGACATCAATGGATGAGGATGAGGTTCTTGACTTGCATTATATATTTCATCCTTTGCTGCCTCTTCAACATCTTTATTCGAGAGGGCGTTTGGAGAAATTACCTGAATGGATTGCCTTGCTCCACAATCTGGTTGCGATTCGTCTGAGATGTTCTAGATTGAGGGATGACCCACTCAAAGCCCTACAATCACTGCCCAATTTGGTGGACCTCACGCTATGGCGAGCTTATGATGGAGAAGAGTTATGTTGCGAGGGAAGAGGATATCCAAGACTTAAGCGATTACGGGTCGTTGAGTTGAGGGGATTGAAGAAGGTGAGGGTAGAGAACGGAGCAATGTCTTGCCTTGAAGACCTACGTATTAGATGTTGTGAAGAATTAGTGGAGGCCCCGTTGTGGATCGAACACCTCACTAACCTCAAAAATCTCTATCTGGTGGATATGTTAGAGGATTTCTTGAAGGGGCTAAGAAAGGATGGAGTTGAAGAGTTGGTGGATTCCATTCAGCACATTCCACTCATTCGATGTTTCGACACTCATAAAGGGACTCACTGGGACTTGTCATGATCATGGAGAGCACACCCACAAAGTAAAAGCACTTGTAAGGTTAATCTTTTATATTTCTCTTCCTATTTGCAGTTGATTTTTTGCTCTCTCTCTCTCTCTCTCTCTCTCTCTTTACTTTTCTTCTTCTTCTTCTTATTCTTCTTCTTTTTTGACATTTTTGTATAGTTCTTTCATTGAGGCCAGTTCTTCTACAATGTTGTAGAGTAAACCCAAGCGTGAAAGTTGGATGCCCTGAAGGCCAGGCCAATGCAAGCATTATGTAAATGAGAATTCGAAGGATTGTGGGAATTCAAAGGATTGTGGGTGGTGGTCCATTCTGTGTCCCACCTGGTGGTTCAATAGGCATGATTCTGGGGCATCCTATCACCATGGGTGCCTCACTTGATGCAGAAGTTGGATGGTATACATATTCAACATGGTGGTTATTTAGGTAGTTGAATAACTTCTTCATGTAATTGTATTTGAGGGGATAGTAGTGAAAATTGTAGTGAAAATTGGCTTCTTATTTCAAGAGTATGATGTCTTCCCATGAAAATCTTAATATGGTGGATCGGAATCCACCATATTATGTGTGTGACATCTTCACCATTCGATAAGTGCGCTTACACTTTTTTAAAGGTGGAAGCACACCTCTTGAAATTTTGTTTATTGAAAAAAGCTAGATAGGCATCACAAAAAGAGTAGGACTCATCTATCATATGAACCATACAAAATCAACAAATTAACAGAAAGACAAAAAAAAAAATAAAATAAAATAAAAATGACGGAGAGAATGTGCTGTTGCCAAATAACCAGCTTCACAGAAGAAATACCCCCACAGAACATAAACTGGAACCTAATAACAGAGATGACACTCAAAAAAGGACATCCCTGCTAGAAACCACGGCTGAGGAAAACTCAGGAGAATCAACTAAGCCAGCACCCAGCCTCTCCACAGGCATTAATCCTAAAAGCAGCCTAATTATCACAATCACCCCAGCCTCAACCACAACAATCATCCTTCCAATTTCCTCCACAATCAGGATTGGCAGCTGATAGGGCATTGCCAGGATTTCACATTAAGGTGACAAGGCCCGCAGAGGACTGAATTGCTGGAACCTAGCCTGGAGCTGCCCTCTATAAACCAGAGGTGACGCATCTGAAACCTGCATAAGAAAAACGTATGAGCGCACCTTGCAATATACAAGTCATCCCAACAGCCAAATGATGTAGAGCAGGTCGCGGACACTTTTAGGAGAAAGATTGAACAGAGAAGGCCCGATCGGAGGTGGAAGTGATCAGGACCGTCAGACCTTAAAACAGTCATATCACGCAAATCGGAATGAGTTTTTCAACATATCATATTCATATATGGTTTTGGGGTAGGAGAAGCTACTTTAGCCAACCAACCCTGCTATGCTGTGCTACCCACACCGGATTTGCTAGATTCCATCAGATCAATGGTCAAAGTCCCTTTTATTTTCGTTTTTACTATAAATAATAAGTTTTAGTTGGTGCGTAACTTTTGATCCTTTTAAGTGGTAGGAGTGCCCAACATGAAAATGGCTTATAAAAGCTAGGAGAACAACGTGATTACGCTAAACTGAACACTTACTAATTTTGGCTGAAAACTATGAAGTCTAACAGGAATCATGACGGTTTATAAATGGTAAGTTTTCAATTTATAAAAAGTCACATTTTTAGGGAGTTTGAGTCTAAAACTCTGTCCCAGATTTGAGTTCACTATTTAAAGAATTGTAATTTCGGTTTTTTTTTTTTTTTTTTTTTTTTTATAATCATTCGATTTATTTCAAATTATTAGAAATTATTTCTATTTTCATCCCTCGTGTATTCAAGGAATCTTTGTGAGGAGTCCAGATAAGCTCTGTGGATTCTGAGTAGTTATCCCCGACGAAGACGGTGATCGACCTCATCACGTCCTAGCATCACCAAACAACCGCAGGTAAACATCCACCAAGTGCTTCAATCCACACAAGATCAGCAGAAACAGCTAGTAGGACAAGCCAACGGCCAAACACTCGCAACAAACCATTCCCCCTCAACCCAAATAGCTTCCAGATAGTAGCTAAAGACAGAGCACAGAGTACAGTCCATCAATCAATCTATCCCACTAGCCACCAAATAAAAATAATTGTAATTATAATTAGCCAGCCTCCAAGCATCCAGAAAAGAGTGACCAGCCACCTAACAACTCCAACAACCTTGGATGGATGCGGATCTATGTTGAGGGTCAAATATTGCATATCAGACCCCAATTACTGCCTAGATTTACGAACATGATACCATTTAATGCCCTATTTTAATCGTGTTTGTGATGTAAGGTACATTTGCAAGCGGGGACTGAAAAAGATGCTAACAGCCGAGATTTAATGATCATATTTCACAAAAGTATGGGACGGACCCCAGGGGACCAAGATCGACGGATTTGCACGCCGGGGATCTGAGAAAATTGGGAAACTGAAGCTCAAGTGGCTTGAAAGTCAGGCAGAATGCAAGATCACATGGTTCTCAGTACCTGCTCGGCTCAAAACCTCATACATGGCCTAAGGACCATAATTTAACCGTACACGTAAAATTTGAGCCAATGGATCCTCGTGGAAGTGGCCAGACAAACAGTTCAGCCACTAAAATCATGATTTGGGGCCCACCTGAAATCTGGATATACTTCAGTTTTAGTCTCAACCCCTGAAATGAGGTTCTAAAACAGATGAACGGAACAGATTTCCTACAAACATCATGAGTGGACCCCCAATGGCAGTGACAGTGCACAGTGCACAAGTGCACTCGACGTGCACTGGACCAGTACTCCCGGTCAAAGCAAGGAGACCCGTCTCCTTCTCCTTCTCTAGCACTAACAACCAGCGGACGCACCAGCGTCCGCCGACTCTGATCAGTGGGACCCACTCTTCCTTCATATCGTCAATCGGTACCATCCATTGTGTGCATAAGGGGGGTATTTACCTCACCTAGGTGTTCTTTTTCCACCATGCGAGATATTGGAAGATCCTGTACGTTGGAAGCAGGATGGATGGTGAAACTAAAGATCAAGTGGGCCACACTGATTTCACCCCAAATTACACCTTTCCTGACCGAAGTTTCGAGGGGAACACATTGGACGGTGTGGATTTCTCAAAAGGGTAATGGAAGTGGGTCCCATCGAGAGTCCAGCGTAAAGGATACGCAGCCTCTGCTCGCGCTCGTCCGAGAAATCCGGCCGCAGTGGGCCTTTGTATGGTCAAAGGGAGGATCGGATCGATGATCCAATCCGTCCAGCAGATGCAGGGAGGGGTACTAACCCCATCCATGGAAACAAAACGGAGTTTGGGACGATCTTTCGTCCCAAAACTCAGTCGAAACACAAGTGCAGGTTGAGTGTTCACTGCGTAACCTCTCTGTTTCCGCTGACTTGCGGAACCGACTACTACAAGCTAGCCGACTCACCTCTCCACGCTGCTATCCACCGTCTTCCTGTCTATATAAAGACGGAGAGAAGGAGATTCAAGGATCATCCACGGCTGGGAATTCAAAGAGGAGCAGAGACAGAGTTTTTTTTCTTTTAGTTTTATTTTGTTTTGTTTAATGAGTTAGTCAATCATGTTAGGCTAACCCCCTTAGCTAGGGCTAAGGGGTGAAGCTTGTAGCAGGATGGGAGATGTTCTTTTATGCCGTTTATCTAATTTTGATACATGAACTACCTTGATTATGGTTTGATTTATGGGAATATTTTTTAGTTGTTAATGGGCTGTTGTGACTAAAATTACAATGGGTCTACGATGGCTTTGAATATTTCTGTTTCCTTTTTATGGTTATGACGTCAGGAAGCCCTGTTGTTCACCATCATCTCCTGGGCATGGTTGGATGTCGGTACCTTTCCTAGCCTTCATAAACATGTTGATTGGTTGGTAATTAGTTTAATTCTGTTGTTTGCTTTGTCTCCTGGGCATGGTTTGGTGATGGAATCCATTCTAATTCATATACCTCTCATCTCTTGAAAACTATATCAACATCAGTTCATTTAATTTCCATGATTTGTGATACTGGCATAAGATCTCCCTGATCTCTACAAGTGGATCCTCTGAATCCCTAGTTTCCCTTCTCTGAATTTTCTTCCCAGTTTAGATTAATATTTCATCATTATTCTTCAAATCATAATTGATTTAGATTGCATCTTAGTCTAGTTCTAGTCCTAGTTAGTTTCAGATAACGTACAGGTTTCAGTCCCTGTGGATTCGACCTCAGTCTTACAAGTTTATTACTACATCACAACCCTATACTTGGGGAGTGAACAAGTTTTTGGCGCCGTTGCCGGGGACTGACGGCTACGTAATTTGAAATTTATTAGTCTTAGAATTAAGGGTAAGATTAGAATTTTACTAACTTTCTATTTTCTTAGGTTTTGTTCTCTTTTTAGAAACTAACCTAATTGTCTTGTTTTGTTTTGTAGAATCTTTTGCTAGACTTCTAAATTGGTAACGTTCTTCCTAATTTTTTCCTTTCTATTTATAGAGTAGGATTTGTCTTCCTTTTTAGGTAGTTTCTAATTCTAAGTCTTCTAGAATCTAACCTTATTTCCTATATTATTTCTAGAAAATTTTCTATTTTTTTTGATTTTCTATTTAGAAACTAACCCTCTTGTTTTGTAGGTTCTCTAACTCAGTAAGCTCTTTCTGACTTCTACTTTCTTTGTTTTCAAATCTCTTTCATTACTCACTTACTTTCTAGTTTAAAATTTTCCTAATTTATTTAGAGGTTCCTACTTTCTTTTTTAGGATTTCTCTTTTCTAAATTTAGAACTTAGTTAATTGCTATTCTTCTTCTTAGGAATTTTCTACTCTTAGGCCTATTATTTTTAGGAACTAATTTCTTTTGTTTTGTTTTGCAGGATTTTAACATAGGAATTTCTAATCTGGTAACTTCGTTCTAACTTTCCCTCCTTTTACTTTCCATGCTGCTGTAGGATTTTTATTTTATTTTAGGAGTAAACTCAGAGTTAGGGTTTCACCATGTATATGCACGAGTGGAACGTCAGTATGCTGAGAAGAATAACCTATATTGGGATGATGATTATGATAGAAATCAACCAATGTCTCAAAACTATTCTGAAACTATCATCGAGAACCGACCGGAATATAAAGATCCACCGGTTAAGAAGTCCTTACGTGATCATATGCAGGAGAACAATTACACCCCACGGATTAACAAGACAGTACGTGAATGTTGGGGTTATCATAACTATGAGAGTGAGAATTATTATCACTCATCTGAGAAAAAGAAAACAATGCGTGATTATATTATGAGTGATAATATGTATTACCAACCATCAGATTCTCCCACACATGATCCGTAGACTCTAATCAGTGGAACCATCAATGTCGGGAAGATGAACCAACAACATGTTATAGTGATAATTCTCTTGGATCCCCTACTTTTGAGAACCAACCAGAAGCGATCCAAGAGGATTCATGTTTTAATCTAGAACAATTCAACCAGCATGTTGCGAAAATGATGAAATCATTAGAGGCAATTGAATCGCACCTCAATAAGAGAAACAAGGCTAGTTCACCCCAGTTGCAACCCAGTCCAGAAATACAATGCAATCCTAACTTGCTTTTAGAGAATTCTGGAATTTGGAATGAATAGTTGAATTGTGCTAATGAGCATATGGTTCACTTTCCCGATGAGTCGATCTCAATGACTGTTCAAAAGAATGGGGAAGAAACATGGTTGTCTTTCAAATACAGTGATGATGACACACTTTCCTTACATGATACACAGGATCTCAATGATGAGGTTGAGGTTAGTTTATTCGAACCTCAACCGAATTTAGAATGTAAGGAAAGCGATCCCATCTCAAGTGTGTACTGCACTGAATTGGAAGCTGAGAAGTATTAGGATGAGATTCATGAGAGCACAACCCAAATTCCCCTGGAATCAATCTCAAGTATGGTCCAGGTCAATGCTCAAGAAGCACACGAAGTGATCGGTCATACTGACTCACCTAACATGTCTGATTTAAAAATGGAAGATGAGCTCATTAGAACCGACCCTTCCAACTTCTGTGAGACATGTTTGGACTACTCTCTTAAATTGAATGATAATGTGATTCGGGAGAAGGACGAGCTGCTCGCTACGACTCTGGAATTTGAAACCACTCAATTGAGACCACCACCTGAGCTGTACACGTTGGACAGTTCAACGCCTCGATTGAGTAGTTTCAATGAACAAAGTGATCCTATCGATGCTTCCCCTATTGATCTTCAATATGTCTGTGCAGGGCTGGAGCAAGAGAGCATATCTTCACATACTTTTAAGGGCGAGGGAGTCCTTAAGCATCCCATTACAGACTTCAATGAGGAAAATAAGTCACTCTCAGTTGAAATTTTCGACTCTTTTGATAATTGCTGGGCACACTTTGCAAAGTCAAACGATCCCATGTCAAAAGACAAAGTGGATACCTTGCAAGACAACATCTCGGTAGTTATCACTAACCGAGAGAACCCTTATTTTGAAGCCCCTTCTTCCCCTGATCCTAAACGTCTACCATTAAAGGAGGAGGAGCTGAAAATTGAACCGAAGTTTGACACTTCGAAATGTGTTGAGGCTACATCACTTTTTGTGAAGTTTTCTAAACTTTATTTACTTGTAGTCTCTGATTCACCATGGGATACTAACGTTGAAACTTCTTCTGTCACAGGTGAATCGTACATACTCTGGTTACCTCAAGCAATGCAATGGAAAATTTCTTATGAGGTACATAAGTCTCTCTGGAAAGTCATGCTCCAGGGCACCCAAGCCTTTTGCAAAAAGGGCTTTTGGATGATCTTGTTGAGGAACTTACTGAGAAACTTATCACGATATTGGCCGGAAAAGGAACCTTACAACATGATCGAGTAGTTTTTCCATGCTTTCATAGGACTAGGGTAGTTCGCTTTATTTATCTGGCTGAAGACGGTAAACTTAGCGCTCCTGGGAGGCAACCCAGCTTTTTCATTCCATTTTCCTAGTTAGTTAGTTCTATGTTTGTGGGTAACATTACTGCAAACCCTCACGAGACTACAACTCGTCCACTAGGGGCAACCTAGGGGTTTAAAGGCTTGTTGCATACGCTAAATGCAATCGAGAGCACCTGCGAAAGTGGTATAGGTAGGAGTTTATTTTTGTTATTTGTGTTTTACTTGTGTTGGTTTCTCTCTTGCGCTGACTCACTCTCTCGTTGATATTTTTGGAAAAGTCTCTCGATTCATCATCCAGGTACTATCTTCCCATCACTTCACATTTACTTTCGTTGTCCTATGTGCATTGCATGCTCATATCTTTTACATTGAGGACAATGTAGATTTTAGGTTGGGGGTGGGAGATTAGGTTACCTAATCAGTGTTTTTCTTAGTCTTAAGCAAAAATTGTGAAAATTTTTAAATTTTTCTGAAATTTCTTGTGGATTCGAAGTGATTTTGACAGTCATATTTGATTTAGAATTACAAGATAAGTGATATTGGTAATTTATGACTCTCAGATTCCGTTAATTGTTAGATTTCATAGTTAAGTTCGAATTGTTAATCCATGATTAGAGGTTTTAAACATTGATTGAGTCATGATTTCACAAGACACATCTTGCTTGCACATTAAGGTTCAGTTCGATATTGAACGATTAATTTGGTGACCACTAAACTTGAAAGGAACCAACCTAAGAAATTGAAAGGATTGGGCGAATGGTCTTCACCATAGGTCTGCTCCCTATAGGTGTAGATCTAATTCCCCATGGATGATATGTGAAAAAGTTAGGCGACAAGTTTTCACCATAGGTCTGCTCCCTATAGGTGAGGATTTGATTCCCCTTCTCGACGTTACTTTTAATAAAATAATAATAATAATAATAATAATAATAATAATAAAATCAAAGGCTAGAAGAATGAAAAGATGATCCGTGAGGCAAGTTTTAGTTATCATGAATTCTCTCGTTGGTTACCAAGGATATCCTGAAATAGAGAGGTGAATTTTAATGATGATAAGCCGAGATTAGACTATACACTCATGGATCTCAATGTGTAGAATTATTCTAATTAATGGATTAATATTGGAACTTGATTATGAAGTCACCATGAGCTTGATTCTATGAGGAATTAATAATCAACATTCATGAATCTTAGAATTCTGATATCTGAATTACTTTTCGAAATATCACTCGAATTTATAGAAATTGTCCCGTAATTCTTAATTTAACTTTCGTATACTTTGCTCGGGACTAGCAAAATGCTGGTTGGGGGTTGTGTTGAGGGTCAAATATTGCATATCAGACCCCAATTACTGCCTAGATTTACGAACATGATACCATTTAATGCCCTATTTTAATCGTGTTTGTGATGCAAGGTACATTTGCAAGCGGGGACTGAAAAAGATGCTAACAGCCGAGATTTAATGATCATATTTCACAAAAGTATGGGACGGACCCCAGGGGACCAAGATCGACGGATTTGCACGCCGGGGATCTGAGAAAATCGGGAAACTGAAGCTCAAGTGGCTTGAAAGTCAGGCAGAATGCAAGATCACATGGTTCTCAGTACCTGCTCGGCTCAAAACCTCATACATGGCCTAAGGACCATAATTTAACCGTACACGTAAAATTTGAGCCAATGGATCCTCGTGGAAGTGGCCAGACAAACAGTTCAGCCACTAAAATCATGATTTGGGGCCCACCTGAAATCTGGATATACTTCAGTTTTAGTCTCAACCCCTGAAATGAGGTTCTAAAACAGATGAACGGAACAGATTTCCTACAAACATCATGAGTGGACCCCCAATGGCAGTGACAGTGCACAGTGCACAAGTGCACTCGACGTGCACTGGACCAGTACTCCCGGTCAAAGCAAGGAGACCCGTCTCCTTCTCCTTCTCTAGCACTAACAACCAGCGGACGCACCAGCGTCCGCCGGTTCTGATCAGTGGGACCCACTCTTCCTTCATATCGTCAATCGGTACCATCCATTGTGTGCATAGGGGGGTATTTACCTCACCTAGGTGTTCTTTTTCCACCATGCGAGATATTGGAAGATCCTGTCCGTTGGAAGCAGGATGGACGGTGAAACTAAAGATCAAGTGGGCCGCACTGATTTCACCCCAAATTACACCTTTCTCGACCGAAGTTTCGAGGGGAACACAGTGGACGGTGTGGATTTCTCAAAAGGGTAATGGAAGTGGGTCCCATCGAGAGTCCAGCGTAAAGGATACGCAGCCTCTGCTCGCGCTCGTCCGAGAAATTCGGCCGCAGTGGGCCTTTGTATGGTCAAAGGGAGGATCGGATCGATGATCCAATCCGTCCAGCAGATGCAGGGAGGGGTACTGACCCCATCCATGGAAACAAAACGGAGTTTGGGACGATCTTTCGTCCCAAAACTCAGTCGAAACACAAGTGCAGGTTGAGTGTTCACTGCGTAACCTCTCTGTTTCCGCTGACTTGCGGAACCGACTACTACAAGCTAGCCGACTCACCTCTCCACGCTGCTATCCACCGTCTTCCTGTCTATATAAAGACAGAGAGAAGGAGATTCAAGGATCGTCCACGGCTGGGAATTCAAAGAGGAGCAGAGACAGAGTTTTTTTTCTTTTAGTTTTATTTTGTTTTATTTAATGAGTTAGTCAATCATGTTAGGCTAACCCCCTTAGCTAGGGCTAAGGGGTGAAGCTTGTAGCAGGATGGGAGATGTTCTTTTATGCCGTTAATCTAATTTTGATACATGAACTACCTTGATTATGGTTTGATTTATGGGAATATTTTTTAGTTGTTAATGGGCTGTTGTGACTAAAATTACAATGGGTCTACGATGGCTTTGAATATTTCTGTTTCCTTTTTATGGTTATGACGTCAGGAAGCCCTGTTGTTCACCATCGTCTCCTGGGCATGGTTGGATGTCGGTACCTTTCCTAGCCTTCATAAACATGTTGACTGGTTGGTAATTAGTTTAATTCTGTTGTTTGCTTTATCTCCTGGGCATGGTTTGGTGATGGAATCCATTCTAATTCATATACCTCTCATCTCTTGAAAACTATATCAACATCAGTTCATTTAATTTCCATGATTTGTGATACTGGCATAAGATCTCCCTGATCTCTACAAGTGGATCCTCTGAATCCCTAGTTTCCTTCTCTGAATTTTCTTCCCAGTTTAGATTAATATTTCATCATTATTCTTCAAATCATAATTGATTTAGATTGCATCTTAGTCTAGTTCTAGTCCTAGTTAGTTTCAGATAACGTACAGGTTTCAGTCCCTGTGGATTCGACCTCGGTCTTACCGAGTTTATTACTACATCACAACCCTATACTTGGGGAGTGAACAATCTACCTCTTCCAAATAGAGCAGCTAGCATCCGACCAGTAGACCACCTGCCAGGATGTTGAGCTTCCCTACGAAAATTTGAGAAACCTTCTCCATTAGCATCTGTCGATCCAAGTCCGATATCACGTCACAAACCGAGCTTCCTGAACACCGAAGTTCCTAATCAGGCTAATTCCTCCACCACAGCATGCCCATAACCAGACAATCCCACACCCTTGATTGGGCCACTAGAGATCTGGAAGCAGGGCCATGAAGCAGCTACAGCAGCACTGCTGACCAAACCCAGGACTGATCCCAACTGGCAGCCTGCTAACTGAAACCAGTGCTCTATGACAATGAGCCCCTTCCTAGTATCCATGCTTCCATGCCAACCTGTTGCGCAGCACGCCAACAACGCAGTGAGCCTAGATCCAATCTAAGGCCTCACCCACAAACGATAGACAGGAAGAAATATAAACTAGAAATAGATCAAAGCAATCCAAAACAAACCACAAGATAAGATATACGTGGAAAAACCCCAAACTAGGGTAAAAAACCACAGATGCAAAATTCCACTATGAAGAGAAACGAAGATTACAAGGCAATATACTAACCTCTCCCTTGGAAGTACAGAGAAAATCCTTTAACCACACCTCAGAATAATTTCCTAAAATTCACCTTAACCTAGAATAGCCCTAGGGACCCCAATTTATAGTTTTGGCAACTTCCCTTTCCGCATCCAGTTGCGAAAGGACTTGCGACACGAAATCTGCGAAACTCCTTTCGCATCCCAGTTGCGAAAGGACTTGCGACACGAAATCCGCGAAACTCCTTTCGCATCCCAGTTGCAAAAGGACTTGCGACACGAAATCCGCGCAACCTCGACTGGTCGTGGGCGGCCTCAGATGTGGCTTCACTTCTCAACAATCTCCCACTTGGAGACATATCTCCATAAACCTTTGTCTTCTTCATCCGGAGTGCACCACCTCCCTGTCTTCAAGCCTGAAGACCAATCAAAGCTGAACAGAGCTTCAGCTTCTCCCTTGTGACCGTCTTGGTCAGCATATCCGCAAGATTCTCACTTGTATGAATCTTCTCCAGAGCAATCGATCCATCTTCCAGTAACGAACGTATGAAGTGATATCTGATGGCAATATGCTTGGTCCTTGAATGAAAGGCTGAATTCTTAGCCAAGTGTATTGCACTCTGACTGTCACTGTACAGCTTGCAATCTGCTTGGTTCTTACCCAACTCTTCCATAAAACCTTGCATCCACACCATCTCCTTGCATGCTTCTGTTGCCGCAACATATTCTGCTTCTTTCGTACTGATAGATACTATCTTTTGTAACTGAGAGACCCAACTGACTGCAGCACTACCCAGAGTAAAAACATAACCCGTAGTGCTTCTTCCGCTGTCGATATCTCCTGCCAAATCTGAATCCACGTAGCCTTGTAACTTGATTTTTGATCCACCATAACACAGCCCTACGTCCTTAGTACCTACCAAGTACCTAAGGATCCACTTCACAGCTTCCCAATGTTCCTTCCCGGAGTTGTTCATGAACCTGCTAACAACTCCCACTGCTTGAGCAATGTCTGGCCTCGTGCTCACCATAGCATACATGAGACTCCCAATAGCTGACGCGTATGGGACTTTAGCCATGTAGTCCGGTTCCTCCTGCGTCTTTGCACCTTGCTCCTTAGATAGCTTGAAGTGGTTGGCTAATGGAGTGCTAACCGGTTTATCACCTCCCATATTGAATCGATCAAGTACCTTGGCTATGTACTCTGCCTGTGACAAAACTAATTTCTTGTTTTCCCTGTCACGCTTTATCCTCATACCTAGGATTTGTTTTGCAGCTCCTAAATAATTCATGGCAAATTCACTAGACAATTGTCTTTTGAGATCTGAGATGTCCTCCATGCTTGAGCCAGCCACAAGCATATCATCAACGTACAGAAGAAGGATGATGTATGACGTATCAAACTTCTTTAAGTAACAACAGTGGTCTGCATGACATCTCCTAAAACCGTTTTCCGACATGAAACTATCGAACTTCTTGTACCACTGCCTCGGGGCCTGCTTCAGGCCATATAGACTCTTCTTCAGTCTGCACACCTTGTTCTCATTACCTGGTGCCACGTATCCTGTCGGCTGATGCATATATATCTCTTCTTCAAGGTCCCCATGAAGAAAGGCTGTCTTTACATCTAGCTGTTCTAGATGTAAGTCCTCTGAAGCCACTATACTCAAGACCATGCGAATCGTAGACATTTTCACTACCAGTGAAATCGATACCTGCCTTTTGTTGAAACCATTTCACAACCAATCTGGCCTTGTACCGTTTCGAACCATCGTGCTCCTCCTTCAGTCTGTAAGCCCACTTGTTATGAAGAGCTTTCTTACCCTTGGGTAGAGTGACTAGCTCCCATGTACGATTAGACTCAAGAGAGTCCATCTCATCATCCATGGCCTACTCCCACTTAACCCGTATATCTGACTGTAACGCCTCTTCAAAACACTCTGGCTCACCATTATCTGTCAGTAGTAGATATTGTGAGGAGGGTGAGTATCGGACCGTGGGTCTCCTCTCCCGAGTAGACCTCCTCACAACTGGTGTATGCGGCTCTGCCTCATCCTGTGGCACTGTAACACTCATGTCCGGTAACTCTTCCAACTCTACGAATTCCTTTTTCTCGGCCTTATTTTCCTGCACACTATCCTTATGCATCACTTTTTCATTGAAGACTACGTCCTTGCTTCTGATTATTTTCCTATTTTCTGCATCCCAGAACTTGTAGCCAATTAATCATGCTGCCTGTAGCCTATAAATGTGCACCTCCTGGACTTCGCATCTAACTTGTTTCTGTGCTCTGCGTCAATGTAAACATATGAAGTGCAACCGAACACTCTGAGATGTGCAAGGTTCACTTCCTTCCCAGTCCACGCTTCTTCTGGTAACCCACCATCCAATGGTGCTGAGGGACTTCTATTGATGAGATATGCGGCAGTATTCACAGCATCTGCCCAAAAGGTCTTGGGCAACCCTTTATGTAACCTCATGCTCCTGGCGCGCTCAAGGATGGTTCTGTTAATGCGCTCAGCCACACCATTCTGCTGTGGTGTCCCTGGAATCATTTTCTGATGTTTGATTCCATTTGCTGCACAATACTCCTCAAACCTCTTATCACAATACTCTCCCCCATTGTCAGATCTGAGATACTTTACTGTTTTACCTGTCTCATTTTCTACCATAACTTTTCACTTCTTAAATACATCAAATACATCAGATTTGTGCTTTAAGAAATAAATTCACAGTTTCCTACTAGCATCATCAATAAAGGAAACAAAATAACGTGAGCCACCAAGAGATGATACCTGTGCCGGTCCTCACACATTAGTGTGTACAAGCTCCAACAGATGCGTCTTTGGAGCGCGTCCAGTCTTCTTGAAACTTACCCTTTTCTGCTTGTTATACACGCAGTCCTCGCAGAATTCCAAGTCAATAGACTTCAGCCCTAGTAGCTTCCCTTTTGATATTAGCACTTTCATCCCTTTCTCACTCATATGTCCCAGCCTCTGATGCCATAACTGCCCATTCACTCCAGTTGATGCGACTGCGAGTGAACTATATGATCCTGAAGTCACGTACAAAGTGCCTTCCTTTTTGCCTCGAGATATCACCAAGGCACCTTTTGTGATCTTCCAGGAATCACTGATGAATGTCGTCACATAACCGGTATCGGCCAATTGCCCCACAGAGATCAAGTTACGTTTCAAACTCGGTATATGTCTGACATCCTTCAATTTCAAAGACGTTCCGTCTTTCTGATTTACATGAACGTCCCCCTTTCCAACGATACTGCATGGCTCATCATCACCCAGGTAGACTCTCCCAAAGTCACCTGACACATAATCACGCAGAACTTCCTTACACGAAGTAGCATGAAACGAAGCACCCGAGTCTATAACCCAAGACTCATTCCTTGCATCAAGAGACAAGATCAACGCCTCTGTGTCACTCTCCTCAGATAGATTCACTGAATCCTTCCCACCTTGAGAGTTTCCTTCTTGTTTCTTGAGCGCCCTGCAATCACGTTTCATATGCCCCTTCTTGCCACAATGTCAACACCCATCTTTGTCTTTCGGTCCCTTGGACTTATTCCTTGACTTAGAATGCCCGTGTTTATTGCCTCCTTTGTTCAGCGATCTTCCTTTTCCTTCAACGTTTAGAGCATTCCCTGAATCCCCTGAAGTTCCTGATGCATTCCTTCTAGATTCTTCGCTGAGAATTAGATCGGCCACATCATCAAATTTCAGCTTTGTCGATCCTGAAGAATTGCTCACAGCAATCACCAAACTATCCCAACTGTCTGGCAAACTGGATAAGATCAATAACGCCCTGACCTCATCCTCAAAAGCAGTGCCAACGGATTCCAACTGGCTCGTGACTGTATTGAACTCGTTTAGATGTTCAGCCACGCTCCCACCATCTGACATCTTCATGTTGAATAGCTGTTTTATAAGATGAACCTTGTTGGATGCTGAGGGTTTTTCATACATGGTGGCTAGGGCTTCCATTAATTCTTTTGTAGTTTTCACCTTTGATATATTGAAGGCGACGCTCTTAGATAAAGAGAGTCGGATCGTTCCTAAAGCCTTCCTATCCAGTAAAAACCATTCATCATCTGTAATCTTTTCTGGTTTCTTCTCTTTTCCTCCTAGAGGAACATAGAGGTCCTTCTGATACAGATAATCTTCCATCTGCATCTTCCAGAAGGCAAAATTTGAACCATCAAACTTCTCAATTCTAGTTTTCCCATCTTCAGCCATCGCTCTCAATAGAACTAAACTAATAGCTCTGATACCAGTTGTTGCGCAGCACGCCAACAACGCAGTGAGCCTAGATCCAATCTAAGGCCTCACCCACAAACGATAGACAGGAAGAAATATAAACTAGAAATAGATCAAAGCAATCCAAAACAAACCACAAGACAAGATATACGTGAAAAAACCCAAACTAGGGTAAAAACCACGGATGCAAAATTCCACTATGAAGAGAAACGAAGATTACAAGGCAATATACTAACCTCTCCCTTGGAAGTACAGAGAAAATCCTTTGCCCACACCTCAGAATAATTTTCTAAAATTCACCTTAACCTAGAATAGCCCTAGGGACCCCAATTTATAGTTTTGGCAACTTCCCTTTCCGCATCCCAGTTGCGAAAGGACTTGCGACACGAAATCCGCGAAACTCCTTTCGCATCCCAGTTGCGAAAGGACTTGCGACACGAAATCCGCGCAACCTCGACTGGTCGTGGGCGGCCCCAGATGTGGCTCCACTTCTCAACACAACCTCCCTGCAATTCTTGTTTTTCTTCTTCTTCTTCTTCTTTTTGGTGTATCTTAGTTATACCTTACTGGGGAGCAACAAAATGTAGGATGGTGGAGCAACGAAAGGCCCTAACAAAAAGCCCAAAACAAGGCCTTAACAAATTTAGGTAGAGCGGGTCGCAGACACTTACATGGCCAAGATGAACCAAAGAAGGCCGACCGGGGCGGAAGTGATCAGGACCGTCAGAACCTTAAAACAGTCGTATCTCACAAATCGGAATGAGATTTTCGACATATCATATGTGATTTTGGGTAGGACAAGCTACTTTAACGAATCAACGCTGCTATGCCGGATTGCCCATGATGGATTTGCGATTATTCTTTGAGTTTTAGGAGTCAGTGCTCAACATGAAGTGCTTAGAAAAATTAGGAAAATAATGTGGTTATGCCAAATCCGACACTTACTATTTTTGGCCGAAAACCATGAAGTCTAGTATGAATCATGATCATCTATAAATAGTAAGTTTACTATTTATAGTAAGTCATGTTTTTAGGGAGTTTGAGTCTAAAACTTCGTCCTAAGTTCGAGTTCACTATTTAAAGAATTGTAATTTTGTTTTTTTTATTTTTATTTTTTTTTATCATCAATCAATTTATTTCGAATTATTAGAAATTATTTTCTGATTTTACTCCTTGTGTCTTTGAAGAATCTCTAAGGATTCCAGAGAAGCTCCATGAATTCGAAGTAGTTATCTCCTGAGGAAGACGGTGATCAACCTCATCATGTCCTTTCCCGTGTCACCAAAACATCACAAAAAGCCCTGTTGCTAGGCTCTATTGAAAAACAATAGCTTGATATGCAATTCAATTGGGCCACACCGCAGGAAACAATAGGGGAATGGATGACAAACATATGCTCATGTGTTGCAGTACTCAACATGGTATGTATATTTCATCTAATCTGTGTATCAAGTGAGCCCACCATGACCATGTGACACTCCAAAAATCAGCCTGACCCAAACTTGGGCGGCCACCCCCACATGAACTTGGAGATTTTAGGCACCAGTTTACATTTCTGCATGGTGTGGCCCACCAAGTTTCAAGTTAGGCTGTTTTTTACCTGGATGGTAAACATGAAGGCATTATAGGTGATGGATAGGGTTGTACACGAACCAAGTTAGCTCAGTTAGCACGCTCAACTTGACTCGAAAAAGCTCAATTCGAAATTGAGTTTGAGCCGAATCGAGCTGGTTTTTTTAGCCCAAAAAAATTTTGAACCAAGTTCGACCTTGCCTGAGCTCGACTCGAATCCTAACTCAAATCGAACTCGGATTGAACCAGTTCGGTGACTCGGTTACTTTGATATTGATGTTGCTCACCAAGCGTTTGATGAAATGACACAACGACGTGTCTGATGGTGGCAAGGAAGTTATGTATACGAAACAAATACATTTTTTTTTTCTTGATTTTGATGCTTCCTGTAAGGTGTTTGATGAAATACCTATAAAAAACTGTTGCTGTTTTACATATAGTAAGAAATTGAAAGTGCACTCCACATGTTTGTGAAAATGCCGCATAGGCTTGATCTTGGCTCGAACTGGCCCAAGCTGCTCACCGAACCAAGTCAAGCTAGCTAGTCAGGCTCGAGGACCAAGCCGAGCCGAGTTCAAGCTGGGGTTAGCTAGTGGCTGGGCCGAGCCAGCTCGACTCGGTTCAACTCATGTACACCTCTACCGATGGACACTGTGGATGCACCCAAACGCACAAGACACGAATCCTCTACAAAAACCCATTGTACGGAGAAAGCAAAACATCGAAGTTCTGTGGAGCCCACCATATTGTTCAAGTGAGATCCACTTTGTTAATTAGGTGCAGATGAATGCAGTCCAAAGATTCGGTGGGCCACACCACCGGAACAATGAAAAGCCACGCCTAATGCCTTCAAGTTCACATGGTGTAGTCGTCCTAAGTTTTGGATAGGGATTACTTTAGAGTGTATGTTGATGTAGGAGAGGCTCACCTAATTAAAGGGTTGGGTGGAATTCACACACTATAGGGTCCCATGCAAAAACCCCCTATCGGTGTCCCTTCTCTGATGTTCCTTATGGCGTGGCCCACATTAACTCTGGTTTGGACTACTCTTCGGCCTTAGTTCCTAGATCTATGCAATGAACGGGCTGGATTGGCCATACGTCCATTGCATTGCTCTACTCAGTGAGATTATAATGAGGAAATACCCTTCTTTATAAAATCTTTTTGTTTGATTGTTATATAGAAATTGAATTTCCTGTGGAGTCTTCCACACTTGGCGCAGGAGGTTCTCTTCTAAACTGGACACGGATAAATCAATCTGTGTGGTCCATCAATTTTTTGACATCAAAATATGATAGGATCTCAAGGATCGAGACCATCTGATCATACAATGGGCCTGTATGAATCGATGGAGATCTAATTGTTTCTCCTCTTAATTATGGGTAATGTATGATATTCTTTCTGTAATTACATTAAACGATTATGATTATTCGGACAATCCAGGTATTAATGTGTGTTGATTTTAAATTGGAAAGATATAATTCTTTGCACAAGTGTTTGACGACTTGGCACTGAGAATTGTACTAGTTGGATTCGAGATGTCTAATTAAATCCACATCGATTAGTATATTTCTAAGATCTGAATATATTAGAATATTAAATTTGAAATCAATCATGATTGGATGGGCCACATTAATTTAATATAATCTTAGACAATGAATAATGTAATGATCTATTATAATGAATTACTAGATGGTTGAGATATGATCTAATTTAAACCGTTTATCAAATTTCGTGTATCAGACTGACTTCACATTTAGGATTTGATGATTGATTTGACCGTCTGGTGGGCTGCACTGATTATTGCCAGTCATCCCTTGTAATTGATCAAGAGAAGGTTGATGATTGGTTTCGATCCATTCGTCATATATAATTTAACCCTAAATCATTAAATTAAAAAGATCCCCAATTTTCTAATTTAGTTAGTCAAATTTAAGTCTAGAGAATTTTTTATCAATCAATGATTAGTGTCTATTCGATCAAAATAGGAAAAAAGTATCCAAAGACAAAAGTCTGTAATTTGAAATTTTTTTGATTCAATCGTAGTATCTTTGATCGAACCTTGATTTGATCGATAGACCATCGATCGGAATCGATTGATTGAAAGTCCAGTCGATTTGATTGACAGACACCTGATATGTAAATTCACATACCTAGGACCGTTCATGGATTGTTAGAATATGATACATTTATATGATTTTTATGGAACTCTAATTCAAATCAATCCGATTGCTATATAAAATTATCTCCACTGAACCAAGGTAAGTGACCCCCACATGTTTCCCCTCTATTAAAATGGAAGTCATTTGATTATTTAATATGTTTGTATGCTTACTTGGATGTTACTGTCATGTTCACTTACTTGATTTGGTTGGATTCAATGGTTTGATTGTTGTATCAATGTAGAAGTAACGATGCTTGGATTCATGATACTAGTGTTCTCAACCCATTTGAGATGGTGTTAATTCTAATATGAAAATCAAAATGATTTATACAATATATGATTCACAACTGCTTTGTTATAATTGTGCATCAATCTTTTGCATGTACAATACGTGCCTGAATTCTCGGAGGACCTCCCTGTATGGTATACTTTGTAGAATTATTACATGATATTCACTATACTAATGGAAGCTTACTCAAGGAGTAGATGTGCGCTTTGGCCATGCCTACCAATCTAGTAGAAGTCTGTCAAAGGGCGGATGCGGGTTAACATGTTTCCAAGTCAAGCAACTGGAAGACTTTCCACTTGACGCATTTGCATAACATTCATATTTTGCATCTATATTGTTATATGATTGCTTGTTGCTCTATTTTAATTTTGATGCGATGAATCATGTCGGAAATTTTCACTAGGCCTGACCAACTTACTTTTATTGATGAAAAACCATACAAATGTAACTGAGGCTGAATCCTTGGTTCAAAAACAGGAAGAAGCAACGAAGCTAGAAAATGATCTATGAGAAACATGACCATATTTGTCAGAAGAAGAACTAGATGCGTTGAATTGATGTTAATCTTAGTCTTCATTTATTATTTTTGAAATTAGTTCTAATTATTATATGTGGATATAGAAAGTGACATTGATTTATGACTTTAGGCTTTAAACATAATATTGCAATTATTGGATAATTTATTATTTATTTTGAATAAGACCCAAATGACTAAGGTAATTGAGTTGAATGGATGTTGGATTTGGATATACGATACATGATTTATTTGAAAGATATTGGATGGAATTTAAAATCTATATATTAATAACGTCATATTAATGCCTCTGAATAGATGTATTCAAGTAATTAAGTACACTTAGTAAGTATGTTACAGTCCATGACTCGTGTCTGAAAGTGCACACTCAAGTACTCAATTTTTAGGAGATCATTAGGAACCGAATCCAACTGTTATAAGATGTTTGCCGGCAATAAAAAACCCTTCTCTTAGCAAAGCAACCAAATGGTTGGGTCAACATTTCTCCATCACGAACAGACATGCGGCTGAAATCTCATCCATCTGAATATTTAAATTAATGACCAAAGGCCATTTTAACGAGCAGTCCACATTCAACGGAAAAAGGAAGAAGAAAAGAAACTACTGATGAATATGGCTAAAATATATCTGATGGGGGAGATCTTTCAACCAAAAACCTGATTAATGGCTTAGATCATGAGAAGGTGGGGCCCAATTGTTATACGATAGTCACCGAACTGAGTACCACTTCTTTCCTTGGGCACACAAAGCTAACGCTAGGGCTCACCTTTCACTGATCCAGAACAGTCATCTGGCCGGGCCCCACCAGAGATGAGCAATGCCCGAGAAATCTCAACCATCCAACTATTTAAATGAGTGACTGATGGCCATTATACCCAACAGTCCACACTCAATGGAAAAATAAAAAAATAAATAAAATAAAATAAACCGAAGCAAATGCCTAAAATCTGTCCGAGGGAGGGTTTTTTTTTTTTTGCGCACCAACCTCATTAAAGGTCTCGATCATGAGGTAGGGTCCAACTATTATCTGATGCTCACCAAACAAAATGCAACTTAATTCCCTCGGCACAGCACCTAACGGTAGGGCCTGCCTTTCAATGATAGAACCACTATATAAACGGGCAATGCTAAAGAAATCTCATCAATTCAACTGGAGCTGTACACGGGTCGAACTGAGTCAAGCTTGAGATATCTCAGCTCGGCTTGGCAAGCAGCCAACCCCAACTCGAACTCAATTTGATCGTTCCTCGAGCCTGACAGGCCAGATTGACTCGGTTCGGTCAGCAACTTAGGCCAGCTCTAACTTGTGCAACATTTTTTCAAAAACATATAATGTCTTCAATCTCTCATAGAATACAAAACATTAACAATAATTTACATGTATTTCATCAAACACTCAGAGAACAATATAGAAAACAAGATATGAGGGCAGTCAATCCTGCAGAGAATGTACACACCTAAACAACACTTGGCAAGCAGCATCAAGCTCGGGCAAGCTCAAACTCGGCTCGAAAATTTTTGGAGCTCTAAAACCAGCTCGACTCGGTCCGAATCCAATTTCAATCCGAGGTGAGTCGAGATTTTCTGAGTCGAGTCGAGCGAGCTAACTCGACTCGTGTACATACCTTGAGTAGTGATTCAACTATTTCAATGGGTGACTGATAGCCATTTAACCCAGCTATCCACACTCAACAGGGGAAAAAAGAAATGCAAGAAACCACTGGTGCAAATGGCTCAAATCTGTCCGATGGGGAAGATTTTTCGAGCATGAACCCAATTAACGGTCCAGATCATGAGAAGGTGGAGCCCAGCTAAAATTTTACTCTGCGAATAACAAAAAAAAAAAAAAAAATCATTTTGCTCGGCCTAACACTGCATGCATCACCCAAAAGAGGGGAGTTGGCATTTACACCATCTATGGTTGACAGATAACCCTTTTCTCCCAAAAATAATCCTAATTTCTGGATCAACCAATGCTACATTGAGAGAGAAAGAGAGAGATCTGATTACTTCGTGCCACGATAATTATAAAAATTAAAAATCTATAGAAGATGATCTGAAATTTCTGCGAAGGAAGAGATGGTGGAGACGATGATCTGACCGTTCTTTCTTGCGGTGGATTTCGAAATTGTGATTTTCTTCGCCCGTCGGTCCCGACGACAGCTTTCCCCGGAAGCTGATTGCGTGTACCACACACCACTGACCTTGGTGATGTGAGTCCTACCATAATGTACATGTTATATCCACACCGTCAATCAATTTGGGGAGATCATTTTATGGCGGGAAACCAAAGCCGAGGCAGATCCAAGGCTCAAGTGGATCACATAACAGAAAGCTGTGAGGACAAGATGCCCACCGTTGAAACATTCTTACAGCCCACCATTATATTTATTGGCTATCAAACCCGTTCATAAGTTCACACGGACCTGAATGAAGGGAAAAAATTTATGTATGTGAGCTTGATCCAAAACTTTTGTGGCCTCCAAGAAGTTTCAACGGTGGGCATCATTATCCCCACAACTTTCTATGGTGTGGTCCACCTGAGATTTGGATCTGCCTCAGTTTTTGGCTCATGCCATAGAATGATCTCTCCAGATTTCTTGACGGTGTGGATATAACACGTACATGATAATGAATCCCTCGTAACTTGGTGACGTCAGCACACCAGGGAATGGAGGTTGGTGAGATTTGGATAGTCTCAGTTTTGGGCTCATGGCTTAAAATGATCTCTCCAAATTGATGCAAGGTGTGTATATAATATGTACATGATAATGGGTCCCACATAACTTGGTGACGTCAGCACACAAGGGGATGGAGGTTGGTGATGAGTGGCACATCATGCAATCCGCTTCTGCCTTTCCCGTTTCTCAGCCATTGGTGGGAGCTATAAAACGGACGCCGCTTAGCTACCCACAGGTTGAGAAACTCACTACGGAAGTGACATCACCTAGTTGTGTGGGCCTACCATGATCCATGCTTTGTATCCACACTACCCATCAATTTGGAGAGATCATCTTAGGGCATGAACTAAAGAATGAGTCAGATTCAAAGCTTGAATGGACCCATCACCAAAAACAGCGAGGAGGATGATGCCCACCCTTAAAAACTTCCAATGGTCATAGAAGTTTTCGATCAAGTTGATATTTATGTTTCCCTTCCTTCATCGTTCATGTCTGTGTTAACTTATGAGCATGTTGGCTATCAAATAAACATCATGGTGGACACTAGGAAGGTTTCAACATCAATTTGGAGAGATCATCTTAGGGCATGAACTAAAGAATGAGTCAGATTCAAAGCTTGAATGGACCCATCACCAAAAACAGCGAGGAGGATGATGCCCACCCTTAAAAACTTCCAATGGTCATAGAAGTTTTCGATCAAGTTGATATTTATGTTTCCCTTCCTTCATCGTTCATGTCTGTGTTAACTTATGAGCATGTTGGCTATCAAATAAACATCATGGTGGACACTAGGAAGGTTTCAACAGTGGGTGCCACTCTCCCCACCGTTTTCTATGGTGGGTCCACTAGAGCTTCGAATCTGCCTCATTCTTTAGCTCATGCCTTAAATTGATCTCTCCAAATAAATGAACAGTGTGGATATAACACATACATCATGGGGAGGCCACAAAACTTGATGATGTCACTTCACTAGCGAGTCTTGCTACTCAACCCAGTAGCGAGTCCGCATCCATACAAAGCATAAATCTCGTCTTAAGAGGTGAGTGGTTAGCTGTTACCTGGGTCAGATTTTAGTGGGAGCTCATCTTGATGTATTTAGTGTATATTCACACCGTGCGTATGTTTTTTCCATTGGTCCAAGAAGAGGATTGATCTTTGATTCCAGTCTCTAATATGTTTAGCTCAATATAAGAGGACATCAGTGGTTGTCAAATTTTAAGTCGCATTTTATCCACACACAAAAACCCAATCTAAATCCTTGATGACACAACCGATCCAATTTGATTGAGTTGGCGAAAACAGCCGCTCCTGCGGTGATGGCTCTTATCCAACGGTCTCATCACCCTATACCAAGAGTGTCGAGCTGTCATAGAATTTGGAGATTTAACAAGTGGTGACTCCAAAACAAATCTAGTCACCCATGGCCATATCTTTTAGGTGCCATCTAATACATCCGTCCCAATCTATTCCGCAAATAGGGACGTTAGCCATTTTCGAAACAATTTATATGATAGTTCAAACTTTATATAATGCATACATAATAAAAGTTCACTATCTTTATCATTCGAACCTTTGAAAATTAGCTCTTTAGCTTTAAATATTGACTGTCAACATTATCTTTGTAAAAAGAAACCCGTCCACCGAGATCTTCTTTTTACTTTTTAGAAAACCATGATGCTTGTCTGAGCTTAGGTGCATGTCCTTATTTGTAGTTGTATTTTTAGAGTCTCATGTATCAAATGTGGCTGGTGTGCTGCCACCTTTTTGAAAAAAAAAACAAGTGGACAGCAAATGAAGCATTCTATGTCAACCGTTCACATGATAGAAGAAATTTCCACCTTGTCCATTAAGTAGGCGCGCGGCTAAAATAGAACTAAAATTAGTCGGACTTTCACACCTGGAGGCCTCGTTAACCGGCCCCACAGGACGGTAAGCTACATCGACTTTAGGCACTTGGACAAAACAAGCAATGTTTTTTAATCACAACTTGCCCTGACGACGACACGACGTACATTTGACAATTAGAAATGATAGAGTACACTCAGGGAACAAGAGCTTATAATGTTCCCTACTGTGCCACGACAACTGGACAGTCCATTTCAAATGATCCACACAGTCTATTAGGTCAAGCACGCATTTCATGAGCTATACCCTACAAAATTTACCCTGACCTGATTATTCTATCAGAAAATCCTAACAATTTCATCCATGGTTTGAAAAATGATGGACATAAAAAGAAAGGCCATCATCTGATTGGCATGATTGGCCCGTGAAGTGCGTGATGGACCCAAATGAACTGTCTTGATCAATCAATTGGACTGTCTGAGCGCACCAACGCAACTGGGAATATATCATAGTGTGTAGTGCTTTGAGAGCACCAAATCATAGGGTTTTAAATTTTTCTTTAGTTTAGAAATGAGGTGTAAGTCTAGCAAGTTGAGCACAAGCTACGGTCCACCCAGTTGCATATCTCCCAACCTTTTAGATGCATCCAATATAGTTTGACATTTACCTGCTAATTTCAAAAGTCTTCCCATCACCTCGCACATGGTTAAAGTGGGACACAAGTCCAACTAGACTCGCACGAACTCATTCTTATCCAACTTCACTTGAGCCAAATGGGTGAGTTGGTCCGAATCGAGTAGGCTTCGCCCAATCTGAAATCAAACTGAGTCGAGTCTAAGTGACCCATTAACTTAACCTGACTCGACCCGAAAGTCGATCCGATCATATTCAAATCAATCCGAAACCCGACTCGACAAGGATTCAATACACACACACACACACACACACACACACACACACAATGAGCTCGAGCTGACGATAAGCTCCCGTGAGGTCGAGCTATGTGGGCCCCACCGTGATGTGTTTTGACCATCAACACTGTGCATTTGATGGGTACCCTTTAAATTATGGGATATCCCAAAAATCAGCCGTATATGGAACTCAGGTGGGCCATACCATCTAAAATTATGTGAAGACACCGTTAAAACATATAAAAGCACTTGGTGAGGCCCACCTGAGTTTTGCATGTGCCTGAAACTTGGTCTAAACCCTCATTCAAGTGGGACACACATAATGGATGGGCTGGATTTGCAAACTACATCTCGGGGGGCCCTCAAAAATGGTTATGAATGTTTTAATGGTGCACAGCCCCTCCCCAGTTCTGTATGTGGTGTGGCCCACACAAGTCACGGATTGACTTGATTTTTGAGACCTAGGCTCACAATGGAATGGTGCATCTGACTGATGGGGTAGATGTTCGAAACGCATCACGGTGGGGCCCACACAACTCGACCTCATGGGGTGTTAAAATTAGCTATATATATATATATATATATATATATATATATATATATATATATATATATATATATATATATGTTAGTTTCTAAGTATTTCTAACCCCAGCCGCTACATCCGAACCCAAACTCTCTCTCTCTCTCTCTCTCTTCTCTCATCCTCCTCCCTCCCTCCGTCATCCTAGCTCCTCCTTTTCCAAGTCCGGCAACCCCCCCCCCCCCCCCCCCCCCCCCCCCCCCCCCCCCCCTCTTCTCTCTATCCTCTCTACTTCCTCCCTCATCTCTCGATCCGACTTGGTGCCAACTCAACTCGGTACTTTTGACTGGTTCAGACTCAGTCTGATCAGTCCAAGGCATACCGGACTGGTATCAGGTCAAGCATGCTGGACTCAGAACCGAATCAGGTCTAGTTCGAATAAGGCATATTTCAAAACCGGATCAAGTTAGGTCAGCCCTAACTCAGTTCGACTCGACTCGATGCCCAGGTCTACACATGGTCCATTCAGTTGACCCGCCTTGGGTGGCTAAGGCCGGAAAATCACCCTAATTGGTTCTAACTATGGCGTTTCAATCTCTAGTGTTTCTGTCCTGTGGCCCACTTCGAGTTTGCATCTGCCTCATTTATTTTAAATTAGTAAATTAATTTAAGTATCTATTTATATTACAATTACGTGTCTTTTCCCTAATTTCTGAGTTAATATGGCGATATTTTAAATTCTGGATTTTGAAAACATAGGGATAACATCGTGATATTATATTTTAGTTTATTTTTCACGATATTATGCGAGATATTTCTAACACTGGTTATAAGAAATCGAGGACCATGGAAAGACAGAAGAAAACGCAAGTTTGAGAGAGAAGAAGAAGGAGAAATGGCGGAGAGTGCTGTGAGCTTCTTAATACGATACTTGGAGGCTTTGCTGGTGGAGGAAGTACAGTCGTTGAAGAGGGTCGATGGAGAAGTCCGTGAAATCATAGATGAGTTAGAGAGCATCAGATCCTTCTTAAGGGATGCCGATGCAAGACAAGATGCTGATGAAGGCCTCAAGACATGGGTGAAACAAATAAGAGAAGTCTCTTACGACGTCGAGGATGTTCTTGATGAGTTCATGCTCAGCCTAGCACAAGAGCAGCAGGATGCTCAGGGATTCATCAATTTTCTTCCAAGACTCATCAAGCAATTGAAGATACGCCATCAGATTTCATCTTCAATACAAGATATCAAAACTCAAATCCATAGGATTATAGAAAGAAAGGATGCTTATGCTCTCAATAGGATGGAGCAAGATTCAAGCTCCAACAACATGAGTGATCAATGGTATGATCCTCGGCTTAATGCTCTTTTCATTGAGGAAACTGATCTTGTGGGAATCAACGTGCCAAGGACAAAATTAATCGGATCGTTAATGAATGGAGATTCAAGACTCGACGATTTCGGTGGTCGGGATGGGTGGCCTTGAGAAGACCACTTTGGTAAAGAAAGTATATGATAGCCGACAGGTGAAGAAACATTTTGAAACATTTGCTTGGATCACTGTCTCACAATCATTCAAACCGGAGGATCTACTCAGAAGCATGATAAATCAATTCTTCAAGGAAAAGAAAGATCCATCTTCTCAAGGAGTAGATGTGATGACACAGGTCGGGCTAATCAAAGTGTTACGGAGCTACTTGCAGAACAAAAGGTATGTACTTGTTCTTGATGATGTATGGCAGGCACATGTATGGAATTTCATAAGAAATGCATTGCCTACCAGTGGAAATGGTAACTGGGTAATGATCACTACACGCAAAGGTGACATTGCATCGTCTTCTCGCATTGGACCCTCCGATCATATCTACAATCTTCAACCTCTGCATCCAAAAGAGGGGTGGTCTCTCTTTTGTAGGAAGGCATTCCAATCAAATGAGGAGAACAGTTGTCCTCATGAATTGGAAAAGCTTTCTCGAAGTTTTGTTAATAAATGCCGAGGATTACCACTTGCAATTGTCGCATTAGGTAGTCTTCTGTCAATTAAGGACAAGACATATCCCGAGTGGGAGATGACTCACCGTAGCCTTGGATCAGAGCTTGAAAGCGATGATAATCTTAGGAGCATGATGAAAATATTATTGCTCAGTTTCAATGACTTGCCTTACTACTTGAAATCATGCTTCTTGTATTTGAGTAAATTCCCTGAAGACCATCCAATTAAGCGTATGCAACTAATTCGGCTATGGATAGCTGAGGGTTTTGTATAAAGAAATGAAGTCAGGTCAATGGAAGAGGTTGCTGAAGGTTAACTTAATTCGCTCATCACTAGAAATCTCATTCAAGTGGCAGAACGGAAATCTTATGGGAAAGTGATCGCTTGTCGCATCCATGATCTTGTGTGAGAATTCATTAATTCAAAATCCACGGAGGAGCGTTTCTTTTCGTCTCCTGTTGAACAGAACACGGCGCTGTGTAACAAAATCCGACGTCTGTCCATTTACAATGGTGGTGTGAATTTTCAGAAATATAAGGAATTCTCTCGTCTTCGATCTTTGTTCATTTTCAGGGTGGATGGACTATCTAACCACCCTACAATCACATCATTTTCCAGCATAAGGTTGTTGAAGGTGGTCCATCTTGAAAATGCATCGATTGAAATCCTTCCTGATGATCTAACAAGCTTGTTGCATTTGAGATACCTAATCTTGGAGAATACAAAGATCAAGAAACTTCCAAGTTCATTGGGGAAGCTAAAGAACTTACAAACATTGAATCTGAAGGGAACCTTTATACGTGAATTGCCTGTTGAGATTCTCAAGCTTGAGCACCTCCGCCACCTCATGGTTTATCGTTGTAGTAGAGAAGGGTTTTATTTGCCATTTAATGATGTGGATGGAATCAAGGTGCCTGCTGGAATGGGAATTCTAAGATCCCTGCAAAACCTGGCACATATAGAGGGAGATAGCGGCATCATTAGAGAGCTGGGGAATCTCAGCCAACTAAGGAGGTTAGGCATTATCAAGCTAAGAAAGGAAAACGGGACTGATTTGTGCACTTCTGTTGAGAAGATGAACCACCTTCGCTCCTTTGATGTGACATCAATGAATGAGGAAGAGGTTCTTGACCTGCATTCTATATCACATCCTCCACTGCCTCTTCAACGTCTGTACTTGGCAGTGCATTTAGAGAAGTTACCCAAATGGATTGCCTCGCTTCATAATCTGGTGGTGGTTCGCCTGTTTTGGTCTAGATTGAGGGATGACCCACTCAAAGCCTTTCAATCACTGCCCAATTTGGCAGAGCTCTTACTACGGCGAGCTTATGACGGAGAAGAGTTATGTTGTGAGGGAATAGGATATCCAAGACTCAAGCGACTATTACTCTTTGAGTTGAATGGATTGAAGCAGGTGAAGGTGAAGAAGGGAGCAATGTCTAACCTTGAAGAGCTACATATTAGACGTTGTGAAGAATTATTGGAGGTGCCGTTGGAGCTGAAACACCTCACTAACCTCAAACAACTCTTACCTTTGGGATATGTCCCAGGCTTTCTTGAAGGGGCTAAGAAAGGATGGAGTTGAAGAGTTAGTGGATTCCATTCATCACATTCCACTAATACGATATATAGACACTCAAGAATGGACTTATCACGACTTCTCATGATTCTGGAGAAATCACACCTGCGAGGTTAAAGCAGTTGTCAGGTGAATGCTATATATTTCCTTCTTCCTATTCACAGTTGATATTTTTATTCTCTCCTATTTTCTCTCAAACATTTGCATTTTCATTTTTCTAAAATTTTTATGACATTTTATAGTTGCTGATCTTTGGTTGGCTCGTAGGAAGGAGTCGGGTGCTCACGGTTGATGATCTTCGTAGGAGAAGATTGATCCTGCCAAATGTCTGTTTGTTGTGCTTGCAAGATGTGGAATCAATTGATCTCTTCAGGTGTTTGGTCTGGGGCGCTTGGCTTCCCAAATGTTTCCTGGGTCATGCCTTCCTCCTTGGAAGGCCTTCTTGTTTCTTGGCACGTTGTGGCTGGAGCTGGGAATCTTGGTAGGAAGAAATGGAGGATGGCCCTGTTAGCAATCCTTTCAGACGGGGAGATATGAATAATGGGTGCTTTTGCAACAAAAGCCTTTCGGTTGTTGGAGTCTTCAGTACGATATTTTTTCTGTCTAGAGATTTGGGTCCTTGAGCTTTCTCGGTTTGGCTTTTATTGGGGTCATTTCCAGCCATGGGGTTGATGTTGTTTTATTTCTAGTTTTTATTTTTCTCAATTTTTTAGGTTTCTTTTTCTTTTCTTTGGTTTTTATTTTGTAATAAATCTATCATTTTTTAAAATATTCTTTAGCTTTTATTTTGTAATAAATCTATCATTTTTATAATTTTTTTTTTTTAAAAAAAAACGAAGAAATTTTTATAGTTGCTTAATGGAGGAGGAAGCGTGGCTACAGTGAAGTGACGTCACAAAGTTCTGTGGCCCCACAATAAAGTCCTGTGGCTCCACTGTTTTCTTTGGTGGGGTCCACTCGAGCTTTGGATCTAACTTATTCTTTGACTAACATTATAAAATGATCTCTCCAAGTGGATGGATGGTGTGGATACAACCCACATCATGGTGGTCCCACAAAACATGGACACATCACTTAAGTAAACAGTCTACCGGCTCAACCTGTAAGTAGCTAATCTGCGTCCATGGAGGGACGCCTGTTCGTCTACTATGTTGTAGAGTAAGCTTATTCCGGACGCGGATTACATACAGACAGATTGAGTAGCCGGAGTCGCTACTGAAGTGACGTCACCAAGTTATGTGGCCCCGTCATGATGTATGTATTGTGTCCACACCGTCCATCTATTTTGAGAGATCATATTATGACATGATACAGAAAATGAGGCAGATCAAGAGCTCTAGTGGACCCCACCACAGAAAAAAGTAACGAGAGTGATGCCACCCTTAAAAACTTCTAAGGGCCACAAAAGTTTTCGATCAAGCTGATATTAGTGTTTTACCTTCTTTCATGTCTGCGTTAACACATGAACAGGTTGGATCTCAGATTCTCAAATAAATATCATAGTAGACCTTAGGAAGGTTTCAACGGTAGGCGTTACGGTCCCCACTGTTTTCTGTGGCGGGGTGCACTCTATCTTTGGATCCTTCTCATTCTTTAGATAATTCCCTAAAATGATCTCTTCGAATGCATGGCCGGTGTGGATACAACACATGCATCATAGTGGGGCTCACAGAACTTGATGACATCACTTCAGCGCGACTCTGACTCTCAAGCTGGCAATTGGCTAATCCGCCCGCTTATTCCGCAACAATTATTTATATCGGGGCCACCACTGTGAAGAAAGTTGGATGCCCTGAAAAGCCGGACCAATGCAACCATTAGTATTTGAATTACTTTCACATGCAACTGAATACGCCCTCACGTTGTTGAATAAGTGTTGCACAGAAGCTTTGGAGGCCGTTTGGCTAGTGTCATTGCTACTAGACCGGTGGCTAGTGGTCGGTGCTCTGTGGGCCCGACTATGAAGTATGTATTTCATCCATGCTGTTCATTCATCTTTACAGATAATTTTAGCGCTTGATCCAAAAAATGAGAGGGATATAAATATCAGATGGACTACACCACAGGAAAACGGTAGTGATTGGATATCGAACATTAAAAATTCTCCTAAGGCCCACTGTAATTTTTATTTGACATCAAATCTGTTGATTAGGTTATACAGACCTAGATGATGGGAAAAAACAAAGATCAGCTTGATCCAAAACTTTTATGCACCCAAGAAGTTTTTAATGGTGGGCATTCATTCAACACTGCTTCCTATATTGTGGTCCACTTGAGATTAGGATTTACCTTATTTTTGGGCTCATATCTTAAAATGATGTAGAAAAATAGATGTACGGCATGGATAAAACATATACATCATGGTGGGGCTCACAGAGCACCGACCACTAGGGTTACTAGCCAATCCGTTCTCAAAAGCTTATACCATAATGTTGCAGTGAAAACTGGCCTCTTATTTCAATAGCATACGTCTTCCAATGAAAATCTTAATGCTAGAAAATGTATACATTTCAGTGGACTGGAATCCACCAGGTTGTGTGGGTGACATCTTCACCATCCATCAAGTGCGCTTAGATCACTGATGCTGCGCTCTGGGTTAAAACATCGACCTGATCTGCAATTCAAGTCCGCCACACCACAGGAAACAATGGAGAAAGGGTGACAAACATGATATCTCATGTGTTGCACCCAGACATGGCTCGTATATTTCATCAAGTAAGCCTTGCCAGGACCATGGGGCCGGGACACCAAAAATCAGCCTTGCCAAAACTTGGGCAGCCCCCCACATGAATTTAGAGATTTTGGATATCATTTAACATTTATGCATGGTGTAGCCCACCAAGTTTCGAGTTAGATTGTTTTTTATGTGTACAGTACACATGAGTAGGTACATGTGATGGACAGAGTCTCTGCACACGCACACAACACGGGATTCCTCTACAAGACCTGTTGTATGCAGAAGGTAAAACACCGAAATTCTATGGAGCCCACCATATTGTTATAGTGATATCCACTTCGTTAATCAGGTGCACCTTCACCATACTGCCTAGAAATGAGCGCAGTCCAAAGCTTTGTTGGGCCACACCGCTGGAACAATGTGATGTCACACCTATTGCCTTCATGTTGTGTGGTCGTCTTAAGTTTTGGATCAGGATTACTTACGAGCGTACGTGCATGCAGGAAAGGATCTACTTATAAAAGAAAAAAAATTCAGTGTAAGCTTCACTTTTAATTAACCTATTATCTTTTTTAAATCTCCACCACTTTACTTTCTAATTTTAAACTAGTGCATACATGGATTGACTATTTCTAAACGAAAATACCTTCTGTTTTTTTTTTTTCCCGGTATATTCCTTTTTCCAGTGTCACCACCGCTGTTTGCCTGTTTCCGACGGTGACACCATTGATCCGGCAATGTCACCGTTGACCGCTGTCTTGACCTGGTGAGTTATTGTCAACAAGTTCTTTGTCAATTTCAACAAGTTCTTGGTTCTCGAACAATTTCACCGAGTTCTCCGTCAACTTCACCGCGTCAATTTCACCAAGTTCTCGATCAATTTTCAAAGAGTTCTCGATCAATTTTAGCAAGTTCTCGGTCAATTTCAATGAATTCTTGATCATTTTCATCAAGTTCTCAGTCAACTTTGGCGAGTTCTCGATCAATTTCAGCGAATTGTCAGTCAATTTCCCCAAGTTCTCGGTCAATTTCATCGAGTTCTAGGTCAATTTTCACCGAGTTTTCGGTCATTTTTAGCGAGTTCTAGGTAAATTTCTTCAAGCTTTCGGTCAATTTCAGCAAGTTCTCGATCAATTTTTATGAGTTCTTGGTCAAATTTAATAAGTTTTCGGTCAATTTTTAACCAGTTCTAGATCAATTTCAGTGAGTTCTCGGTCAATTTTACTAAGTTCTCAGTCAAATTTCACCGAGTTTTAGGTCCAATTCATTGAGTTCTTGGTCAGTTTGAGCGAGTTCTTGGTCAATTTCACCATGTTTTTGGTCATTTTCACCAAGTTCTCAATAAATTTCAACGAGTTCTCGGTCCATTTCAGTGAGTTCTCAGTCAATTTCACTCAGTTCTCGATCAATTTTCACTGAGTTCTAGGTCAAATTAACCGAGTTCTCAGTCAATTTCACTAAGTTCTCGATCAATTTCAGCGAATTCTGAGTCAATTTGTCCGGCTTCTTGGTCAATTTTAATGAGTTATTAGTCAATTTTCAGTGAGTTCTTGGTCAATTTTCAACGAGTTCTTGATCAATTTCAACAAATTTGCAGTCAATTTCACCAAGTTCTCAGTTAATTTCAGTGAGTTCTTGGTTAATTTGTTCGAGCTCTCGATCAATTTCAATGAGATCTCAGTCAATTTTTAACGAGTTCTCGGTCAATTTCACTGAGTCCTCGGACAATTTCAACGAGTTTTCGGTCAATTTCATTAAGTAACAATTAAGAATTATTTTTTAAAAAAAATTAGGAGAAATGAATGAACGAAAAATTATGATGAATAAATAAAAAGTATGAACAATGCATGATTTAGTAATGAGTGAAGTGAATGGAAAAAATTATTTATGAATAAAATGAATGAATGAGGAATGAAGAATTAATGAAAAAATAAATAAAATTAAAATTAAAATTAATCACAAAAAAGGAGGATGAATGAATGAAATGAATAAAAAAAGAAAGAGAGATATATATATATATATATATATATATATATATATATATATATATATATATATATATATATATATATATATATATATATGCGCTCGAGCTGACGATAAGCTCCCGTGAGGTCGAGCTGTGTGGGCCCCACTGTGATGTGTTTCGACCATCAACACCGTGCATTTGATGGGTACCCTTTAAATTATGGGATATCCCAAAAATCAGCCGTATACGGAACTCAGGTGGGCCATACCATCTAAAATTATGTGAAGACACCGTTAAAACATATCAAAGCACTTGGTGGGGCCCACCTGAGTTTTGCATGCGCCTGAAACTTGTTTTGAACCCTCATTCAAGTGGGACACACATAATGGATGGGCTGGATTTGCAAAATACATCTCGGTGGGCCCTCAAAAATGGTTATGAATGTTTTAATGGTGCACGGCCCCTCCCCACTTCTGTATGTGGTGTGGCCCACACAAGACACGGATTGACTTGATTTTTAAGACCTAGGCCCACGATGGAATGGTGCATCTGACTGATGGGGTAGATGTTCGAAATGCATCACGGTGGGGCCCACACACAGCACGACCTCATGGGGCGTTAAAATCAGCTCGAGCGCATTGTACCTTTTCCCATATA
Source organism: Magnolia officinalis (assembly GCA_021015155.1). Lineage (NCBI taxonomy): Eukaryota > Viridiplantae > Streptophyta > Magnoliopsida > Magnoliales > Magnoliaceae > Magnolia > Magnolia officinalis. The sequence goes on along the minus strand of JAJHSJ010000015.1, from coordinate 7,073,069 downwards.
TATATATATATATATATTAGAAGAAAAGAGAATTTTTTTTATATAAAAAAATTATTAAAAAAAATAAAATAAAATCTGGCGATGTCACCACCGAAATCTGCAAGGAGGCGGTGTTGCTACCGCTAGAGTGGCGGCTCTATTGCCGAATTCCACTAGAGTGGTGGCTTCACCACCACCCATTTCCGTAATTTTCAGCTTTTATGTCTTGACTGAAAGGTGTTTGATAAAATACCTCTAAAACCATTTTTGTTGTTTTACAAACAATGGGATTTGAAGGTGCAGTCTAGGTGTTTGTGGAAATGCTACACAGGCAAAGTCGGCTCGACCTTGGATCAAACTCAGCTCGAATTGGCCTAAGCTGCTGACCGAACTGAGCTGAGTTGGCCAGTCAGGCTCGAGGATTGAGACGAGCCAAGTTCGAGCTAAGGTCAACTAGTGGCCGAGCCGAGTCGAACTGAGACCAGCTCAACTCGATTCTACTCGATGTACACCCCTACATTTATGTTTTGGTTCATGATTACTTTCAAGCATACATTTATTGGAAGAGAATTGCATCCAACAATGGATTGGATGCATTCCATTGAAACTTTCTCTTATATGATTGTATTTTTATTTTTTTGGTAGGACCCGCAAACAAAGAAGGTGGATAGTGATGGACATCAAGAGCAAGCGTCATATCTCTTTGACTCTCGTTCTAGCTCTCTAGTTACTATTTTAGAACTCAATAAGTGACAATGTCACTTAGGCATTCCTTATTTCCAGTTTTAAAAATGTTGTTGCTTGTATTGGTTGTAGTTCATTGTGGCATGAGACTTGTAAGCTCCTAAAGCACCATAGGAGTGTTTTTTTTTTTTTTTTTTTTTTGTATAAAGAGATGGAGTTGGAATTCGTGGATGGGGTAACTTGAGTAATGTATACTTTTTCATCTATTATTTTTCTTCTCCATGTAATGGGGAGATTTTTAGTTCTTCCTTTTCTAATTTAGAAATTGTCACGCCCCAAATCCGGAAATCGGATTCACATGAACCCGATCATCAAATCCGGTGCCGACAGCCTCCGTAATACCCCATTCTCGGTTCTCAGCACCTATGCGCCAGAATACGATCTTGGGATCCTACAAGGAGGATTTTTTTTTTTGTGTACATTTATCTCGTAATAAGCATAACTACAAATATACCCAAATCATAAAGGCGACATCATCATCACATATCCACTAATATAACTGTTGAATACAGTAATGAAAGGAAAATACATATGACAAAATCAAAACTCCATAAGTCCACTGCACGCTCCAAGCTCAATGCTGTTGCAACCTAACGTCACCTGCACGCATCTATCGTGCATAAGCTTATAAAAAACTTAGTGGGTGATGAAAGTGTGTGCACAAGGTAAGTGCCAAGTAAGCAATATCAGAGTAATCAGAGTAATCAGAATAAGCGGAAATACTGGCAGTCCGTGAGTCATAAAATATCAAGGAATGCAATACAATTTAGTTATACAAATGAAGAGTCAAAGAAAGCCAAATATTAGATGCCGAGGATGCAATGCCATAAATTATACAATATCGAAATGAGTGGAAATATACTGATAAGTCTATGAGTGCCTTCAGCTGTACAAAAGGCTATGCGATGCAAGGCATGAATGCTAACGATCATACCAATACAGAAACATGGTAACCCAAAATGCTAAGTACTACGGATGCGATGCAATATGCGGTGCGAATGAAATGACTATGCTGGAGTGAAGTCGGGATGATAGTACGTAGTATCGCAGGCTATGAGGTTCATCATAAGGGACTTCTATCCAAACCAGTCTCATACCTAAATTTGGATAGTCAGACTCAATGTAGTAAACTCCTGACTCAGGTTGTCGCGTGCCCAACTGAAATCCTGGCCATGCGAAAGTACACAATAATTAGTTGCGCACCACCAACCCGAGTGGATAGTGAATGAAATGAATGCATGAGTATGCAACTCCTACTCAATAAGTCCACATATCAGTACGATTCCTCTCTGGGATCATCACCGGGGTCTATTACACTCCAAACTAGATTGCTGCCCCATCGCGCGCAATAAGGAGAGTGGAAGAGACCTCACTATCCGCCTGCCAATATCAGACCCGGCTTATCGATAGCGGACTCATTCCTCGAGCTGTTCAGACTCAGCCTAGCATTGCCCCCTCCTCTCGGGCAGGTAAGGCCGCACTCCATTCCAACCGACTACGACACAGTGGGAGACGCGGCCTAACGGTATACGACCCTCATGCGCTCATGCATCCGCTCGGTCTAAACGTTAGAGCAACCTCTGGAACCAAGAGGGTTTAGGGATTTTCACCCAGGGGTATCTATAGCACTCCATGTCGAACAGATTTTCGGTGTCCCGTCTGGCCATCCATGATATGCATGTGGAGGCTACGGCCCTGATGTCGGTAGGGCACACAATGCAAGATGCATGAGCCATACAATCCAGTCATGCATCAATCATGCGCATACCGTGCGCTCATGTGAGATAACCTCCGCCTATCAGAAAGTCTCATAATAATCTGCCTAATGACATATGCAATGGTCAACCACATCTCATAAAAAACATGCAGATGATGCGTATGGGCATGTATCATGATACTATACAGTCACAAACTCATAATCGGTATCAATAACTGGTATCAACAATCGGCTTCGACAATGTGGACATTTAACCAATATTGCCCCCAAGGAATGGCTCGCACAAAGCCAAACATATAATGGGCCCACGGCTCACACAAAGGCCTAATATACAACACAATGGGCCTTACTTAAGGGCCATATATACACAACGGGTGGGCCCTGCTCATGGGCTTTAAATACATGACATGCAGACCCTACACATGGGTCTCGAATACATCAAATGGGCCATGCATCATGGGCCTAATACATATCACAATAGGCCTTGCCCATAGGCCACGAATACATCACAGTGGGCCCCAACTACGGGTCGCATATACATCCTATAGGTCTTGACAATCGGCCTCGACCTCAACAATTGAAATTGATATTTGGAATCGGCCTCGATACTCGACCCCAACAATCGGAATCGGCCTCGGCAATCAGAATCAACCTTGATACTCGGTCTCGACAGATCAGAATCGACAAATCGGTCATGATAATCAGATTCGACAAATCGGTCACATCAATCGGAATCGGCAAGCGGTTAAGACAATCAGAATCGATCGATAATCAGAATCAGCAAATCGGTCACATCAATCGGTCACGACAATCGGTCACGACAATCGGAATCGATCGATAATCAGAATCAGTAAATCGGTCACGTCTCAGAATCAGCAATTGGTCATGACAATCGGAATCGATCGATAATCGGAATCAGTAAATCGGTCACGATAATCGAAATTGGCAATCGATCACGACAATCGGAATCGATCGATAATCAGAATTGGTAAATCGGTCACGTCAATCAGAATCAGCAATCGGTCATGACAATCAGATCGATCGATAATCGAAATCGGCAAATCGGTCACGACAATCGAAATCGGCAATCGGTCACGACAATCGGAATCAGCAATTGGTCATGACAATCGAAATCAGTAAGAATGGGCCTAACAAGGCCTAATGGAAGGTCACAATGTGGACATTCAACCATCATTGCCCATCAATGTGGACATTTAACCAACATTGCTCCCAAAGAGTGACCCACACCGAGCCAAACATATAGTGGACGTATGACCCCACACAAGGGCCTAATACATATCACTATGGGCCATGAATGCATCACATCAGCCCGTATCAATGGGCCGAATTAAATGGGCCAAGTAAACGGGCCGAATCAAATGGGCCAAGGGTTGAATCAAGATGGGCCGGTTCGAAAGGGCCCAAACCACACATTCATCTCTAGCTAGAGATCATTTTAGAGCATTATTCAAAATGAATCACATCCAAAGGATCATTTGGACCATACCACAAATGACAACGGTGATAATGATTTTCACCGTTAAATTCCAATGGGCCCACCATAACATTTATTTTCCATCCAGTCTGTTCATAAGGTCACAAAGACTTGGATATAGGAAAAACAAATATCATATTGATTCAAAATTTCTGTAACCCAGAGGGGTTTCAATGGTAGACGTTCAACACCACTATTTCTGTAGGGCGGTCCACTTGATGCTAGATTAGTCTTATTTATTATCATTAATAATAATAATATTATTATTATTTTAAATCTCAGCCTTAGGATGAGCTGACAAATGAATGGACGGTTGGATGTGACACACACATCATGGGTGGGGTCCACGAGCCACAGCTGGGCGGTGGAGACCCCACACGTGCTGATGGATCCCGCCGTCCAGCAATGGTTGGACGGTTGGAGTATAACACATACGTATGATGGGGCCCGCATGGCTAGTGACGTACTCCAGCCAGTCCATCAGCAAGCGGGTTACACATGGGGCCCACCATACATACGTCTAGGTGGCCCACTGTAGAAATGGATGGACGGTTGGGATGAAAAAAAAAAACATCCATCAGCGTGGGGCCATGAGGCATGTTAGATAGAGGGACGGTTGGATAGCATGCCTGCAACTGGACGGTGCAGATGTAGTGATACATCATGGTGCGGTCCACGTAGTGGCCCACCAACATTACTATTAATATAGCATATATCATATAATATAATATTATATATTATATATCTATGAAATGGCAGGAGGCTGCCATACTCACCGTCCAGATCCATCTGGACGGTGTAGATATTATGATTAAGGTGGGTCCCACGTAGGAGTGGCCCACTATGACATTTATTTAATATAAATATTATATTATATAAGGTTACATATATATATTATATATATAAATATATATACATGTGTGGGTGTGTGAGAGTGTGAAAGTGCCAGCGTCCAGACATATGGACGCTGGATGAAATACCTTTATCAATGTGGCCCACCGTCCAAGCCATGGACGGTGAGGATCCACACGTGCAACCCAGGGGAGGCCCACCACAATATGAACGGTGTGGATGGAAGCCATACCCCATGGCCAGGGCCCACCTGGCCTGCTGACGCTGCAGCTGGCTACCGTCCATCAGACGCTCTGTCTGAATGAAAACAGATGGACGGTGTGGGTGAAATCCATACAAGTGGGTCCCACCGAACCTGGTGACGCCAGTAGGGATGCGCACCACCCAATCCGATCCCCACGGTGGGTCCCACCTCTCAAACATCACGGTGGCGTCCCAAAGCAGCACCGTCCATCAGAAAACATAAATCAAGGTGGGTCCCACCGTCCCTGCCCCATGGACGGTGGATGTATAAAACACGTACGTCAATGTGGGTCCCTCAGCTGGAATGGAACACGTACATTGAGGTGGTCCGGCACCACCTGTTGACGTCAAGACCGCGGCTTCATAGCTGTGGTCCCCGCCGTCCATCAATTCATGCCAGGTGGGCCACGATCACGTCTCGGCTAAAATGGATGGACAGCGTTGATGAAGCACATAGATGACGGTGGTCCTCGTCCAGTGGGCCGGCACGCTTGGATCAAGCCGTTATTTATGTTTTCCTTCATCCAGGGGCTGCTGCTGGATAGCAGACGGTCCAGCAGCTCACGGCCCTGCATGACCCGCTGTGCCCTCCACGAACAGATAGAGCGGATACAATAAGGGTGGGGTCCACATCAGTGTGACCCACCAAATCTGAAACAAACTTATATTTGTGTTTTCCCGCCACCCAAGCAGTCCAACCGGACTGACTGTTCAACATGGTGGGCAGCAAGGCCGTCCCACCTGCTGGACGGTCTGGATCATTCAATCAGGCCTACATCCAGGCGGTCCACGATCGGAAAGAGGAGAGAGAAAGAAAGAGAGAGAATCGGTGAAAATGGGAGGGACCCCGCCACTATGGGCCCCTCCTTGATACAAAACATACATCAATATGGGTCTCATCGCATGTGGGCCCTCAAATCACAAAATCAATGGTAGAAAATCATAAAAATCAACCACCTTATGATTATCTTGGTCCTCCACTTCCATCAACGCATCCTAAAGCTCCGAGGGACGCATTTCAACGGTGGAGATGATCATTGGAGGGTGGAGATGGGAGGTAGGAAGGTGGGCCACACTTGCTCTCCATGGAAGCCATGGACGATTGCTCCATAGGAGTCGCTTGAAAAAAAATAAGCGAGAAATGAGAGAGAGAGAGAGAGAGAGAGAGAGAGAGAGAGAGAGAGAGAGAGAGATGGGAGAGAAGTGATGGTGAGTGATGTAAGCATGTACTTTGTTGTAAGAAAATGTTGACTTTAGGGGAAAGGTGGTTGTACTTGGAGATGGGTGTGAGTGATGGGAGTGATGGGTACTTGATTGATGTGATTGATAGGATTAATGTGATGTTTTCTAGGGATTGCAACGCGTGACATTTATCCTCGAACTGGACACGGGCCCACATCTCCTGGCCCGAGTATCGCCTCAGCGCGCGAGTCGCGACATCGAAACCGCGGCGACGGCGCGGTCGCTAAGGTACCAGTCTTAAGTTGAGTCGACTCGAGTTGACAGCGTGTGAATTAGGGTCGCGCGCAAACGCCGGTTAAGGGTCAAAGGTTGCCGAAATTCGACCGGGAAGACCGCAGAAGGCTATAGAACGGTACGGTCTAGGATACGGGTCTTACAGAAATCCTTGTTTGTTTTCCATCTCCTTGTAATTAAGTTACTCGACATGAGTTTCTTGCAACAACATGAAGCCATGTGGGGCTCACAGTGCTTTTCATATAAAATCTACTTCATCTATTAGTTTTACAAGCTCATGTTATGATGAGAGACATCCGGTTGAAATCTCAGTGAACGGCAGTTGTAACTATAACAGTCCTAAGGTACCGAAATTCTTTATCTGGACGTAACTATAGTAGTCCTAAGGCATAATGATCTAGGCACTATCTCGGAGAGAGGCTCGATAAAATAGGCATGTCTGTGAAGATGCAGGCTAACCACACCTAGATAGAAAGACCCTATGAAGCTTTACTATTCCCTAGGATTGGCTTTAGGCCTTTCCTACGCAGCTTAGGTGGAGGGTGAAGAAGGCCTCCTTCCGGGTAGCCCGAGCCATCAGTAAGATACCACTCTGGAAGAGTTAGAATTCTAATCTTGTGTCAGGACCTACAGGCTAAGGGACAATCTCAAGTAGATGATCAGTCCATCGCTTCCCCTCCATAGGTCCTTCAATCGGTTATCTTCTTCGCTCCTCGCGCAGCTGCATATTATCACTCCTTCCAAGCTTCCCTCCCATTGAGTGGTTAAATGGCTGAGGCCCAGAAGCGGCTGGATCAAGATCAACGTCGACGGGTCGGCGCTGGGTAACCCAGGGCCATCGGGCGGAGGTGGTCTGGGTAGAGATTGGGAAGGCAAATTTATTTTTGCCTTCTCGTCGGGTTATGGTAATGGATCAAGCTCTCAGGCCGAGCTATGGGCCATTTGGGAAGGTTTGACGAGATGTGCTCAGCTGAGTTTTTCTAGGATCGAGGTGGAGAGCAACTCCAAATCAACCATTCAGATCCTGTCAACCAACTCTAGTCCTGCGTGGTCCCTGCGGTATTGGTGCGCGAGGGTCAGAGGTTTATATGGCCTCTTACACATTTCCTTTTCGCATACTCCTAGGGAGGTGAATGCGATAGCCGACCACCTGGCTAGGAGAGGTAGTGCCTAGCAAGCCAACTCCACGTTTTCAGTCGAGACCGATCTTCCGGATATTGCTATAGGCCTTCTCTTTTTGGATAGAGTAGGCTTAGGACACTTGAGAGGGATTTAGCTCATGCTCCCTATATGATAGGTGAGGCATCGTCCTTTTTGTGATGCCCTCCCAAAGGCCCTGTAAATTCCTCTTTTGTGAAATACAATCATCCTTTTGAAAAAAAAAAAAGAAAAAAAACAATCTCAAGTAGATAGTTTCTATGGGGCGTAGGCCTTCTAAAAGGTAACAGAGGCGTACAAAGGCTTCCTTGGGGCCGGATGGAGATTGTGCAAAGGCAAAGAGAGAAGATGCAAGTGTGTCACACCACACCAAAAAGTAAGATGCAAACGGTGGTGGTTGAATGCTCACCATTAAAATACTTAAATACTTCTTGCATGCCACAAACAAAGTTTAGGAGCAATCTCATATTTGTCTTTTTCCTTACTTCAGGTCTTATTGACCTTATAAACACGTTAGATGGTAAATAAACATTACGTGGACCCTAGTAAGGTGTCAACGGTTGGCTTTCAATCACTACTATCCTATGTTGTGGTCCACTTAAGCTTTGGATCTGCTTCAGTTTTGGGTCCATGCTTTACAACATGGATGTATGTGGTTTATCCACGCCGTCCATCCACTTTTCTAGCTTATTTTAGGGGTTGAGCCCAAAATTTAAGCATATCCAAAGATCAAGTAGACCATACCATAGGAAACAGTAGGAATAATTAATGATTTCCACCATTGAAACCTTTCTAGGGCCCACAGTGATGTTTATTTATCATCCAACCTGTTCATAAGACTACACAGACATGGATGAAGGGAAAACAAATATACAAGCTTGATCCAAAACTTCAGTGGCCCCCAAGAAATTTTCAACGGTAGACGTTGAATTCACACTGTTTCATGTGGTGTAGTCCACTTGAGTTTTGTATATACTTGATTTTTAGTCTTAAGATCTAAAATTATCTGTTAAAATGGATGGACGGATTGGATAAAATAGATATAAATCATGGTACACTCCACAAAGTTTACCCAGTACACAATCCGCTTCCTTTAGAGATCCTCAGCAAATCCTGTTACACGCACAAGGTAAAACACGAAAATTCTATAAGAGCCCACCATATTGTTGGGACAAGATTCACTTCTTTAACAGGTGGACCTTCTCATGTGCCCAGAAATGAGTGCAGTCCAAAGCGTCGGTGGGCTACACGTTGTGCCTCTAAATTCATGCATTTATGTTTTGGTTCATGATTACTTTCAAGCATACATTCATTGGAAGAGGATTGCGTCTAACAAGGGATTGGATGCATTCCATTGAAACTTTCTCTTACATGATTGTATTTTTGGTAGGACCAGCAAACAAAGAAGGTGGTTTAGTGTTGGACACCAAGATCGCAAGCGTCATATCTCTTTGACTCTCATTCTAGCTCTCTAGTTACTATTTTAGATCTCAATAAGTGACATTGTCACTTTGGCATTCCTTATTTCGGGTTTTAAAAATGTTGTTGCTTGTATTGGTTGTAGATCATTGTTGTCTGATACTTGTAGGCTCCTGAAGCATCATGGGAGAATTTTTTTCTAGAGATATTGGAGCTGGAATTTGTTGATGGGGATAACTCGAATAATGCATACTTTTTCATATATTATTTTTCTTCTCCTTGTAATTGAGAGATGTTTAGTTCTTCTTTTTCTATTCCGAAATCCTTGTTTGTTTTCCACCTCCTTGTAAGTTACTTGACGTGTTTCCTGCAACACCAAGCCATGTACATGTGGGGCTTACAATAATTTTCATGTAAAATCTACTTTATCTATTAGTTTTGTAAGCTTATGTTATGACTTTTCATGTAAAATCTACTTTATCCATTAGTTTTACCAGCTCATGTTATGACGAGAGATATCCAACCGAAATTTCGGTGAACGACGGCCGTAGTTATAACGGTCCTAAGGTACCGACCCGCATAAAAAGGCGTAATGATCTAGGCACTGTTTCAGAAAAAGGCTCCGTAAAATAGACATATTTATGAAGATGCGAGCTTACCGCACTTGGACAGAAAAACCCTGTAAAGTTTTACCGTTCCTAAGAAACCGTGCAAACTAGTTTGCAGTCTATTACAATGCAAATAATCTCTATTGTAAATGTTAGAAATTTAATCTCAATCTGGACCGTCCATTACATTCAACCAACTATTTAAGATCTATTGATAAAAAATCACAATGATGGGATGATCCTAACCATCCAATCAATGGTCCAACCAGATATTTATAAGATACAATGGCTGTTATGATATACCTGTTCTTTTACCTAACTATCTCACATACGTAGAATATCATATCAGTGGAAAATGTGATCCATACAATGAAAATAACCTGGTAGGGAAAATCAAGCCCATCCCCTCATTAGGTGGGCCATAACATTATATGAAGTCATACCATCGGTTGCTGTCCGTTGGTACTAGTAGCCAGATACATATGTGGATCAACCTGATTTTCATATCAAGTGATCATCATGGTTTTTCCAACCTGCTGGACGGATCGGATCAGATACATAAATCACGGTGGACCTCACCACGCAATCGACTTCCATATCAAGCTACCTTCGCCTACCTATAAAAAAAACACTAAAACGTCATTTCCTATTCTCTGCTTCGATCCATGCACTCGCCCTCTCTCTCTCTCTCTCTCTCTCTCTCTCTCTCTGGGTTGGGGAGAAGATGTTTGTTGAGGTCGAATCTCTTTCATCTTGATCGGGTAGAAGTTTTTCGATACATACTCTCTCTCTCTCTCTCTCTCTCTCTCTCTCTCTCTCTCGATTGGAAGGAGGAGAGCTGCTAGAAGATCTCCTTATCATTTAGATCCAGATCCAAATCAGTTTAAGGTAAGCTCGATTCTTTTCTCTTTAACGATTTTACAAAAAAATGAAATTCAAAATCGGAATCGAATTTGATTTCACTATCTATGCCTTGAAATCCCTTCTATTTCTGGTTTGAGATTTCAGTCGATTCATTTGTCTCTGCTGAATAGCTGGTGGCACTCCAGGAAACAGTAGGACGTAATCCGCTTTCATCAGCTCTCCATCTTCTCTTCTTCGAGATTTCCATCTCCAAAGGAAACGGCTCTCCATCTCTTCCATGAGCTTTCGATCTCTACAGGAAGCCGGCAAAATCCACGTCCGGCTCTACCATATCCTCCGAACGCTTGAAATCGTCGGATCATTAGATCTACGGTCTCTCTCTCTCTCTCTCTCTCTCTCTCTCTCTCTCTCTCTCTCTCTCTCTCTCTCTCTCAATCATTAGATCCATAAAAGACGGTGAGCTTTTTTCCAATTTTTTCCACTTAGGGTTTATTTTATTTTATTTTTCTCGATTTTTGGTGCTTGATCTGTTTTGATTTGAATCCATCTCTTGTCTCTCGATTTTGATAGATTTCGTTGGATTTTGATCCGATTATTTTTTATGGATCTGTTTTGCTTTCGGATCCAATTGTCTGAAGCTTTGCTTTTTTATTTTTGTTTTGAGATGATGATACATGGTGCCTTCCTTTTCGATTTTGTCTCAATTTGGTTATTCGTTTGAAGCAGGTACTCTGATTTGCGGTTTGCATTATTTGAGGACAGAGGAAGGGTTTTAACTTTCAATCAGGTGCGCTTCACCCCCTTCTCTCCAATTTTTTTTCCACTAAGGGTTTGATTTTTCTAATTTTTTTTCTCGATTTTTGGTGCTTAATCTGTTTTGATCTGAATCCAACTTATGTCTCTTGATTTCGATAGATTTCGTTGAATTTTGATCCGATTCCTGCTGATTTACGTTGTAATTTAGGTTTATATATTTAGAAATTAGAGATTTATCATTGATTTATTTAATATCAGGCATTTGAAATACATTACTATGCATTGATAATTTCGATACAGTCATAAATCCCCATCTGTTTGGGGCATGACAGGGCCATGACATTCAACTGTTACATATTACCATGTCCTGTTTTTCTCTTGTTCTAAACTGCAGTAGTGGAGAAGGTTAAGCTTGATATGTTCTTTGTCTGTTGAGATACATTTCTAATGTTTATGGGTTTTCATTTGTGAATTTTGAATGGGCCATAACATTCAACAGTGTTTTTATTTATTTATTTATTTAATTTTTTATTATTATTATTTTTTTAACCCATAGCTGTGATAGAATTACTTTTGAACAAAAAGTTGCAACCAAACACACCCTAATCTAGTTATGAAGCAGTTTGATTTTTCGTTGGACTTGTTCCCAAGTGCTCAATTCATAGCTGGATCACCTGACCCACCTAGCTGGAAAATCACCGTGTCCAGATCCTAGTCATTAAGAAGAAGAAAGTCTGATTTTTTTGTTGGACTTCTTCCCAACTACCCAAATAACTAGAAGAGATTTGGATGGACGTTCTCGTCATTGTTATTGTCGAATGCCACCCACCCTGCTGAATTATTATTATTCTCTCTGGCGGCATTTCGCAAGGAGTCCATCTCACCAACTTTCTGTTCAAAAGTCATTCTATCAAACTGCTTCATAGCTAGATTAGGGTGCTCTCTCATAGGTAGCAATAAACTCACAGATTGAAGGTTTGTTGTTTGATGTACTAGTTTCCATCTTATTCTGGATGATCATGTGACTAATGCGTTATTTGAGGCACTAGTATTCATGTTAGTCTCAAATGTCATGTGCTTCTTCTCAGTTCACATTAGACTACTTTCGGTTTCTCTTTATTCAATTTACAGGAAATATAATATTACGAGGCTTACTTCACACATGAACAAGATCCAGACCACTAATCAGATATATATGCCTTGAAATCCCTTTATGTCGATTTATGCCTTGAAATCCCTTCTATTTTTGGCAAATAATCTTCTAATTAGATAAAGACATAAGAAGATACAAAGTGCATTGGGAAGTAACCAAAGAACTATGAGAATTTTCTGACATGGCGGGCATGCATTCGATTCTAAGAAATAAATATGAGCACTAAGTTCTAATAGAGTATCAAGAAATGCTCCCCTTGCAATGATCAAAGCCTAAAATCGGAAAATCCATCTCTGTTGGTAATCTGTTTGAAAGATCTCTAACATCAATTGCCGCCTTATATATATGCCCCCAACATTCCTAGTGGTGAAACAAATCATACCAAACAGAGCACGGGCAAGACTGTTATTTTCCATATACTCATATAGTATTCGATTTTTTCCCCCCATTTCCTAATGTGTTAACAATGCAAACACTGATTTATAGAAGTGATGTGTAGGAATACTATGCCTTTTGGCGTGCAACTGGCAATGAGTAGATTATGGTAAAGTTTTGATGCTAATGCTAAAAAATTTTTGCTAATGCGTTCAAAACTGATTTTTTTGAAATTTTTTTGCTAAGACCTCTCCTTAAAAAATCATCACCCATCTTTCTAGCAGATCTACTTCCTAGCTGTTTGTACTTGCTATAATTTTGAAATAGATGCTTGCCCACCTCTATACATGATTTGCTTCTTGTCATATTTTGTGCAACCATATTTTAGATTTTTCTCCAGGTGGAAATTAATTTAGATGGTTCTCTTGAAAACACCTTTATTTCTTTCTTTGTTTTAGAGTGCATCCTAGAGACATTTGTATCAAACTGAATTGATGGAAGGATTGAATGTCATTAAAACATCTCAATAGGCCCTGCATGTGGCTTTAAAAGTAGGGGTTAGAATTGATGTGGTCGCCTACAATACGATCGTGATGGCGTTATGCAAGGTTGGGATGTGGGGAGAGCGAGGGAGCTCATGGGGAAGATGGGGTTGAAGGGCGTCGAGGGGAATTTGCACACGTATAGGGTTTTGATTGATGGTTTGGTTTGTAAAGGTGCGATGGCTGCAGCTTTCGAGATGTTGGTGGAAATGTTGGAGAGAGGGTTTGTTCCTCGGGCTGCAACTTTGGATTCGATGATATGTGGGTTGTGTGAATGCCGACTCTTCAGCGAAGCATTACGAGTTCTTGAGGAAATGCTTAGTAGGTCTGTAGCTCCAGAGGCAAGGGCATGGGAGTCGCTGCTCTCTTGTGTGGAGTTTGATTCTGGTTGCTCAGATACTTTGATTATGGTCAAAACATTGCACAGGTGGGACCTCACCTCAGGGAAGCTAAACTCTTTACCTGATGTGCCAATCCCAATATCATATCAGCGATCATGGCAATCTGAGCAGAGGGTTGCCAATGAACAACTACTGCATTTGGTTAGGCTCAACCAGACTGTTGTGTCAGTTTGAAGAGGAAGATCTTCTAGGGTGTTTCTTCCATCACCATCCATGATGGGACCCCCCATATGAATGGTTTGCATCATAAAAGAAGAGCTGCAGAAATTGTTCAATCTACATTCAGAGATCCTCAAATTCTTGCAGCATTGAGGGGGCATTTTCAGTATTGTTTTCATTTCAGTGTGGCATTGAATCAAACTAACCTGGTATGTTTTCTCAATGGCATTAATTTCCAAGGTGTTCCTATTCTCTAACTGGTGTGAGATTAGCTGTAATTAGGTATGTCGACAGGCCGGGCCCAGGGTTGACATCGGCCTCGGATCCTGAACTATTTGCACCTGGCCTATTAAAAACACTTGATTTTGCCTTGCCTGGGCCTGGTCCTGGTCCATTGACTGGTTTTCACATGCGCATATGAATGGCAGTTGTGCAGAAAAGTGTCTCTGCAACGGAGCTTATTCTTGTGGCTTTTGCATTGTTAGGGTGTGTTTGGATGCAGCATCTAATAGAATTGTGATTACTAACTTTATGAAATAGAAAGACATGAAATTGTTTCTCTAGCATTCATATTGAGGGTCTGGGCTCCAAATTACAGTTTTGTTAGTTTTATGGTTAGACTAGATAGAAATGTAATTGCACTGCAGTTTGAGGGATGCTTATTGAGTTTGTTTTTCCCTGTTGAAACATAGGATCTAGCTTGTGTCAGCAGCCACTGGGGCTCCCATCATGAGATAGTCCAATGATGTGAACCGTCCATATTACCATCACGACCATCTATAAGTTATTATCCCATAATCATTCTTCATTGATGACCCTAAAATTTGGTTTCTAGAGTTGAATGTGAGCCATTGAAAATTTTCTTTTCATTGTTGTTCTAAATTCATCTACAGATAGTGATGCTCACGGTCATCTGTTCAGCCTAAGTTTCTTTGCGGGGCCCATTATAGCATAGAGTCCAAAAATGAAAATGGTTCTGATTGTCAAACCACTGAGCATGTGGGCCCCAGTTATCAATGGTAGGAAGAATAATTAACTTTTGTCATTTCCTCTTGATTGAACTGACTGTTGGCAACTTTAAGACACTGTTGATGTGGCAGGCATGATGGACATGGAACCTGACGATAGCTTGGGTGAGCCTGGTGATGCAGCGGCTGACATTGATAATGACGGAGCAATTGTCGATATGGGTGATCCAGCCGTTGAGATTGCTTCCCCTATGGTACATCTGCCACTTATTTTTTGGGTTAACCGCCTTTTCTGTTCTTAATTTCTTTCACTTTGCTGAGAAACAACGACTGAAAATTAGGGTTTTCAATGGTTATCCAGACATGTGCAGGTACCTAATGGACCCTATTCTAATGGATCTGGGTCCGAACTTTTTATACCACCTGGGTCTGGTTTGGGTCTTACTTTTTTGGACCTGGTTAAATTTTGAGTCTAGCCTGGTTCTTGTCAGGTCCATCAACTTGTACCCTCTTAAAATGGGGTTAGGTCAGGTCAAAGTCGGTTCCAGGTTGGATCCAATTAGTTTTAGTATTAATATTATATAGTATTAAATATATTGATTACTCTAGCAAAGCAATGATGTCGCCTAACGCCACAAGCATGTCAGAGAGCCCATTCACACCAATGCATAAAAATGGCAAATGTGTGTGCAATATAGTCAATGCATTGGGTGGGCCCAACCATGCATATGCTCTTATTTCACTCAAAACCTACATCAACAAAGAGGAGTTATGTTTTTTTCTTCCATTTTCTGAAGCTGTTATAGTTTTTGAGTTTACTAGAACTAGATAGCTCTGATTTTGCAGGACGATTGTTTACAGAGTTCAACTAAAGCCAGATCAGCTAAATGACTACTATTATGCAGATCTTGGCCACGAAAGGTTTACAAGCTACATGGCCCTGGTAAATATACTCACCATTCTCCATAATTCTTCATCGAAAACTCCACATTTTAACAGCAAGAAAAAAAATTAGGAATTCATTGGTGAAGGGACATACATAAGGTTGAGCAATGAGTTTTAACTTTGAAGACATTTTAACAGCTGAAATTATGAGTTGCATGCAGTCATCCCATGCGAATGCAAACAAGTATATGTGCATTCTTTGTTAGTTCTCTGTCTCACGTGTATTTTGCAAGCATGTTTCTGATGTGGGGTTGATTCTATGAACATCACTTCACAGTGCTCTATTGCATCTCTGTAGCTACATTGACATCCTCAGTTACCAGAGAAAAACTTAGATACTCTGGCAGTGAGATCGATGATATGCTCTTTAAATTACTGAGAAATTGCAGGCATGGCATACGATCAATTCAAATTGAACTGTCCAAATTACAAGTCCCAGTTAGATGTATTATGACTCGAAAGTAGGCTTACTTGGGTATCTCACTATTGGATTGGTAGACATTGTTGGACCATTAGACATTGTTGGACCCATTATGAAATCTTTTAGACCCATTATGAACCAATCCAACCAAGTACAGGTCCAAAATGTGACTGGTCCCATCTGATTAGGCTGATTTTTAACCAAGTACAGGTCCATGTGATGAACCTGATAATCACTTTTAATATATATAGGGCCCACATGTGATGGACAGATAAGCGGATTCACATTGCTGGTCCTATTTCAGTGAATACGTTTCCACCAATTAGATGTTTGTATTGTCCACCAGATCTGATTTTTGGAATATGACTTAGTGGTTTCCACAATGTAGTCTGTTTGATCCTAGTCGATGAATGCCACGTGTTTAATCCTGGTTGATGTATGCCATGTGTACAATCTCACTGACACCTGTCTTTCCTTGTGAAACAGCAGTTCCTGTATCAGCTGATGGATGGGATGCAGCTGCTGCTCCTGCACCAATTGCTGCCCCTGGGCTGGGTGTTGCTCCTCAACCTGCAGCCTCAGGTTGGGAATAAACTCTCATGGATCAATCAACCTGCAACTTCTAATTGCAATTCATTTGAACAGTGCATGCAAACATGCCTTTAGTTTATAAAAAGACCTATTAAAATTCAAACAGAAACATTAACCGCACTTCGATGTTTGGTTCTATTCTCACTGAGTGGTCTTAATTACCTTTCTTTACAGCCTACTGTGACTCATGCTAGAACATTCAATCCACCGTCTGCTTTGACAAACAAACAGGATTCATAATCAAGCTGCCACGAATAGTAAAAGCTTGTCTTCCTGTGGAAAAAGAAGAAGAAGGAAACAAGATCTCTGCAAACCTTTGATTGGGAGACGATCATGGTTCAAACACTAGAAGCCATCAAGGGTGGTGGAGGCTCAGTTCGCGTCGGGGCAATGGGAACAATTGGCTCCTTGATGACCAGGGAAATGTGAATCCATGATGAAACAAATGTCGCAAACATCAACTTCCTCAAGAAGGAGACCTCCAACAGTCCCAGTCTCAGTGTCCCGCGGTGCAATTCCCAAAAAAACACAGCCAAGGAAAATTGCTCTCAACGAAGCCACCAGCAGCTGCAGCAGCAACAATGACAGAAATCCTGGTTGTACAGCAGCAGCAACAATGGCAGTTTGTTTGTTTTGAAAACTTTAAATAGACCATTAATTGTTTGATTGTGCTGATTGTTGTCTTGATGGGATGTTAAATGGATAAAACATGCACAGTTCAATCATTGGTTGATTATAGTATTGTTAGCTTTTGTTGATAGAAACTAGATTTAGCCCCGGTTTTTGATAAATGATGTTAAAAATTGAATTTAGCCTCAGTTGATGCCAACAAAGCCTAAATACATCTTTAGTCTCAGTTTTGCCTCAGTTACCTAAACTAAAACTACAACTCCTGTGGTTAAAGGCTTTAGCCTCGGTTGTTGAGAACCGAGGTTAAAAATAGATTTAGCTTCAATTGAAGGCAACTAAGGCTAAAATTTGGATTTAGTCTCAGTTGGAAACAATGGAGGCTAAAATTTTGATTTAGCCTCATTTCGAGAAAACTGAAGCTAAAAAGGTTCTTTTAGCTTCACTTGAAGAACAGAGACTATAAAAGTCATTTTAGCCTCGGTTGCTAAAACTGTGGCTAAAGCCTTTAGCCACGAGGGTTTCAACTTCGATTTAGATAACTGAGGCAAAACTGAGGCTTAAAGGTTTTAGCCTCAGTTTTTAACCTTTTTAGCCACGGTTTTGAACCGAGGCTAAAGCCCCCATTTCTTGAAGTGCCAGTTACTATTTTAGAACTCAATAAGTGACATTGCTACTATGACATTCCTTATTTTAAAAATGTTGTTGCTTGTATTGGTCGTAGTTCATTGTAGTAGTTCATTGTAGTCTGATACATGTAGGCTCCTGAAGCATCATGAGAGTATTTTCTTTTTTCTAGAGATGGAGCTGGAATTTGTGGATAGGGATAACTTGAGTAATGCATAATTTTTAATCTATTATTTTTCTTCTCCTTGTAATTGAGAGATCTTTAGTTCTTCCTTTTCTTCTTTTTCTAATTCAGAAATCCTTGTTTGTTTTCCATCTCCTTACAAGTTACTTGACGTGAGTTTCTTGCAACACCAAGCCATGTGAGGCTTTCAACGATTTTCATGTACAATCTACTTCATCCATTAGTTTTACAAACTCATGTTATGATGAGAGACATCCGACCGAAATCTCGGTGAACGGTGGCTGTAACTATAACAGTCCTAAGGTATTGAAATTCTTTCTCGGGTAAGTTTCGACCCGCACGAAAAGCGTAATGATCTGGGCAATGTCTTGGAGAGGGTCGGTGAAATAGACATGTCTGTGAAGATGCGGGCCAACTGCACGTAGACAGAAAGACCCTATGATGCTGTAATGTTCCCTAGGATTGGCTTTGGGCCTTTCCTGCAAAGCTTAGGTGGAAGGTGAAGGCCTCCTTCCAAGGGAGGAGCCATCAGTGAGATACCACTCTCGAAGATCTAGAATTCTAAAATATCAGGTAGATAGTTTGTATGGGACGTAGGCATCTCAAAAGGTAACGAGGTGTGCAAAGGTTTCCTTGAGCCGGATGGAGATTGCCCCTCGAGTGCAAAGGTAGAAGGGAGAAGACGCAGGTGGGTCACACCACACCAAAAAGTAGAATGCAAACACCCACACATTCATGATGTTTATAAGCCATCCAATGCATTCAAAAAATGATTCGGACCAGAATGTAAGGAAAACACATATATCAGGCTTATCAAAAAATTCCATGGGCTCCAATAAAGTTTCAGTCCCCACTGTTTCTCATGATTTGTCTTGGAACTAGTTTATTTTTGTGCTCTCGAGGTAACATGATTTGTTGTGATGGACAAAGTGGATTTTCAAACAGACATCAGTGGGCACCACAGTGCTTCGTGTTGCTGTTGTGATGGACAGAGTGGGTTTTCAAACGGACATCAGTGGGCCCAACAGTGCTTCGTATTGCAGGAAATATTCATTGGAAATCCCCCGCTGTCGTTTTTTCTTTTAAACTCCACGGGAGTTGGATTGGAGTGACTGAAGTCCCTCTACAATGGCGGAACAGGTAAAACGTACAGGTTCTTCTGTGGCCACATGTTCTCCTGACAAGCAAACTTGGTTATAGGTGCAATTTTTTTTTAAAATTTTTTTTATAAAAAGGGGCACGATCCTGCTCATAGGGCCTCCCCACTCCATTGATCTGCAGAGAGGAATACATTCGGGCGGGCCGCTTACAACAAAAGACAGCCCACCTATCATAAACTGTACCGGAGAGGGAGAACCCGACAAAACAAAAAGCAAAAGGACAAAACAAAAAACAAAAGGATAAAGCGGGGCACGACCCTAGACCCGCTTTATCCAGACAAACAAGGCCCCTAATCTGGGCAGGAAGGTTACGAAAGAGGCGGCAGACACAGGACGATTGACTCTCGCTTGCCACCCAGGCCATACCGTCGGCTGGGCCATTACCTTCTCTACAAATGAGCTGGATGGAGATGTTCCCTCTAGTCATGAGGGCCTTAATTCTGTTAACCCAGTAAGCATATTTCCACCCAAACGCCGCTTTCCCATAGATAACGTCCACCGTGATTTTAGAGTCTGATTCAATCTCCAAATTCGAGAAGCCTGAGCTGAGGGACAATGCGAGGCCATCATGCACGGCTCTCAACTGTTTCTTGTTGTTAGATCCCATCCCATAGGACGCCCGAAAACCAACAAGGAACTCGCACTAGCACTTTTTACTAAGCCCCCGCCCCCTGACGGCCCTAGGTTGCCTCTAGCAGACCCATCCACATTAAGCTTAACCTAGTTCACCTTTAGTCTGATCCATTTGACTATAGCCACCCTACGAATAAGAGGACCCTCCTGAGACCTAGCATGAGATGAAACACCCTGGATCCTCGGACCTGCAGGAAACGACCTCTTAAACAACCATGCGCCCCACCATTTCACCCTGGAAATGCACGTACTCACCGGCTTGTGGTCAAATCTGGCACGGTTTCTTGCCAGCCAGATTTCCCACAGAATGCAGCAAGCAGAGAAAATGCGAAGCTGAACCGATCCTCTCCCCGCAGGTGCGGCAGCCCTAGCTCAGTCTGGTTAGAACGGAAAGGGAGGGGAGAGGGGGAATGTTAAAAATACAGCTGAAATGCGCGCAAACTGCAGCCGCCAGCTCGCTGAGGAGGAATAGATGGACGATGGACTCGGCACAGGGGCTGGACTGGGAACTTTCTGTGCAGCACTGACACCTAGATGCAAGGTGAACCCCCTTCTCCTGGACGCGAGCGTCAAATGGAACTGCCCCTTGCAGAAGCTTCCAAATGAAATTGGCAATTTTTGGGGGCCAATTCTGCTGCCCAGTCTGGAAAAGCCAGGCTCTGTCTACCGATCTCTGCCTATTAAATTCCCACACAGCTTTAATAGTTAACTTTCCTGATTGGGTCATGGGCCAGATGCAGCGGTCTGGACCCTCAGAAGTAGCGAACCCCTCTGGAAAATCAAATCGATATCTGGTTGCGAGAGGAAGGAAAATACCGACGAATGGGGCGAAGGACCATTGGGGCCGAGGAACTCATGAATCTTAAGGTCGAGGAGGGAATCAGGCACTGGCCTGACCGTTCTCGGCAGCAGAGGGCCAAGACCCTATCAATTCTCCACCCAGAGATTTCTAGCCCCTTCACCAACTAACCAAAGATTGTTCTCCTCCACCTGGGGGAAAAACCCACTGATTTTCTTCCACAACAGTGAAGCAAAAGCGGACGTAGAGGCTCCACTCCCCGGCTGAAGGTCTGCATTGTATTTAGCTTTCATTAGGCTCACCCACGGTTCCATCTCTTCGCCACACGTCACTTCCCATGCCATTTTGAGCATCATAGCTTTGACTACCTCAAGTTTTCTAATACCTTGGCCTCCCTCCTCGATTGGGAAAGAAATCGTCTTCCAAGCGATCCACTGTAGTTTCTGTATACCTTCCAACCATCCCCAGAAGAACCTGGCGAAGCTTCTTTCCATCTTTGCAAGAGGCTGAACAAGGACTACTGACGCTGCCATGACGTGGAGGGAGAGACTACTCAACACATGCTTAATAAGGGTAGCTCTCCCGGCCTGGGACAATTGCCTCCAGCCACTGATTATAGCCTGGACTTTGTCCAACAGGAAGTTGAAATCAGCCGCACGAGCTATGCCTCTACTGAAGGGGACGCCTAAGTATGTGAATCCCCCATTCGACCTCCCAATTTCTAGGGTCCGCTCAATGCTTCTGATCCTGCCCTCCGACAGTTTGTTGGAACAAATGATATTGCTCTTCCGGCGGTTAATCTTTTGACCCCGAGGCTTGCTGGAAGGAATGTGGGGTACACAATATTCTTTATATACCATCTGAACCAGTTATCAGGGGTGCCCCACCAAGATGAAGGGGTCCGACAAAACACAAGCCATTCCAAAGCTCAGATAGCGGCCTCCCTGAGTAAATAAATATGTTTGAGGCCTCATTGTACTACATTGCTCAACATGGGATGTCCCACACGGGTATTGGATTTGGATGACTCTTAGCAACTAGGTGAACATGAGGCACCCCAGGTGCATGGTTTGGATTCTACATAAACATCACAGGTGGGCCCTTCAGAACTTTGAATGCATGATAATTATCATTTGTTAAAACGGATGTCATCACTCCCCATAATCTTTTATGTTTTGCCATGTTGTAAGTAGTTTTTACTTATTCGAATATTACACGTTTAATTATTGAATATGGAATCAAGCCGGCTCCGCATCGTGGGTACAATTGGGCCCACGGTTGTATGAGTGGGCCCACGGTTGGAGAAATAAAGATTCTAGACAAGTGATCACATGGACCCATAGTTGTCCCGAGAAAAATGCTTCCTTTTTTTTAAAGCCAGCAATAGAAAGCTGCCCGGTATTCTTATGATGATAAAGAATATATCTTAGATCAGACTAACTAATTCAACATGCAAGAGTTTCTTCATTAAACCAGAATTACAATGGCGACCACAAAAGGCAAGAGAAGATTCCCATAATTCAAAGGACTACTTAACATGGATTTGTACATGCCGTGAGGTGGGCCTTCTCTTAGATTGTTTATATTTTGCCAAATTGTATGATGTGTCTTTGATTGGTCCCTCATTCCTCTGCTTGTTATCCTAATGGAGGAAACATGAAACCATAGTATTAACTTTTGTTGTTGATGCCTTAAATCTGTAAATCGACTATCAACAGACTGCACAATGCCATTAAACAGGTGCTCGATGCCATCGGAAAAAAAAAATAAAAAAAATCAGAAAATCCATCTTTTCTTGCTAAAACGTTTTGATGTTTTCTCGATGCCATCGAATATGCCATTAAGTGTGCACGCAGAATTGCTTAAATGCATGATTTGTTTCCGATTTCGATTGTGATTCTTGTATATGCTATATGTGTGTGTAATCGGGATTTAGGGTATTCCATAGCTTTCTAATTCATTATAGGCTCTCAAGGGCATAACTTGATTTGATTGGAGGCTTGTTCAGATCTAATAATCTCTATCTCTTATAATTTTCTGCTTTTATAGTGCATTACTTTCACTTTGTGCGGTGATTTTTGCGACTGAAGCTCTCAATGGGTCCCACTGTGATGTTTGTGAGAAATATGTCCTGTCCATCCGTTTTTTCAAGTCGTTTTAGTATGTGAGTTCGACAATGAGACAAATCCAAAACTTAAGTAGGCCGCAAAATAGGAACAATGAAGATCGAACATCCACCATTGAAGGGATTGATTACTCACAAACATCATGGTGGGCCCCACCGAGGTTCAAGGGCAAGAACTTCCAGAAAGGCTTTGTCAGGAAATTTGTGTCCACCTAAGATGGTGTGGCCTTACTGTGGGGCCTACCTTAATATATGTATTCTATATCCACCCTGGCCATTAGTTTTTCCATATTATTTTAGGGCTTGAGCCCAAAAATAAGGCATATCCAACCCTTAGGTGGACCATACTAAAGGAGAAGTGGTGATGTAATGTTGCACCATTAAAAACATCCTGCGGCCCATTGTAATGTTTGGTGATGTTTATTTGCTATCCAACTTATTGGTAAGGTTATGTAAACTGGGTCTAGACACTTTCCTAGCGAAGATAGAACTGAAGAAGGCTCAATCGGAGTTAAAAATGATCCAGACCATTAGAACCTTAAATCAGTCGTATCTTGCAAATTGGAATGAGTTTTTTGATATATTAAGTAGTATTTTGGGGACGATAGGAACTTTTAAAGCCAACTAACCCCGCCGCACCAGGTTGCCTACACCAAATTTGCAAGATTCCATCGTATCAATAGTCAAAAGTCCATTTAGTTTCACTTTTATTATAAATAGTAAGTTTTAATTCTAGTATAACTTTTCATCCTTTGAGTTATACAAGTTGTGTACAATATGAAAATATTGGGTTTAAAAAGTTAGGAGAACAACCTAGTTAGGCCAAATTGGATATTTATTATTTTTTAATAAAACCACAAAATCTAACAGGAATAGAATTCCTATGTATAAACAACATAGTTTACTATTTATAATAAGTTACCTTTTTAGAGTGTTTGAGTTGGAGTATGTCTAAATCTGCATCTTGGTTTGAGTTCTTTATTTAAATAGCTGTAATTTCTTCTTCTTTTTTTTAATCCCTTGTGGGTAGAGCTGGGCATCGGTCCGAGTCGGAACGGATTGGGTCCCACCCGATCAGATCCGAAATCTTAACAGCTTGACTCGAACTCGTTCCGATCCGGGATTGAGTCCAGGTCACCTGACTCGAACAGATTCAAAATATGAATGGGCTGATCCGAGTCCGATTCCGACCCAGTGATAAAACTGAATCGGATCTTCAAACCAAACCTTAATCATATTTTTGTGTTCAACGCTTAAAATCATATCTCAAAATGAATGAACGGCTTAGATCAAACATATACATCAAGGTGGGCACCACATAACTATGAGAAAAGTGCATAAAGCTTCATCCGAAAGTTATCATGTTGACGTGCACTGCACGACACTTATTTTCTTTTCACGCACGTCGCGGACGTCTGAGGTTACTGGTTAGCAAGTCTTGTGAGTCTGACGGTGGGGTATATGTTATATCCAAACCGTCCATTCATTTGGCGAGCTCGTCTTAAGGCTTGAGACTAAAAATAAGATAGATCTAACTACCATGTGAACCACACAAATTGTTTAACGTGAAAATCATTCTCTGATGCTATTTGTGGTGTGGTCCAGATGATCTTTGGATATTATTCAGTTTTTGGAAAATAGTCTGTAATGGTCTCTAAAAATATATGAACGGTGTAGATATAATAAATACATCATTGTGGGGCCCATGTAACTTTGATAACCTTTGAACCGTTCATACAACTCGGAGCTCGAGGAGCGTTCGTGCTCGTCTTAGCACGACACGTACCTACAGGCTACAGCTAATGCTTGTGTGTGGTACACCAGTAAACCAACTTATTATTGTACACCCTAAATTCTATTGGGGCCCACCTCGAATGCATATGATTTATCCACGCCGTCCATTTGTTTTTGCATATCATTTTAGTGATTGAACCTAAAATTGATGCATATCCAAAGCTTAAGTGGACCATACCACAGGAAAAAATAGAAAGATCAATAAGAACTACCACGGATCGGGTAGGATCGGATTTGTCCGGGTCCATTCAGGTCGGGTTTTCGGGTCGGGTCTGGTCGGATCAGGCTAAATCCGACCTGAAATATTTCAGATCTAAATGGGGCTACCCGATCAGCACCGATCCAAACTGTCGGTTCGGTTCTGGTCTGGTCGGATCGGGTCTGGTCGGGTCGGATCCACCGGATCGGGTCATTTTTGCCCAGCTCTACTTGTGGGTATGCGATACATAGAGTTAGGTTCGAAAGACCGAAAGCCCAGAGATCAAAGTAATTATTTTCCACGTGATCAGAGTAATTATTTCTTAAGGAAGATCGTGAGGTTATTAATGGTCAATCACCCATTTTTCCTATGATAGGCTCACTTGAGATTTGGATCTACTTCTTTTAAGGGCATAGATATAGCATATATGCAACAAGGTGGATTCGGTTTGGCTAGCTATGCTGCGGCTAGTGGTCGGTGCCATGTGGACCCACCATTATCTATGTGTTTTATACACACTATTCATCCATTTTTACACATCATTTTAATGCTTTATCCCATAAATGAGGTAGATTAAAATCTTAGGTGGACCACACTATGGGAAAACAATAGTGATTGAACGTCTGCTATTAAGAACCTCACAGGCCCACTGTAATATTTATTTGACATCCAACCGGTAGATTATGTCATACAAACTTGGATGAGGAAAAAGAAAATATCAGATTGATTCAAAGCTTTTGCAGCCCCAAGAAGTTTTTAATGGTGAGAATTCAAAAAACAGTGTGGCCCACTTAAAATTTTGATCTACCTCATTTTTGGGTTCATACTATAAAATTATCTAGAAAAATGGATGGACGGCAGGGATGAGACACATACATCATGTTGGGGTCCACAATGCTCAAGTTGGCTGAAAATGTTATAATTAAGCATCCACAGTTGAAATATTCACAGGGCCACATAAGTTTTGAATTGTGTTAACATTTGTGTTTTAAGTTCATCCCAGCAGGAATGACATTATTAACGGTGTGGATGGCATGTAAACATCACTGACTAACCTAGGGAGGTTTCAACTGTAGGAATTTCTCCAACCATCTTTTCCTTTAGTATGGCCCACTTGAGTATTGGATACGGTTCATTTTTGGCCTCATCTCCTGAAATGAACTCACAAAACGGATAGACGGGAAGTATTTCTCACAAACATCATGGTGAGACCCAACTTTCTATGAAAGCCTTTCGACAGCGTGTCTAGTGGCAGGGAGTAGTAGCGAGACACGGATTGCGCGTCCTACCCCCGCCCAGACAGTAATCCGTCCGGACAGGGCTCTGTGTTGTCCACCGTGATGTAAGTATTTTATCCACACCGTTAATAGTTTTTATATGATTGTTTTAAGGTATTTTAAGGACTTGAGTGAACCACGAAGTGTGGATTGAACGTCCACCATTAAAGCCTTCTTAGGAGCTGGAGAAGTGTCAAATCAAGCTGAAATTTGTGTTTTCACTTCATCCAAGTCTGCATGACCTTATTAATAGGTTGGGTGGTAAAAAAACATCACGGTGGCCCTTAGAAAGGTTTCAACGGTGGTGTCATTATCACTGCAGCTTCCTTTGATGTGGTCCACTGGAACTGTGTATGCTTCATTTTTTGTATAATACCTTAAAATGATCTGAAAAAAGCGATGAACGGTGTGGATAAAATACTTACATCATGGTGGGCCGCACAGGGCCTTGCCCGGACGGATTACTGTTGAGCGGAGGTAGGACGCAATTCGCGTCCGTAGTAGCAAATCCTTTTCCCATCAAGTTGGCCTTATAATAAACCCGCACGGGCGGGGATTTCCTTTCTGCATTGGAAATCTAGGTGGGGCCCAATGTGATGTTTGTGAGAAATCCACATCGTTCATCCATTTTTTAGATCATTTTAGGACGTAAAACCAAAAATCAGTTGGATCCAATATTCAAGTGGGCTGAAAACACGAGAATTGAATGATCACAGTTGAAATAATCCTGGGAGATCAGAAGTTTTGAATCAGGATAATATTTGTGTTTTTAGTTAATCTTAGTATGAATGATGTTATGAACAGTATGGATGGCATGTAAACAACACTTACACTGTCGATCCCAGGGAGGTTTCATCGGTAGGAATTCCCTGCTCACCCCACTTGAGTCTTAGAGCCTTCTCAATTTTAATCTCGAGTCTTAAGATGATCTAAAAAAAAAAACGGATAAACGGGTAGATTTCTCGCAAAAATCACAGTGGAACTCACCTAGGTTTTCAGCCCAGAAGCTTTATGCAAAAGGTTTCTGCAGGAAATCCCTATGTTATTTCTCTCTCTTCTCTCTTCTCATTCACTACCAAAAAATCGACTAAAGGCTACGGACTTTGTAAGTCTTTAGCTACGGATATACACCGCAGCTATTTTGCTACGGATTTAATCCGTAGCTAAAGCCTACTTAATCTGTAGCTAAAGACTGCCTTCCACCAGGATCTTATTAGATATGAATGGTGCTTAAGGGGCTCCATGGGGCCCATTGAAATATGTGTATTTTATCTAAGCCGTTCATAAATTCTGATATATAATTTCAGTGGATGAGCTCAAAAAGTAAGTAGATTGAAGGTCTAATTGGACCACACCATAAGAAATGATAGAAAATAAATTTCTATCGTTAATATTTCATGTGGTCCTCTTATATTTTAGATCTGACTCATTTTTTGGATCGGCCCTTAAAATGATTTTTTAAAATGAATGGACAGATTAGATAAATAATATACATCACGGTGGGCCCCACAAGACTTAAAACTAGGCACTTAAAAGTGTCGTCCGTCATCGCCCCCCCCCCCCCCCAAAACCAGACCCCTTGTGCGACCCAAATCCCTCAAATCCCTCACGAGCGCCCGCCCCTCTCCCAAAACCCAAACCCTCTCTCCCTCCCGCGCCTGCGCCTCTCCCAAAACCCAAACCCTCTCTCCCTCCCGCGCCTGTGCCTCTCCCAAAACCCAAACCCTCTCTCTCTCCCGCGTCTGCGCCTCTCCCAAAACCTAAACCCTCTCTCTCTCCCGCGCCTGCGCCTCTCCAAAAACCCAAACCCTCTCTCTCGTGCGCCCGCCTCTCTGTTTCCCAACCTCTCTCTCTCTCTCTCTCTCTCTCTCTCTCTCGAATATGCAGACGGTGTCGCCGTTAGGGTTTTCCAGTCATCCCTCTGTATCTGTCTCTCGCCAGAATACGCAGACGACCGCCAGATTTTTCCAGTCATCCCTCTCGGCGTCGATCTCTGACGCATCAACCACTACAGAGGTTGTTCCGTCCAATATACGAGGAGTTTCCCATCCCTCCTCCTTTCCTATTACGTATCCAGCTCCACTGCAGAAATGAGGTATCATCTCCACTTTCAACCTTTAAAACAAAAAAAAAAAATTCAAGTGAGATCATGATGACAAGTGGGTTAGTGCGAAGAAAGAAAAAAGAAAAAAAAAAGAAAAGAAAAAAAAACCAGAGAGAGAGAGAGAGAGAGTGAGAGAGAGTTTTCTTTAAAAGAAGGGTATCCTTTTGGTCATTCACAGACTCTCTCTCTTGAAACTTGTATGTGTTCTTTTATTATTTTATATTTTGAGTTCTGTTTGCTTTTTTTTATGAATTTTTGTTTTCCTCTGTTTGTTTAGTAAGGAAGGTTACATTTATATATGATTCTTTTTTGAATTTTATGGAATTTTATCTACCACATTAAAAGATCACTTGGGGATTAGACATTTTTGGCTCTTTTTTTTTTTTTTTTTTTAATTTTTAATTTTTTTTTAAATGGGATTTTTCATTTCTTTGAAAAATAAACAAAAATACCCATTTTCCTGCTTGACACATTCAGTCATATATGCTGATGGTATTGTATTTTGTTGTTGTTTTTTCATGAAATGGCATCTTAATGTAGGACACATTTGGGTTATTTTTCTCTTCAAAGACTGAACTAAAATATCCATTTGCTTGCATCCATTGCATGTATGTATGTATGCATGAATCTGTGGATTTGGCACTTTAGGTGGTGTTGGACACATTTCGGTTATTTCTCCCTTCAATGACTCGACCAATCCCTTTTTGTTACATACATGCATGCATGTGTTATAGTTGTGGCATTGTATTCTTTTTCCTTTTCATACAGTGATGTCCTAATGAAGGATATTTTGGGTTATTTCTTCCTTGAATGACTGAAGCAAATGCATTTAGCCAGCCCGCATGTATGCATGTATGCATGTATGCATGTTTGTATTGGTATCTTTTGCTTTTTCATACAATGGTGTTCTAATCTAGAATATTTTTGGGTTATTTCTACCTTGGGAAAGGCATTTTGTATGCTCTTTCACAGAGGGTTGCCCTTAATTTAGATAAGTCTGAAGAATCATGGATCTTCTTTTGGAGGGGCCTCTTTTTTCAACACCAATTTCATCTTCTTATATTTCACAAGATTTATAGATGTATGAAATTGTTATAGTTCTCTGATTTCAGATGAAAATGATGATCCATACGCTGAGCTTTGGCATGCATCACGGCGGGGCCCAACCTAATGTGTATATTAAAAATTTTCAATTATGGGAGGCAGAAGAATTGACAAATATCCATTGTGTGGCTTCTGAAGGTGTGTGGAAATTCCTTGTGTGGCCCAACCTAACGTTGAAGCATATCTAAGAGTAAGCCCAATAAAAGATAGAATTAGTAATTATAATTGTTGAAGCATATCTAAGAGTAAGCCCAATGAAAGATAAGCCTAGTTTAATGTTTTTACCTTGTGCTAAAAAAACTGGAGATAGCTTGGTTAGGGAACTTAGATTATGGTTGAATGGCCTGAAAGATTCAAATGAACTTGGATCTAAGTGGTGAGGAGGAGTATGATTATATGAAGACTTGTTCACTTCAACAAGGACTGGGGCTTAAGAAAGGGATCTGTAAAGCCCACCCAAAATAAGCTTGCTTGGGACAAGATGGCGGTGGTGATATATAAAAGTGGGCACTGCCATAGAGATGTTCTTTTCGTTGTTCATGGTTAGAGTAAAAACTTGTTTTTTGCTGATATTGTGTGAATGACAAAAAAGAGGAATAACTTATTGTAGTAAAAAAATACTTGTGCCATTTGAGTTTGAGAGACAGACCGTTGATTGATATTTTCTTAGTGCACTCCAAAAATGTTTGTCATCTTACCTTTAAGGAAAAAAAAAAGCGGTTTGTTGTTATTCGTTATGGAGTGTGGTTTCAATATTTCGACTCTGTTGATTAAATGTTTATTATTTTCTCCATTTCGCTGCATGCTCTTGCTTCATCTTTTCCTCTTGTTTTTTTCCCTACTTTGTGATTTTGACCATATCAATAAGGTCTTGTTTCTAATTCTGCTTTTGCTTCCTGTACTTTGAACATATGATCAGCGAACTGAGGAAAAGTATTTGTTTCTTTCAGTTTTGGTACTACATAGGGAAAGCCCAATTTTGTTCCATTTAATGAGGAATTGATGAAATTGACTTGAGGTATTTCGTATGTCCTATGCTTTCAGAAACAGGTAAATGAGATTTGAGACTCTTGTTTCAGTTTTAGAAAATTTCTTGCTTCAATTTGTTGATGGTGTGCTTCCCATAGATTTGGATCTCACAGTTGTTCTTTGGCTGTTTCATCAATCAAAGATATGTTATCTCAGAAAAGATTTTGTAAAATAGTTTTTTTCTATATGAGTCTGTTTTAATTAATTTATTGAAAAGATGAATTCCAATCTTTTCTATATGGGTTTCGTAAGGACCATGCAAACACAGTTGGTTTTGAGAAAGGCGCATCGGTGATATTGGATGATTCATGGTTCTCTAAGGACATCTTTTTGGATTGTCTGTGCAAGGTAGAATTCTTCTGTTGTTTGAACATATAGAAATGCTGGGAAGGTTCATAGTAAGGCTGATTGAAGAGGAGATTTGGGAGAAAAGTGCAAGCATTGCTCACATGTGCAAGATCCAGGTTAATGATTTGCCTTGGTTGGCAGACAGTACCAATCATCTATATCCAGCATGCACATGTGGCATACCTGATGAGTGAACCTGTCTTGTGACGCCTGGTGAATGGACAGGATCTCTTACATGTGTACAGTGAATCTCCTCTTTCATATGCTTATCTTCAGCTGTATAGTTTTGCATACCAGTTTTAATCATTCAAAAAATCATAATCAAATCTGAAATCATACAGGTAGCGAGCCAATCAAGTTTTATGCATAAATTACTGTAGCTAAGCTTGCGTTTGGCTGCACCAAATATCATGAAGATGAAAAATATCATGAAATTTCATGATATTTTTCATCTAATTAGACTGATTAACCATGAAATTTCATGATATTTAGTGCAACTAAAAGCACCCTACTCTGGAAATATTGAAAATGGTTCAAAAGACGGGCGGATAAGATTCATTGACTTGGTTGAGTGCTTTAAAGCTTGCCCAGTTATCAAAACAACTATTTTTCTTTTCTACTGCACAATTAGATTTCATTTAATTTCAGGAGTTCTTTTCATTGGTCCTAGAAGCCCATGTCGTGGACGGTGATCTTTTGTCCTGGGTGTGTATAATGATGCCCTCTCTCGCTCTGTGTTCCATCTTCTTGTTTTTTAGTGTCTTAATGGCTAGGATTGATTTTTATGGACACTATGTCAGTGAACCTTGCAAGGGGCTCATGGCTTCTACATGCCAATCTGCCACACATTTGTGAGAACCAAGCTGCTCAACAATAGGGTCCCATTGTCTAAATGCAGTGGCCCAAAAGCCTTTCTGTTTTAGAAAGACAGATTAACTGAAGGATTTCTAAAGATTTTGCTGCTGCATTGTTGTTTAAAAGACTGATGTAATTTTTTGCTGATTTAATTTGATATTGGCGATGTGCAGCTAATTCACAAGAAGATACTAATTAAAGACTGCAAAGGAAGGCATAAAACAGCAAGACAGCAACTCAGAAATTTATGGCAAGATGCAAGCAGTGTTCATAGAAATGGACAAAAGTCCCGCTGTAAGTTTTCTGCTCATGAAAGAACTAGTACTAATAATACACCTGAATGCTTCTGATTTCTGCATATTTAAGAAAATTACAGAAATTCTTACCTGTCATTACCAAGTACTTTGGGATTAGAATGGCTAGTTTTGTGGTTTGGCAAGAAGAAAGAGAGTATCCATAAATTCATCACTAGGTTTCTCTACCATCAATGAACACACCCAATCTCTGGGTAGAATAGATCTGATTGCTCAATGGGGATGAAATAGCCACTTGTGAGAAACAAGTTTTATTGGAAAATGGAAGGGTCATATACTTGTAGAAGGTTCAATCAATATCAATGCATGATTTCATAAACATTGAAATAATTCCTAGTTATAAAGGTTGCCTAGAGCGTAATATAAATCATTAATTCACAAAGAATTATAAGCTTGCATCAGTCAAACGTACTTACAGTGGATGTTCTAGTATTGGAGTGAATGTCAGGACAGTTGGATGCTAATGAAAGGTGCCTTTTGTGGTCTGAAAGATCTTATTTGTTACATTTAGTTGAACTTGTGGAGCTTGTCCTATCAAGCAAGTTGGTTAAAAAAAACACTAGTAAATTTATGCTTTTACAAGTCAATTATTTTATGTTCTTTTGAATATTTTACAGAATTTCTGGTTGCAACCATGGTGTCTCTGAAGTTGCAAAATCTTAAATATATTGCTATTGTAGGTACCCTGGCCTAATGCTTAAGAATGTCTGATCAACTGGTGGGCCAAAGCTCAAGCTTGTCCCATCAACTGGTGAGCCATACATGTACATTGAGTGTGGATTTTAACCAAGTTCAGAGATCAAATCATACACAGTCAACTAAAGTTCTGCATTCAGCTTTATAAAAATTTAGACTATATTTAAATTTGAATTTGTTTATGGATTCTTTTCTAGCAAGAAGATATTTTTCTGTTGGTTGGCATCCCATTGGTAAAGAACTCCTTCTAGTGCCATGGCATACAATTCAATGGTTGTTTTTCCTTTTGGATCAGCCGTGAATGAATCTGTGACATGTGTTTGATGCCCTTGCATCATAACCACTGAGGCTTCAAGCTCAAAAAATACTTTTTATTTGTTTGCAATTTATGTATATTATCAAGGTTCATTACCTTTGATTCTCGAAAGCCTTATTTCGTATTTATAAACATTTTCTAATACACCCAAATGTTGGTTAGCATCTTTTGTTATGTTGCAATTTCATGTTTGCATCATTAGGCAATAGCAATTTGAAGCCATTTAAAACAATGTACTGAATGCAGATGAGAAATTTGTGCAACTGTTTGACATATGGGTCTTTGAATAGTTGTGCATCATTGGTTTTTATGGTTAGCCTGATTTTTAAGGCATCACATTTTCATGTTAGAGTGACCTATGATGGAACTTCTCTAAGTCCCATTTTTCCTTTAAAGGACTGATAAGCTTTATCCTAAGATGATTTGAACTTTTTTTCTTCCAAAAAAAAAAAAAAAAAAAACTAATGGGTGTTTTCTCTTGAATATAACATCCAATGAATGTATCAGTCACCGCTGTTAAATGCCTTTGCAAAAGGATTCACTAGCTACTGAAACTAGACCTAACTGCTCACTTTTGTTGCATTTCCATACCTACCATCTTTGCCTTGGCTTTTGATTTCTCTCGTTTTGAGTATTGAGGGGCAGGAATGGAATTGATGGTTCTAATGCTCTATGGTTTTCAGCTACAGGTAACTAACCATGCGTTTTATTCCCAATGGATGCATTAGAAGCTGAAGTTGGACATGTCAATGCCCCTGAAAATCTTTCCTGTAAGAAAATGCATCACATTATTACACAAGATAACAATAGCAGGAGTTGGCTTGCAAACAAAATTGAAAATTTCCAAAAACGAAGAACATAAACAAGATCTATGAGAATTAGAAACATAAAGCTCCACGATCAACAAATATTGTGGAGTAACATTAAACATACTAGTAGACATAGCACATACAATGCATGTGGAGCAAGGTATTCAGAAATGGTAACAGCCGGCTGTATGACAGATACCACGCAGGCCACCTTTAAAGGAAATAGAATGTATCAACCCTATATCAGTCCTTTGAAGGCCCTTTTTACAGGCCGGGTGTTATAGCACCTAATGATAAAAAGAGAGTGCAGGGGTAATAAATAGAGGGAGTGGAGTGTAAGAAAAGTGGGAATAGGTGGAGGGGCAGTTTTAAAATAGTAATAGTTCAAACTGCCAAGACCACCAGGTTGGATATATCCACTTCAAATAGCTCACCATAAACATCTATTTCTTGAATTTTGTGCCGTTAATTGTTTTTATTTCAACTGTTCATTCAACATGCATCCACCAAACGGAAGTCAAATCAATGCAATCCTCTGTTTAAGAGATTCAAATGGACCCACGATTTGTATGGTTTATTTTGAGTTCATTACATGCCACTTGCACAAATTTATTAATGCCATTGTATCAACTATCATACTTTGCTGGATCATCAAATCTTTTCTCATTGTAAAGAGAAAGGAAGCATCTTCTAACAGCCAAATAGCTTCTACAAATTACCCGCATGCCCATCGTTTCAGCCAAATAACAAGTATTTTTTATTTTTTCCCCTGATTTTTTCCTGAATACTGAATATATTATTCTTCAGTTGGATGTTTAAGAGATTTACTGCAGTCATCATTCACAGAGATTGTTACTTCTGTTCTTGACAAGAAGGGAACAGAAGAGGCTGTTAAGTTCATTAATATGTTGCAGCCGTTACTGATGGAGATTCTCTTTTAGAAGGATTATAGAAGTATTCCTTTTTCCATGCTCTAAGACTGCTGATATAGTCAAGGTAATTCTAGGAGAAGTTGAACTATCATAAGACTTTAACCTCCATTGTCAGGTTACATTAATGATGAACAACCCAGGTTATTAGAAAGCATGATTGAATGGCTGCTAGTTTTTGAATTTCAACATTAAGTGTATGTTTTTGAAATATTTAACTGCACACGTAATCCTAAAATTTGAATGATCCTAATGACTTTTAAGACGGATTTCCATGAAAATATATATCAATCTACATAAAATGTATGCTTTTAAAACAATGTTGAAATCCTAGGCTCTGCTTGTTACTATATATGTGCAACCTAATGGTCTTTAATAGAAATGATGTCACATAATTCAAATTCAGAGACCAGATCATTCTAGAAGTTGTGCACCCTATGGGAATATTCTTTCACTAGGAAAAAAATCACTTGGAATATGGTATCCAGATATAAGACAGATACACCATGGTTGTCAATAGATATGATGTATG
Source organism: Magnolia officinalis (assembly GCA_021015155.1). Lineage (NCBI taxonomy): Eukaryota > Viridiplantae > Streptophyta > Magnoliopsida > Magnoliales > Magnoliaceae > Magnolia > Magnolia officinalis. The sequence continues at coordinate 7,037,742 of JAJHSJ010000015.1, read as the reverse complement.
GATTTTACTTGAATTGGGTTCTTATTTTTCTTTCTTAATGTTGTTCCCATGTCCAAGTGGGGAATGATGCAATGCCTGCTTTGATTAGCTCACATAACTTATTTAGATTAATTCTTACTTCCTACAACTGCCCCATGTACCTACTAAAAAGCTAAAACTATTCATCTCTAAGATTCTCGAAACATCAATTTTTGTTTCCTAGTGATCTTCTTCTTTCCTAGAAATGAATACACTTCTTTTGTTCTTTTTATATCTTCTAATTTGATATTAACATAGAGATTTATTTCAGGTTGAGTACAATGACAGCCAAAATGCTAGAAAGCAAGATTCCCTACTTTCAAGTATAGAAGTGGCAGAACAGCAGATTCTGTCATTCTCCACCTCATATTTTCTTTATGAAATCTCTTTTAGCATAGCATTTCTGATATTGAATTCAATTTGTCAAACACATCTTTTCAATGTTATATCATATTGTTATTGATTTTTCCTTTGGGAGATACATTACTTGCTGCCCAAAACATCTACACTGAACACTTGACATGCTATCAACTCCCCGTAGCCTCATCAATGATAGGTTGGAGCAAGTTCCTACCAACGTTTGTAGGATGCACATGTGTAATCATGCACTCAATCTTCTGTTACTTTTCTTTTTTAAAAAATAAAAATAAAAAACAAAATAAAAGAGGAATTTTTCATGCCGATTCCTTATTTTGGAGCTAATTTCTTCAATCTCCATTCGATAAATGGTTGTCATGGCTTTTCGTGGAATGCATGTGTCATATCATTATTTAGGATTGTCCCAGATATTAGGCATTGGCTTTTGAATGCGTCTGTTTCTTGTGCTTGTGGTGGTGAGCATCTTCTTTGTTGCATCTCATATAAGACGAGTGGACTGTGACATTCTGTTTGAAGCTCAACTTTAGGGAACTATTCAGGATCACCTACAAATATTCAACATTGAGACAAAGGCAAAAATGAAATCACATCAGATGCCTGAGCAGGTGATAATGTCATCCACTTTAAACTTTATTAGCTCACTTTTCTATTTGTTTCATAGGTTGTTTCATTTCTCAATTAGTTTCCATGCTATATTGTTATATTCACAGGCTGTGTTTTGGAAGTGGATTACACCAAAGATGTTGGGGTTGGTCACACAAACATCAGTGTATCATTGTTCAATAGAAGGTAATATTGCATTTTTCTTTTCGTACAAAGGTTCTTTTGAACTACATTCAGTTTCTCTTGACTTTTCTTTTCTTTTTTGTTCTCTCATGAAACTGTAAGGAGCATAATGTCATGGTTATTTGCTTTTTTGATGACTTGATTCATTAGTTCTTTAAGGAATAGTCAGAAGTGTTGTATTTGCAATACCTTCAGCTAACTTCTTATGGAAGGATAATTTTTGTTCTGGTTGTCATATTTCTAAATTTCTCTGATCACCATTCTTGATAAACACTACTAACATCACCACTTAGAATTTTTGAATATCCAAAGTCACCGAGGTAATTCACAAATCTGTGCATCATTAATTATCTCATGTCTAATGTATGAATATTGTGGGCTTGGCAAAGGTCATAAACAGAATCCTCATAATGCAGTTCCAAGTTATTTTTCCCTTTTTCTTTAATGATGAATACCACGAAAGTGGTGATATTTCTTATTTTACAACTTGTTATTTTTCTTTAATGATGAATACCACCAAAGACTAGTGCAGCCACAACGAAGTATGAAATTTTTATTTCAATGTGTTATGGTAGAAAGGGTTGGGGCTTAACTTGAACCAGGGAATTAGAATCTGGAAGCAAGCAACAAGTCGTATTGATTTTCATAACACTTACTGATCTTAAAAGGCATGTGCTAGCATTTATTTCACATATGGCATCTCTCTCTCTCTCTCTCTCTCTCTTACACACACACACATCTTATTTCCATTGTCCCTTCACGTGCAGGTTGTAAGTTCCGATGGAAAGAAAGTGAAGCGATTACATGCATTGCCAGATATTGACATCGAAGATGCAAAGGTATTTCTATGATGGCTTCTTGATCATTTTCACAGCAATCTGATACATGACTGCCATCCCAAAAAAGCTATAAACTTCTTAATGTGTATGTTCATCTGACTCTATGCTCTGTTTCCCTCTGTCAACATAATCTCCTAGGAATAGGTAGTTGGCATCTGGTGGAAAACCTCCATATTCAAACATTCGTAGGAGGTCCGAAAATTGCCCATGTATGTCCCCGGCTTAGCAGCGGAAGAATAAGAAGAAAACCCATGTAAATGCTGTTACAGCCTGCAAATGATTTACAGGTAAAAAAGGCATTGGAAGGGACCCCTTAGCCTGTAAATGATTTACATGTAATTTAAAACTTAGCCTATTTACAGGCTTTCAAATGACCCCTTAAGACACTGGATACATGCATTGGTGTTGGGCTCAAATCAGATAATGTGGTATGCATGTTCATTCTTTGAACGGATCATCAGGTGAGCTCTTTGTGCAGGCCACTTTTCCTTGGAACAAATGCTTTAAAATATTGGGTGAATGGCCTGCATCCTATGTATATGTATAGCCCCAACTGATCAACAGATGGTTGGTATTCTGGGTAGAACACGCGGAATATGTATGTGATATCCACTTAAACCACTGTTTGAATATGGAGGTTTTTCTGGTAATGTAGCTGACTGGACTAGGACTGCTGGTTGTTCTAAATGGTTGTATCAACTAAGCTTTAATAAAGCGCTCTATCTTTCCAATGAGAATGAGGGTGGAAGCTTTATCTGATTGGTAACCTTCAAATAGATAGTGAAAAGGAATATTTCACACCTAATTCAATGGGAGAATATTACCAGAACCTACCATTTTCTGAATCATAGGGAAATTAACCCTTTTGCAGCAACAATTTCAGAAAATTTTGAGAATAGTCTATTTATTGACTCCTCTTCTGTGATGATGTCACACGTATCATTTGCATGTTTTATCATTAATATTTCATATCTTATAAATGTAGGCTTGATTAAGTAACTTTAGAAACGTGGATTTATATGTCGAATGTTTAATTCCTATTTATATGATTATTCATTCAATATATTAATTGATTTCCATTTCCCTTTCTTAGTCCTTTCAGTTATGGTCTTCTCTCATTTTGTGGGCTGCAGGTCAGGCATTTTTGAAGAAACTAAAAAACTTACTCATTCTCAGATTGCATTGTGGAATATGCATCCATTATTCAAAGAAAGGGCGACATTCCAAGCACTCACACTTTCTCTCCTTGCTAGCTAAATTAGTGAGTCTTCTTTCCTTCATACTATATGATACATTGATGAAGTGGCCTGGCCATTTGGACAGGCCCATGTTTATATATTATCTCAAAATTGATGAAGCAGATCCGAATGTGCGTCGGAGCTATCCGGATGTTGAGAGGGGGTCCCTGGAAGGTGGGAACCGCTGTTATGACCGTGATGAAGCTGTCCATTTCCTATGGACGGCATTGGAGGGGCCTGGCCATTTGGACAGGCCGTGTTTATGTATTTGCTCGAGATTAATGGAGCAGACCCGGATGTGCGTCGGAGCTATCCGGAAGAGCGGGGGTCCCTGGAAGGTGGGAACCGTTGTTATGACCATGATGAAGCTGTCCATTTCCTATGGAAGGCATTGGAGGGGCCTGGCCATTTGGATAGGCCGTGTTTATGTATTTACTCGAGATTAATGGAGCAGACCCGGATGTGCGTCGGAGCTATCCGGAAGAGCGGGGGTCCCTGGAAGGTGGGAACCGTTGTTATGACCATGATGAAGCTGTCCATTTCCTATGGACGACATTGGAGGGGCCTGGCCATTTGGACAGGCCGTGTTTATGTATTTGCTCGAGATTAATGGAGCAGACCCGGATGTGCGTCGGAGCTATCTGGAAGAGCGGGGGTCCCTGGAAGGCGGGAACCGCTGTTATGACCATGATGAAGCTGTCCATTTCCTATGGACGGCATTGGAAGGGCCTGGCCATTCGGACGGGCCGTGTTTATATTTGTATTATATTTGTATTTGCAGGGACCACACCCGAACCCATTCTCAAATCCTATAACCTATAACCAAAACCTATAACCTATAACCTAAATCAAAACCCCTAACCAAAACCAAAACCTAAACCTATAACCTAAACTCAATTCCCTAAAGCTAAACCTACACCTAATCCTAATCTCAACTCCCTAACCTAAACCTAAACCTTAACTTGAAAACCCAAACTTAAACCCAATCTTGAACCTGAACCCGATTTCCTAAACCTAAACCATAACCCATTCTCAAATCCAAAAATCTATAACCTAAACCTAAACTAAAACCAAAACCTATAACCTCTACCCGAACACATTCTCAAATCCAAAAATCTAAACCTTAACCAAAACCTATAACCTAAACCCGAACCCATTCTCAAATCCAATAACCTAAACCTTAAACTAAACCAAAACCAATAACCTAAACCAAAACCTATAACCTAAACTCAAATCCCTAAAACCTTAACCTATAACCTAAACTCAAATCCCTAAACCCGAACCCATTCTCAAATCCCATAACCTATAACCTAAACCAAAGCCAAAACCTATAACCTAACCTAAACCTAAACTATAACCCATTCTCAAATCCCAAAAAACCTATAACCTAAACCTAAACATAAACCTTAACCTAAACCTTAACCAAAACCTGTAACCTAAACCCGAGCCCATTCTCAAATCCCAAAACCTATAACCTAAACCTTAACCAAAACCTATAGCCTAAACCCGAACCCATTCTCAAATCCCAAAACCTATAACCTATAACCTAAACCAAAACCTATAACCTAAACCAAAACCAAAACCAAAACCAAAACCTACAACCTAAACCCGAACCCATTCTTAAATCCAATAACCTAAACCTTAACCTAAACCAAAACCAATAACCTAAACCAAAACCTATAACCTAAACTCAATTCCCTAGAACTAAACCTTAACCTACAAACTAACCTAAACCTAACTCCCTAACCTAAACCTAAACCTAAACTTTAAAACCCAAACTTAAACCCGATCCCGAACCCGAACCCGAACCCGGTTTCCTCAACCTTCACCTTAACCTATTCTCAATTACCTAAAGCTTAACCTACAACCTAACCTAAACATAAACCTAAACTTGAAAACCGAAACTTAAACCCGATGCCGAACCCGAACCCAAGTTCCTCAACTTAAACCTTAACCTATTCTCAATTCCCTAAAGCTTAACCTACAACCTAACCTAAACCAAACTCCCTAGCTTAAACCTAAACTTAAACTTGAAAACCCAAACTTATACCCGGTCCCGAACCCGAACCCAACTTCCTCAACCTAAACCTTAACCTATTCTCAATTCCCTAAACCTTAACCTACAACCTAACCTAAACCTAAACCTAAACTTGAAAACCCAAACTTAAACCCGATCCCGAATCCGAAACCGATTTCCTAAACCTAAACCTTAACCTACAAACTAACCTCAACCTAACTACCTAACCTAAACCTAAACCTAAACTTGAAAACCCAAACTTAAATCCAATCCCGAACCCAAACCCGATTTCCTAAACTTAAACCTCAACCTATTCTCAAATCCCTAAACCAAAACCTACACCTAATCTTAAATCTCAACTCCCTAACCTAAACCTAAACCTAAACTTGAAAACCCAAACTTAAACCCGATGCCGAACCTGAACCCAATTTCCTCAACCTAAACCTTAACCTATTCTCAATTCCCTAAACCTTAACCTACAACCTAACCTAAACCTAAACCTAAACTTGAAAACCCAAACTTAAACCCGATCCTGAACCCGAAATAGATTTTCTAAACCTAAACCTTAACCTACAAACTAACTTAAACCTAACTACCTAACCTAAACCTAAACCTAAACCTAAACCTAAACTTGAAAATCTAAACTTAAACCCGATCCCAAACCCGAACCCGAACCCAGTTTCCTCAACCTAAACCTTAACCTATTCTCAATTCCCTAAACCTTAACCTACAACCTAACCTAAACCTAACTCCCTAACCTAAACATAAACCTAAACTTGAAAACCCAAACTTAAACCCGAACCCGGTTTCCTAAACCTAAAGCTTAACCTATTCTCAATTCCCTAAACCTTAACCTAAAACCTAACATAAACCTAACTCCCTAACCTAAACCTAAACCTAAACTTGAAAACCCAAAATTAAACCCGATCCCGAACCCGAACTCGGTTTCCTAAACCTAAAACTTCACCTATTCTCAATTCCCATAACCTTAACCTACAACCTAACCTAAACCTAACTACCTAATCTAAACCTAAACCTAAACTTGAAAACCCAAACTTAAACCCGATGCCGAACCTGAACCCACTTTTCTCAACATAAACCTTAACCTATTCTCAATTCCCTAAACCTTAACCTACAACATAACCTAAACCTAATTCCCTAACCGAAACCTAAACGTAAACTTGAAAACCCAAACTTACACCCGGTCCTGAACCCAAACCCAGTTTCCTCAACCTAAACCTTAACCAATTCTCAATTCCCTAAACCTTTACCTACAACCGAACCTAAACCTAATTCCCTAACCTAAACCTAAACTTAAACTTGAAAACTCAAAGTTAAACCCGATCTCGAACCCGAACCCGGTTTCCTAAACTTAAACCTTAACTTATTCTCTATTCCCTAAACCTTAACCTACAACCTAACATCAACCTAACTACCTAACCTAAACCTAAACCTAAACTTGAAAACCCAAACTTAAATCCAATCCCGAACCCAAACCCGATTTCCTAAACCTAAACCTCAACCTATTCTCAAATCCCTAAACCAAAACTTACACCTAATCCTAAATCTCAACTCCCTAACCTAAACCTAAACCTAAACTTGAAAACCCAAACTTAAACCCGATGCCGAACCCGAACCCAATTTCCTCAACCTAAACCTTAACCTATTCTCAATTCCCTAAACCTTAACCTACAACCTAACCTAAACCTAAACCTAAACTTGAAAACCCAAACTTAAACCCGATTCCGAACCCGAAACCGGTTTCCTAAACCTAAACCTTAACCTACAAACTAACCTAAACCTAACTACCTAACCTAAACCTAAGCCTAAACCTAAACTTGAAAACCCAAACTTAAACCCGATCCCAAATCCGAACCCGAACCCAGTTTCCTCAACCTAAACCTTAACCTATTCTCAATTCCCTAAACCTTAACCTACAACCTAACCTAAACCTAACTCCCTAACCTAAACATAAACCTAAACTTGAAAACCCAAACTTAAACCCGAACCCGGTTTCCTAAACCTAAACCTTAACCTATTCTCAATTCCCTAAACCTTAACCTACAACCTAACATAAACCTAACTCCCTAACCTAAACCTAAACCTAAACTTGAAAACCCAAAATTAAACCCGATCCCGAATCCGAACCCGGTTTCCTAAACCTAAACCTTCACCTATTCTCAATTCCCAAAACCTTAACCTACAACCTAACCTAAACCTAACTACCTAACCTAAACCTAAACCTAAACTTGAAAACCCAAACTTAAACACGATCCCGAACCCGAACCCGATTTCTTAAACCTAAACCTTAACCTATTCTCAAATCCCTTAACCTAAACCTACACCTAATCCTAAATCTCAACTAACTAACCTAAACCTAAACCTAAACTTGAAAAACCAAACTTAAACCCGATGCCGAACCCGAACCAAATTTTCTCAACCTAAACCTTAACCTATTCTCAATTCCCTAAACCTTAACCTACAACCTAAACTAAACCTAACTCCTTAACCTAAACCTAAACCTAAACTTGAAAACCCAAACTTAAACCCGGTCCCGAACCCGAACCCAGTTTCCTCAACCTAAACCTTAACCTACAACCGAACCTAAACCTAACTCCCTAACCTAAACCTAAACCTAAACTTGAAAACCCAAACTTAAACCCGATCCCGAACCCGAACCCGGTTTCCTAAACCTAAACCTTAACTTATTCTCAATTCCCTAAACCTTAACCTACAACCTAACCTAAACCTAACTACCTAACCTAAATCTAAACCTAAACTTGAAAACCCAAACTTAAACCCGATCCCGAACCCGAAACCGGTTTCCTAAACCTAAACCTTAACCTATTCTCAAATCCCTAAACCTAAACCTACACCTAATCCTAAATCTCAACTCCTTAACCTAAACCTAAACCTAAACTTGAAAACCTAAACTTAAACCCGATGCCGAACCTGAACCAAATTTCCTCAACCTAAACCTTAACCTATTCTCAATTCCCTAAACCTTAACCTACAACCTAACCTAAACCTAAACCTAAACTTGAAAACCCAAACTTAAACCCGATCCCGAACCCGAAACCGGTTTCCTAAACCTAAACCTTAACCTACAAACTAACCTAAACCTAACTACCTAACCTAAACCTAAACCTAAACCTAAACCTAAACTTGAAAACCCAAACTTAAACCCGAACCCGAACCTGAACCCGGTTTCCTCAACCTAAACCTTAACCTATTTTCAATTCCCTAAACCTTAACCTATAACCTAACCTTAACCTAACTCCCTAACCTAAACATAAACCTAAACTTGAAAACCAAAACTTAAACCCGATGCCGAACCCGAACCCAATTTCCTCAACCTAAACCTTAACCTATTCTCAATTCCCCAAAGCTTAACCTAAAACCTAACCTAAACTTAACTCCCTAACCTAAACCTAAACCTAAACTTGAAAATCCAAACTTAAACCCCGTCTCGAACCCGAACCCAGTTTCCTCGACCTAAACCTTACCCTATTCTCAATTCCCTAAACCTTAACCTACAACCTAACCTAAACCTAACTCCCTAACCTAAACCTAAACCTAAACTTGAAAACCCAAACTTAAACCCGATCCCGAACCTGAACCTGGTTTCCTAAACCTAAACCTTAACCTATTCTCAATTCCCTAAAGCTTAACCTACAACGTAACCTAAACCTAACTCCCCAACCTAAACCTAAACCTAAACTTGAAAACCCAAAATTAAACTCGATCCCGAACCCGAACCCGGTTTCCTAAACCTAAACCTTAACCTATTCTCAATTCCCAAAACCTTAACCTACAACCTAACTACCTAACCTAAACCTAAACCTAAACTTGAAAACCCAAGCTTAAACCCGATCCCGAACCCGAACCCGAACCCGATTTCTTAAACCTACACCTTAACCTATTCTCAAATCCCTTAACCTAAACCTACACCTAATCAGAATCTCAAATCCCTAACCTAAACCTAAACCTAAACTTGAAAACCCAAACTTAAATCCGATCCCGAACTTGAAACCGGTTTCCTAAACTTAAACCTTAACCTATAACCTAACCTAAACCAAAGATTTGTATTTTCAGCATTATTGTAATTGTAAATTGTAATTGTAATTCATTGAATGAAGGATTATAATTGTAATTCATTGAATGAAGGATATTTATTCTTTCAATTCTTTATCTTTGAAATTTCAGGGTGAAGTCGAGCAAATTTCCCTAATGAAGCCAAAGATTTGTATTTTCAGCATTATTGTATTTGTAATTGTAATTCATTGAATGAAAGATTGTAATTGTCTGAATGAAGGATTGTAATTGATTGTAATTAAATGAATGAATGATTGTAATTGATTGTAATGGAATGAATGAATGATTATACAGGCGGTAATTGAATGATTATACAGGATGATTATACAGGTGGTAATTGAATGATTATACAGGTGGTAATTGAATGATTATACAGGATGATTATACAGGTGGTAATTGAATGATTATATAGGATGATTATACAGGTGGTAATTGAATGATTATACAGGTGATAATTGAATAAACAAATAATCCGTTAGCTGTTGTAGTTTACAGCTACGATATCATTGCTACGGATTATATCCGAAGCGATTGCTAGATATAGCTACGGATTCAATCCGTAGCTGTTGTCATTAAATCCGTAGCTGTTGTAATCTACAGCTACGGATATAATTGCTACGGATTATAGCCGTAGCTATTGTAAGATATAGCTACGGATTCAATCCGTAGCTGTTGTGATTAAATCCGCAGCTGTTGTAATCTGCAGCTACGGATATAATTGCTATGGATTATATCCGTAGCTATTGTGAGATATAGCTACGGATTAAATCCGTAGCTGTAGTTGTTCACTCCCCAAGTATAGGGTTGTGATGTAGTAATAAACTCGGTAAGACCGAGGTCGAATCCACAGGGATTGGTCGTCACAATTCAAATTCACGATTCTCTTTAACTAATTCAACAAATAATGGAGCAACTTACCAACACAATTCTATGGAAAATAACTATTGAGAATAAGGAAGAAAATTCAATCAGAGAGAGCACTAGGACTTTCGAATCCACCCCTAATTATCCTAACCATTGTTTTGTCTGTTAATTTACCTTAATTTAGATTGATCCAACTTATCTAGAGAAAGCACAATCTGTGTCCTTAATCGGGCATACAGATTGTCTAATTCCTTCAAGCAATGCCATGAATAACATATCCCATGTCCAAATCGGGCATATGGAATATGCAGTTCAATAAAGCACCCTGTTTCTTCCTCTACAGGAACCTGTTCATGATCAGATACAAGCACCTAGAATAAGCATCCAAACCACATCCATCCATAGACTCAAAAGTTCATAGATGGAGAAGTATAGAATTTAAAACAATCAAGCACACTAAGGAAAGAAACAAATCAATTTAATTAAAGTAAATCAACATAGAACAAAGGATATTCAAATTAGGGGTTTCATCTCAGCCCTAGCTGAGAGATTAGTTACCCATAAAATCCATTAAACAGATGGATTAAATAAAAAAATAAAAATTCATAAAAGAAGTCTCAAACCAATTTCTCTCTCTTCTTTCTTCTCTTTCTTCTCTTTCTTCTCTTTCTTCTCTCCCTTGCTGTAGATCTGGAGCTCCTCCCTGGTTCTCAATGGTTCTGAATACCTTTCCCACGTCCAAAACTCCCCTTTTATAACTGCTGGATGGCTGGAATCGGTGGCAGAGTCGTAGAAGGACTCGGAGTACAAATTTTTGCAGCCGTGATCGGTGGGCCCCATAGAGGCATTTTCTGGAAAATCCACCCAGTCCATTGGATTCAGGACGAAATTTCAGTTAAAAATGGGTGGTTTTGAAGATCCAATTGACGCGGCCCACAGAAGAAATCTTAAAAAAATCAGTTTTGAACGTCACGAGATCGCCTGTTTGTGGCCTCTGTACCACGCACGTGTGTCCGCATGGGAGTGGAAAAACAACATGGTTTTGAAGTTCTCGAAGCCCTCTATACGATGGACGGATCAGATCTTCCGGAAAAACCACGTACGGGCCCACAATCCGCCGCAAAAACGGACAGCGTCCGTGCGTTACGCGGACAGAACCTCTTCCGCTGTGACAATGGTGGGGCCTATTCCCTTGATTAAATCGAAAATCCACTCCGTCCACCGAATTTCTGTCGAAATTTCGGTTAGAAAAACATATTTTTTCTCCATTTAGCTGTGGGCCACGGAAGATCTCGTTCCACCGTCCATTGCATTGTTGAACGGCTGGATTCTATTCTTGATGATCATTCACGATTATGACATCTAGGCATTGTCAAAGACCTTCATTTAGACCTGATAGATGGTCCTGATCACGCATTTGGGCAATGTGTGGGGTCCACAATTGAAACCCAAATTGGGACAGGGAGACGCTGTTGCGTTCTCTTGTCTTGAGAAGAAGAGTCGGTCAGCAACGCTGACCGACTTTCGGATTTTTTTGGTGCACGTCTTGTGCACATGTGCACTATACACATGCCACCTTAGATGGAATCTACTGCAATGTGTACGAGCAATCCAATCCATCCATCTGTTTTGTCCCCTCAAATAATGTATTTCAACCAAATCTGAGGCATATCCAGAGACCAGGTGGGCCCCAAATTGAAGATTAATGGGCTGATCTGTCCGTTGGACTGCTTCCCGAGATCCTCAATGGCTGAAATTTAATATGTACGGTTAATTTATGGCCCCCAACACATGTATGAAGTTTCGAGTCAATTGGATGACGGGAACCATGTGATCTTGCATTCTGGACCCTTTTCAGGCCCCTTTAGCTTGATTTCCTCAGATCCCAGGCGTGTGAAATCTTCATTATCGGTTCTCTGGAGTTCATCCCGTGCTCTGGAGACTTTGGATCATGAAATCCATGCCTTTAACATTAATTTCCAATTAACGCTCCTGATTTCATCCTGTAATAAAAACACGAGTAAAATCTGGCATTAAACATTATCATGTATGTAAAATCAGGTAATTACTGGGTCTGATATGCAATATTTGACCCTCAACAGTAGTGAATAAATCCGTAACTGTTGTAACCTATAGCTACCGACATAGTTGCTACGGATTTAATCCGTAGCTGTTGTGACCTATAGCTACGGATTAAATCCGTAGCTATAGGTTCCAGACCTATTGTTACTGCACCTACGACTACGGACGTGCTACGGACTAGAACCGTAGCCATAGGTCTAAGGCTACGGATTTTATCCGTAGCCTTTGTCCCTTTTTTTGGTAGTGATTATTTGTGCCTCACTGAACATACATGCTTGCAATAAAGGCTATGGCACACACGCGTGACATCCAGTTCATTTATAAGATTCGTCCAACCTTTTAAATATTTTTCAAAAATAAATCTAGTCCACTCAGCATGTTGGTCCCAATATTTGAAATGGATGAAGTCCACATGAATGGATTAGACAACTTCAGCCAAGTTCTCCGAAGCTGTACATTCATGTTGGAATACAGCGGAAGCGGATTGATTGGTGTACCACACACCATGCACCAACCTAGTTGGTGTGGGTACGTGTCGTGAGAAGATAGCGCTGATGCCCTCCAGCTTCAAGCTGTACGAACGATTCAAAGGAGATCAAAGTTATATGGACTCCACAATAATGTATTTATTTATATCCATACCATTCATCCATTTGGTGATAGCATTTTAGAGCATGAGTCCAAAAATGAGTCGTATAAAAAGCTCGAAGTGGGCCACACCACAAATAGTAGCGGGGACAATAATTCTCACCGTTGAAACATTCGTAGGCCCACTATGACATTTATTTTCCATCAAATTTGATCATAAGGTCACACAAACTTGGCTGAAAATAAAAAAACAAATACAAGGTTGATCCAAAACTTTCTTAACCCCTAAAAGGGTTTCAATGGTAGACGTTCAATCTCCCACTGATTTTACAATTTAGTCTACTTGATTTTTTGATCTGTTTTATTTTTTGGCTCAAGCCTTACGACGATCTCACCAAGTGAACAGAAGGTTTGGATATAACTCATATCTCATGATGGGACCCACGAAACTTGGTGATGTCAACACACCAGACATATGTGGTGTGTGTTACACCAGCCAGAAGGGGAAGCGGATTGGGTGGTGTAACATACACCACCGATTGGCAGTCATGCAGTGCTCAATTTCTATGGTCGACGGAAATTGGGAGCTATTGCAGACAATAACATAAGGTTTATCCATCGTTCCATTAAAAAATCCTTGGCAACGAGCAACATCCAGTGGAGAAGATGGGTTTTAGGTTTTCGGTTTCGAACCCTCCCGTTACTGCTATTATGAATTCCTACTCACGATGGCCACTTGCATAGGCATCCGGCTAGACTATTGCATTCTGGCATACAATTGTTGGTCTCCTCTCTGACCATTGATTTAGATGTCATTGTTTCTGGTGTGGTCAAGAGGGTCACAATCATCATTGAGGATGGCTTTTTATCACCATTACCGGTTAAAAATCACGGCGGTGACCAGTTTGCGAAGGGACAGTAGGGTATGAGGTTGAGGCTGCTTTAGGGTCAGAGTTTTACCCCTATTCTTTTTATGTTGTTTGTTCTACTAAAAAAACGAGCCCTTAAGGCCCTTTTTTTTTGTAATTTCAAATGGTCCCCCCTGCCCTTGCTATCCAGTGAGCCTACTAGCCCATTTCATTCTATTTGTGGGCTTTGTCTTCAGAGCAATTGAATGGCCATCAACCATTCTCATTGGCCCCATCTCTATGGGCCAGAGTTCTAATGGGCTTTAGCTCATAGCCGTTGCATTGTGAGTCATATGATTGGGCCGTGTGTTCGGGACATGATTTGAACATGTTGTTTGGACTATTTTAGGCCCTATTTTTGTCTAGTTCTAGCCTTTTCTTTGTCAAGGGCCAACCTAGGTTGGGAATTTATTAGGCTTGAGTTCAATGTGCATGGCTTGCAGTCAATTTTTCCAAGAAAGTCAATTGACCAAATTCACATATCTTGTGAGGTCCAATTTAGGCATATGCTTACCTTTTTCAGCTATGTCTTGGACCCATACTAGAGAAGCTGGCAAAGACCCTTGATTTAAAAGGAAAGGGGAGAGAAACCTACCCGCATGTTTCCTTTTAGAAATCCCTAATATATTTTAACGATCGATGCCAACTACTTTCTTAGTTAAATCAGACTGTTTGATTGATAATCCATTGAGTTTAGGATTATTCTCGAAATCTTGAATTTTAAATATGTGGAATTGGATCTGGTTGTGTTAGCCACCACGGTGACCTCAATTAATGAAGATTTTACAGATTTTGATTCTTAATATTGAGATATAATGGTAAGATTGCATATGATTGCGTTTGTGTTCAATACAGACAATGACGAAAATGGAGACGATCACCATCTGGCATAGATGTAAATGGTATGGACTAAACATTGCTAGTAGTGTAAGGCTGAGACACTCATCTCACCCACAGGTGTTGAGTATCTCATATTTACATGATCAATATTACTTGGCTTCATATTCAGGAAAGTCACTTGCATGTCATGACTTCCTCCCACAAGAGGAGTAATGATGATGTGACCGATTCTCGCCAGGGTTGATTTGGTTCGACCCGTCTTCATTATGGATAATTCAATTGAAGACCCCAATTAATTGAATTGACAAACTTGCCTGGTATTTAATTTTATTTATGAACGGTTTTATATAAACAATCTGCTAATGCGAGTATATTTTTTCCGTTATAATTCCAACTCAAATGCATTATGTCCCTGCCTTAACTGGGTCTAATTATGTTCAATGGAAAGAGTCGATAGAAATTGTCCTATGTTGCTTGCAATTAGACCTTGCCTTGAATAAACCAGAACCTCCAAAACCATCTGAAAATGCTACTGAGTCAGAGGTTAATCGTTACGAGGCACAGTTCAAATCCAATAGTATGTATCTCAAAATCATGAGGCACTCGATTTATGAGACAATGATAGGTGTCATGTCTAATGTGGATAAGGCCAAAGTTTTCTTGACCGAAATAGAAAACCGACTCAAGAAATCAGATAAGGCTGAAGTTGATTTCTTACTGAATAAATCAACTCGCTCATCATACAATGAAAAAGGAAACATTTGTTAATACATTGTATATCATATTGAAGTGGTTTCTAAGATCCGCTCTTTGGGCTTGGAAGTTAAAGCTGACCAACTGGTTCACTTGGTTATGAATAACTTTTCTCCTCAATACAGTACCTTCCTAATGAACTATAATACACTACATGATAAATGGACATTGGATGAACTGATTTCTCAATATCCAAGAGGAGGAAAGGCTCAACACAATTTTTTTTTTTTTTTTTTTTGAGTAAAAACATATTGAGAAAGGCTCAACACATTAAGCAAGGCACATAATGTTAATACAGTAACCTCAGGACATGATGAACATGGACATAATGTGAAGAGAAAAGGGAAATAAGGTTATAATAAAGGATCCTCATGTCCTCCGGCTAAAAATCATGAAAATCAACCTGAGAATGGATCGAGCAACAAGTGGACTAAAAAGAATAATTGCTTATTCGGTAAGAAGCCGGGTCATCAGAAGAAAGTCTGCATAGAGTACAAGCGGTGGCTCATAAAGAACGGTAATAATACTATCCTGGTCTGTTTTGAATCTAATCTACCTGATGTGTTGGTAGATTCTTGGTAGATAGATTCAGGAACAACTATTTACATATGTACTTCTATGCAGGACTTGCTACAGATCAGGCCACCAACTAATGCAGAATGCTCAGCATGTGTAGGCAATGGCGTTAAAGTTGACGTAGAGGCAGTCAAAGTCCATAAGCTTAGGTGAGGGTCATTTATGGAATATATTATATACATTTGTGTGACTTCTATATGACGTAATTTGATATATCTTTATTTTTTTCATTTTGGATGAATTAATTATTCGTTTAAATTTAAGAATAAAAGATTGAGTATTTACTTTGATTCAATTAATGTTGGCACCGACTCTATGGTGAACAACATATACAATTGGATTTGAATGCCTCACACATTTATAAAGTAAATGGCCCGCATGGAAATAAAATGGGATCTAAGTGAAGACTAGACTATGAAAATTCCTCCATGTTGTGGTATAAGCAATTATATCATCTCTCGCGTGAGAGATTGGATAGGCTGGTGCGAGAAGATATAGATGTAAAGACTATGTTTCTCAATGGAGATTTAAATGAGAACGTATATATATTGTAACCTGAAGGTTTTGTATTCGATGGCTAAGAACATATGGTTTGTAAACTCAAACAATTCATATATGGATTGAAATAGGCATCACGACAATGGTATGTAAAGTTTCATGAAGTGATTTCCTGATATGGTTTCGTAGAAAACACTGTAAATGAGTGTATCTATGTTAAAATTAGTGGGAACAAATTTGTCATATTAATTTTATATGTTGATGATATTTTGTTAGCTAGTAGTGACACATGAATGTTAAGCGATACCAAGATATTCCTATCTCAAAGATTTGAAATGAAGGATCTTGGTGATGCCTCTTATGTCATTGGCATTGAGATATGTCGTGACATATTGTAAGGCCCGTCCCCACATCACATGATATTGTCCACTTTATTGAAGCTCACGGATTTAAAACGCGTCATGCCTGTTAAGGATGAAACCCAACTTATAGCCACCACAACTTCGAACAACGCTTCCGATGTGGGACAAAGTTTCACCTTCACTGTGTACACAATAGCCTGCCAACCACCTCAGGGCCCACCCACATACGACCACATAGTGACTGGGTGTCACATAGATCATGTGAATGGCTTAGCCTATCACAGAGAGTCTATATTGATAGGGTACTCGAAAGGTATGGCATGCAAAAATGTGCTCCTGAACAATCACCCATAGTAAAGGGTGATAAATTCGGCCAGTTCTAGTGTTTAAGAATGATTTGGAAAAGAATCGAATGAAGGATTTTTCATACGCGTCAGTAGAAGGAAGCATTATGTATGCTCAAGTTTGCACGTGATCGGATATTGCTTTTGCAATTGAATTATTAGGCAGGTATCTATCTAATATGGGAATGCAACATTTGATAGCTGTAAAGAAGGTGTTGTACTACCTGCAAAGAACAAAGGACTTCAGACTCACATAAAAAGGTTTGATCATCTAGAGTTGGTTGGGTACTTAGACGCAGATTATTTTAGTTGCGTTGATACAAAGAAGTCCACCTCAGGCTATATATTCATGACGGTTGGCGGGGTTGAGTCCTTGAAAAACATGAAACAATTGACCACGTCCTTATCTACCATGTAAGATGAGTTCATAACTTATCGTAAAGTATCAAATCAGGCATTGTGATTATAACATTTCTTTTCAAGTTTGCGAATACTGGAGCATATTCCCTAACCATTGAAAATCTTTTGTGATAATTTAGCTGCGGTTTCCTTTTCTATCAACAACAAGTATTCATTAAGGTCGAAACATATTGACATTAAGTATCTTATTATGAATGGAAGACTTCAGAAACATCTAGTGTATGTAAAGTTCATTGGAACTAAGCAAATGATTGCAGATCCACTCACTAAAGGACTCCCTATCACGCCATTTTAGGAACATGTAATATCCATGGGAGTCATTGATCCCACAAATTTATTCAGCTAGTAGGAGTTGAACATGTTTTACAGACATTGAAGAGATCTCATTTGTAAATTCTTGATGATTTTAGTATAAAGTTAATTTTTGGTTCTCTTATACAAGCGAGATTTATTTTGAGAAAGCGAAATTATAGTCACGATTTACTGAAAACGTATGAAAGCTCCAGGACCCCATAAGGATAGGTACATATTATCATATGTTGAGGGTCAAATATTGCATATCAGACCCCATTTATTACCTTGATTTATGAGCATGACTCTGTTTAACGGCTTGGTTTAACTGTGTATGTGATGCAAGGTGGAATTACGAACGTAGACTGAAGAAGGGTACTAAAAGCATGGATTTGACGCTCTGAAGACACCAAGGGAAGGGACGGACCCCAGGGGACTAAGATCGACGGATTTACACTCCAGAAATCAGAGAAATTCTAGCCACTCACTTCAAACAGGCCTGAAAAATGTCCAGAATGCAAGATCACAAGGTTCCCACCATCCGATCGGCTTGAAACCTCATACAGGGCCTGAGGAACATAAATTAACTGCACACATCAAATTTGAGTCCTTGGATCCATGTAGAAGTGGCCCAAAGGCTAGATTAGCCCTTAAAATCACGATTTGGGGCCCACCTGAAATCTGGATATACTTCAGTTTTTGTCTGAACATGTTAAATGCAGTGACAAAACAGACGGTCAGATTGGATTCTTCATAAACAACACAAGTGGACCCTTGAATGCATGAGTGTGCATAATGTGCACCTGCACTCGACGTGCGCAGCAGCAGAGAGTCGGTCAAACCGACTCTTGACCGAAAATTTCAAAAGAAGGAAATTTCCTTCTTCAGCAGTTACGTAGGCCGTCCGCTGGGAGATCGTGTGGCCCACTTGCAGTCACCATGCTGGTAATCCGGACCGTCCATTCGCGCCAGGAGGTTTAACCGACCGTACAAAGAAGCTCTTCCATACTTGCATACAGAGGAAAATACTATTCAAAAGCAGGTTGAACGGCGGAGAGAAATATCATGTGGGCCTCATCAACAGAAGATAAAAACTGCATATTTCCGACCTAAATTCTGAGAGGAATCCGGTGGATGGCTTGGATTTCTCAAATGATAGCTAAAAACGGGCCTCACCAGGCATCAGCATCCGCAGGCTCTGTTTACAGAGCGTTCGAGATCTGTCCGCCACGGGGCATTTAGCGATCATGGCCAGGATCGATCCGACGATCCTGGCCGTTTAAAAGTCTCTCCTGGGCCAACCGACCATAGCCATGAGGGTTGAATGGTTCAGATCTTGCATTGGCAGCCTCTGTAATCGAAAAGTTAATTCCAAACGCAAGTTGGTGACAGCTTTTACTGCGTAACGTGCGCCCGAACTCTTGCTGCGTAAAAGTTGCCAAAACCGTCCTCCGCACCGCCGTGACACCTATAAACAGAAAGGGGGGTATCTCGTTTAGGGAGAATCTCACGTGAGGGAGAGAGAGACGTGGATCAAGGAGGCTCGGCTGGGGCGTTTCAGTAGAGAGAAGAGCGGTTTACTTTTATTTTTGTTTAGTTCTTTTTAAGATGTTTAGTCTAATCATGTCTATGCTAGGCTAAACCTCTTAGCTAGGGCTAAGAGGTGAAGCTTGTAGTGAGATGGGAGATTCTATTCATTGCCTTTAATTTAATTTTAATTTATGAACTGAATTTGATATTGGTTTGATTATTATGGGAATATTTTTAGTTTTTAATGGTCTATTGTGACTGAAATTACAATGGGTCTGTGATGGCTTTGAGTATTTCCTTGTCCTTGTATGTTTATGACGTTAGGAAGCCCTATTGTTCACCATCGTCTTCTAGGCATGGTTGGATGTCGGTACCTTTCCTAACCTTCATAGCATGTTGATTGGTTAGTAATTAGTTTAATTCTGTTGTTTACTTTGTCTCATGGGCATGGTTTGGTGATGGAATCCTTTCTAATTCATATGTCCTTCATCTCTTGAAAACTATATCAATGGCAGTTCAGTAAATTTCCATAATTCGTGATATAGGCATAAGATCTCCCTGATCTTTACAAGTGGATCCTCTAATTCCCTAGTTTCCCTTCTCTGAATTCTCTTAAGTTTTAGATAATTATTTCACCATTATTCATCAAAAATCATTCAATCTAGGTTTCATCTTATTCTAGTCCTAGTTTTGGTTTGTTTCAGAATATGTACAGGTTTCAGTCCCTGTGGATTCGACCTCAGTCTTACTGAGATTATCACTACATCACAACCCTATACTTGGGGAGTGAACATCATACTACGTGTGTAATCCTTATATCACACTTCACCATAAAGTCGATGCCAACATTAAATGAATCAAAGTAAATACTCAACTTTTATTCTCAAATTTAAACGAATAACCTTTATCCAATTGAGAAATAGAGATCAAATTACGCGTTATACAAGGAACACAAAATGTATCTACTATATTCAATAAATGACCCGACTCTAACCTAAGACTACATGTCAACTTTAACACCATTGCCTATGTATATTGAGCGTTCCGCATAAGTTGATTTCTTACTATATAGCAAGTCCTGCATAGAAGTACATATGTGAATAGTTGTTTCCGAATCTATTTATCAAGAATCTACCGATAAATCAATTAGATTATATTCAAAACAAACCAAGATAGTATTATTACCATTCTTTATGAGCCACTGCTTGTACTTCATGCAATCTTTCTTCTGATGACCCGACTTCTTACAAAAGAAGCAATTATTCTTTTTAGCCCGCTTGTTGTTCGATGCATTCCTAGGTTGATTTTCATAATTTACAGCCGGAGGACCTGAGAATCCATTATCCCTTATTAGAACCTTGTTTCCTTTTTCTATTTTCATTATTTTCATGTCCAAGTCCATGTACTAAGGTTACTAAATTAACATTTTGTGACTTATTCAGTGTCTTGAGCCTTTCCTCCTCTTGGACACTAAGAAATCAGTTTGTCCAACATCCATTTATGGCTATGTAAAAAGGAGGACATCATGCAATATGTTTTTTGCATTTGTGCACGCAATTAGGTCTGTACACGAATTGAGTTAGCTCAGTTAGCTCGCTCGACTCGAATCGAAAAAGCTCGATTCGACTCGGTTCGAAACTAGGTTTGAGCCGAGTCGAGCTGAATTTTTTAGCTCGAAAAAATTTCTAACTGAGTTCGAGCTTACCCGAGCTCGACTCAACTCGGATCGAACCCTAACTCGAATCGAACCAGTTCGGTGACTCGATTACTTTAATATTGATGTTGCTCACCAAGTGTTTGATGAAATAACTCAACGAAGTGTCGGCTGGTGGCAAGGAAGGTATGTATATGAAATATGTGTAAAACCGCTGCTACTATTTTACATACAGTGAGAATTTGAAGGAGCAATCCATATGTTTGTGAAAATGCTGCACAAGCGAACTCGACTTGATCTTGGCTTGAACTCGACTCAAAATGGCCCAAGCTGTTGATCGAATCAAGCCAAGCTGGCTAGTCAAGCTTGAGGACTGAGCTAAGCCGAGTTCAAGCTGCGGTCAGCTAGTGGCCGAGCCGAGTTGAGCTATGCCAAGCTCGACTCGATGCTCTAAATTCCTAGACCGATGCCAATTGGGTACTATCCTTGCTTGTCCCTAACGAGGAACGGACAAACAGTGTTGTATAGGTTTTATCCACACCGTCAATACATTTTAGGGGAGCCCAAAAATAAGGTAGATCCTTAACTAAAGTGGACCACATCACCGGAAGCTGCAGTGATAACGGAACTCACTATTGAAACCTTTCCAGGGTCCACCGTGATGGTTAATTGCGATCCAACCTATTCATAAGGTCATGTATAACTAGATGAATGGAAACACAAATATCAACTTCATCCTAAACGTTTTTGACCGGCCAAAAACCTTCCATGGCCTCCAAATAGTTTTGGACAATAGGTGTTTAATCGCCACTTTGGCGTCCAGTTGAGCCTTGGAACTACCTCATTTTTAATCCTGTACTGTAAAATACTATGGCAAAAATAGATGAACCGTGTGGATAAAACCCATGCAACATGGTGGCCCCTCGAAGCCTCCGTTTGTTCCTAGCTAGGTAAGGCCGGGTAGTATCCAACAGGTGGTCCCATAGACAATCAGTCATTGCTCTGATGGTGGTGAAACACTTTAATTAATACGATCATCTACACTGCAGGCATCGTACATGTAGGTCAATCCAGATAGGTCAAGAAAAAAATAAATCAGCAGCCTTATTTGACAAACAAATGTAAATTAATCAGGCATGAAGATTTTTGAATAAAAAATGTTGACGTACAAATTTTTTTGAATAAAAATAATTATTAGGTGGACCATTAAAAATGTCGATTGAATGGTCTACCATTAAAAACTTCTTAGTGTTTTTTTTTTTTTTTCAAATCAATCTTTCTCATTTAATTTGTTGGGAACTCCTACGGAGCTAAATGTTAAGTTTCAAACGGATGAAACAAGTCATGGATGATCGCACATAAGACAGATGGCTCAACAGAAACATCAACAACTTCTCTGAATGTATAGATTCATGTCTCAGGCTTGCAAACACCAACCAGCAGTTTCCCGGATACTAAGTAGAATCACAGCCCAATATAAGTAGGGAGTGGCAAAGCAATCGAGACCATCCCGATTTCAATAACAAAGCAAACAAAGGGCAATTGAACAACATACTCAGCTAAAAGCCTGCTTCCGCCTCAAAGGACAGGTGTCTTTCACAGCTTGCTTACTCCTTCGCTGATGAACGTCCCAATTATATACCCGAGCGAGTGTAACTTGGGTTGTTGTCACTTGGTCTCTCAAGAACTGCAGATCAGCAACAAGGACTTCTAAACTCGCTTTAGCATTTTCAAGATTCTTATGTAGAAGAGCATTTGTCTCTTCAAAAGAATACTCTAGCATGACATTTGCTCCCAACCATAGACAAACCGACTCTGCATCCTCAATTCGAGCCCGTGAATATATTCCCTCGGAAACTTCGAAATCAGCAATCGACGCCTCACCAGTACCCTTCTTAGCTTGCAATGCGGCAACTATATCTAGGCACTTCTCAATGTCGGGGATTTTGGCCTGAAGATCCCTCTGCTGAGCGAGAAGTTTCATTTCGACCAACTTGTACTGCTGAAGTCTTTCTTGAAGAAAAGCAAGCGATGAGTTGACATCGAGGCCTAATTGGGTGAGATAGGTTTGGACGTCTTCTACGAAAGCAGCTGCTGGAATTCCCCTTCTCTCCGAAACTACAGAAGAAGAAGAAGACGCCATTGAAGAGAAAAAAAAACTTTTAAGTGTTGACGTACAATTTTTTTGAATAAAAATAATTAATTTTTTTGAATAAAAATAATTATTAGGTGGACCATTAAAAATGTTGATTGAATGCCCTACCATTAAAAACTTCTAATTAAAGGCATACTTTAATGTTTCCGTAGTGTTTATTAGCCATCCAATTCCTTGATAAGGTCATATAATAATGGATGAAGGAAAAACAAAAAAACAAATATCAGCTTGATCCAGAACTTTTGTGGCCCATTAATTGTCAATCACCGCTGTTTTCTATGTGGTCCACTTGATAATTGAACCCGCTTAATTTTGGGATGTGGCTATAAAATGGTCTGCAGGTGGGCCATGGTAAGGGCCACACGGTCTTTGGTGAGTCCGGAGTCTCACCTAATGGGCTCCGCGGTTGGGACGGTCCTTTCAAAATTTGGAAGCATCAAGCCCTAAAGCAAGGCCAATAACCTTCTAGACAGGTTCTAGGTTGATTAACTTATTCAAAGGGCTGTACAGAATTTTTCAAACATAAATTCAAGAAATGTCGTTTTCATGCAAGTAGTCTTTTCATTTATTATTATTATTATTATTTTCTTGTAAATTTCGTTGAAATACCTAATTCGGTGGGCCAAATCAAATGTCTAAGATGACTAGGTTTGGGCCATCCTCTTTTCATAGTGGATACACTATTTCATGCCATAGATATGGCCATGCATCCCTACTGCATTTAGGGTGAAGTACCCATGTGAACCCAAATACCTTATTTGATCAAATAATTCTAGCTGTCTAATGAAAAAGGAAACTTGCACATACAAAATTACTTCTTTCAACAGTCAAACTAAAGGCCATTGATCAGACAGTTGGGATCTTTTGAACAACGTGAATTTCAGGCAATGTCACATTGAAAGGGTGGCCCATGAAATGGTCCGTCTGCGTTGTTCGCCTGTTTTAACACGCAGTGTACAAGTGCATGTGCACAATAATAGATAATCCTCTAAAGTACGGTAGATAAATAATTCAGTACACTAACTTTTCATTAGCCCGTGGCTTTGCAAGACCGGAGAGCGGATTGCATCTGCCCTGGGTACAGAGATGGTCAGGTTTTTTCAGAGATACGGGCGCGGATTAGGTACTACCCTCGCCCGTTCCGAGCTCGGAACAGGCAGAGGTCCCGTGGGCTGCTGAGGGGCCACCGTGATGAATTATTTTTATCCACACCGTCCATCCATTTTTTTCATATCATTTTAAAATACTGGATAAAAAATAAGGCAGATCGAATGCTTAAATGGACCACACAATGAGTATTAATTTACTACCGTTGAAAAATTCTCAAGGGCCATAGAAGTTATCGATCAGGATGATATTTATTTTTTCACTTCATCCAGGTATATATGACCATATCAACAGGTTGGATGGAAAATAAATGACACGGTGGACCCCATGAAGGTTTCAATGGTGGGCGTCCTTAGCACTGCTACTTCTTGTGATGTGGTCCACTTGAGCATTTGATCTGCATTATTTTTTATCCAGTATTTTAAAATGATATGGAAAAATAGATGGACAGTGTGGATAAAAATAATACATCACGGTGGCCCGCGGGGCCTCTGCCCGTCCCGAGCTCAGAACGGGTGGGGGTAGTACCTAATCCGCGCCCCATATACGTTTGCCCGGGAAGCGGATTGGCTGCTGTACTACACACCAGCCATATAGCTGCTGTAGGTACGTGTCGTGCGAAGACGAGCATTGACGCTCCTCGAGCTCCGAGTTGTACGAACGGTTCAAAGGTTGTATTTATTATATCTACACCGTTCATCTATTTTTAGAGATCATTTTATAGCATTATCCAAAAATGAATTATATCCAAAGATCATATGGACCACACCATAAATAGCAGCGGGGATGATGATTTTCACCGTTAAAAAATTTGTAGGGCCCACCATAACGTTTATTTTTCCATCCAATATGTTTATAACGTCACGTAGACCTGAATGAAGAGGAAAAACAAATTTCATATTGATCCAAAACTTCTATGACCCCAAAAAGGGTTTCAATGGTAGACGTTCACTCCCCCCACTGCTTTTTGCAGTGTGGTCCACTTGATAATTAGATCTGTCCTATTTTTCGTCTCAAGCTTTAAGAAGAGCTCGCCAAATGGATGGACGGTTTGGATATAACACATTCCTCGTGATCAGACCCACAGAACGTGCTGACATCAATACAACAGCTATATAGCTGGTGTGTGGTAGAGCAGCCAATCCGCTTCCGTTTGCCTGGGGCTGTGTGGGGCCCACAGAGATATTTGTAATAAATGTACTCCGTCCATCTGTCTTTGAATACTACAATTAGTAATAAATATAAAAATCAGGTATATTCAAAACTCATGTGGGCCATACTACATGAAACTGTGGGGATTTAATGCTTGAGGTGATAGAAGTTGGTTTTTTTTTTTTTTTTTTTTTTTTTTTTTTTTTAATTTTTTAAATAAAAATAAAATTGGGATGATATCTGTTCCTATAGTTTATCTGAGTGGTAATAATCACATGAACGGTTTGGATGGCATATAAACATCATGATCAGTTCAAGAAATGTTTATATTCTTTTGTAGTGGCCCACCTGAGTTTTTGATCTTCATGAGTTTTAGAATCCAATCTTATTGTAATATTTAAAAACAAATGAACAGAGTAGATTTATCAAGGACATCTATTTAGAATCCAATCTTATTGTAATAGACAGGAATATTACAAATAAAGCCACTACGACACCCATGAAGGAGGTAGTTCCCAATGTAGGAGTCACTTTACTGTATTCTGAAATCAATGGTTTCAGTAAATCCCTTGTAATAGTTCATCTTGGCCCATATCTAGACTAACTTCAATAGTTTGTGTAGCCATAATTGCATTGGTTAAGATTTGTTGACTTTGTATACTATTTTGTTGTAAATAAACAATCTTATCATAACATAAATCCATCAAATCCCTTTGGAGGAGAGATCAAAAGTCACTTCCTAAATGAAGAAAATGAATAATCTAATAATAATTGGAATCTCCTTGAATATCTAACCATATAAAAATATGATCTAAACACATATATGATATATCATATATGAGAGGACATATGCGTGTATATCAGGAATGAAGAAAATGCGGGTACGATCGAATGTTAAAATTTCTCTTTGCCAAGGAGAAGACTTGTATTTTTCAATCATATATTGTTATAAGAATGACCGCCTCTAGGGTTTTGGTGGCACATACATCTACAAGCATTATAAGACTTTTGGCGTAACGTTACATGGTATCTTACGAAGCCATTCCTTTGATTTGTATGATCTTCCTACTACTTTGTGAGTATTTTTTAAATATTTCATATGAGGTTTGTTTATACCCATTTTTGGCACACTTACGTGGACAAATAAGATGTTGCCACGTGTCGACACTATACGCTAAATGATGCATGAAATTCTACTTGCAGATCAAAAGCATTGTTTACACATGATCTGGTGCACCCAGATCAAATGGTCCAAGAGATGCCACATGGCAGCCGTGCCACATGTGGTATAGAAGACTTCAAAGAGGAGTTAGAGAGGTGCATTTGAGAGAGCATTAAATGTTAGAAATCTATTAGAAGTACTCTCCAGATAAAGTATGAGTATCATTAAAGCAACTCTCTCTCTCTCTCTCTCTCTCTCTCTCTCTCTCTCTCTCTCTCTCTCTCTCTCTCTCACACACACACACACACACACACACACACTTTAAGCATTAAATTCTAAAATACTATTAAGGAAGATTTTTATATAGTATTAAAAGCTAGAGTTTTGCCAAAAGCGACTCTTTACCGATGCCACAACCAAGTGACGTAAGACTCATACAACTTTCTACTATGGGAGTCTGGAGACGCAAAGACTCCGGCCAATGCATGGAGGTCTCTCTTGTACACATGGTCACTCGCAATATGTTACCTTAACGCGGAAGAATCAAGGAGATTTACACAGTTGAATATCCATAATTTTTACGATGTCGAAGACTACATAAGGCCACCAGCTCTTAGAAACCTATAAAAGCAGTAATCGAAGAAGAGCTCGGGGCCTCACGCTAATACAACCAAACCAAGCTTTAATTACTTTCCCGTCCACCATGGACATTTATCTTTTTATTTATTTATTAATTTAGCCACATTGCTTCTTATAGCATGTGGCCCCTAGTTTTTTAGTTTTTAGTTTATTCCTCCACCCTTAATCCACGACATCTCAATAAATCGCAAGGAGGATCGCTTAGTTTCAAACGGAAGGCTGTAGGGCTTTCCTACAATGTGCTAGGTGATTCTACTAGCCATCTCGCTATAAAGTATGGTCCACACCATATGACAAACGGATACTCAATTCACGACCGTCTTCCCACGTGCTTGGTTCTGACCAAGACCACAAACATGTTGTCACCTCAGTGGCCATCTTGCCATGGAACCCGGTTTCGATCAAGGAACGAAAAGATTATTGAAGATCTGCCATCCATTGGTCGTCCCTCCATAACGTTGAGTTCCAATTGTACGTCGAACAGACGTTCATCCAGCACGTTATGACTGTCCCACTATGAAGCTCAAGCATGATTAGGAAATAAATGGATCATCATCCTCCAAGCTGATCATGAGTTCCATTATTGTAAAAATCATTAATAGAAGAATACTTTTGACCTACATCTTCTTCCCCTATTATTTTTACTATTGAAATTTGGTAGCGAATCATGCTGAAAGAATAAGTCCTGAAGTCCGTAAACTCATGTCTATTGACACAAGGTAAAAAGAATCCATTTAGAAGGTTTAGCCTCCTATCATTTCACAAATCATCTAAATGGAGCACAATACAGGTAGTCAAGAGGACTCTGAATCCTGTGTTTAGTCTCTAATATGTCTGTCTTGGTGCAGGGGACACCAACAATTCAATCAACCCTAGTCATGTATACTCTGGCATGCTTGCGCATCATAATCGCACACGAAAATTAAATCCAAGCTCTCACTCGTGTGGCCTAGCTTGATTTCATTGAGCCAAAATAAAGATGCCATGCATGGTAACATCCCATCCACTAGATTTAATTGTGCTAGGGCAGGTGTAAATAGGGACCGGTCAAGCCACGGACTATTTACTTCGACGATTGAGAGAATACAAGGAAGTGAAATGATCTCAATTAAATCACTGGGTAGAATTTTGAAATCTTTTTTGAAAAAGTTAGTTGGAATATAAATTTGATATTAATTAAGCAGCTGTTTATATATATATATGGAAATGGTTCTATGCAGTTGACCTCATGGGAACTTCCCATGAGGTCGAGCTGTGTGGTCCCACCATGATACGGGTCAAACATCTACCCCATCAGTTAGATGCACCATTCCATGGTGGGCCTCGAGCTTAAAATTCAAGTCAATCAATGACTTGTGTGGGCCACACCACATACAAAAGTTGAGAGGGGTTACCCTCCCATTAAAACATTCATAATCATTTGTTGGGCCCACCAAAATGTGGTTAACAAATCTAGCCCATCCATTATATGTATCCCACTTGGATGAGGAGTTAGACCAAGTTTCAGTTGCATTTAAATTTCAGGTGGGCCCCACCAAATGCTTTTATATGTTTTAGGCATGTCTTCACATGATTTTAGATGGTATAGCCCACTTGAGTTCCGTATATGGCTGATTTTTGGGATATCCTATAATTTAAAGGGGACCCATCAAATTCACACGGTGTTGATGTTCGACACACATCACAGTGGTGCCCACATAGATCAACCTCATGGGAAGTTCCCATCCCCCCCCCCCCCCCCCCCCCCCCCCCCCCCCCCACACACACACACACACACACACACAGAGGAAAAGGTACTATGGGCGCTCGACTGCAAAGTACCTTTCCATGAGGTCGAGTGCTGGCAACACGCTAGCGGTCGGATGTTTGAAAATTCCAAACCAACAGTGAGATTTTATAGGATGAGTGGAGAAACAAAACCGATGAAACCGGTTATTAAAATACCACTCCCTTTATTTATGGCAAAAGCCTTTAACATGAAGTATTGTTATGGAAACATAGGTGGGGCCTACCGTGGGTTTTTTTTTTGAGAAATCTACCCCGTTCATTCATTTTTCCATATCATTTAAGGGGTTGAGCCTAAAATTGAACCAAATCCAAGTCTCAAGTTGATCATATCACAAGAAACAGTGGGAATAATGATTTCAACCATTGAAATCTTGCTAGGCCCCACAATGATGTTTAGTTGTCATCTAATCTATTCATAAGATCATAAAGACATGGATGAAGAAGAAAAGATATAAGCTTGATCCAAAACTTCCATGGTCCCCAAGAATTTTTCAATAGTAGACATTCAATTCAACTGTTTCGTGTGGTGTGGTCCATATGAACATTCTATATGATTAATTTTTGGGGTAAAGCCCGAAAATTATAGGGTGAAATGGATGGATGGAGCGGATCAGATACATAAACTGTGGTGGACCTCACATGGTTTACTCAGTACACTAAGCGTAGAGAGTTACTCACTGCGCAATCTGTTTCCGGGAAACATGGGTGAGGATTAGCTACCGACAGGTTGAGTAGCGAGACTCACTAATGAAGTGACATCACCAAGTTCGGTGGGCCCCCCCATGATGTATGTTTCGTATCCACCCCTTCCATCCATTTGGAGAGATCATTTTAGGGAAATATATATCCAAAGAATGAGTTAAATCCAAAGCTCCAGTGGACCCCAGCATAGAAAACACTAGGGACAGCGACGCCCACCATTAAAAACTTCTAAAGGCCACAAAAGTTTTAGATAGGCTGATATTTGTGTTTTCCCTTATTTCAAGTCTTTTTTAACTTTTGAAGAGGTTGGATTTCAAATAAACATTATGGTGAGCTTAGGATAGTTTAAACGGTGGGAATCACTCTCCCCCCTGTTTTCTGTGGTCGGGTCCACTACAGATTTTTATCTGCCTCATTCTTTGGTTCATGACTTAAAATGATATCTCAAAATGTATGGACGGTGTGGATATAACACATATATCATAGTGGGGCCCGCAGAACTTGGTGACATGTAGTGGACTCGTTACTCAACCTATCAGTATCTAATCTTCGTCCGTCAAACGAACCCGTTCCGGAAATGGATTGGCTACTCCCCTGCCACCAGCCAATGGCGGGTGGTCGGTGCTCTGCGGGCCCCACAATGATGTATGTGTTTCATCCGTGCCGTCCATCTATTTGTCTAAATCATTTTTGGAATTATGAGACTAAGAATAACGTATATCCTAATCTCAAGTGGACCACATTACATGAAACAAAGTTGATTGAACGTCGACCATTAAAAACTTTTTAGGAGCTAAAAATTTTTGGGATCAAGATGATATTTGTTTTTTCACTTCATCTATGTCTGTATGACCTAATCAACAGATTGGATGTCAAATAAACAGTACGGTGGACCTTAGGAGGATTTTAATGGTGGATATCCAATCACTATTATTTTCCTGTGGTGTGGTCCACCTGAGATTTATATCCCTTTCGTTTTTGGGATAAAGCCATAACATGATATGTAAAAATGGATGAACGACATGGATGAAACACATACATCATGGTGGGGGCCATAAAGCACCGACCACCACCACCGGGCTAGTGGCAGGGGAGTAGCCAATCCGTTTCCACCCGTTCCGCACTAACGCAGGAGAAAGAAGACGCGAATTACGTCCTACCCCTGCCCGGACGGTAACCCGTTCGGGCAGGGCTCTGTGGGGCCCAATGTGATCTAAGTGTTTTATCCACGTTGTTCATCGCTTTCCTCAGATCATTTTAAGGTATGATCCTAAAAATGAAGCAGGTCCACAGCTCCACTGGAGCACACCAAAGGAAGCTGCAGTGATAATGACACCCACCGTTAAAACATTTTTAAGGGCTACTGTGATGTTTTTTTTTTTTTTTTTTTTTTTTTACCATCCAACGCATTCAAAAGGTCATGTAGATGTGGATGAAGTGAAAACATAAATATTAGATTGATCCGAAACTTCTCCATCTCCCAAGAAGTTTTTAATGGTGAACGTTCAATCCCCAACTTGTGGTCCACTTGATCCCTGGACCTGACTCATTTTTTTGGATCATATCTTAAAATGATACGAGAAAAATGGATGGACGGGGTGGATTTCTCAAAAGAACCCACCGTAGGCCCCACCTAAGTTTCTAGGGTAGGACCTTCATGCGGGGGGCTTTTGTAGGAAATATACGTGAGAGAGAGAGCCAGTTTTACCAGTTTTGTTTCTCCACTCTTCTATAAAATCTCACCTTTCTCCCTATAAAATCTCACCGTAATTCTTTTGAAATTTTCACCATCTGACCGCTAGTGTTGTGCCAGCGACCTCATAGGATTTTATAGTGAGAACGGTGAGATTTCATAGGGAGAGTGGAGAAACAAAACAGGTGAAACCGGTTATTAAAATACCGACTCCACCTCTCCCTCTGTCTCTCATGTATATTTCCTACAAAAGCCTCTCACGTGAAGGTCTTGCCCTAGAAACCTAGGTGGGGCCTACCGTGGAGTTTTTTGAGAAATCCACCTTGTCCATCCATTTTTTCAGATCATTTAAGGGGTTGAGCTTAAAATTGAACCAAATCCAAATCTCAAGTTGATCATATTATAGGAAACAGCGGGAATAATGATTTCAACCATTGAAACCTTGCTCGGCCCCACAGTGATGTTTATTTGTCATCCACCATTAAAATCAAATAACAGCACAATCTGAAACTTTTGTTGCATACAAGAAGTTTTTAATGGTGGCGTTGAATCCCTACTGTTCCTGTAGTGTGGTCCACTTGGAATTTGGATCTACTTCATTTTTAAACTCATTATCTAAAATGAGTAGTAATAATGGATGGACAACGTGGATATATAATACATTACCATCAAGATGGCCCCCACTCTTAGAAAAGCTTTAACCATGGAAGCATTATCCCCACTATTCCTTGTGGTGTGGTCCACTTGAGCTATCTTTGATATGCTTAAATTTTGAACTCTGTCCTAAAATGAGCTGGTAAAATGGATAGACAGCGTGGATTTTAAATATCTAACCACTTGAATTAAAACCAAAGGGAGTTTAGGATTTCTCCTGGACGTCCTGGAGAAGGTCCTCAAAGCATGGTATGGAGGCAGACGCGAATTGCGTCCTACCCTTGCTCGGGGGGTAATCTGTCCGAGCAGGGCTTTGTGGGACCCACCATGATATAAGTGTTTTATCCACGCCGTTCGTCGTTTTTCTCATATCATTTTAAGATATGAACTAAAAAATGAGTCAAGTCCAGGGATCAAGTGGACCACAAGGTGGGGATTGAGCGTCCACCATTAAAAACTTCTTGGGAGCGGGAGAAGTTCCAGATCAAGATGATATTTGTGTTTTCACTTCATCCACGTCTACATGACCTTATGAATAGGTTGGATAGTAAAAAAAATAATCACAGTGGCCCTTAGAAACGTTTCAACGGTGGGTGTCATTATCACTACAACTTCCTTTGGTGTGGTCCACCAGAGAGGTGGACCTTATTAACTTTTCGGATCATACCTTAAACTGATCTGAGAAAAGCGATTAATGGCATGGATAAAATACTTACATCACGGTGGGCCCCACAGAGCCTCGCCTGGATGGATTACCGTCCTGCGGAGGTAGGACGCAATCCACGTCGAATGGAGGCTGGCATTAGATCCGGATTAGATAAAGGTTGTAGGGAGACTCGATACTAAAGTGATGTCACCAAGTTCCGTGGGACCCACCATAATGTCTGTGTTGTATCCATATCGGCCATCCATTTGGAGAGATCATTTTAGGCCATTGGAGAAAGCATAAGTTAGATCCAAGACATGAAAGAAGGGAAAACACAAATTTTAGTTTGATCGAAAACTTTTGGGGCCCTTAGAAATTTTTAATGGTGGGCGTCACTCAATCCACTTTTTTCTATGATGGGGTCCATTAGAGCTTTGGATCTGACTCATTTTTTGGTTCATGCATTAAATTGATATCTCCAAGTGGATGGATGGTATGGATATAATACATACATCATGGTGGGTCCCACAGAACTTGGTGACGTAGCGAGTCTTTAGTACTCAAAACTCTTTGTTTTTTTCTTTTTTTTTATATGTATTTATTTACAAGGAGAACTTTTTCTCCCTTACATTTTTCTCTAATATATATATATATATATATATATATATATATATATATATATATATATATATATATATATATATATATATAAGTATATAAAAATATTTTTCTATCTTTTAATTCATTTCTTTGTCTATTTATTTAACAAGCATATCTCCTAAACTAAAATGAATTACTTAACGTACAACATATGATTTTGGGGTATGAGAAGCTAATTTAGCCAACCAACCTAGTTATTTTCCAAGATTCCATCGGGTCGATGGTCGAAAATCCATTTCATTCGCTTTGCCATCAATTTCAATCACTTCGCACACTACCAGAAAACTGGGAAAAAGCTATGGATTTAATCCGTAGCCATAGATATATGGCTACGGTTTTAGTCCGTAGCATGACCGTAGTGGTAGGTGCCGTAACAATCGGTCTAAAACCTATGGCTACGGATTTAATCCGTAGTGATAGATTACAATAGCTACAGATATAATCCGTAGCAACTATTTCTGTAGCCAAAGTACCTACAGCTATAGATAGTATTGGTAGCTAAAAGTAGTGTTGGATCTGTAGCAATATGCTGAATTAAATAAAAGCTACGGTCAACATCCGTAGCTATTATCCACATTTAAAAGAAATTCATAATCATTTATTCATTCAATTACCACCTGCATGATCATTCATTCATTCAATTAATTGATATAGATAATGGCTTCATGGCATACAAATCCATCTACCCATCTAAACTAATACAGATAAAGAATAATAGAAGTAATACATCACACTTAATTAATTACATGCATAATGAGAGAGTATTATATCTTACAAGCTCTTACAAGGGCCATCATGTCTCTCAGACACTACAAAAAAGAGGGTTTTTAGCGACGAAACTTTTAGCGACGAAAGTTTTTTTTTCGTTGCTAAAAGTTTACTTTTAGCAACGAAATTTTTTTCATCGCTACAATCCACCTTTAGCGACGAAAATTTTCATCGCTAAAGGGTGTTTTGAATTTTTGTAAAAACAAAGAGTCGGAAAGTGTACTTATAGCGACGAAATTTTTTTCGTCGGTAAAAGGCCACCTTTAGCGACGAAAATTTTTGTCTCAAAATGGTGTTTTGAATTTTTGAAAAATCGAAAAAGTCGAAAAGTATACTTTTAGCGACGAAATTTTTTTTTGTCACTAAAAGGCCACCTTTAGCGACAAAAATTTTCGTCGCCGAAGGGTGTTTTAAATTTTTGAAAAAAACAAAAATCGAAAAGTTTACTTTTAGCGACGAATTTTTTTTTGTCACTAAAAGGCCACCTTTAGCGACGAAAATTTTCGTCGCCGAAGGGTGTTTTAAATTTTTGAAAAATCAAAATGTCAGAAAGTTTACTTTTAACGACGAAATGTTTTTCGTCGCTATAACGCAACCTTTAGCGATGAAACTTTTTGTCACCAAAGGTTGTTTTGAATTGTTAAAAAAACAAAAAGTCGGAAAGTTTACTTTTAGCGATGAAATTTTTTTTGTCGCTAGAGGCTGTGAACAGTTTTTGAGAAAAATCGAAATGTTTACTTTTAGCTACGATACTTTTCGTAGCTAAAAAACATGGATGAGACTTCTAGCGACGAAACTTTTCGTCGCTAAGGGCTGTGAATAGTTTTAGAAAAAAATCCGAAGGTTTACTTTTAGCTACGAAAATTTTCGTAGCTTAAAAACGTGGCTGAGACTTTTAGCGACGAAAATTTTCGTCACTAAAGGTCTCTTTTTTTTAAAAAATGTGTCGATGAATCGAATCTGTCTTTGATGAAATCGAAGTTTGAAATCCGATGACATCGACTATAGCTTCGATTCATCGACCAATTGGCAAAGAGTTTCAAATGCATATGACATCGAGTCCGAGTCATCGAGCGGACCATCGATGCCATCGAGAGTATACGCTCGATGATATCGAACTCTGTCATAAATGTGATCGTTTTATATCTGTTGGAACTTTTTGCCTATTTATAGAGGACTTGTCTTTTGTTACCGTGAGAGAAAGTAGAGAGAGCTTTTGAGTGTTTCAACTTATATCCTATACCTAAAGCCCTTTCTCTCAAGGGAGTTCATCCTCCAATCCACCCTCACCATTGATATTTAATAGAGTGGATTGGGGAATGAACTTCCGCATTCAAGGATCCTCCAGCTACTACCTTAATGGAAAATCATTATGCTGGGATGCCTTGAATGCATAAGAGAGGAACCACTCTATCTTCCTTGTAGGAAAATCTTTAGAGAGTAGGATTCCATCTCACCCTTGACCCAACCCGAAGCCAAGCATTGGTATATCATCTTGTGTTGCGGATCAAGGGAGGTAAAGACTCTTTGTCAACAAAGAGGAGAAGATCTTGGGCGTTGTGCTTAATAAGACTCATCAACTTATCCGTAAGTATTCAGAGTCCAGAGGACACTTGTGATCATTCCTTCCTAGGTCTTGGTCCTAAGTGGTTCTCACCCTTTGAAGTCCTCAAGGAGGCCTCCGGCGGGAGTGTACGTAGTGGGTGCACAGGATGGACCCTTGCTCTTGTGTAGGGCATAAACTGTTAGGTCCTTGTGTGGGTCCTTGACCTGTGTGGTCTAAAATCTGAGTGCGTTGTGTGGACCCTTGCTCTATGGAGAGCATAAACATCTGGTTAGGAGTGAACCAGCAAAACTCTGGGTTTGAGGTGAACTGCGTAAAACCTCTGTAAAGGTTGAAGGTGAACCTGATTTAAAACCTTAAGTTTGAGGTGAACCCTGGGAAACCTCCTTTGTGAAATCCAGTACACTCAAGGGTTGAATGCGGCAGCCGGGAATGGAGTAGACTTATCGTCGAACCACTATAAAATGACCGTGTCTGTGATTGCTTTTCTACATGTGTCATTCATGTCAATGCATTCATATTCATATATCTGATCACATCCCACACACATACACAGTCATATCCAACATAGACTAAGTTACATATTGTTATATCTTGATTAGTTTGTGATTGGATCCTCTACTTGGCTTGGAAGCCAATAGAGTTACATTTGTGTAATCCTGATAGTTGCATATCTATAAGGATTAGTGTAATAGGATTTTGAATAAACAGTAAAAACTTTTAAAATTCCTATTCACCCCCCTCTAGGACATATTGGCATATTCCGACTTCATCTCAAGCGGTCTTCACCACTATTTCAAAGCAGCCTCAACCTCATCCCCTACCGTCCCTTTGAAAACTAGCCACAACCATGATTTTCGGCTAGTAAAGGTGATGAAAAGCTGCCCTCAATGGTGATTGTGACCCTCTTGACCACGCCGGAAACAATAGCATTTGAATCAATAGTCTGAGAAAGGACTAGTAATCATACGTCAAAATGTGATAGTCCAACCAGGATTCCTCTACAAGTGGGCATCATACGTAAGAATCCACGATAGCAACAACGGGAGGGTTTGAAACCCATCTTTTTTGTTAGATGTCACTCACTGCCACCATTAATGGCTGTCACTATCTTTTCAAGTGAAGGCAAGGATTTTCGAACAGGAACGATGGATGAACCTTATTTTGTTATCTGCAATGGCTGCCAATTTCTCTTGACCACAAAAACAGAGGACTGCATGACTGTCATTTTTAAACATGATGGCGGTCGGACGATGAGTTCAGGTGTGAAATTGAATGTCATCCAAGCTTGCCAAATCAGACAGTCACAAGTAAGGTTTTTTTTTATGTTGACAAAAGGGGGCAGACGATCATGACTGTTCATTAGCTCTAAAACCAATCTTGAGATATCGAAGATCGATTAGAAACCACATCTGAATAGGGTTTGCATATGAAAACCCTTATTGTCAAGTCCAATGATCTGCAATCAGGCCCACCATTGAAGCGATCTGAATGCTTCTCGGGACTTAGGAATGATTTAATTTATAGTCCTAATCTGGTCCTCTTGATCCAATAACGAACAGTTCAAATTTAGTTTAAATAGACCCTTCGACGGTGGATCAGAACATATTTCTGAAAATGAAAGGATTTGGCATACTTGATACATAGTTGGCCCTGGTACCAACTGTAAACTATATGCTGAATTGAAATTGATCGAGCTATGCATCAAGTATAAATTTCAAATAAATTAAATAAAAGTCATACCTGATTGGGAAGCCATAGCCATATGTGATTGTTGAAGTCTTCTACACCTTACACTCTTTAGAGAAGCATGGGGATGGGAATAGAGTCAATCCTAGTCCAACTACAACACCGTGCATGTGACATATTTGCAACGTGTAACAGTCCACACCCACACTGTATGATATTGTCTGCTCTGGGCACAGCCCACACGGTTTTGTTCTCAGGGTCGCCCCCAAAAGGCCTCATACAGTATAGGGTGACAACTCCACATATAACCACTACAACTTCAGACGACACTTCCAATGTGGGACAAAGTTTCACCTTTACTGTGTGCACAGTAGCCTGCCAGCATAATAGCTTGCCAGCCACACAGTAGCCTGTCAGCTACCTTGGGGCCCGCCCACGTGTGCCTACCCACATATGACCACATTGACGGGGCGTCACAATATCCCCCACCAAGGGCAGAGTCATCCTCGGTTCTGATACCATTTGTAACAGCCCACACCCACACTGTATGATATTGTCTACTCTGGGCACAGGCCGCACGGTTTTGTTCTCGGGGTCGCCCCCAAAAGGCCTCATACAGTATAGGGTGACAACTCCATATATAACCACCATAACTTCAGACGACACTTCCGATGTGGGACAAAGTTTCACCTTCACTGTGTGCACAGTAGCTTGCCAGCCACCTTGGAGCCCGCCCACATGTGCGTCTGCTCACGTGTGCCCGCCCATATGTGGCCACAGTGACGGGGCGTCACAATATCACCCACCGAGGGCAGAGTCGTCCTCGTCTCTCATACCATTTGTAACAGCCCACGCCCACACTGTATGATATTGTCCACTCTGGGCATAACCCGCACGGTTTTGTTCTCGGGGTTTCCCCAAAAGGCCTCGAACAGTATAGGGTGACAACTCTACATATAACTACCACAACTTCAGACGACACTTCCGATGTGGGACAAAGTTTCACCTTCACTATGTGCACAGTAGCCTGCCAGCCACCTTGGGGCCCGCCCACATGTGACCACAGTGACGGGGCGTCACACAACGTACTACCCCTTATATATTTTTAGATTAATCACAACTTTGTGGGGTCCACTGGTATTCTCGATCACATTATCCAAACCTTAGAAAAATCCAGAGCTTTGAACAATAGGCCCACATTGTAGAATTCTTACAACAAGTTGATGAGATTGCGATCGAAGAGAAAAATGAAGAAAAATTAGGACCGGAGATTAAAAAGAACTAGAGCTTGCATACTAACCTCATTCTTATTAGAGATTTTACCAAAATTCTTGAGAGGATTAGATACACTCTCGAGGGTCTTGGCTCGAATTGTCCTAAGTCTTTGATCTTTCATGCCTTTTCTTCTTCTTCTTCTTGATTGTTTGTTTGTTTTTTTTTTTTTTTTTTTTTCCTTCTTCTCTCGTTTGCTAATAAAAGTGTTTTGTGTATTGGACGTGGATTGTCTACGATAGCTTCTCTCTAAGGAACTTCCTTGCGACCGAAGCTCCCGGCGAGGCCAACGCAATGTTTGTAATAAATCTGCCCCCTCCATTCGTTTTTTCAAGTCATTTGAACAGTGAAGATTGAACGTCCACTGTCAAAACTACCCTGAGTTAAACTGTGATGGTTTTATGCCATCCATAACGTTCATAACGTTATTCCTGGTGGGATGAACTGAAAACACAAAAAGGTTATCATGATACAGGACTTTTGTGCCTATATGAATGTTGCAACGATGGTTGTTCAATCCTCATTTTCCTCTTATATGGCCCACTTGAGCCTTGTATCCAGCTCGTTTTCGGTCACAAGTCCAAAAATTAGCATGCAAAACGGATTAACGGATTGGATTTTTCACAAACAACACGGTCAGCACCCAACTTCCTGAAAGGCTTCAGCGGGAAATCTGTGTCCACCGAAGATGGTGCGACCTTACCGTAGGGCCCACCTTAATATATGTATTCTATGTAAACCCTGATCATCAGTTTTTCCACATTATTTTAGGGCTCGAGCCCAAAAATGAGGCATATCCAACCCTTAGGTGGACCATACTAAAGAAAAAAGTGGTGATGTAACATTCCACCATTGAAAACTTCTATGGCCCACCGTAATGTTTCTATGGTGGGTGGACCATACTAAAGAAAAAGCTACTGGTGATGTAACGTTCCACCATTAAAAATTTCCTGCGGCCCACCGTAATGTTTCTATGATGTATATTTGTCATCCAACTTATTAATAAGGTCACAAAAATCTAACTCAAAAGAATTAAAATAATAATAATAATAAAACAAATTTCAACTTGATAGAAAACTTAAGTAGTCCATTATAAGTTGTTAATCATCCATCACCAATTTTTCCTATGGTACGGCCCACCTGAGATAGTTTTGGATTTGCTTCATTTTAGGGCATGGATATAACATACACGCATCAAGGTGGGCCCTCTAATAAAACCGCACCTAATTCGCGTGGGCCTCACCAAACGGTGCAGCCCTTGCTGGGGGGCCACCTTAATGCATGTATTCTATTTTTTTGTTATTTATTATTATTATTTTTTTTATTACTCGTGCTTCCCTAAACGTACACAACACGAATATTACGGACAGAAACACCCAACGTCAAAACCTTTGGGGGCCCACCCTGATGTTTATAGGCCATCTAAACCGTTCATAAGGTTTATTTCCATAGGGATGAACTCACAGCGTAAATATTAGCCTGATGCAAAATTTATACGGTCCCGCAAAGGTTTCAATGGTAGCCTTTAAATCTCCGCTGTTTAGTGAGGCCTGCCCCCACTTGAGCTTTGGATCTCCTTCACTTTGGGACTCATATGCTAACATGATCTGGTGAAACTGATGAACGGAGTGGATTTCACGTGAATACCACGGTTGACCTCACATAGTTACAGCTAGAGGCTGCTGACATCCATGACCCCGATCCAACGGATATGGTATGCATGGCAGTCCGTATGTATCCTATACCAATACAGTCATCTGTATTCTATTTTAATGGAATCACATCAAATCCTTGGGAGGAGACAACTTTGGCACTTGTTGACAATATATGGCGAGGGGCTACTTCATTTCTAAGGAGGATTGCTTACAGACTTTGTGGGGCCCACCGTGATGAATGTGTTACATCTACACCGTCCTTCCATTTTGCCAACCCATTTTGATAACATGAGCCCAAATGAAAGGGTTTAGAAATCACCACACCATTTTACGTGGGTGAGTATATCTATTTACAAAATTGTACAATTGTACAATCTGATTACACAACTAAGGTATCTACAATAAAGGGAAATAATCAAAACAGTATTGTGAGGATCTACAGGGATTCTCAATAGCACCCCCGGATTCTCAATAGCACCCCCCCCCCCCCCCCCCCCCCCCCCCCCCCCCCAAGCTGAGCGTGGATTACAGTTGAAATGAAGCTTGGATCAGAAAAAGATAAATAGCGGCCGTGAAACACTTTTGGTGAATATATCAGCGACCTGCAAATTTGACGAAATATATTGAGTGCAAAGGGTGCCGACAACAACAAATTCTCATAAGAAATTGTAGTCAAGGTCGATGTGTTTGGCACGCTGGTGAGAAATAGGATTCAAGCTTAAGAAAATCGCGCTCTTGTTGTCACAGAGTAACAAAGGCCGATGTGTGAGGGCGACCTTGAGATCATGTAGGAGATGAGTAAGCCATAGAACCTCAGCAGCGGTAAAAGCGAGAGCACGGTACTCGGATTTGCAACTAGAGCGGGAAACTGTAAACTGCTTTTTGGCACTCCAGGAAACAAGATTGTCCCCAAGATAAATGGAATAACCAGAGGTGAAATGCCGAGTGTCAGGACACCCTGCCCAGTTCGCATCAGAATAGGCCAAGAGACCAGTAGATGGTGATGCAGAAAAGGTTAAGCCAAAGTGAAGAGTGCCCTTGACATAGCACAAGATACGCTTGACGGCCTGAAAATGTTTTTTAGTTGGAGCATGAAGAAATTGACTAACGGAGTTGATAGACTGAGCAAGATCAGGGCGCGTGATGGTCAAATACTGTAAGGCACCAATTAAAGAGCGATAACGAGTGAGATCCGAGAAGGGTGCACCGTCAGAGGAGAGGCGCTGAGACACAACCATTGGTGTAGAAACAGACTTACTACCAAGTAATTGAGCACGAGCAAGAATGTCATGAGCATACTTGGTTTGACTGAGAAAGAGTCCATCCAGAATAGAGGAAACCTCAAGGCCAAGAAAATAGCTCAAGGAGCCTAAGTCCGTGAGGGCAAATTTCGCGTGCAGTTGCTGAATGAATCGGTTGAGAAGTGCTGAATTATTCCCCGTAACAATGATGTCATCAACATAGAGCAACAAGTAGATGAGATCAGCTTTCCTATTGAAGACAAAGAGGGACGTATCAACACGACTGTAAGAGAATCCACGTTGTGAGCGAAATGTACTGAAACGGTGAAACCAGGCCCGCGGAGCTTGTTTCAAGCCATAGAGAGCCTTTTTAAATTTGCACACATGAAGAGGATGTCGAGGATCAACATAGCTGGTAGGTTTTTTTTTTTTTTTTTTTTTTTTTTTCAGCAAAAGGAAGATTTCATTAGGCCAAAAGGCAACGGGAACAACCTACAAATTCAGGACGACCCCGCAACAAAAAAGGGAGGGCCGCCTATCATATACTAGCACTATACATGAAAGGACTAAAAAGAAGAGAACTAAACACAGAAGATG
The DNA here is from genome assembly GCA_021015155.1 of Magnolia officinalis. Classification (NCBI taxonomy): domain Eukaryota; kingdom Viridiplantae; phylum Streptophyta; class Magnoliopsida; order Magnoliales; family Magnoliaceae; genus Magnolia; species Magnolia officinalis. Next base: position 6,995,517 of record JAJHSJ010000015.1, on the reverse strand, counting down.
GAGGACACAGTGATGGTTCAAATCGATCCAAGCCCGACCTTATCAAGAAACACCAATCCCTTAGTCTGCCTGGGGAGGGAAGCAAACTGATCGTGACAATTTTTCACCTGTGTTTCGCTCCCCACCTTCGCCAAACTGTTAGCCGGACCATTACCTTCCCTTAGAATATGTTGGGAGGAAAATGTGCTGGAATGCCTCAAGTTGTTGATCCTGTCTACCCATGGTTTCCAGTTCTAAGGGCAAATAGCTTTACCCGTAGGAATGGCAATTGCCATCTTAGAGTCCGATTATACAATTACCCGGTTCTTCCCTTTGAGGAGACATAACTCTAACCCGTCATAGATTGCACGAAGTTCTGCACGGTTATTTGTTCCATAACCATAGCCAGCCGAGAACGCGAAAATAAAGGATCCATCTTCCTTTCTACAAATTCCTCCACACCCGGATAAACCGGGGTTACCCAAAGCAGATCCATAGACATTTAATTTAACACAACCCGGAGTAGGTTGTTTCCATTTTACCAGTAATGAAACTGACTTGTTACGCCTAGGGGTAGGGGAGATAGGGGTATCCCAAAACGAAATTGATGAGGACATAGCTGGGAGGTTGTTCCATATAAACATCATCACAAAGAACACCATTAAGAAAGGCATTCTTGATGTCAAGTTTCTGTAAGGGCCAGCGATTAGACACGGCTAGAGAGAGAACAACCCTGACGGTGGAAGCTTTGACCACGGGACTAAAGGTGTCAGTGTAGTCAAGTTCGAGAAGCTGTGTAGCCCTTGGCAACTAGGCGAGCCTTGAAGAGAGAACAACCCTTGTGAGGATCCCCCCCCGCAAGCTAAGTGTGGGATTATAGTTGACATGAAGCTTGGATCAGAAAAAGATAAATAATGGCCGCGAAACACTTTTGGTGAATATATCAGTGACCTGCAAAATTTGACGAAACATATTGAGTGTAAAGGGTGCCGGCAACAACAAGTTCTCGTAAGAAATTGTAGTCAAGGTCGATGTGTTTGGCACACTGGTGAGAAATAGGATTCGAGCTTAAGAAAATCGCACTCTTGTTGTCATAGAGTAACAAAGGCCGATGTGTGAGGGTGACCTTGAGATCATGTAGGAGATGAGTAAGCCATAGAACCTCAGCATCGGTAAAAGCGAGAGCACGGTACTCGGATTCGCAACTAGAGCGGGAAACTGTTAACTGCTTTTTAGCACTCCAGGAAATGAGATTGTCCAAAAGATAAATGGAATAACCAGAGGTGGAATGCCTAGTGTCAGGACACCCTGCCCAGTCGGCGACAGAATAGGCCAAAAGACCAGTAGATGGCAATGCAGAAAAGGTTAAGCCAAAGTGAAGAGTGCCCTTGACATAGTACACGATACGCTTGACAACCTGAAAATGTTCTTCAATTGGAGTATGAAGAAATTGACTAACGGAGTTGATAGACTGAGCAAGATCAGGGCGCGTGATGGTCAAATACCGTAAGGCACCAACTAAAGAGCGATAATGAGTGAGATCTGAGAAGGGTGCACCGTCAGAGGAGAGGCGCTGAGACACAACCATTGGTGTAGAAACAGACTTACTGCCAAGTAATTGAGCACGAGCAAGAATGTCATGAGCATACTTGGTTTGACTGAGAAAGAGTCCATCCGGAAGAGAGGAAACCTCAAGGCCAAGAAAATAACTCAAGGAGCCTAAGTCTGTGAGGGCAAATTCCGCGTGCAGCTGCTTAATGAATCGGTTGAGAGGTGCTGAATTATTCCCTGTAACAATGATGTCATCAACATAGAGCAACAAGTAGATGAGATCAGCTTTCCTACTGAAGACAAAGAGGGACGTATCAGTACGACTGTAAGAGAATCCAAGTTGTGAGAGAGATGTACTGAAACGGTGAAACCAGGCCCGTGGAGCTTGTTTCAAGCCATAGAGAGCCTTTTTTAATTTGCACACATGAAGAGGATGTCGAGGATCGACATAGCTGGGAGGTTATTCCATATAAACATCGTCACAAAGAACACCATTAAGAAAGGCATTCTTGATGTTAAGTTGACGTAAGGGCCAACGATTAGACATAGCTAGAGAGAGAACAACCCTGACGGTAGAAGCTTTGACTACGAGACTAAAGGTGTCAGTGTAGTCAAGTTCAGGAAGCTGTGTGTAGCCCTTGGCAACTAGGCGAGCCTTGAAGCGATCAATGGAGCTATCATAATGATATTTGGTCCTGAAAACCCATTTGGAGCCCATAATATTTGTATTGTGTGGCCGAGGAACAAGAACCCAAGTATCATTCTTGAGCAACGCTGCAATTTCTACATCCATGCAGGATCCTTAGCCACAGAGAGAAATCCTCTGGGCTCGGAAGTACTGAGCAAGGCATGTAGAAGGGTCAAAGGTTGCACGGTGCTGAAAAGAGCCGGATGCTTGGGCTTGAAGATCCCATCTCGAGCTTTAGTGGCCATAGAGTGACGAGCAGGTGGAGCTAGATTAGACACTGAGGAGGATGAACCAGATCCGGTGGAGAGAGCTCTAGAGCCTGAGTAATCACGAGGCTCATGTGTAGTAGGATCCAAAGCAGAGGATGATGGGCTAGAAACCTGCATGGACTCAGAAACAGGAAAACCATCACAAATTGTGCAAGGGTCGGCAAGGGGCCGTGTAATAGTGGGCACAGGGGATGGAGCCAGAGGGGTAGGAATGGAAGTGCATGGCTCTAAAAAATTAGAGATGATCAACTCCGAAGGGGGATGTGCACGTGAAGAGTCTAAAAATGGAAAGAAAGACTCATCAAATTGAGCATGCCGAATAATGTAAATACAAGAAGTAGTGGTGTCCAAGCAACAGAAGCCCTTATGAGATGAACTGTAACCAATAAAGATACAAGGGAAACTACGCAGAGCAAATTTATTAGAAACATAATCACGTAAACAAGGATATACCTGATAGCCGAAGGGATGAAAATGCTCATAATTAGGAGACTTACTATACAGAACCTCAAAAGGTGAAATACCGCCAAGGATCGGAATAGGCAACTGGTTGATAATGTAAGTGGCAGTGCTGAAAGCATCAACCCAAAGGTGAGGGGAAACATGGGAATGAAAGAGAAGAGCAAGACCGGTTTCAGTCACATGACGGTGTTTACGTTTTGCACGTCTATTCTGAGAAGGAGTATAAGTACATGACATTTGATGATGAATGCCATTGTCCTGAGATGAGATTGAAATCGAATACTGGTGAATTCAGCTCCGCCATCACTTTGAAATTTTTTTACTTTTGCCGAGAGTTGATTTTCCACAAATCGTTGGAAGCAGAGGAAAATATCAAAGAAATCATACCTAAGCTTCATGGGGAAAAGCCATGTGAAACATGAGTGGTCATCTTTAAATAGCACATAATAGATAAAACCCACATTTGATTTAATAGGGGATGGACCCCAAATATCACAATGATTTAGGCCAAGCATATAATTAGATCTACTATCATTAGAAGAAAAAGGCAATCGATGACATTTTGCTAACTGGCATGTAGAGCACAGATACGGAGTGGGAAGCAAAGAGGTAAGAGATAAATAACCTTTTTTTATTCAATAAAGATATAACAAAAGGATTGACATGTCCAAGTCTAGCATCCCATAAATCAAATGAGGCACGTAGAGATTTTTTAGCAAGAACAGAAATAAAAGCCTGATTTCCGCATTCCAACATATAAAGACCACCTTCTCGTTTACCGGTTGCCACCGCCTTTCCTGTATTCGGTTCTGTACAATAAACTGATCATTAGTAAATACAACAGTGAATGGAAAATCAGTAGTTAATTTACTAATGGATAAAAGATTTTTGATAAGGCGAGGGACAACAAGCACATCTAATAGTTGAATATTTTGAGAGGGGTAGACACTACCAGTGTGGGTAATTGGAAGAGAGGCTCCATTGCCTACTAATACACGGTCCTTACTAGTATATGGTTCTGATATGTCCAGTTTACTCAAATGAGGGGTCATATGTGTTGAGGCGCCCGTATCCATGCACCAATCAGACTTAACTTCAGTTGAAAGAGAGCAATCAGTAGTGAATGCTTCAGCAAGCTGAGCATCAGCCCTATCATATCAATTTCGACAATGATTAGCAGTATGGCCCTCAGTTTTGTAGATCTGGCAACAGGGATTGTAATGATGACAGCCACGACTAGGTCCATTATTTCGCTAGTGTCCTCCACGGCCACGAAACTGTTTAAAATGACCACCACCACTAGAGTTAGAAGAGGAACCATGGGTGACAGTGAACGCAGCAGGGACAACAAGATATTGCTCAAGAGATTTCTAGAAAATGGTAAAGCTTTCAGCCTTAGAAACTAGATTAGTGAAGAGGGAAAGGGGTGTGAGCGACATCTGGGTAGTAGAAAAGGTGGAGAAATTAGCACCTAACCCCCGAAGAAACCAATGAGATTTGTCTATATCATCAATCGGACGACCCATCGCTGAGAGCTAATCACATAACGCCTTGAATGAGCGAGAGTATTCGGATACGCTGCGGTTTCCTCGTTTGATCAATTGCAACTCATCTTTGAGATTGAGTTCATGTGTTTTGGAACGATGGCTGAAAGAGTTTTCCAAGGCAAGCCAGACATCTCTGGCAGTGGTGAGACCGAGCACTTCTGCCATAGCTTCTTCGGTGAGGGATGAAAGAAGCAAGCTGAGGATGTGGTGATCTTGAAGTTTCCAATCTGTGTATTTTTGGATTTCTTGAAGACTCAGTAGCAAATGTGGAGTTTGTGGGTGGACCAATGATGGACCCATCGACATAGCCAAGAAGTCCCTGGCAGTCAAGAAGTGGAATAAGCTGATTGCGCCAGAGAAGATAGTTTGAGGAAGAGAGTTTAATGGTCACCATATGAATCATGGTGTTGAAGGAAAGGAAGGAGTTGGAGGAATCGGCAGCCATGGGGATTGGTGGGAGGTTGAACCCGTGAGGGGCTTTGATACCATTGTAACGTCTCGGAAAATTCCGTACAAAGACCTGAGTACCACCTTAGGCAGAAATCACTCAGGATCAAATCCTTTAGAAATTAGATAAAGTTAACTAAGTGCTAAACTAGATTAGCTACGAAATCTGCTTGATCCACTTTAAATACGATCTGCAAGACCCAAAACTTGTAGAATCAGTGGCGCTAAGTTATTATAAAATCTAGGATCAATCTCATTACCCAGCTGCTCTTGGAAGCACATTGAAACTCCGTATCGGATCTATACCGCACATCGAAAGTTTGAATGATACGAAGTTATAGAATTAGGACCGCCTTGCTGGGCTTGACAACCATCTCGAAAATTAAATCCAGATAGTGTTCCGGGGCTATTCGCTTGAGCCCGGAGTGAAGTGTGTGAGAAAACATGGATTCCTTTAGAAATTAAATCTAATTTAAGTAATCTGAGACCTGTCACTAGCGGGCCTAATATAAGCAATCAGACCGTCAAAATCTGACCCAAATACACCCTCGGATCAGGGGAAATTTCATACATATGTCTGGGTACTAGTAACCCTGATCGAGTTTCGATGACCGTTGAACTGAAACTGGTTCACCACGTGTGATCTGGGAACCCGTCTGGAATGAAAACTTAACTCAACCTAGATCCAAGGTCAGTGAGCTTAAGTCCGATATTTCGCTCAAGGGGGGGCTCCAGAAGTGCTCCATTGAGTTAAACCAGATGCACTTTGGACTTAACCTAAGTATACCTTGGCCCTAGGGCCATTTCCATTAGTTTTAGGCATATATAAGGACCTTAAACCCTCTCTCATTCACTCCATACGAATTTGAGAAAACCCTAGGAGAGAGAAGAGAGTAAAGAGAGAGAAAGTGTGAGAGAAGTGGGAGGAGATTCCTGTTACTATATCCTGCTATTCTACGTACCTATCCATGACTACCATATAGCTTTATCAGTGATTCTGATTCCGTTTTCGGGTAAGAAATCCTAACCCTAATCAGTTCCAGAAAATCAACTAGGGTAAGTGATGAAATAACTAACCTATTTCATGTCATAGGTTGTCGTTCTACCGTTGTTAAAGGCGTAGTGTTTAAACTGACTCTGTTACGCATTTATCGGTGTAAGGTGCGGACTATAGACGTATAGGTTAAGGTTTTCAAAGCTTTAAACGTCATATAATGATAGATTCATGATCTGGGTGTTATTGCACATGCAAAATGCGATGTTCGTTTTGCGATTCAGTTATGTATGGAAATTATGGCGTTTAGTGTATTCCGTATATTTGTAGAAAATACCATGTACGTATAAGATATGAAAGTATTTTTGTCATGATTATTTACTGTCTACATATGCTAGGTATATGTGTGATAACTACTCGGCCAAAGGATTCGCACTAATGCAAGTTTTAGTGAACATGCGTTATGTATGTTAATAAGTGTATTCTAAGTGTATGTGAAAATGCTTGTAAGAGTAAATATTTAGATGATAGTGCTTAGAGTAGGTGTTGAGATAGGATTCTCATCTACCTTAGAGATGTATATGATTTCCTCCATGTAAGTTGTTTAATTTAATCGCTTACTTATGAAATGTATGTGTTTGTATTTCCTGTTTATGATGTGCTTTATAACATGCTTGTTAACATGTTTGAATTACTTTGTTAACCCTGCTTTGACTATTATGCATGCTTTCTGGTTAAGGATTGAATGTGATTTGGGCTATGTTATAGTCCAGGCAATCGGTAATAGGCTTGAAGTCGTGGCTGAGATTCATTCGCCACGTAGGACATGTTTGACAAACCTGAGTCGTGTGTTGGTTGTCGGCAGTGGTTAGGCGACATGAGATGCTTATGCACTCATGTCGATCGATGCAATGTGCGCTCGTGCTAGTCGAGCCCGTCAAGTAACTTGATGTGTCGATGTATGTTCACCATGTATGGACGCTACTGCTTGAACCTAAGGTACCAAACTTACCAGTGAAATCCCATTTAACCTTGGTACCTCGATCCGCTAAGACTCATGAGCTAGACATCGTGGTATGGGACACCGTGATCGAGCTGTCGGCCTACGCTGGAGTGACGAGCCTCCCCGTAGTGACCACTGAGCAACCCAGACCCGTGAGCCGAATACAGTGGTATGGGACACTATATTCGAGCTGTCGGCCTACACTGATTGGTGACGAGCCCTTTGTAGTGACCTCGAGCATACTCTGAGTCTACGTGGAGGTGACAACCATTCTATAGTATCTAGAGTATAAGCTAGGCCTGCACTGATTTGGTAACGAGCCCTTTGCAGCGACCTAGAACCACAACATCGTATGAGAATTACTAAGACTGACGACCCTAGAATGGATCATTGTTTGAGAAATGAAATAAGGGAGGTACTTTAGTTTTCCAATCCTTTTGTATGAAAAGGACTTGTAAGAACCTGGTAATCATATGCATATGCACTGCATTACGCGTGCGTTCAGGGGTTGCAGGTCAAGCACTGAGGCAGTGTTGTCATGCGCGAACGTGAGATGAAGTCGCTGAGGGAGCGTAGGCGAGGGCATGCATCATACATCCATACCATTCTTGCATTAATAACAGTACTTAGGAATGTGTGATTTACTGCTTTATCATTACTGCTTGACTGAATTGACAACATGCTAACCTATGCTTTATTGTTCCACTGAGTTGATCACTCACTCCCACGTTACGGGACGGTGTTTTAAACACCGACTAGACTCTATCTTGATTTTAGATGATGGCGGGACTCCTGAGGCGGAGCCTGATTATTATGACGATCAGGACGAGTACTCTTACATGCAGTTCTCGGATGGCTTCGCTTAGGCTATCCGGATTGACGGGGCTACAGGGTTTATTACAGTTGAACTATATTTTTTGAAACTTCTGACTCTTGTACTATTACATGTAATATTTCACGTTCACAGTGACTCGGTGTTATATTCATACTCTGGAGACCGATTGTGATCTTTTGACTTATATACGTTTATTTATATCTTTCAGCCTTCCGCTTGCGTTTTACAACTGATCTGGAGTATGAATTACTATTTTAGTATAATCCCACTCATGATCAATACACTAACACAGCCAACGTTGAATCATAAGCATATATGTTGCATAAGTGATGTTTTGGAACTCAGGAGTTGAGTTGCTACTCGACCCCCGATTTTCAGGGCGTTACAAGTTGGTATCATAGCATGATTTAGATTAAACTGGACCTGGGTTATGGTCACATAATGTACGGTGACGCATTTTGACCTATGTGGGTGTGATACGAACGTAGAAACATAGAAACAAGTGTAAGTTTCCCAGTTTCACCAATTGGCAAAATTCACCAAAAACGATCATTGAGATCGGGTTCATACATATCCATGATCACTTGAGATGATCCCGGGTCACTTCTAGACTATCTGTTGAGAAGTTTAGATGACAAGTTACCTATTCCAACTTCAAATAACCTGAAAAACATGAATGTACAGTAGTTTGGACCCGAAACGACTCGAAACGAAGTCGAGGGCCAAAGGATGTAATCCGGGGGAAGGAAAGTATTGATCTAGATGAAGAGAACGAGGAAAGAAGTGGTGATGAGATAGAGGAAGAGCAGGAAGAAGAGGAGGAGGCTCAGGACACTGGTGAGAGCTCTCCTCTTATCACCCAGGAGCGTGGCAGTGAACGGGCTACTATAGAAGCCCGTTTGGCTCAACTTGAGGAGGGCCAAGCTGCCTTGAAGCAAGAGATACAGGAGGCCCGAGCCGAAGCAAGACATAAGCTTGAGGAGAACGAGGTCTTCATGAAACGAAAATTCAGTAAAGTGCCCCGCACCTTGAGGGCCATCCTATGTTGCCTACAGGATAAGGGTGCACCTCCACTATCGCCCGATTCTGACGACTAGCTATATGTAGTCACCTTTTGTTGCTTTGTTGCTTGTTTCTAGTTTGTATGTTTTAGCTTTGACGGACTCAGTAGTAGATGTGGTGAATGGTGTGCTGTTGTTTAAGTCTTTGAATAGGCTAGTTCTCATGCGTTTCTTGTCATGATGCATGTAAAGTTATACCTTGTGTATTATGACAGATTTTGGTAAATGAAATGCATGCAGTTTCTTTTGTTATGAAGTGTGTGGAATGTTGTATATTGCTATGCTACATCTTACACAAGTTGTACCCTATGTCATACAGGGAATGCCACCTATGGTCACGCGGTGCATGGCACTCTTCACATTTATTAATTTGATGGCCCAGGCACCTCCCCGCAGTGAAAGTCATACGGACTCCGGTTTGGGCTCTGATCGTGAGGCTATGCCTGAGTCTCAGCCATCTTCTGGTCATACAGTTGGGCCGCCACCTTACACATTGCCAGTTCGTGAGCAGAACCATGCGTCTTCTTCGATGCAGCACGTGCCTCAGGTAGCCCCACCTACGGATAGGTTAGAGCAGTTATTGATAATGATGCACCAGCAGCAGGTGCAACACTAGCAGCAGCTTTTGGTCACTATTGCAGGGACCCTAGCTTAGGGTGGGAGTGCGACTCCACCTTCACCATTTGTACGTCCTGCTGAGACAGTAGGGCCTTCTGATCAGGATGAGGGTGTGCTTCCCCTGCACCTGCTACATACCCTACGGGAAATCTAGGTACGTGTGGTCTACTCGAGCGATTCCAGCGCTTGAGGCCTCCTACCTTTACGGGTTCTCACAGACCCAAGGAGGCCGAATATTGGCTTAACTGCATCTCCAAGATGCTAAGGATACTATATTGTACCGAGCAGGAACAGGTCGAGTTGTCCACCTTTATGTTTGAAAAAGAGGCTAGTTTGTGGTGGGATAATGTCTTGCAGACTATTGCAGTTGGCTATTTAGAGACCTGGGCAGATTTTGAGTTCCGCTTTCATGAGAAGTACTACCCCCAGACGTACCGGCACGAGAAGGAGAATGAGTTTTTGCACCTCAGACAGGGAGGCATGACAGTGACAGAGTATGAGCATCGGTTCATGGAGTTGGGCCGCTATATTCCTACGATCCATGCCGACGCACAGATACGGATGCGGCATTTTTCTAAGGGCCTTCACCCTGATATTCGCTCGAAGATGTGCTGTGTTAGCATACCCTCCTATGCTGAGCTGGTACACATGTCTATGCGAGTCGAGCAGGACCGGAATTGGTTGGCACGTACTCATGGGCATATGGTCCCTAGGCCTCGACCAGATATGCCGAGCAGACCATTCCTTGGCAAGAGGCCTCGTACAGACTCTCCTTTTAGAATATCAGCGCCACCAGTTCCGATGCGGCGGCCGGGCGTGACTTGTACCTACTGTGGGAGACTGGGCCACCAGTTGAGAGCTGTTTCGCGCATATGAGAGACAATGGGTTCTCGCCGCCGCAGAAGATCGACCACACTCGTCCCCAGGCCATTTCAGCACCACCTCTGCGTACTATCCCTGCACATCCATCCTTTCAGCCCCTTGCACCTCGATTTAGGCTGCCTCAATGGCCTATGGCGCCACAGCCGAACCATTCATAGCAGGCTCGAGTACATGCGCTTGTAGCTGAAGCACCTGAGACATCGATTACGGCCCCGATGGCTTTTGAGGGTACTACCCACTTTCAAGGTACACCCGTCTCCTTGTTGGTGAACACTGGGTCCACTACTTCTATCATTTTCTGTGCGGCAGTTAAGCGTCTAGCTTTACATACTACTCCCACGAAGAGAATGAGACTCACTACTGCTACAGGGACTTTTTCAGATGTCACACGCACGTGTGAGAGTTGCTCAGTAGACTTGGGTAACATGACAGTATTCGTTGACCTCATTGTCGCCCCACTATGGCACTACGACATTATCCTCGGTATGAACTGGTTCACCAAGATGAAGGCAGAGATTGATTGCGATAATCGGGTTGTGACGGCCAACGAACCTGATGGCACAGTCTTTACTTTTCTAGTGCAGGTTAGTTGGCCCTGTCGTGTTGGATGTTACGCTGCTTTACTAGAGCATGTTGATGGGCCGACGTTGGGAAACATGCCAGTAGTTCAGGAATTTGAGGATGTGTTTAGGACGATTCTTGGATTACCTCCTCGGCGCGAGATTAATTTTAACATTGATCTTGTGCCTGGTACGACCCCCGTTTCATTACCTATGTATCGGATGCCTACATGTGAGATGAAAGAACTGAGGAAACAGATTGATGAGCTAGTAGAGAAGGGCTTCATACGACCCAGTGTGTCTCATTGGGGAGCACTTGTGTTGTTTGTCAAGAAGAAAGATGGGTCGCTGCGATTATGTATTGATTACCGTAAGTTGAATCAATTGACTGTGAAGAACAAGTATCCTTTACCCAGGATAGACGATCTGTTTAATCAGTTGAAAGGGGCACGCTACTTCTCGAAGATTGATCTACAGTCAGGGTATCATCAGTTGTGCGTCAGGAATGAGGACGTGCAGAAGATGGCCTTCAGGACCAGTTTTGGGCATTACGAGTTTCTCGTGATGTTGTTCAATCTTACGAACACACCGGCCGTGTTCATGGACTTGATGAACAGGGTATTTCGGCCATTTCTATACCGATTTATCATCGTGTTTATCGATGACATCCTGATATTCTCTACGAGTCGGGAAGAGCACGAGGAACACCTACAAGCAGTCTTAGATACTCTAAGGAAGAACTAGTTATTTGCACAGTACAAGAAGTGCGACTTCTGGCAGGAGGAAGTCAAGTTCCTGTGACATGTGGTGTCCAAGAAAGGGATTGCGGTGGACCTTACTAAGGTAACCGAGATTCAGGACTGGAAGCAGCCTGGTTCGGTTACTGAGGTGAGGAGTTTCCTTGGTTTGGCAGGCTACTACCGACGATTCATTCGAAATTTCTCGAAGATAGCCAGACCGTTGTCTCAGTTAACACGGAAGGATCTGAGGTTCACCTGGAATGAGAAGGCGGAAGCAACTTTTCAGGAGCTGAAGGATAGACTAATGTCCGCCCCTGTGCTAATATTGTCAGAGCAAGGGGTCAAGTATACGATTTACACCGTTGCGTCTTGAGAGTTACCCTACGCACGACCTCGAGTTAGCAGCGGTCATATTTGCATTAAAGCTCTGGAGATTACCTCTATGGAGAGGAGTTCGAGCTTTTCTGCGACCACAAGATCCTTCGCTATATATTCACTCAGCGGGACTTGAATATGAGGCAGCGCCGATGGATGGAAACCTTGAAGGACTTTAAGTTCGAGGTTTCCTATCATCCTGGTAAGGCTAACCTGGTGGCTGATGCATTGAGCCACAAGAAGGCGATATTATTTGCTGCTCCACTGATGTTTGAGGAATGACACATGGTGAAGTTCGTGTGGGACTTCGAGTAGAAACTCACCATGGAGGAGCCATTTGATTGTGTCGCGCACATTCGGGTGCGGCCACTTATTGATGACAGGATTATCGAAGCCCAGAAAGATGATGATCGGCTGATTGAGCTTAGAAAGCTAACTAGCGAACAACGAGGACTTCGAGTGAAGAATTGGTACAGATGGGGGCCTACGATACCGTGGCCGCCTATGCGTCCCAGACATTCATGACTTGAGACAGGAGAATCTCGAGGATGCCCACAGATCGAAGCTTGCAATGCATCCTGGTAGCATGAAGATGTATCAGGACCTGAAGAGGTCGTATTGGTGGGGAAATATGAAGACTCATATAGCAGAATATGTCTCCCGTTGTCTCAAGTGCCAGCAGGTCAAGGCTGAACATCGCCGACCTCCTGGACTACTTCAGCCCATGCCCATAAATGAATGGAAGTGGGACTTCATTTCTATGGACTTCATCTCGGGACTGCCGAAGATGAGAAAGGGTTATAACTCTATCTAGGTGATTGTGGATAGGCTGACGACATCAGCCCACTTCCTCTTGATTAAAGTCACAAACTCTGCAGACGAGTTGGCCAGATTGTACATTAAGGAGATAGTGCGTCTGCATGGAGTTCCCTTAGAGATTGTGTCGGACAGAGACACGCAATTCACATCTATCTTCTGGACTCGTATCTAGGAAGCGATGGGTGTAAAGTTGAAATTCAGTACCGCATTTCATCCACAGACCGATGGGCAGATGGAGAGAGTGAATCAGATTTTGGAGGATATGCTACGGGCCTGTGTTTTGGACTTCAAGGACAGTTGGGATGACTGTCTCCCATATGCAGAGTTCGTCTACAATAATAGTTTTCAGGCGAGTATTGGTATGGCTCCTTGCGAGGCCTTGTATGGGCGCCCTTGCCGATCACCGCATTGTTGGGCAGAGGTCGACGAGCGCAGTTTGCTTGGCCAAGAGTTAGTACAGACAACCTCAGAGAAAATCGACATTATCAGGCGTCGACTTCTTACAGCGCAAAGCAGACAGAAAAGTTATGCCGATATGATGCGGCGACCGCTGGAGTTCGAAGTTGGAGACCATGTATTTCTCCGAGTTTTCCCCATGAACGGAGTCCTTCGTTTTGGCAAGAAAGGGAAGCTCACGCCACGGTTCATTGGCCCATTCCAGATACTAGACCGAGTGGGTGTGGTGGCATACCGCCTGACTTTGCCCACTCCACTTGCGGGTGTGCATAACGTATTTCATATTTCCATGCTAAAGAATTACGTTCCTGATCCTTCCCATATCATCAAATGGGAGAAGGTACAGTTGAGCGAGCTACGTATGTACTTCATCCAACGCGTATCCTAGACAGGAAGGACCAGGTGTTGCGTAGCAAGGTCATCACTTGTGAAGGTACTGTGGATACATCAAACAGAGGAAGAGGCTACTTGGGAAACTGAAGCCTAGGTCAGAAAGAACTATCCTTAGATGCTCGAGTACGAAAAGGTACTAATTTCGAGGATGAAATTTTTCTTTAAGGGGGGTAGATTGTAACGTCTCGAAAAATTGCGTACAAAGACCCGAGTACCACCTCAGGAAGAAATCACTCAGGATCAAATCCTTTAGAAATTAAATAAAGTTAACTAAGTGCTAAACTAGATTAGCTACGAAATTCGCTTGATCTACTTTAAATACGATTTGCAAGACCCAAAACTTGTAGAATCAGTGGCGCTAGGTTACCCTAAAATCTAGGATCAATCTCATTACCCAGCTGCTCTCGGAAACACATTAAAACTCCGTATCGGATCTAGACCGCACATCGAAAGTCTGAATGATATAAAGTTATAGAATTAGGACCGCCTTGTTGGGCTTGAGAATCGTCTTGGAAATCAAATCCAGATAGTGTTTCGGGGCTATTCGCTTGAGCCCGGAGTGAAGTGTGTGAGAAAACGTGGATTCCTTTAGAAATTAAATCTAATTTAAGTAATCTTAGACCTGTCACTTGCGGGCTTGATATAAGCAATCAGACCGTCAGAATCTGACCCAAATACACCCTCGGATCAGAGAAAATTTCATACATATGTTCGGGTACTAGTAACCCTGATCAAGTTTCGGTGACTGTTGAACTGAAACTGGTCTGCCACGTGTGATCTTGGAACCCATCTGGAATGAAAACTTAACTCAACCTAGATCCAAGGTCAGTGAGCTTATGTCCGACCTTTCGCTCAAGGGGGGGCTCTAGAAGTGTTTCGTTGAGCTGAACCAGATGCACTTTGGAAATAACCTAAGTATACCTTGGCCCTGGGGCCATTTCCATCAGTTTTAGGCATATATAAGGACCTTAAACCCTCTCTCATTCACTCCATACGAATTTAAGAAAACCCTTGAACGGTAGAGATTTCCATAATCGCTCTCATTTGAAATTCGGCCACCTACACGTTGATGATATCGATACTAGGATTTCGGTGGACGGGTTGGATTGTTGATATGGACAATAAGTGGGACCCACAACTCGAACCAACGATCGGTAGCCTTAATGCTGTTAAAAACGGAAGTTTCCGTTTTGTGAGAGATGCAGTCGGTCAAACCGGCCCTGACTAAAGGTTCCGGTCCGGTGTAGCGCCAGCACACGTGTGCTTTATGCAGTCGCATGTGGGGTCCACTGCAATGTTCTGGAGAAATTTGCACCATCCATCTTTTTTATCTCCCTGATTAATGGGTTGGGACCAAAGTTGACGCATATCCTGTTATCAGGTGGGCCCCACTTACTGAATTAAGGGGCTGATCTGGCCGTTGGAATACTTCCCGAGATATCCAGATGTTGAAATTTAATATGTACAGTTAATTTATGGCCCTCATCCCATGTATGAAGTTTCGAACTGATCGGATGGCGGGAACCATGTGATCTTGCATTCTGGACCAATTTCGGGCCTCTTTAACGTGAACAGCTTGATTTCCTCGGGTCCCTGGCATGTAAATTCTTCAATATTGGTCCTCTGAGGTTCATCCCATGCTCTGGTAATTCCGGAGCGTCAAATCTATGCTTTTAATATCATTTTTCGATAAACGCTCTTGATTTCATCCTGTAATAAAAACACAATTAAAATATGGCATTAAGCATTATCATGTATGTAAAATCAGGTAATAGTCGGGGTCTGAGATGCAATATTCGACCCTCATCAACCCTAGGAGAGAGAAGAGAGTAAAGAGAGAGAAGTGTGAGAGAAGTGCGAGGAGATTCCTGTTACTCTATCTGCTATTCTACGTACCTATCCATCACTACCATATCATTTTTCCAGCGATTCTGATTCCGTTTTCGGGTAAGAAATCCTAACCCTAATCAGTTCTAGAGAATCAACTAGTGTAAGTGATGAAATAGCTAACCTATTTCATGCCATAGGTTACCGTTCTACCATTGTTAAAGACTTGGTGTTTAAACTGACTCCGTTTTGTGTTTATCGGCGCAAGGTGTGAACTATAGACGTACAGGTTAAGGTTTTTAAAGCTTTCAATGTCAGATAATGATAGATTCATGATCTAGGTGTTATTGCACATGCAAAATGCGATGTTCATTTTGCGATTCAGTTACGTATGCAAATTATGGCGTTTAGTGTATTCTGTATATTTGCAGAAAATACCGTATACATATAAAATATGAAAGTATGTTTGCCATGATTATTTATTGTGTACATATGCTAGGTATATGTGTGATAACTACTCGGCCAAAAGATTCGCACTAACGCATGTTTTAGTGAACATGCGTTATGTATGTTAATAAGTGTATTCTAAGTGTTTGTGAAAATGCTTATAAGAGTAAATATTTAGATGATAGTGCTTAGGGTAGGTATTGAGATAGGATTCTCATCTACCTTAGAGATGTATATGATTTCCTCCATGTAAGTTGTTTAATTTAATCGCTTACTTATTAAATGTATGTGTTTGTATTTCCTATTTATGCTGTGCTTTTTAACATGCTTGTTAACATGTTTGAATTACGTTGTTAACTCTGCTTTGACTATTATACATGCTTTCTGGTTAAGGATTGAATGTGATTTGGGCTATGTTATAGCCCAGGTAATCGGCAATAGGCTTGAAGTTGTGGCTGTGATTCATTCGCCACGTAGAACATGTTTGACAAACCCGTGTTGTGTGTCGGTCATCGACAGTGGTTAGGCCACATGAGGTGCTTATGCACTTCATGTCGATCGATGCAATGTGCGCTCGTGCTAGTCGAGCCCGTCAAGTAACCCGATGTGCTGATGTATGTTCACCATGTATGGACGCTACTGCTTGAACCTAAGGTACCAAACTCACCAGTGAAATCCCATTTAACCTTGGTACCTCGATCCGCTAAGACTCATGAGCCAGACATGGTGGTATAGGACACCGTGGTCGATCTGTCGGCCTACGCGGGGGCGACGAGCCTCCCCGTAGTGACTATTGAGCAACCCAGACTCGTGAGCCGAATACGGTGGTATGGGACACTATATTCGAGCTGTCGGCCTACACTGATTGGTGATGAGCCCTTTGTAGTGACCTCGAGCATACTCTAAGTCTGCGTGGAGGCGACAACCTTTCCATAGCATCTAGAGTATAAACTAGGCCTGCACTGATTTGGTGACGAGCCCTTTGCAGTGACCTAGAACTGCAACATCGTATGAGAATTACTAGGACTGACGACCCTAGAATAGATCATTGTTTGGGAAATGAAATAAGGGAGGTACTTTAGTTTCCCAATCCTACTGTATGAAAAGGACTAGTAAGAACCTGATAATCATATGCATATGCACTGCATTACGCGTGCGTTCAGGGGTTGCAGGTCAAGCACTGAGGCAGTGTTGTCATGCGCGAACGTGAGATGAAGTCGCTGAGGGAGCGTAGGCGAGGGCATGTATCATACATCCATATCATTCTTGCATTAACAACAGTACTTAGGAATGTGTGATTTACTGCTTTATCATTACTGCTTGACTGAATTGACAACATGTTAACTTATGCTTTATTGTTCCACTGAGTTGATCACTCACTCCCACGTTACGGGACGGTGTTTTAAACACCAACCAGACTCTGTCTTGATTTCAGATGATGGCGGGACTCCTGAGGCGGAGCCTGATTATTACGACGATCAGGACGAGTACTCTTACATGCAGTTCTCCGATGGTTTCGCTTAAGCTATCCGGATTGACGGGGCTACAGGGTTTATTACAGTTGAACTATATTTTTTTAAACTTCTGACTCTTGTACTATTACATGTAATATTTCATGTTCACAGTGACTCAATGTTATATTCATACTCTGGAGACCGATCGTGATCTTTTGACTTATATACATTTATTTATATCGTTCAGTCTTCCGCTTGCGTTTTACAACTGATCTGGAGTATGAATTACTGTTTTGGTATAATCCCACTCATGATTAGTGCACTAACACAGACAACATTGAATCATAAGCATATATGTTGCATAAGTGATGTTTTGGAACTCGGGAGTTGAGTTGCTACTCGAACCCCGATTTTTAGGGCGTAACAACCATGAAAGGGTTTGCAAATCACCACACCATTTTACGTGGGTGAGTATATCTATTTATAATATTGTACAATTATACAATCTGATTACACAGCTATGGTATCTACAATAAAGGGAAATAACCAAAACAGATTTGTATGACATCTCATACAATCAAAGAGGATCTCGTGAGTCAATGGAGGAGGATCTACAGGGATTCTCAATACCAAACGCAAAGACATGAACCCAAACATGAGGTAGATTTAAAGCTTGATCCAAAACTTCAACGGTGCATGAGAAGTTTTTCAAGGATAGGCATTTAATAGCTTCTATTATTTGTTGTGTTTAATTGTTAATTGAGTATTATATCTGCCTCATTTTTAGGCTCATGCCGTAATATAATCTCATAAAATGGATGGACAGTGTGGATATAACATATACATCCATAGTACTTGGTGACCTTTACACACCAAAACAAACCAGTGCCCTCACCAGACGTGTTGCACGCAATGGGTACGACACACTAGCATCATAGTGATACGGTGCTGCGTATGTGACTCCCACTTTGTCCATCAAATGCAGTCATCAGGGTTAGGATGTGATCAAAGATAGTCTAATCCGTTGTTCATGTGTGAGCCATACAATAAAGAATGGTAGAGAGGATACACCTGTCACAAAGGTAGCTTGCCTTTTCACCCACAGCGTTCACACTTAGTCATAACAATCAAGGTTTGGCTTTCAAATTCTTTTGTAGAGCTTTGACATCAACCTAGGATCCAAAAGAAGCCATTATACACTCCAGTCATTGGCTCAGACTAGGCTCGGCCGGCCTACAAGCTCGGATCGTCATAGGAAAGAGTCAAATTATAGGGTCGGCTCGAAGGAAGATGTGTCCTACATTCACGCCCAAGGTCTAACTCCAGTAACACACGCAGAGATCGAGCAACATCCGGCGCACGATCTCAAGGTAACTGTCAGCATCGACGCGTGCGTCGTTCCCGCTTAATGACATAAATCATGCCAAGAATAACGGACACGATCACTGCAACTAGGAGGTATAAATAGGAGACATATCAATAGGAACAGGTAAGTAAAATCTCTCACCCAAACCCCCATGTACACTACTTAGACCCAGATTCCTAGCCTGACTTTGGCATCGGAGGGTCTCCTGCTGTAGCCAAAGTCTCATTTGTTTACATCTTGTACAGGCTTACAGGGCTTGGCACCAATGTTCGGAGCTCGGCGAGGGTGAGCCAGATTTCTGCATCAACGAACTTGATACCAGTCCCATCTTTTAGACCCATTACAAAATTGGGTTGGATTTGGGTCTCACATTTTGGACCGTAACTTGGTTAAAAATTGGCCTAATCAGGTTTGGGTTAAGTCCATGTGATGAACCTGATAAAGTCGGGTAGAATCTAACTGTTTGGGTGGGGGTCCAACTAGTTTTAGTAGCATACTTATGAGTAGTTAATATATATTTGATGATTATTGCAATAAAATAAGGTTTTCTAAGCAGACATGTAAGAGAGCCCGTTTACAAACAGCCGTGAGCAATGTAAATGCTTTTATTTGTCCTATTCCCAACGTGAAATGTAGATCAAAAAACCCTTGAGCCCAACTGAATTTGAGTCTTCAAGAACTAGACCCAAGTCTAATTAATTGGATATTGGTCAGGGTCTTCAAAAACAAAACCCAAACTCAATTAAATCTTGGTCCAGGTCTTAAAATATGAAACATGAAACTCGGGCCAAAAGAACTCAAACCCAGCGAGACCTGAACACAGGTAGCCTGTATATGGGTACTTTAGGATCCAACCTGAACCCAACCCATGACAGCCCTAGCCCCTAAGCAGCTTCTCAGGAGCCTGGCTTTATTTTTCTTACTTCTTAATTTTTTCTTCTTTTCTTCATTTTAAATTTTCTTCCACATTATTTATTGATTTTTTTATAACTCTTAGGCTCAGTGGAGATTAGCACCCATTTTTTTTTTTAAAAAAAGAAAATTTTAAAAATCTATATTTTACTGAAAAAGATATAGTGCTCTCAAAGCACTACACTTTGTCGGCTACTTGGCTGCCGTGGCACAGACGCGGGTAAATCAGTGTGCAATAGCGTGTTGAATAAATTCGATGGGCCCACTGCCATATATGTGTCATTATCCATACCGTCCATCCATTTTTTCACACATTTTAGTACATGATTCCAAAATGAAGCATATCTAAAACTAAAGTGGACCACAGCTCAGGAAACATAAGGAAAATGGCATCTACGGTTGAAAACATATGGAAACATAAGCATCCTCCACCCAATATTCGTTTTTTACCTTTTTATTTTTAACAGCAGCCCATGAAAAGCAGGGATGGTGAGGAATTATGAATATTTGATGTATGACTTTACTGTGCCATGGCTTTACCTACAATAATTAATTGAAGCTGAGTTTCCTTTGCTTTACGCGTCCAACATAAAGTAGCAGCGTTTCTTTCGTGGAATGAAGCAGAGATAGGAAGTATCAATACCTCATTATAAACGAATGAATTAAGCAGAGATCCAACAAAACTTGAAGATAACTTTAATTGCAGACAGCTAAGGTACGGATTTTTTCTTTTTTCTTTTCCTTCATGATTCAACACACAAAATTTTCATATTGGAATCCACTGAATAACATTCATAGGTGAACATTCTTTTTAAAATAAAAAAAAAAGTAATTACTACTATTATCCTATAAAAAAGTAATTACCACAATTATCCATGTCCATACCATAGATTCCTAATATCTAAACGTTCACATGCAACACTGTATGTGAATTTTCTCATAAAACGGTTTGTTTCCTGTGAACATGTGACTCAGGCAGAAATCTAACTAATCAACTCATTTCATGGGATGCATCCATAGTTAGGTAGATCATATGTTATCCACCGATTTGAATGGTGTAGCCAGTGGAAGAGGAGCTGCAATCCTCCAAGGGATTTGGAGTTTTGGAGAGCTTTTAGGGAAGATGGGTTTTGATCTGGGGAGTGGAAGGGTGTGAATTGTAAAGGGAAATGGCAAGGAATGGAGTCTTAAACCCCTTTTGCAAATGCTCCAAGTGCAAGACCTCCCTTCCCATCTTTCTTTCATTTTTTAAAGAAAAATAAAATAAAATAAAATTGTGGACCGGGTCGACTGGGTTGCCATGTCCTACTTTCTCGGCCAGCCATCCGGGGTCGACCGGGTAGGCTTGGGGTCAACTGAGTCACCCCCAGTTACTTGGGGTCGACCGGGTCCCCCTGGTCCCCCCCATTGGTCAGCAACCCGAGGTCGACGGGGTCACCCCCAATGCCTCGGGGTCCATCAAGTGGATCCACTGTCTCAATTTCAGCCATTATTTTATTTATTTATTTGTTTATTATTTATTACTATTACTATTTTGTTTGCTTGGTGCGCCACAATTGTAAATAACTACGCAATCTTCATTGATTTTTGGTCCAAAACTTCGGTGGGCACAGAAGTTTTGGATCAAGACTATATTTGTTTTTTCGCTTCATCCAACTATATATGACCATATCAACAGGTTAGATGGAAAATAATTGATATAGTGGACCCTACGAAGGTATCAATGGTGGGCGTCCTTAGTACCACTGCTTCCAGTGGTGTGGTCCACTTGAGACTTAGATCTGTCTTGTTTTTTGTTCAGAAATCTAAAATGATATGAAAATATGGATGGACAGTGTGGATAAAATTTATAAATCACGTGGCCCCTCAGTGGCCCTCAGAGCCTCTGACTGTCCCGAGCTCGGAACAGGCAGTAGTACCTAATCGCGCCCGCGAAGACGAGTGCTAACGCTCCTCGAGCTCCGAGTTGTACGAACGGTTCAAAGGAGATCAAAGTTACATGGGCCCACAGTGATGTATTTATTATATCCACACCGTTCATCCATTTGTTGAGATCATTTTATAGTAATATACAAAAAAATGAATCATATCCAAAGATCAAATGGACCACCACAAATAGCAGCAGAGATAATGATTTTCACCGTTAAAATTTTCGTAGGGCCCGTGTAACTTTTATTTTCCATCTAATATGTTCATAAGGTCACAAAGATAAGAGGAAAAATAAATTTCATATTGATCCAAAACATCTGGGAACCCCAAAAGGGTTTCAATGGTAGACGTTCAATCCCCCACTGCTTTTTGCAGTGTGGTCCACTTAATCGTTAGATTTGTCTTATTTTTAGTCTTAAGCCTTAAGACGAGCTCGCAAAATAGGTGGACAGTTTGGATATAACACATACCTCATGATGGGACCCACAAAACTTACTGACGTCAATACATCAGCTATATAGCTAGTGTGCAGTACACCAACCCCCACGTGTAAGACCTCCCTTCCCATCTTTCTTTCCTTTTTTTAAAGATTTTTTTTTTTATATACGGACCCAGAGTTGAGCCAGGGTCGACTGGGTTGCCCTGTCCCACTTTCTTGGCTAGCCATCATGTCACACCCTATGCCTTCCAGTACTCGGGTATTACCGTGTAACCTAACTTAGCATAAATACAAATCTATCTTATTCAAACACCTATGTTCATTCTAATCTGAATACAACCGTTGTGAGCAATCAATGCCCACATGCCTATATTTCTAGGATTCTAGATCCATTTATGGACCAGCTAACCAACCATTTTAGATTTAGCACCCTGAATCATAAGATCCACTAATCATTGAGTCCACAACATCTTACAAAGTGATCCGCTATGTGAACGCACTAACCAAACAATCTAGGTGTTGGATCAAGCACTTTAGTCCATCGAGATAGTTCTTAGGACTACTAGACCATTGATAAACAATTTTGAGACAAACCAAACCATCCAATCATCTACGATATCTCGGGTCGTCTAAAATTTAAACCCATGGAGCCTCCTAGGCAGTATGGATCTTAGAAATCACCAAGCCCATTGTCCACCGGCTTTAAAATTGAGTTGGAGTAAACACAACTGATATCTACAAACCTTAAATCCCATTAATAACCACAGTGTGGATAGCCCTTGGGCCTTTAAAACCCTTTTGACTGGTGATGATCAAATCTAGAAGAAATCCGACCATTGGATTAGCAGGAATCGTTAGTTAGCCATGAGATCCTAAGTATGGCCACTACAATTGAAATGATTTAATCCTTCTGATCTGAGTAAGTGAATAGACGATGCTGATCAAGATGGGACTCACGTTAACAACTTAGAGAGATAATAATAATAATAAATGATATTAAAAATATTGTAAGGGGGTATTCAACATTTTAAATGTGTATGTTAGGCCATCTGATCCATAACCCAGCCCTTAAATTCTAGTTAGATAGTCTTGTAGACCCTTTCTACCATTGATGGTGAGTCTAGCTGAAATTTAACCATCGGATCGAGGAAAATCCACAAATGTAGCCCGAATCAAGTCATGGGGCCCACCTGAGCCTTAGATCCACCTAATTTTTTGTTAAGGCCCCTGAATGAGGCCTTCCAAGATGAATGAACGGTGTGGATTAGTCACAAACATCACGGTGGACCCCACACGGGGTGCTAGTGCACCTAGTACACCCATACCTGCCGTGCACTAGGCGTGCCAGCTCGGTCAGCAGCTGCTGACCCGCATGTTACCTGAAAAGGAGAGACATCTCTCTCTCTCTTCGGCTTTCACCAACAGACGGACGAGCGTTCGTTTGTTCTGATTTGTGGCCCACCATCACGACCGAATCCCATGATCTGAACCATCTATCTAATTTAAGGAGCAGGCTCGACCAAAACCCAACTGTCAAAGCCGATTTTCATGCACATATGGACACACGATCCTCGCTGGAAACCAGTCCTACAAACACACCCTTTCCAAAAGAGGAAACTGCTCTCCCAGCCAACTCAGCAATCCGCGTGAGCTGCTCCTACGCCATCTCAACCCTCCATCCTAGAGAGATCCCAGCCGTCCCAGCTAGGTTATATATATCTATATATATATATATATATATATATATATATATATATATATATATATAAGAATGGGAGAGAACCGGCCGTTTTCCCTCCTTCATGAAAACCCACCACTCGAATTCTCTCCAAGCTCCAATGAAGCTTGCTGGCGAGCTCTCTAGGGACCTCACGGACTGCCTGATGGAGTTGGATTCGAAGAAGAGGTGATGATGGTGAAGACGCCATTAATGGCCATTTTCCTCTTCTCTGTTCGAGCCGTACCAACCCAACTTGTTGTGGATCTGCTCCAATCCATGTTCTTATTGGGTATCCCCAATGGTGGAAGTAGAAGGAAGAAAAGAAAAGTATGAAAAGAAGAGAAGAAGAAGAAAGAAAGAGAGAGAGAGAGAGAGAGAGAGAGAGAGAGAGAGAGAGAGAGTGCTAGCGCTCATGCTGCATTCGCTGCCGAGTCCAGCAAGCTTGACTCATTGAGGCCTGAGGCGGGTTGAGATTTAGTCCAGCAACCCTGCTGGTGTAGGGGTCTGAGTGAAGAAGGAAATGAGAGAAGGAAGAGAAGGAAGAAGAGGGAGAAAGGAAGGGAGAAGGAAGAGGGAGAAAACGTGAGT
Source organism: Magnolia officinalis (assembly GCA_021015155.1). Classification (NCBI taxonomy): domain Eukaryota; kingdom Viridiplantae; phylum Streptophyta; class Magnoliopsida; order Magnoliales; family Magnoliaceae; genus Magnolia; species Magnolia officinalis. The sequence goes on along the minus strand of JAJHSJ010000015.1, from coordinate 6,971,156 downwards.
CGACTTGGTTTGGGACCGAGTCAGTCTGCTAGCCACTGGTTGGGACGAGTCCAAACCCTGGTTTGTCCAACATGATGGTCAGAGGAAGAGAAAGGAAGTAGAGAAGAGGGAGAATCAAGAAGAAGCGGAGGGAGAGGTCGGGTTAGACCGACTCGCTGATGAGTCAGGTGAGTTGTCAACTCACTGAACCAAGTCAAGTCGAGTTGGGCTTGGTTCGGGCCATACTGAGGAAAGAAGAAAAGGAAGAGAGAAGGAGAGGGAGAGAGAGAGAAGAGGAGAGCGGAAGTAGGGGTGGTTGTGTTGAGCCAAGTCCAACTCCTATCGAACTGAGTCGACCTAGGTGAGTCCACCTTCTCCTTCCCTATTGAATTTATTTCGATTATAGATATCATTGCTACCATTACTAACATCATTAGATTTGTTAATATTATACATGGCCATTAGTAAATCATCTATTACATACAAAAATTGTCATTTTTAAATATTAGAGTTTTATCCTTAAGTACTATTGTTGATGATTAAAGCATACTATTTATTTCATTACAATAACCACTAGGGCCTCGTTAGCTAACACAAAGTATATTGCTAATATTAATGGCCGTTTTGAAATTATTAGTATTATTAGCATTACGATCGACAATACATCATTAGCCATTACTAGATCTCTATTTTAAATTAGTAAAATTATTAATAATATTATTACATCCATTAGTAATTGAATTTAAAATTTTAAACCTAGATAGTGTGTGAAATTTGGATCTAATTGTAGAAACTCATAATTCATGGTAGACCATAATATTTATTACCAAGACTAGATTCATTACGGATAGTTAGGGCTATCGTCATTAGAAAATATTTGTCATTTTTCCTTATGAGATTAGTGTAATTCTTGTAATATGATTGTTATCATTAGTCATTATTATTTTACTGTTAGTAAATATTCTATTTTTATCACCTCTACTATTTAACAGATTATTAGTCGTTATAATAACATTAGATATTGTTGTTACATATATATTTTAAATATAAACTTGTGAACCATCATTACTAATATTGATGGATTAATATTCCTATTATGAATATTACTTGATCCATTGTACAATAAAAAAATAATATTAATATTAACAATAACTTAGGATTCAAATCCTAAAATCTAAGTTTAAGACTAAACCCTAGGATGAAAACCCTAATTCTACACTAAGACCCTAAAAGATAACCCTAGACTATGATCGCCCTAGGTAGTGCTTAGAACTTGGATCTAATTGTACAAGTTCATGAATTGTGATAGGATACAATCCTAAGGGTGCAAGCACTTAGCGACACTAGAAGGTGATTCAAAGTATAAGGTGATGATTCTTCCGCTTGAGCATTCCATCTTCCCATTAGCTTAAGTTATAGTTTGTATTTTAATTTATAATTGATATCTCCATTCTATAACTACATGTGTTAGTTGGTGAAAATTGAATTGCTATATTACATGCTTAATGTTCATCCTGTATATTTGTTCATGCTTATGGATTATTTATGGATTTCTTATGGAACTTAAACTGGTACAGTAGTGGAAAAACCCTACTTATAAATGTGCACCCATACTTGGGATGTAACTCGATTGATGGTGATTGCAATGGACCTTCGATCTAGTGGTTATTGAGTGGTGCTCTAGATGGATCATTGATGTGGGCCTACCATCCAGGGTTGTTGTGTCTAAGTGGTTTTCAAGGATGGTCTTTTATCGCATGGTTTTGATACTCGCCCTATGTGGCTTATTTTGATATTTGTCTTAAGTGGCTTGTTTTGATATCGTCCTCTGTGTCTTTATTTTGGCTATTTTCTTTATATGGATTCGACATTTTATACTATGCAACCATGCGATGGTAAGCCCCATATACTGTAATATGATTAGCCACTAGTCGACGGGTTTCCATTAAATATCCTAAGATAGTAGTCTCATGAGCCGGAGATAGTGGTATAAGATTTATGCCCGAACTGTCAGCATACGCTGGTGACGAGCTCCCGTAGTGACCTTGAGCTTATATAAAACTGACTTATTGTAACTGGACTAATAATGGTTTAGCTAATCATGCATACATGGTACAGATTAGCGTCTATCATTAGGCAGTCGTTATGCCGCACTTAGTATGCTTTCGCTGATGACTAGCCTCTGTCCAACTGGACGTTTTTCCTAGGTCGATGATTGCATTTTGCATGGTTGACCCTGGGGCGTTGATTGCATATTTGCATGGGTGATGAGCCCAAATTTCGCATGGATGAGCATCCCCGGGGTGTGACTACATTCATGCATCCATACATCTAATAAGACTTCCATCATGTATTGTTTTGTATGCTTTGCTTTATGACTATACTTACCTAATGCGGCGGTGTGTAATCTTGAGGGAAATTCACACTGAGTTGGCCACTCATCCATCAAATATACAACCATACAGGTAACGCAGGTGGCCTAAATGATGTTCACATTCATATTAGTGATGAGCAGGCTATAGTTGATAAGGGTGCATGATTGCATTTGTTAAGGGCTGCTACAGGATTTCACAACTCAAGATTGTTGCAATTTACTTTGCTTCACATGTAATGTTATTTCATTTGTATTGTAAGAATGAAGATATTTTTTTGTATAAGTCATTATGAGTAGCTTCTTGTATATTTAAATGATAATGCAACTTTCCTTTATGTCTAATTTGTCCATACTATGCTCATCTGCTTACTCTAATGAAAGAAAAAACTATATATGTGGGCATTGGCTCTTTATAAGTTAACACTCGAGTTTTTAGGAAACGAGTCGTATACTCGGGTCCTGAAAAGTCGGCACATTACACATCAGTCGATCGGATGGCGACAGGGTCTACCGGGTCACCCTAGTCCCCAGTTAGTCAGCAACCCGAGTTCGACTGGGTGGTGACAGGGTTGACCCGGTCACCCTGGTCCCCCATTGGTCAGTAACTTAAGGTCAATCGGGTCACCCCCAGTGACTTGCGGTCAACTGAATGGATCCACCTTCTCAATTTCAGACATTTATTTTATTTTATTATTTATTATTTATTACTATTATTATTTTGCTTGCTTGGCGTGCCCCATAATCGGAATTAACTACCTAATCTTAATTGATTTTCGGTCACTAACAAACGTATATGACCAAAACGTCACGTGAAAAGGGGAAACACGAATGGGCAGCATGGATAAACACATGCATCGATGTGGGCCCATATGTAGTGCATTTAACAAAAAACTCACGTGAATCACTCATGGATTAAACGTACATTTCATCCCACCTAATCAATTTGAGCCAAACATCCTCTCACTCTATTTCTCTGACTTGAAATCTCTTTCCTCATTCGTCCCAGTCCACTCAATCAAGTACTAGTCCATGTTTGGTCTCTAGCAATCGATGCTCCTACAAGCCAGATTACATTGATTTAGGGAAATCCCGAGTTTAAATTTTCTACACGTGAGTTCACACTAGTTGGTTCTTAGGGTTCAATATAACTAGTTTTCAAAATCATATCTATGTCAGCGTGTTCATTATGGAAGTCCTTAGCTCACGATTCAGTTTAATCCAAAACTCATGATCTGATACCAACTTGTGATGTTCTGAATTTCAGGGGTTGAGTACATACTCGATCCCCGATATTTCGAGTATCAATTAAGCTTTTTTGAAATGCCGTTTGGTTAAGCGTCTACCAATTGTATCATGATCATGCTTAAGAAGTAAACTAAATATCATGGTTATCACAAGTGTATGAGGAAAAAAAAGTCCCATACATGCATACATACATCCAGCTAAGTTATAAAGTCCACCCAGCTAGGGACTCAATATACATGTCCAAACATAAAATGCAATAAGTGACCTCGTCCTCAAAAGGAAACCAAACTGGTGGTCCTAAAACGTCACTTTACATTTGGTTTTCTGCACACTGGAAGTATAAGAACTCCTCGGTATGGTCCACATACTCCTTAATAAGTGTATCCTCTTTTTGGGCACCTGCATCGATGAAATCGTTTGGTTGGTGTTTTAAAACATCGTCCCGGGTTGGGGTGAGTGATCGATTAAGTGTTACTATTTACTTAAGTTTCATATGTTATCAAATAGATACAGGAATGACATGAAAGTCCTATATTTGATTATTTAAATACGTGAATGACATGAAATGCGTATGCATGACCTGAGGTTTAATTATACCAATATAGAACCACGTTGACACCATTACTAGTGAAGACGTCAACATACGCGCAATGGTTGGCCCGAAGCACAACCCAACAAAAGTTATGGAGTGCATGATTAGCCGAGTATTTATTAATGTTTAGTTCAAACAACAAGTTGATGAAGCTGGGATACTGCCATCAAATCTAGGGTTTTATCCCAATTACATGGGTCATTGCGACATTAGGTAGCTCCTCACCAGTATCACTATATCCATTTTGGGTTTCCATTATATCAAGTCCCTATACTTAAATCGAATTTATAGTAGGGTTAATTGTCCAGAGACGACCACGACTAGGGTAACGGTTATCACCTGACCTCAATATGGAGAAGGCACACCACTCATATCATCGATATCATGATAGGTTTGCGTACTTCTTATGTGCTAGCCGGTCACTACAGGGAGGCTTGTCACCCAATGTTTTACCAATGTGGCAACCTCGTCACCCTAGTGTAGGCCGACAGCTCGGGTACAGTGTCTCATACCAATATATCTGGCCCCCGAGTCTCAACGGATCGTATCACACTAATGGTCATGAATGACCTCATTCTTTGGTGACGGCCGACATTGTAACGCCCTGAAAATCGGGGGTCGAGCATAAACTTAACTCCCGAGTTCCAGAACATCACTTATGCAACAAAATGAATGATGATTGAATGTTGACTGTATTCGTGCATTGAACATGAGTGAGATTAAGCCAAAACAACATATCATACTCCAGAGACAGTTAAATTTGCAAGCAGAAGACTGTGATAGATAGATAAAATATATAAACAATGACGAGTCTCCAGAGTGTGATAACGTTACCAGGTTAAATAATTACAAGTACAGATCTAAAATATACCAAATGTGAGGAAGTGTAATGTCTCCTATCCCAAGTACCGTAGCCCCGTCAATACAATACCAGGTCTTCATAAACCTGTCAGAGATTACATGTAGGAGAACTCCTCAACACCATAGTAGTAGTTCGGCTCTGCTTCATAAGCATCGCCAACACCTGAAACTCAACAAATCTGGTTGGTGTTGCAAACACCGTCCCGTAACGTGGGAGTGAGTGATCAACTCAGTGGAACAATAAAGCATAGGTTAACATGTTATCAATTCAGTCAAGCAGTAATGATAAAGCAGTATAGCCAAATAATTTTTAACTACTCTTATTTAATGCAAGTATGAAATGACATGATGAATGCCCTTGTCAAACCACCCTAATGCGACATCATCTTACGTTCGTGAATACATACCTCCCTCAGTGCTCCACATCTACTAGGCACATGCAGTGCGATGATAAGCATGATTACCGAGTTGTTATTAGTCAATTTCAAACAGCAGTATTGGGAAACTAAGGTACCTCCCTTGTATCATTCCCAAACATGATCCATTCTAGGGTCGTCAATCTTAGTTAATCTCATACGGTATTATGGTTCGAGAGGCATCGCGAAGGCATCGCAAAGGGCTCGTCACCCGTCAGCACGGATACAGATCTCACCGTATGCGGCTCAATTGCTGACCGTCAGCTCGAGTACAGGTCTCACCGTACTCGGCTCAATCGCTGGCCGTCAGCTCAAATACAGGTCTCACCGTACTCGGCTCAACTCATACTCTAATTGCCGTGAAGGGCTCGTCGCCAATCACAGACCTTGGAATATACTCGAAGACACTACAGAGGACTCGTCGTCCGTCAGCACGAGTACAGGTCTCACCATACTCGGCTCTCGCCGTAAGTGTCAACAGCTCGAATACAGTGTCCCATAACACCGTATTCAGCTCACGAGTTTGGTTGCTCAATGGTCACTACGGGGAGGCACGTGGCCCCAGCATAGGCCGACAGCTCGACCACGGTGTCCCATACTACCATGCCCGGCTCATGAGTCTTAGCGGATCGAGGTACCATGGTTAAAAGGGATTTCACTGGTAAGTTTGGTACCCTAGGTTCAAGCAGTAGCGTCCAAACATGGTGAACATACATAAGACAGATCGGGTTACTTGACGAGCTCGGCTAGCTCGAGCGCACAACAAGTTGAACGACATGAAGTGCATAAGCACTTCGCGTGGCCAACCACTATCGTCAACCGAAGTACGACTCGGGTTCGTCGAACACATCTCACGTGACAAATGAATCACAACCACGAATGCAATTCTGGTACCGATTATCTGGACTATAATCATAGCCCCAAACACAATCAAGTGCAGATAGATAAAGCAGTAGTGGATCAAGATTCAACTCATACAATCAAGGTCTGGTATTATCCGTTTAGGGCTGCCAAGGCTGTTGCACGCACTCGTTGCTCCGCTCCCCCATCACCCATGACGGATCATACAACGTAAATATAAATTTAAACATATGCATTACATAGTTAAAATCATAAAGCAGTTGAGCATGTTATGAATCACAACACAAGCATGAGTTTGTACATGTTCAATTCCTAATCACACAACTATCCAAGGAGATCATACACATAGTTAAAAGTGGTTGAGAATCATATCTCAACACCCTTATACATTACAATTTGCTAACTACTACTCATTCAGAAATTTCAAGAAACACTTAAACAAACATACATCAACATACATGACATATGTCGATCACATAGGCATTAGGCCAAATCCTTTCACTAGGGAGTTTTCCCAATCATAACACGCGTACACCCACGACGGATAGTCGTGGAAAGCAGGAATCCAAGTTCCATATTCATTCAGCCATTTCCACAAACACTTGGGCCACACATTTTAGCATATATAGTGTATATTGGCCGTGGCGTGATTTAGGGCAAATCCTTTCGTCAAAGGGGTATTGCCAATACAACAATCATGAATCCATGACAATTAGTCATGGCGAGCACGAATGAGAATTCTATACTCATTCAGTCATTTTCACAAACACTTAGAATACACTATTACAACATACATGGTGTATGTTAGCAAAATATGTATTAGGCCTATCCTTTAGCCAACGAGTATTTTATCCATGTATAATATATTAGTACAACAAATAATCATGATAAATACATCTCCAAAATTTATACGTATACAGTATTTTCTAGAATACGCAATTTCAACATACATAGTGTATATAAGTAAAACATGTATTTAGGCGAATCCTTTTGCCAAATAAGTATTTTATCCATATATCGTATATCCATATAACAAATAAACATGTCAAACACATTTCAAAAAAATATACGTATACCGTACTTTCTACAATACCTAGAGTATGTAGAATTCCATATTTTTCATCTTTAATCGAAACAGAAAACAGACAGCACTTTGTACATGTACAATTGCATGCAGATCATGAATCTATCATTATCTGACATTGAAAGCGTTGAAAACCATAACCTATACATCTAAAGTCCGCACCTTTTGTCGTAGAATCGTAACAGAGTCGATGGGTTTGCTAAGCTTCCGTATTCGGCAGTTTGGCAACCTATAGAACGAAATAGGTTAGCTATTTCACAACCAACAACTATCTAAACCCCAAAACGGATTAGGGTTAGGGTTCCTTACCCATAAATGACGCCGAAAACGCCGGGAAAGCGATGAGAATCAGGCGGTGGAGCCCGAATAGCGGCAGGGAAGAGTGGCAGGGAGATTCTCCCACTGCTCCCACACTTTCACTCTCTTTTCTCTCTGTTTTCTCTCTCTCAATCTCAAATTCGTATGGCTGCCATGAGAGAGGGTTTAAGGTCCTTATATAGCCTAAAAATTCACCGAAATAGACTTATGTTCAAAGTATACTTACATTATAATCAAATCGGCATTGTTTCAGCTCAAAAGAGGGTTTCTGACGGCCCTCCTTGAGCCAAAGGTCGGACTCAAGCTCACTAACGCTGGATCTACGTTCTATTAAGTTTTCGTTTCGGTCGGGATTCCAGATCACGCGTGGCGGACCATTTTCAGTTCAACGGTCAGCGGATCTCGATCGGAGATTCCGAATACATGTAAATGTGTATGAAATTTCTCCTAATCCGAGGGTGTAATTTGGTCTGATTCTGACGGTCTGGTTGCTTAATACTGATCCGCAAGCGAGTGGTGCCAGATTACTATTCAAGATATTTTATTTTGAAATTATTTCACATTTCTCACACTCTTCACTCCGAGTTCAAGCGAATAGCGCTGGGACACTATCTGGATTTGATTTCCGAGATGGTTGTCAAGCCCAGCGAGGCGGTCCTAGTTCCTTAACTTCGTGTTAATCGGACTTCCGACGTGCGGTCCAGATCCGATACGGAGTTTCGAGATGCTCCCGTGAGCAGCCGAGTAATGAGATTGATCCTAAGTTTTAGGGTAACCTAGCATCAATGATTTTACAAGTTTTGGGTCTTGCAGATCGTGTTTAAAGCGATTGGTGCTAATTTCACAGGCACTCTAGTTTAACACTAGCTAATTCAAGCCTAATTTCTAAAGGATTTAGTCCTATAAGATTTCTGTCTGAGGTGGTACCTGGGCCTTTGTAGTTTGTATATAAAGTGATCCAAGTTATACTACTTAGCTAGTTTAAGATAGTGTCTATGGTGAAAGTACTTAGAAAATTTAAGGAATAAGGTGGTGAAGGGCGGGATTTGTGAAGGAAATGGATTAAGGAGCGATTTTAGACTGTGGGATTGAGTTTTGACAAGTTGATAAGGTCTTAGGATCGACCCATTGCCTAAGGACGTCTAATCCCAGGTTGGCAAAAATCCGGGATGTTACAATCTACCCCCCTTAAAACAAAATTTCGTTCCTGAAATTGGCTAAGGGTAATAAGGGAAGATTTCTATTATTTCACTTGCCTAAGACTTATTGATTCCAAGTTTCTACGCGTGGTAGGGTATATACCAGCTGGTTCATTTTAGTCTACTCCCCTTAAAACTTATTTCTCTATCCATTTCTCATACCCTGATGGTTTGCTACAATTTATTTCTGTACCTATTTGGAGTCTTGACGACAATTCCCAGCAATTTAGAGTAAGATAGCTGTTTTCAATGTTTGACCAACACGGAGAGACGTTTGTAGTGGGTTTGATCCCAATACATTGATCATCTACCTTGCCAGGGTAGAAGGCTCATCGTATCCCTCCCTAATCCTGATGGATCCTGGTCTTCTGCTCGGCTAAGCAGTGAGTCCGTTGGCAGTCGCCCAGGATTGAGAATTGGGTCAAGCCGCGAATGCTTCGCAGTTGTATATTTCAGTAACTCCGTAGTCCGATCACTTTCTAAGAGTAGGGAATGTCCATCATTGAAAGGCTCAAATTGTTTATTCTAAGGTTGCCCTTTAGGTCTTAGTCTAAGAGAGTCCTCGATATTATCTATGTCCAAGGAAAGGGTGAATCAAATCTTACTAAATCATCCTAAAACGGTTTCTCATAGTAGAACTTGCTAGGGCTTCTATAATGATCGTATTCATCGAGCACCATTTCGATCCTGGGCCAGTGGGGTAGGGTCCACCACGTTTCCGCTGCGCCACCCAGATCAAAGAGGTGTATTAGGTGACCTAACTAGATTGGGCTCATAATGTTCTACCCCCCTTAAAATTTTATTTTTCACCCTCAAGGCTCAAGAGTTATGTCCTGATCCGTATGTCGGAACAAGGTGTAATTTATAACCTATCCTTGACATGAAATGGGAAATACATTGGTCTGCCTTTCATCGACGATGTGTACTATGGCATTAATACCTATGGGTATCGAGAGGAGCTAAAAATGATGGGTAATGTGGTTGATGTCAGGGGCAGGTGTGAGTCTGTGGCAAGATGCCTAATCCTACCAAGGAGTTTTGTCGCGGTCCAGACTGATCCTATTTAATCATGCCTAGCTTAACAGGCAGGTTATCTTTCTTCATTCATATGGACAAAATGTATGCCGACATGGCATGTAATTTGGGACCTAGTTCCTAACTATTTGTTGCCCATTTGGGTAATTCCTTGGGCCTAAAAGACAAAGTCGTCATCGGCTATATACTCCTAATACTTTTCAAAGACGAAGTTATAAACTTTTGGTTGCAAGTGGTTCGGCCAACACAGAAGAAATGTTGTGTAGTGGGTCTGAGCCGGATACATGGACCTTCTGCCTTGCGAAGACAGAAAATCGTCGTATCAGTTCTTAATCCTAGTTGATCCCGACCTTCTGCTTGATCAGAGCATAGAGTTCATTGGTCACCACCAGGATTGAGAATTCGATTCAGACCGCGAGTACCTCGCTTATATGTAGTTTCTATACTCCGTGTTCCCGATTGTACTAAGTCCTTGAGAAGGCGATTCTAAGGGATGTATTGAATGTACCTAACATTAAATCCAAGGCATATATAGGTTTTCTCTAAGCGTGACTAGTTACTAATCAAACAAGCCTCCTAAGAGTTGTTAAAGAAGCCTATGAGTACTAAGGGGATTTAACGAAGGAATGGGTCCTCGCTCCAACCAACTTAAGCCGACTAACTAGTTCTATCATTCAATTGGCTTAGCCTAATTAATTAGTCTTTTACTTTCCTTAGCCTAACCAATAGTCTAGCCTTAATGTAAGAGTAGCGGTAATCCACTGGTTATAATCCAAAGTCTATGCTTATACACTAGATGATTTTATACCCTTTCTAATATAAGAAATTGTTTATTGCTTAGGGTCAAACGTTGTCTAAGTAGAATTGAGTTGCCTGAACTTAAATTTAACTATACTCGAGCATTACACATATGCTCATTCCAACTAAGAGGGTCCTAAGGTTCACATTACATATTTGTTGGATTTCCTACACGGTCAGGCCTGTCTAAGTCTAAGAGCACCGCTCTAAGTCCAAAACTCCAAGGGTCTATTTGGCCAGTGGTCTTAAGTTGTATTGAATGGGACCGCATTACTAATCCTACCTCGGGATTGGGAGTGACATGGTTGGTAGGAGGGTGGGAGGGGATTAAAATTAATGGTATAGGCTTTGGAAAATGAGCCTTGTGTCGAAAAGTGTGAGATGGGATTTTCAAATCCCAGGATAATGAATTTCTAAGTGTACTTGAGGAGGGAATTTTGGAATTTACTTTTAATTACACACACTCCAAACATGGTATTGGAACACATGGGATACACCAATCTAGGAACCGTACCCTACACGTACATTTATTATTACTTATACAATTCTATCCACCTTAAACTCACCTAATGCAGTTGGCTGAAAGGGCCCTAGCGTCCTCGAATAAAGCCATGGAAAAATGAAGGAAAGGGAGAAAAGGGCTGGGATCATTGGGTCTCCACGGATTGGAAGCTCAACAGGTATTACAGGGGCCCAAAAGAGAGGGGTTTATGAACGAGAATGGAGAGAACAGGTGGGTGAGGAAGCTCCCACGAGTTTTGAGTTCCAATGGGCGTGTGGGGGGTCCAAATGAGAGAAACGAAGAGGGAAAGGAGAGGAGGGCTGCAATGTACAATGGAAGTGGGTACACTGTGGTCGAAAACAGTAGAGAAGAGGATTGGAAAGACGATTTGTGAGAGAGGGCAACAATGCAAGAGGGAAAAAAGGCTTGGGGAGGGCGTTTGTGAAGGAGGTGCGATTTTGGGTAATGAAAATAGGTTGGGAGTGGTACCAGGGGGTTTATAAAACCCCCAAAGTGAATCGGCCCGAGCGCCGGACCCGGCCCAATCCAAAAAGTGGCGAGGCCTTGCCGGTCTGGCGAGGGCCTCGCCGACTAACTTTCTGATTTTTGAAGGGGGGGCCCATGGTCGTGTTACCCAGGCCCCCTAGGCTCCAAAAAAGTATGGGGCCCACCCTGGTTCCCTCTAGAAGTGCTCCGTTTGGCCCCCCGACCCCGATTCGCTCCATTTCGGGTAGTTTCGGGATAATCGGATGCAACTTGCAATCCGAAATGAGTTATCTGACGTAAAATATTTGAATTTGGGGTAGAACGAGCTAATGAAGCCAACCAACCCTGCTATGCCGGGTTGCGCAGCCTGGAATTGGGAGAAAACCCTCAGATTGACGGTCATTTCCCCGTTTCAATTTCGTTTTACTAAAATAGTAGTTTTAGCTTGATTACTCTTCCTCCGTTGGGTTTTAGGAGTTGCGCTCATCGTGCAAAGAGCTTAGAATAATTAGGAGAATTGTTTGGTGAAGCCAAATAGGACACTTGCTATTTTTAACTGAAAACCTTGCGCACTAGTAGACATCACGACCCTAGTAAGTCGCGAATTCTAGGAGTTTTAGTTGTAGTTTGTTTCTGATTTCATTCCCATTACTTGGTATCCCTATTTAAAGGGTTGTGAACTCATTTTTAAGCATTCATTAATCAATTTTGAATGTATTAGAATTTATTTATATTGTCTGCTTTCTTTCCTCATGGATTCGGGAAGTCTCTGGGAGGAGTCCAGAGAAGCTCCGAGGATTCGGAGTAGTTATCATCATCACTCTTATCCCGTATTCTACCAATTTTCAACGGTTGGGGTGAGGTGGATTGTAATCTAGAGGCATCTATAGACGGTCTAGGAATGTTTTAAGGTCAACCCGTGCGACCATGGTTGAATACGAACTTGATTTCGGCGTTCGACTTTAGTGAACTTCGCCGATTGGCGAAATCGGAATACCTATGATTGTTTCTATGTTCCGTCGCTCCCTCCTAAGTCAGAGTGCATCAGAGTGCATCGTGTGACCATAACCCAGGTCCGGTTTAATCCAAATCATGCTCTGATACCATCTTGTAACGCCCTGAAAATCGGGGGTCGAGCATAAACTCAACTCCCGAGTTCCAGAACATCACTTATGCAACAAAATGAATGATGATTGAATGTTGACTGTATTCGTGCATTGAACATGAGTGAGATTAAGCCAAAACAACATATCATACTCCAGAGACAGTTAAATTTGCAAGCGAACGACTGTGATAGATAGATAAAATATATAAACTATGATGAGTCTCCAGAGTGTGATAACATTACCGGGTTAAATAATTACAAGTACAGTTCTAAAATATACCAAATGTGAGGAAGTGTAATGTCTCCTATCCCAAGTACCGTAGCCCCGTCAATACAATACCAGGTCTTCATAGACCTGTCAGAGATTACATGTAGGAGAACTCCTCCTCAACACCATAGTAGTAGTTCAGCTCTGCTTCATAAGCATCGCCAACACCTGAAACTCAACAAATCTGGTTGGTGTTGCAAACACCGTCCCGTAACATGGGAGTGAGTGATCAACTCAGTGGAACAATAAAGTATAGGTTAACATGTTATCAATTCAGTCAAGCAGTAATGATAAAGTAGTATAGCCAAACAATTTTTAACTACTCTTATTTAATGCAAGTATGAAATGACATGATGAATGCCCTTGCCAAACCACCCTAATGCGACATCATCTTACGTTCGTGAATGCATACCTCCCTCAGTGCTCCACATCTACTAGGCACATGCGGTGCGATGATAAGCATGATTACCGAGTTGTTATTAGTCCATTTCAAATAGCAGTATTGGGAAACTAAGGTACCTCCCTTGTATCATTCCCAAACATGATCCATTCTAGGGTCGTCAATCCTAGTTAATCTTGTACGGTATTATGGTTCGAGAGGCATCGCGAAGGCATCGCAAAGGGCTCGTTATCCGTCAGCACAGATACAGATCTCACCATATGCGGCTCAATTGCTAACCGTCAGCTCGAGTACAAGTCTCACCGTACTCGGCTCAATCGCTGGCCATCAGCTCGAATACAGGTCTCACCGTACTCGGCTCAACTCATACTCTAATTGTCGTGAAGGGCTCGTCGCCAATCACAGACCTTGGAGTATACTCGAAGACACTACAGAGGACTCGTCGCCCGTCAGCACGAGTACAAGTCTCACCGTACTCGGCTCTCGTCGTAAGTGTCGATAGCTCGAATACAGTGTCCCATACCACCGTATTCGGCTCACGAGTTTGGTTGCTCAATGGTCACTACGGGGAGGCACGTGGCCCCAGCATAAGCCGACAGCTCGACCACGGTGTCCTATACCACCATGCCCGGCTCATGAGTCTTAGCGGATCGAGGTACCATGGTTAAAAGGGATTTCACTGGTAAGTTTGGTACCCTAGGTTCAAGCAGTAGCGTCCAAACATGGTGAACATACATAAGACAGATCGGGTTACTTGACGAGCTCGGCTAGCTCGAGCGCACAACAAGTTGAACGACATGAAGTGCATAAGCACTTCGCGTGGCCAACCACTATCGTCACCGAAGTACGACTCGGGTTCGTCGAACACATCTCACGTGGCAAATGAATCACAACTACGAATGCAATTCTGGTACCGATTGTCTGGACTATAATCATAGCCTCAAACACAATCAAGTGCAGATAGATAAAGCAGTAGTAGATCAAGATTCAACTCATACAATCAAGGTCTGGTATTATCTGTTTAGGGCTGCCAGGGCTGTTGCACGCACTCGTTGCTCCGCTCCCCCATCACCCAGGACGGATCATACAACGTAAATATAAATTTAAACATATGCATTACATAGTTAAAATCATAAAGCAGTTGAGCATGTTATGAATCACAACACAAGCATGAGTTTGTACATGTTCAATTCCTAATCACACAACTATCCAAGGAGATCATACACATAGTTAAAAGAGGTTGAGAATCATATCTCAACACCCTTATACATTACAATTTGCTAACTACTACTCATTCAGACATTTCAAGAAACACTTAAACAAACATACATCAACATACATGACATATGTCGATCACATAGGCATTAGGCCAAATCCTTTCACTAGGGAGTTGCCCCAATCATAACACGCGTACACCCACGACGGATAGTCATGGCAAGCAGGAATCCAAGTTCCATATTCATTCAGCCATTTCCACAAACACTTGGGCCACACATTTTAGCATATATAGTGTATATTGGCCGTGGCGTGATTTAGGGCAAATCCTTTCGTCAAAGGGGTATTGCCAATACAACAATCATGAATCCATGACAATTAGTCATGGCGAGCACGAATGAGAATTCTATACTCATTCAGTCATTTTCACAAACACTTAGAATACACTATTACAACATACATGGTTTATGTTAGCAAAACATGTATTAGGGCTATCCTTTAGCCAACGAGTATTTTATCCATGTATAATATATTACTACAACAAATAATCATGATAAATACATCTCCAAAATTTATACGTATACAGTATTTTCTAGAATACGCAATTTCAACATACATTGTGTATATAAGTAAAACATGTATTTAGGCGAATCCTTTTGCCAAATAAGTATTTTATCCATATATCGTATATCCATATAACAAATAAACATGTCAAACACATTTCAAAAAAATATACGTATACCGTACTTTCTACAAATACCTAGAGTATGTAGAATTCCATATTTTTCATCTTTAATCGAAACAGAAAACAGACATCACTTTGTACATGTGCAATTGCATGCAGATCATGAATCTATCATTATCTGACATTGAAAGCGTTGAAAACCATAACCTATACACCTAAAGTCCACACCTTTTGTCGTAGAATCGTAACAGAGTCAATGGGTTTGCTAAGCTTCCGTATTCGGCAGTTTGGCAACCTATAGAACGAAATAGGTTAGCTATTTCAAAACCTACAACTGTCTAAACCCCAAAACGGATTAGGGTTAGGGTTCCTTACCTATAAATGACCCCGAAGACGCCGAAAAAGTGATGAGAATCAGGCGGTGGAGCCAGAATAGCGACAGGGAAGAGTGGCAGGGAGATTCTCCCACTGCTCCCACACTTTCTCTCTCTTTTCTCTCTCTTTTCTCTCTCTCAATCTCAAATTCGTATGGCTGCTATGAGAGAGGGTTTAAGGTCCTTATATAGCCTAAAAATTCACCGAAATAGACTTATGTTCAAAGTATACTTACATTATAATCAAATCGGCAATTTTTCAGCTCAAAAGAGGGTTTCTGGCGGCCCTCCTTGAGCCAAAGGTCGGACTTAAGCTCACTAACGCTGGATCTACGTTCTATTAAGTTTTTGTTTCGGTCGGGATTCCAGATCACGCGTGGCGGACCAGTTTCAGTTCAACGGTCAGCGGATCTCGATCGGAGATTCCGAATACATGTAAATGTGTATGAAATTTCTCCTGATCCGAGGGTGTAATATGGTCTGATTCTGACGGTCTGGTTGCTTAATACTGATCCACAAGCGAGTGGTGCCAGATTACTATTCAAGATATTTTATTTTGAAATTATTTCATATTTCTCAGACTCTTCACTCCGAGTTCAAGCGAATAGCGCTGGGACACTATCTGGATTTGATTTCCGAGATGGTTGTCAAACCCAGCGAGGCGGTCCTAGTTCCTTAACTTCGTGTTAATCGGACTTCCGACGTGCGGTCTAGATCCGATACGGAGTTTCGAGATGCTCCCGTGAGTAGCCGGGTAATGAGATTGATCCTAAGTTTTAGGGTAACCTAGCGTCAATGATTCTACAAGTTTTGGGTCTTGCGGATCGTATTTAAAGCGATTGGTGATAATTTCACAGGCACTCTAGTTTAGCACTAGCTAATTCAAGCCTAATTTCTAAAGGATTTAGTCCTATAAGATTTCTATCTGAGGTGGTACCTGGGCCTTTGTAGTTTGTATATAAAGTGATCCAAGTTATACTACTTTGCTAGTTTTAGATAGTGTCTATGGTGAAAGTACTTAGAAAATTTAAGGAACAAGGTGGTGAAGGGTGGGATTTGTGAAGGAAATGGATTAAGGAGCGATTTTAGACTGTGGGATTGAGTTTTGACAAGTTGATAAGGTCTTAGGATCGACCCATTGCCTAAGGACGTCTAATCCCAGGTTGGCAAAAATCCGGGATGTTACAGACATGGTATCCCAGATTCCACAATGTGTCTCAAATGTTTATCATACATGCGATCGGATCATGTAAGAGACTAATCTGATTGTCCAAGGAGAACCCTGGATAGACCGGCATTGGGTGCAAGCAAGCCATGTAGCTCCAACTACTGTCGATCGCCTAAGTTCTGCATTGGTTAGCTACATGAGTCGGGGTGGCTAGATTCGTCGATCATCCCTTGTTTTCAAGGTTAAGCAGGGCTTGACCTCTTCCTATCATAGCTCAATATGACGAAATCAATAATATATTATTTATTTGACATCAACAGGGTTTCAAACTTTTCTCAAATAATAAATGTATATACAAGTGTACGTCGGAATTTACATGTGTCCACATTCAATACCCAACAAAATATGCAAAGAATATGCCCAAAGTTGTAAAGGAATAAAAAAAACCTTTGAAATCTACCATTGTCATTTACAAACCCTAATCAACTACCAATAAAGTAAGCATTAAAATGAGGATGCATTTCATCATACATGTGATCTAGCAATAATAATACTCTAACGCCTGGTTTTTGAAACCTGAGTATACAAATCATTTTTCAAAAACTCGAGTGTTAAACTTTAAAGATGGTCAACTTTCAAGTAATTTTCTTTTCTTTCTTTTTCAGAGTTAGCAGTTTAATGGAAGAGAAACAAATCAAAATTAAAGGAAATTCACATATACATGCAAAATATACGAGCGGCTGCCTATAAGGATTTTTTTTTTAAAGAGAACTTTCCATTGCTGAGAATTGTGTATACAGAGGAAAGGGCACCTGGGCTAACAAAAAGCGCCCCGAGCCTAGGGAAACCAAAACAAACTTCTTCGGGAAGGTCCCAAAAATATGCAAGGCCCACCTATCGTATGGAAAGGAAACAACCTGACAAAACCAAGGAAAAGAAAACTATGAAACACGAACAGATCCTAAACCTATCCTATCAAGCACGAGCTCCCCACAGGTGAGAAAAGGGAGGTGAGAAGCATCATCAAACGTTCTGGATAGCTGGTTGGAACTTGCCCAACGGGCAAGGCTGTCAGCAACCCTATTAGCTTCTCTTGGGGAGTGAATGATGGTAATACAACCCGCCGAACGAAGCGAGAAAAAACGATTCTTCCAATAGAAAGCACTCCAGGGGGCATCTTCTGTGTTGTTTAACATGCCAACTAAAGTGCAAGAGTCACTCTCCACCTCCACTGAGCGGAGCCCTTTACTCTTGCAAATGAGAAGCCCATGAATAACAGCTTTTGTTTCAGCAAGAAAGCTCGATTCCTGCCCGTAAGCTTTGCAGAAAGTGAATAAGAACTCGCCCTTATCCCCACGGCAAACCCCTCCACCGCCTGCAGGTCCAGGATTACCCCTAGAAGACCCATCTACGTTCAGTTTCACTCTCCCCTGATTCAGCCTAGACCACTTCACGAAAGACAAATTTCTGATGGGGAGAGTCCTTAGGGAGGTGAAGATCCAACAAGGCATCCCTATCCTGTAGGTCCAGGCTGCCCATAAAGCTTATGCAAACCAATATCTTAATACTTATAATTACAAAATAAAATAATTTAACATATAAAACAAAATAAATTGTAATTAGTCTTGAGCTATAAAATCACATAGCTTCTTGTAATGCCCTGAAAATCGGGGGTCGAGTAGCAACTCAACACCCGAGTTCTAAAACATCACTTATGCAACACAAATGCTTATGATTGAATGTTGTCTGTGTTAATGCAATAAACATGAGTGAGATTATATCAAAACAGTAATTCATACTCCAGATCCATGTATAAACGCCAGCAGAAGACTGAAAGATGCATATAGATGTATATAAAACAAAACAGTATCAATCTCAAGAGTATGAATACCAACTAAGTCACCATATACATGTATTTATTCCTAAATCAAAATATCAAAATAGTACAACTGTGATCATGAACCCTGTAGTCCCGTAAATCTGGATAGACTATGCGAAGCCTCCAGCCAACTGCAAAAGGAAAACTCATCCTGATCTTCATAATAATCAGGGTCAGCCTCCTGTGGATCGTCGGTACCTGTGTCTAAGACAGAGTCTGGTGGGTGTCTAGAACACCGTCCCATAACGTGGGAGTGAGTAGCTAACTCAGTGGAACAATAGAGCATAAGTTAACATGTTATCAAATCAGTCAAGCAGTTATGATAAAGCAGGACAAATAACATTCCTAAGTACTGTAATTAATGCAAGGATGAGATGCGATTATGATGCATGCCCTCATCAACATACTCCCTCATGCGGCACCATCTTACGTCCACGGCATGCTGGCACCCTCAGTGCTCCTCATCTTCTAGGCACATGTAATGCGATGATGAGCATGATTACCAAGTTGTTATTAGTCCTTTTCATTCAACAGTATTGGGAAACTAAGGTACCTTCCTTGTATCATTCCCAAACAATGATCCATTCTAGGGTCGTCAATTCTAGATAATCTCATACGATCGTGTGGTTCTAGGTCGCTGCAAGGGCTGTCAGGGCTGTTACACGGAATCGTTACACCACTCCCCCATCACCTTATCAATACAGACCTAGTTTATACTTTGTTACCAAGTATGCTCGAGGTCACTACAAGGGCTCGTCACCAATCAATGTAGGCCGACAGCTCGAATACAGTGTCCCATACCAACGTATTCGGCTCACGAGTCAGGGTTGCTCACTGGTCACTACGGGGAGGCATGTGGCCCCAGCGTAGCCGACAGCTCGACTACGGTGTCCCATACCACCATGCTCGGCTCATGAGTCTTAGCAGATTGTGGTACCAAGGTTTATGGGGTTACACTGGTAAGTCTGGTACCCTAGGTTCAAGCAGCGGCATCCAAACATGGTGAACATACATTAGACAGATCGGCTTACTTGACGAGCTCGGCTAGCTCGAGTGCACAACAAGTTGAACGATATGAAGCGCATAAGCACTTCGTGTGGCCAGCCACTATCGTCAACCGAAGTATAACTCGGGTTCGTCGAACACATCCTACGTGGCGAATGAATCTCAACCACGTACTCGAATCTGTTACCGATCGTCTGGACTATAATCATAGCCCCAATCGCAATCAATCCTTATTCAGAAGCATATATAGTAAAGCATAATAAACAAAGTAATTCAAGCATGTTAACGAACATGTCATAAAGCATGTTACAAAGCACAATATAAACAGGAAATACAACACATATATTTCTTAGTAAGCGGTTAAATTAAGCAACCAACATGGAGGAAATCATATACATCTTTAAGATAGTTGAGAATCCCATCTCAACACCTACCTGAAGCATGATTATCTAAACACTTACTCTTACAAGCATTTTCACAAACACGTAGAATACACTAGTTTAACATACATAGTGTATATTAGCAAAAACATGTATTAGGGTGAACCCGTTTCGCCAAGTAAGTATTATACACATATATAATATGTTCATATAGTAAATAATCATGGCAAACACATTTTCAAAATTTATACGTATACGGTATTTTCTACAAATACTAGGAATACAGTATATTCAACATAGTTATCGTATAACCGAAAAACAAAACGGACAGCACTTTGTACATGTGCAATAACATACAGATCATGAATCTATCATTATCTGACATTGAAAGCATTGAAAACCATAACTTATACACCTAAAGTCCGTACCTTTTGTCGTAGAACCGTAACGAATTCGATAGGTTTGTTAAACCTTCGTATACGGCAGTTTGGCAACCTATAGAACGAAATATGTTAGCTATTTCATAACCTAAAACTATCACAACCCCAAAACAGATTAGGGTTAGGGTTTCTTACCTAGAAACGAAGTTGGAATCGCCAGGAAAGCGATTAGAATGTTGTGGTTGAGCTTGTAGAATGACAGGGTAAGGTAGCAGGGAGATTCTCCCACTTCACTCACTCTTTCTCTCTCTTTTCTCACTTCTCTCTCCTAGGGTTTTTCTCAAATTCGTATGGCTGAATGAGAGAGGGTTTTAAGGTCCTTATATAGCCTAAAATCACACCGAAATAGACCTAAGGTCAAGGTATACTTAGGTTATACTCAAAGTGGACCTGTTTCAGCTCAACGGAGCACTTCTGGAGGCCCACCTTGAGCCAAAGGTCAGACTTAAGCTCACAGACTCTGGATCTAGGTGGAGTTAAGTTTTCGTTCTAGTCAGATTCCCAGATCACGCGTGGTGGACCAGTTTCAGTTCAACGGTCACTGAATCTCGGTCGGGGATTTCAAGTACACTGCCATGTATATGAAATTTTTCCTAATCCGAGGGTGTATTTGAGTCAGATTCTGACGGTCTGATTTCTTATAGCAGGCCCGCAAGTGACAAGTCTTAGATTACTTAAATGAGACTTGATTTCTAAAGAATTCTACATTTTCTCACACTCTTCACTCCGGGCTTAAGCGAATAATCGTGGGATATTATCTGGATTTGATTTCCGAGATGGTTGTCAAGCCCAACAAGGTGGTCCTAACCGTTTAACTTCGCGTTAATCGGACTTTCGATGTGCGGTTCAGATCTGATACGGAGTTTCAATGTGCTCCCGAGAGCAACTGGGTAATGAGATTGATCCTAGATTTTAGGGTAACCTAGCGTCAATGATTCTACAAGTTTTGGGTCTTGCAAATCGTATTTAAAGCGATTGGTACAAATTTCATAGGTACTCTAGTTTAACACTAGCTAATTCTCGCCTAATTTCTAAAGGATTTAGTCCTATAAGATTTTTGTCTGAGGTGGTACTTGGGCCTTTGTCAACAGAAGAAGATCCTAGGGCAGGAGAGGCTGATGTTGCTAAACAACCTATTCGTCGATGATTCCATAAGGTTAATGGTTAAAAACTTATTTTATTTATTTATTTACTATTCATAGTAAATTTTCGTTTAAGTATTGATCAACATCACCTAAACTTTAAGATTTGTGTCTAATATGAAAGAACGTAGAAAATTTTGAAGGAAAAGGTAGTGAAAGGTGAGATTTTGTGAAGGAAAGGTGAGGTTTTCAAGAAAATGGTTTGAAAAGGGATTTGAGACCTTTGAATTAAGTGTTTGAGAAGTTAATCAGGTGTTAGGATTGACCCATCACCTAAGGGCGACTAATTCTAGGTTGGCAAAAATTCGGGACGTTACAATCTACCCCTCTTAAAAAATAATTTCGTCCCCGAAATTGGCTAAAGGTATAAGTAAGAATTCTATTATTTCATTTGCCTAAGACTTACTGATTTCAAGTCTTTATACGTGGTAGGGTGTATCTTGTGCATACTAGTCTAGTGCATTTTAGGCTACCCCCTTAAAAATTTACTTCTTTATCCCTTGCTTTTATCCTGATGGTTTGCTACAATGGATTTCTTTCCCTATTTGGAGTCTTGACTTCGATTCCCATCTGTTGAGAGTAAGATAGTTTTTTTCAATGTTTGATCAACACGGAGAGACGGTTATAGTGGGCTTGATCCCGATACATCGATCATCTGCCTGGCCAGGGTAGAAAGCTCATTGTATCCCTTCCTAGTCCTGGTAAATCTTGGTCTTCTGCTCGGCCAAGTAGTGAGTTCATTGGTAGTCGCCCAGGATTGAGAATTGGGTCAAGCCGCGAAAACTTCACAGTTGTATATGTCAGTAAATCTGTAGTCCGATCACTCTAAAAACGTAGGGAATGTCCATCATTGAAAGGCTCAAATTTCCTATCTACAAAGTTGCCCGTTGGGTCTTGGTCTAGGGGAGTCCTCGATATTATCTATGTCCAAGGAAATGGTGAGTCAAATCTTACTAGATCATCCTAAAACGGTTTCTTATAGTAGAACTTGCTAGGGCTTCTCTTATGTTCGTATTCAACGAACACAGTTGTAGATGCGTTGACCTTGGCTATTGTAATTCAGTTCGCACTCGGCCTATTCTGTACTATGAATTTGTTTAATACTTGAACCCTAATTGCTTTACATTCTAAGGAAGATTCAGATCCTATTTGGTGACCTAACCTTACGTATAACCAGGATTAATTTCTTTCGATCCTGGGCTAGTGGGGCAAGGGTTCACCACGCTTCCGTTGCGCCTATGAGCAGGTAGACGTGTATACCCACTAGTTGTAATCCAAAGTCTATGCTTATACACTAGATGATTTTATACCCTTTCTAATATAAGAAATTATCTTATCACTTATGGTCAAACGTTGTCTGATTGGAATTGAGTTGCCGGAACTTGAATTTAACTATGCTCGAGCACCACACACATGTTCGTACTAGCTAAGAAGGTCTTAGGGTTCACGTTATTAATTCATTGAATTTCCTACACTGTTAGGTCGTTCGAATCTAGGAACACCACTTAGGTCGAAAACTCTATGGGCCTCTTTGGCCAATGGTATTAAGTTGTATTAAGTGGGACTGCATTGTTAATCCCACCTCGGGATTGGGAGTGGCATGGTTGGTAGGAGGGTGAGTGGGGATTAATATTATAGGCTTTGGAAAATGAGTCTTGTGTTGGAAAGTGTGAGATGGGATTTCCAAATCCCATGATAATAAATCTCTAAGTGTACTTGGAAAGAAAAATTCTGGGATTTACTTTTAATTGCATACACTCCAAACATGATATTGGAAATGGGATACACCCAATTTAGGGACCATACCTTACACATGCATTTATTGTTACGTTTACAATTCTATCCACCTTACTCACAATGGCTGTATTAAGCTCGAATAAAGCCATGGAAAAGTGAAGAAAAAGGAGAATAGGGTTGGAGTCTTTAGGTCTCCCCGGATTTGAGCCTCTAAGGGTTGTGCTAAGGCTCAAATGACAGTAGTTGAAGGAGGAAAATGGAGAGGTAGGATGGTTGGAGTGCTTACACAATTTGGAGCTTCAAACGAGGGGTGTAGGAGCTCAAATGAACGAGAATGGAGAGGGTAGGGGAGTAGGACTTGCTGTAAATGTTGGAAGTGAATGGGTTGTGACCGAAAATGAAGGAATGGGTGATTGGAAGGGAGGTTTGAGAGAGAAAACGGCAGTTTTGAAGGAAAGGGAGAGCTTGGAGGGTTACTTTGTGAAGGAGGTACTAGTTTGGGAGGGTTTTAGTCAACGGCCCATGCATCAGGGGGGTCCCACAACCCCCAAAAACGCTCGGCCCACCCGGCCCAGCCCGAAACCCGGCGAGGCCTCACCGACCAGGTGAGGGCCTCGCCACCCACTGGACTGGTTGGCGATGCCTGCCATTTAGCAGACGTAGTTATGCATCCCTGATAATTGTACCATACTCCTCATCAATCTAGACATGAATATCATTTAAACCACTTGCAGAACCTATACGGTTATATATTCGATGAATGAGTGGCCAAATCTGTGTGAATTCCCTGCAAGGTTACACACCACCGCATTAGTTAAGTATAATTTTAAATAAGAAAACATACAAAACAATCGATAATGTGATCTTATTTAAATGCATGGGTGAGTGACTGCAAATCAACTGAGGATGCACATCTAGTTGGAAAAATGAATGGACCTTTCAAACAGTCAGTCCATTTATGCAAAACAATGAGCTTTTCAAATAGTCATCTCATTCATGCATTGGAATGAGTCTTTCAAACAGTCAACCCATTCCTAATAAGAGAATGGACCTTTCAAATAGTCAATACATTTACACAAGAGAATGGGCCTTTCAAACAGCCAGCTCATTCAAATTACAAGAGAACGAATCTTTCAAACAATTGACCTGCTCAAGTAAGAGAATGAACATTTCAAACAGTCGGTCCATTTAAGCAAGATAATGAGTCTTTCAAATAGTTGACTCATTCAACTTGCAAAGGAACGAGTCTTTTAAACAGTCAACTCGCTCATGTAAGAGAATGAACCTTTCAAACAGTCGGTCCATTTAAGCAATATAATGGGCCTTTCGAATAGTCGGCTCATTCAAACAATAGAATGAGTCTTTCAAACAGCCGATTCATTCAATTACCAATGAACGGGTCTTTCAAATAGTCAGCATTCTCAGCTAAGAGAATGAACCTTTCAAACAGTTAGTCCATTCAAAATACAAAAAGGGTCGTTCGAATGGTGCACTGATCTTTCAAACAGTCAATCAGGCACCCAATAACGCCCAAGTGTCATAAATGCATGATTAGCCGAGCCGTTATTATTCAAATTTACAAGCAGTCAATTTAAGAAAGCTCAAAGGTCACTATGGGGGAGGGGGGTCATCACCCAGCATAGGTTGACAGTTCGGGCATAGTGTCTCATACCACAATTTCTGGCTAATAAGACTCCATCATTAGGATGTTTAATAGTGTCCTTGTCACCTAGTAACCAATCATAGTTTAACAAATGAGACTTACCATCACATAGTCATACAAAATAATCCATCAAGCCGCTTAGGGCGAATGTACAGCAATCCATGAAAGGTAAGCCCGCATCAATCTTCCATTTAATCCATCAGTCAAAGTAGCCACTAGGTTGAAGGTCCATTATAATTACAATCAATCAAGTTACATACCAAGTCAAACTGTACATATATAAGTGGGATTTTCCACTAATAGATGTAGCAATTCAAGTTTTACAACAATCCTTAAGTATGAGAAGATATACAATACAACATATAGATATTCATACAAGATAAATGTTGATCATATAATTTGATAATCGGATTCAATAACTAACACAAGTAATCATGAATTAAAGATGTCAGTTATCAATTGAAATTAAAATTGAACGATCACTTAAGCTAACATGGAAGATGAAAGCTTAAGGGAAAAAATTCATCACCTTATGTTTTGAATCACCTATAATATTGTTAGGAAGTATGCGCACCCTTAATCAAATCAACCGCGTTAATTTGATCTATAACTTGACTTGAGCTCAATTCGATATCCGTGCTCCAATGTCACTGAACTCAGCTAGCCCATTGAGTCAACTCACCTCATGCTCCCCCAACTCGGATTGACCCGGCAATCACAACATCGGTCTATTGGGTTTGAGGGAGAAACACCCTGTTAACTATTGAGTTTGATGATCCAGACCCAAAGCAAAACACACTCAGAATTGAGTCAGTAACTTACTGACTCGGTATACAAGGATTGGAACCGGTTGGACTCGATTAGGAGCCGAAAGCCAACATCTTCTCTCATCTTCTTCTTCAATTCTAATTTTTCTTCCTCTCCTTCTCTTTCCTTTTATTTTCTTCATTTCATTTTCTTTTCTTCCCTTTCCTACTATGCCCAGTAGAGTGGATGGGCTAGACTAGGCCCAACCGATATCCAACATCCTAACTCGACTCAACTTAGTTGAGCAAGTCAACCATACAACTATCGATTCGATTCGATGTGAATTGCACCCCACTCAGCAGCCCGATCCGCTCTCCTTACTCTCTTGTTTCTCTCCCTCTCCCTCTTCTTCCTTTCTCCTTCCTCTCTTCCTCTTTTTTTTTTTTTTTTTTGCTATAACGACCAACAGGGCCCGGACTTGACCCAGCTAAGTCTGAGTGAGTTCATGACTTAGCTCAAGTTGAGCTGGTGTGGTGACGTGCGCACACACACACGCAGTCTCTCTCTCTCTCTCTCACTACCTTCCCTATCTTTCTCCTCTTTCCCTCTCTCTCTCTCTCACTCACCTCTATTTCTTTCTTGCTCCTTCCCTTTTCTCACCCTGTCAACGAACCGGGACGAAGCTAGGCTCAGCCCAACTCGGACTAAGACTCATCTTGCCCTGGTGCGATGGAGCAATGACCCTCTCTTTCTCTCTTTGGTTTCTATTTCTGAGAAGGAAAGCCCTAAAAGGGCGGCCTATATAGGTTATACTAATCCATTTCTACATGCCCCTAATCTTCAGATTAGCTATGAGCCAACGACTCTCAACCGATCGAATTTGAGACAATGATCATGGCTTCTAATTGCATGACCCTTATTAGTCACGAGCGAGAGACCATGGCCACCCTAATAGACGTCTTAGATCAATGAATGGGCCTCACCAACTGCTAATGGGTTTCCCGATCAAACGAAGAAGATGACCCAGCAGTTAATGACGGGTCATCATCGAGTGGTTAATCTTATAATTAGTAACATATAGATGGTGTGGATTTGTCCCATGATCACTGTGGGACCCACCAGATGTGCAATTTCAACTTTCGTGGTGGCTCTCTTGTTGCAATGGAAATCCCATAGTGCAGGGTGAATGGGGGGCTGGGATGGTCTGGAATGGAAGGTTGAGATGGAAAGGACTAGAGGCATGCAGATTGCAACAGCTGGCAGCAGACAAAACAAGATTTCCAATTTTGAAAATATGACCGCACGCAAGTCCGGTTTGGGCTGAAAATCGTGTGCATGCACATGGGTTTTGATGTGCAGGAAGGGCGAGGGTTTGGTCGGATTTAAATGGCCAACGACATGGATGGTTTGGATCATCCTCTTTATCCTCGAAAGTGGCCTATTTAACGATCGAACAACATTCGTTTACTTGCCGGTGAAAACACGAAAGAGGGAGGAATTCTTTCTCTTTACAAGAAACCACGGGTCAAACCCGATTTGACCGTGTCTATGGTCTGGTGTACCGCAGGTGCACACTCATTATGCGACACATAGCCAATTATGGGGTCCACAATGATGTTGGACGAAATTCACTCCATCCATTTGGTTTGGGGGTCCCCACCAGGGCCTTTGACTAGGCAGATCCAAAACTTAGGTGGGTCCCACAACTTGATTTGGGCCCCATTTGCTGATTCCTGTCAATCTCACAGTCGAGTCATCTTCAGATCCAACCTTCACGGTTCCTAAGGGTTCTTAGTCGATCCTAGAAGAAATATAATGGTTGTTACTATAATCAGATGGTTGGATTATCTGCCTATGTAATGGACCTCAACATTGAGTGACGTAGCCTGATAAACGATAGATCTAGTGATTTGGACCTCAATTTAAGATGATCTAAGGTTAGGGCATTCCATAGTCCACATTGAACAATTTTAATGGTTTCTAGGGTTGTCCAATTGCAACCTAAAGGTTGATTTTATAACCCGGTGGTTGAATTAGAGAAATCAAGTGTTGGAATGATTGATGAAATGTTGTAGATCTCATTGTTCAGACTCTTAAATTTAGGATGAATGATTTAATAGTTGATCTCATGATTAAACAGGTTCCTAATCTAAACTAGTGATTGGTCTTATAATTGTATAGTTGGATTTGTACGAATTTGAGTAGATTGTTAATGACCATGATATAAGATGAACAAACAGTGGACCGCGTGATCTAATGCTTGTGATAGACATTGTGCAGTTAAATTGCCTACAGGGTGGTTGAAATCCTAAATCAGGTTTCTCTGATGACTTAATGATCTATCTTGAAGATTAATGGATGGATGGCTTAATATATAGATGGGGACTACTTTCAATGGTCGGATTTAGATTGGAATGAATGTGAGTGTCCAAGTAAGTTAGGTTGGTATTTATACTAAGTTAGCTCACACGGTAACACCCGAGTACTGAAAAGTATGAGGTGTTGCAAATAGGGGTGTACACAAGTCGATCTGAGTCGAACTGGGCTCAACCCGACATGGCCCGGTCACCAGCCAAACCTAGCTCGAACCCGGCCCGGTCACTGGGCCAACATGTCCAGCCCGAACTCGACCCGGTCAGCAATTGGGTGAGTTCGGGCCAGTTTCAGACCTTACAACAAGTTCATGGGAAGGGCTTTGGCAGGTAATCCGCGTCTCATTACAATGCCCTCAATTAACGGTTTAGATAGTTGAACTATAGACTTCACAAAAAATCTAACTAGTCAGGACTTTATAATTCCTTTTTATATTTGGATGAATCTAGACCGTTCAAGTTATACGTCTGTGAGGTGGATGAGTCACTGTCACTTTAAAGATGGGCAGTGAACTATCCCAGGAGGGTAAAGGGGAAAGGGATGAGTAGGGTTTTGAAACATATATATATATATATATACACACACACACACACACACACACACACACACACACACACACACCTTACTTGATCGAGTCGGGCCGGGTTTGGCTGAGTTGGGCCAGGTCGAGTCAGGTTTCGGGTCGAGTCGGGCCGAACTGGGACCTATCCGAACCCGGCCCAAATTCAGTTTCGGGCTGAAGAAAATGGCCCGTCCCGACCCGAACTCATTTTCGAGTCAGGCCGAGTCGAGCAAGTTAACTGGGCTAGCCTGGTTCATGTATAGCCCTAGTTACAAACACAAACAATGATTTTTATAGCAAAGCATTTAAGGCATACTTGACTTAAGGATTTCTACAAAATTAAAAGGGATCATAGTCTATCACCCTCAAGGGTTGATAAACAGAAACCTAGGAGAATAATTTGCACCTTGCTTAGCTCGCCCGACTCGAATTTATTCCTAAGGTTAGGATTTTGAAAAGAGTCATCGAAACCTAAATGATTCGAACAAGCCTTGTAATGTTTATAAAAACTCAACCCTAACATCATGATTTGGGGATCTAGGTTCGAAGTTTACCTTCAATGATTGCGGACGGAGATCCAACAAAGGAATTGGTCATGGCTAGATCGCTAATCGGACAGGAAAGACACAACCTTCCCAATCAGCCTCCCTCTCACACACAATTTCCCTCCCTCTCTCTCTCTCCTCCCCAAGGCTAGGGTATGAAAATTCTTATGAGGAGAGGGGGTGTGAATAAAAAGAGTATTTATCGTACCAGAATGTACACAAATGGCTCCAAATGCTAAGTCTTCATTATACTAACCCTATGGGGGTGGTTTCGAACCATGAGAGCCTACAGGACAGTACGCAAGTCGATCCAAGATAGGGGACGGGTGCCCCATTAGGGGATCTATGTTTGGACATAGTCATCTCACGATCGGCCATGCTGATCAATGGATAAGGTCCCAAATTCAATTCAACAATCACCATTGGTTGATCGAGGGCGCAGCTATACAAATATGCATAGGGGAATATCTTAAGTCAACACTCCGAGTTTGGCCATGATCTGATAGTTCGAAGGTCACAACTTCGATAAAATGGGTCAGGAATCTGATAAAATGGGTCAGGTGAGCTAAGATTGCTTGAAAGGAGCTAGATGGAGGAATCCGAATGACCATGGCAGTCCATCAGATCTCGTTCCTCTCCCAAAAAACTCTCCATCTTCGCAGGAAACCTTTCTTTTGACACCACAGCTAAAGACCTCCACCAGATCTTCGGAAGATACGGGAAGATCTCTGAAACCTTCATCCCTTGGGATAAGAACGCCAACCGATCTCGGGGGTTCGGTTTCATCAGGTTTTACTATGAGCAAGATGCCCTAAATGCCATAAATTGCCTGAACGGCAGGAGGATAGATGACCGTGTTGTTTCCATAGCTTTTGCTAAGATTCAGAAAAAATGGGTCTATGATACGATCTCTCCAACTGTGCCTCTGGCACCCGTCCCAACCCTCTCGGTACGATCGTATCGAGATATGGTGAATCCCCAACTTCAACCACCCGGTGGCCGTCTACCCGCTATTCCACAGAATCCGTCACTGGGTGATATTCATTCGGTTTACGAGGATCCCTCAGTGACAATGACGCTTCGAGCTTCCCTAGCCTCTACCCTGGTAGTGAAAGTGGCAGATCTGTCTACCTCCATCCTTCATCTCACCGATACATTCCATGCTTCAAGGCTCTCTGCTTCACAGGCTTTATTCACCAGGATAACACCTGACAGATTCCTCGTAAAATTTCAATCGCAGGAGGCTATGTCGACTTTCGTCCAAGATTCAGACCTCCACAGTAGGATGAAGCTTTCAGATGTTAGAATATGGACCCCGGAAGAGTCTGCCCTGTCTCAAGGCATTTGGATTCATCTGTTGGGTATCCCAGCCCATTCCTGGTATCTTGATGCTATCAATCGCTTGGCCTCGACATATGGTGATGTTCTGGAGATCGATAATGCTGCGGTTACTGGGACTTTTCAAGGATTTGCTAGAGTCCGGGTTAAGCTCCATTTTTGGATCGGACGTTTCCTCACTCAGAAATCTCTCTATCAATGGCAAGTCCTTCCAGATCCTGGGTCTCTTGGAGGAGTCTAGCATTATGGTAGGGAAGCCACTCATCGTTGGGAAGAATGTCCGTCATTTTGGTTCAACTCGGGAGTGGATTGACGCTTCTTTAAATGGAGCTCCCAGCGACTCTCGCCCAGCACCTATTTGCGATAATGCCCAACTGAACACTCACCTCAAAATAGTTGGCCAAAACCTCACGTCTAAGAACCCCCCCCCCCCCCCCCCCCCCCCCCCCACACACACACACACCCTGACCTCCTATGCTACCCAACCAGTAGCTGCCTCCCACCGAACCCCCTCCCTGCCTTGGCTCCCCCACACCAGCAGCAAAGTTAGTCCCCACCTCCACCTCCCCTGCACCCGTAGCAGAGTTAGTCCCCACCTTCAGCTCCCCCTGCCTCCAGAACCCACCCTGATTCCTCAAACTTTCTCATCCAGATAAACCCCCTGCCCCCACTCCAACTTATCTTTCAACTAGACATTCTCCCTGTCATCTCTGCTCCTAGGCTGGAGGTTTTGGACACTTCAAGGCCCCTTTTGTCTTCGATGACTGAAGAGGAAATTCAATGTCGTGCTTAAGGCCAGAATTCGCGTGAGGAGCTACCTACTGTCCAGGGTTCTGTTCCCCCCCAAGTCAACCAAATGTCGCCTCTTTAGCCCCGTGTCGTTTCTGTTATCGATAGGCCCCGTCCATTTCTATCTAGATTAGTCGGTAACTCTCCCATCCACATTGGCAGGAGAAGGGATCCTTTCAAAGAGTTGAATCTGAACCAGCAACATGATTCCACATTCTCACAGGCTACAACGAAATCCCTGGTATATGAAATTGTGGTCGACCCATAATACCTCACGATGGACATTCCCCTGACTCAAGGGGACTGCACAGCAGAAACCGTTAATCCTGATAAAATAACAGTTTCAAATGCTATCATCCAACCTCCCTCGGCAACAGTTCTCTTCTCACATGTTGATAACTTGCACAATCTACTAATTCAAATATTCCAAGCAGATAGTGATGATATGTTCTCTAAGGAGGAAACACTCCCTCAGCCTGGTCAAGCATCTATTTCTATGTATATGGTTCCAGTCACCAGAATCCTACCAGCTTCTTGGAGTGCTCCTTGTACAGAATTACATGCTACTGAGGGCAGGAAGACTACAAAGGGACGAGCTTTTGGGGTTGCAATGGATTGGAATGGGAGACTTAGGAGACTTAAGAAAAGGGCGTCCAACTCCAGCAATCTAGTTGATGGATAAAGCTATCATTTGGAACGCTAGGGGCATGACCAACGCATCGACTTTAAGATCTGCTCGCAGGTTCACTCGCATTCACAATCCTTAGTGACTAGCGATCTTAGAGCTTATGGCAAGGGATGAGAAGAGAGTCTCAGTTGGCTTGAAGCTGGGATTTCATTCCTCCTTCTCAAACGCGGATGTTGGGGGGAAATTTTGGTTCTTCTTTAGCTCCTCTTTATCAGTTTCTGTTTTACAATCTTTGTCTCAAATGATATCTTTTTCTGTCCAAACAAACAACTCCCCTTCAATATTTTCTATCTCTATTGTCTATGTCAAGTGTTCTAAGGTTTAGAGGAGAAATATTTGGTCAGAAATATCTTCTTTGACCAGTCGCATCTCGGGCCCATGGGCCATTGTAGGCGACTTCAACGTTATTCTATCCGTCTTTGACGGAAGAGGAAGTCGACACTTCGACCATAGCAGTTCATCTGAATTCGCTGTAGTCATGGGTAACGCTGCTCTCCTAGATGTTGGGTTCACGGGCAATAGATTCACTTGGTGCAACAATCAGGCGGGTATGCTCGCGTTTGGGCTCGACTGGATAGAGTCTTCTGCAATGGGGAATGGATTTCCTGTTTTCCCCAATTCAAGATTGAACATTTCCCCGAGTGAACTCCGATCACTCACCTCTTCTGCTGACATCTCCCCAGGGCTATCCTCCCATTGTCAGGCCCTTCCAATTCCAGAGAATGTGGATGCTTCACCAGGACTACAACCAGGTGGTCTAGGATGCTTGGCGGGAGGACCTATCCGATCAGCCCATGATGAACCTCTTGCTGAAAATTGGGAAACTGAAGTGTAAACTAAAAGACTAGAATAAGCATGTTTTTGGGAATGTTTTTCAGAATCTCAAAAGCGGCAGAAGATCAGTTAGCCCTCTTGGAGAATCAGGCGCAGCTAGCCCCCACCGTTATTAGTCAATCCTCTCTCACGGCGGTCAGGCTTCATCTGGCGAAGATGGAGCTAGCAAAAGAGGTATTTTGGAAACAAAAATTCCGTAATAACTAGTTGAAGGAAGGTGACCGCAATACGAAATATTTCCACTTACAAGCCACTGAGAGGTCCAGACGGACAACCATCTCTAAAATCCACCTTGATGCTTATTAATTTTATCACGTCAGACTCTGCCTAGATCAAATCCGCTGCAATCGAGCATTTCTCTAAGCTCTTTCAGTCTGAGATTCACTCCCAGAATGATCACCTCCTGGAAAACATCCCTACCTTGTTGACTCCTGCTGACAACGAGTTCCTGATGCACCTCCCCTCCACGGTAGAGATTAAGGACGTTGTCATGGCTATCTCGGCGGATGGGACCCCTGGCCCGGACGGGCTCTCTACTGCCTTCTTCGCTGGCAGCTGGGATATTATGGGTGCGGATATCCACCTTGCGGTCACAAATCTGTTTCATGGGGGCCTTTTCCCAAGAGTGTTCACCACTACTCTCTTTTGCTTGATCCCAAAGGTAGCTGCCCTGAAGAAATTCTCTGATTTTAGAACAATTAGCTTATGCAATTGTGTCTATAAAATCTTTGCCAAGGTCAATATTGCTGCAAGCCTGGCTACTCTTCTTCCAAAATTAATTTCGTCGAAACAAGGGGCTTTCATTAAAGGCAGATCGATCGCTGAAAGCATTGCTTTGGGACAGGAGATTTACCGGGATATCAGTCGTAAAGTTCGAGGAGGCAACATTATTTTGAAACTTGATATGGAAAAGGCGTACGATAGAGTTGAATGGGATTATCTAAAACGGGTTCTTGAACGCTTCGGTTTCGAGGTCTCTTGGATACGAATGGTGGAGAAGTGTTGGAACAACGTATGGATGACAGTCTTGATCAATGGGGATGGTGTTGGCTTCTTCAAAACCTCCAAGGGACTGCTTCAGGGGGACCCCTTATCCCCTGGTCTCTTCATAGCTGTGGAAGTACTCGGTAGAGGTTTCTCCCATCTGGTATCTAGGGGTGATTGCTCCTCTTTCAAAGTAAAATGAGGATGTAAACAAGTTACACATCTTCTTTATGCTGATGATACTATGCTTTTCCTACATGGTGGTAGATCTTCAATTTCGATTATGCATGCGTTCCTTACCGCCTACCAATCCTTTTCAGGCCAGAAGATAAATCTCACAAAAAGTTGTTTCTACCATGCCCCCTCTCTCCCTCCTTGTAGAATGAGGCAGATAGAAAGAATTCTTGGCATCCGTGGTTCCTCAGCCCCATTATCTTATCTCAGCGTCCCCTTGATTATCAGCAGAAACAGATGCTCATACTTCCAACCGTTGATGGTAAAGATTGAGTCCAAAATCCTTGGCTGGTAGGCGTGATACCAGTCTCAGGCCGGTAGACGTACGCTCATAAATCACGTCCTTGAAAGCATACCGATCCACTTGATGGCGGCTACTACTATCCCCTCCCAAGTTCTAGACCAGATCGAAGCGAAAATGGATGACTTTTTCTGGGGCTGCAGAATGGTAAAGCGAAACTACATTGGCTGAAATGGAAAACGATTGCGTTACCGAAGGAGGAGGGTGGGCTGGGCATTCGCCGGCTTAAGGATGTCCTTAAAGCTTTGAGACTTAAGATGGCTTGGATGGTGCTGAAAAATAATGGCTCCAGCATCTGGGCAGATTTTGCTCTTTCAAAATACAGTCTTCCGCGGACCGGAGAAACTATGTAAGCCCATCAGTATAACGCCTCTCCATTATGGAAGCAGGTTGCTACTTTGACCCATCTCATTGACAATGCTTCTCAATGGTATGTTGGCTTTGGGGAAATGAATTTTTGGAGTTGTAATTGGTCAAGCCTTGGCCTGCTAGAAAACTTTTCCCTCAATACAATCCCCTCGGACATTCTTCCTCATAGAGTCAACGAGGTCCTCACTCGAGATGGTCCTCAAATTCCAAGTCTCATCGCCAATCTTCTTTCATAGGACATCATTCAGCACATTTTTGCAAGTGGTTTCTGCACATTGACAGCCCCTGATGAGCGATTCTGGCCCCACGACCACACAGGTGTCTTTACGGTTAAATTGGGTTGGAACCTTTGCAGATCAAGAAACCAGGTTATGAACTGGGCCAAGAGATTTTGGAACCCCCTCCTTCCCCTTAAAATCTCAATGTTCGTTTGGAGATTAATTCAGGGGGCGATGCCATCTGATGATAGAATACAATGGAGAGGTGTCAGCTTAGCGTCTAATTGTTGTTGTTGTGGCCTCGATCAGCCTCCTACAACTCCCCAAAGTGAATCCATCACTCACCTATTTATCAACGGACCCTTGGCAGACTGCATGTGGAAGTGCTTCAACGACATTTTCAACCTTCCTACTCCCCACCACGATTCTGTCTCGGCGAGACTTGCTGCGTGGTGGATCTCCCAGCCCCCGCGTAGGGGTCCTTCTCGTGTCTAGTGTGCCATTCCCAGTTTAATTCTTTGGGAGCTATGGAAAGCAAGGAACGCCACACTCTTTGAGAATGTTCGCCCCTCCGCCAATTCTGTCGAAAGTCGTATCAGGTGGTAGGTGGCATGTCTGAATAGTGACTGCCCTGAGGCTAGGCCCTTTACCAGTTCTGACCTCTTTGCGCTTCAAAGACTAAATATTCGGCACACATCTACTGCAACTAAATCTTTTCAAGTTGTGATATGGTCCAGACCCCAAACAGGATGGATTAAGGTAAACGTTGATGGTGCAGCAACGGGAAATCCGGGTTCTTCTGGGGGAGGCGGAATTGATAGGGACTCCTTCAGCTCCTTCCTCTTTGCTTTCTCCTTTGGCTATGGAATAGGTACAAACAATAGAGCAGAACTCCGTGCCCTCCACGATGCTATGGTCATTTCTCTCAGCCGAGGCCATAATCAAATTATTCTAGAATCTGATTCTAAATGTGTGGTGGACGCTTTCATTGGCACATCTTCTCCTGCTTGGAAATGGAGATATTGGTGGATGAGGATCAATAGTTTGAGAGAGAAGGGCTGTTTTCTGATTCTCCACTGCCCGAGAGAAGGCAACTGTCTGGCCGATGAGTTGGCTAAAGAGGGCGCAACGCTCCAACGATAGTCTACATATCTCTCAGTTTCAGAGCTTCCATTCCACGTCAGGGTCTTTATAAACTGGATACGATGGGTCTGGGCTCCCTACGGAAGAGCTAATGGCTTAGCTCGTCAGGTGTTTTCTGTATAGGTTTTTCCTCACTCTCCTGGCCTCCTTTTTTGTCCCCAGGAGTTCCTAATGCTTGTAGATAGGTTTAGTAAGGTTTTTTTCTTTCAGCCAGCTGTTTCTTCTTAGGTGGGGTTAGTCTCTTTTTGTCAAGTCCCACCTCTAGGGCTGTAAATTTTGTGATTAATGGAATCGTGGTAGAAGCCCACTTCTTAAAAAAAAAAAAAAAAAAAGGGTCAGGTGATCATTTCACTTAAATCTAGGCTATTAACTAAGGTAATCGTACAACTCATGCGCCCGACTTGTGGGCTGAAGTTGAGCAATCTGAGGTGTCACCTTGGCCTAATATTCGCAATGGACATTGAGCATGGTAAAACGGATGCTAATTTATAATTTTGAGACCAATAGACTAGAACGTGTGGTGTAGCCCTAATTTAGTTAACTTGGGTATTTATGAAGTATGTTAACTCTGGAGACTCCTTGTAGGTGTCAACAAGTGGAGGAATTGTCTATATTCACCCACCCACCTATCTGTGATGTGCAGGAACGGTAGTTCAACTCCAATTTCCTTAAATCCATCATTTATAACATAATTAGAGAACTAAGTGAAATAGCGGTGAAGACCACTTGAGTAGACGTTGGAATATGCCAATATGTCCTAGAGGGGGTGAATAGGACTTTTTAAAGATTTATGAGTTATTTAAAAATCCTATCACACTAATCCTATCATGTATGCAATTTTTCAGGATTACTCAAATGTAACTCAACTGGCTTCCAAGCCAAGTAGAGGATCCAATCACAAACTAATCAAGATATAGCAATATGCAACTTAGTCTATGTTGGATGTGACTCTGTGTGTGTGTGAGATGTGATCAGATATACGAATATGAATGCATTGTCATGAATCACATATAGAGAAAGCAATCACAAACACAGTCATTTTATAGTGGTTTGACGATAAGTCTACTCCACTCCCGGCTGTCGCACTCAACCCTTGAGTGTACCGAATTTCACTAAGGAGGTTTCCCAGGGTTCACCTCTAACCTAAGGTTTTAAAACAGGTTCACCTTCAACCTTTACAGAGGTTTTACGCGGTTTACCTCAAACCCAGAGTTTTACTGGTTCACTCCTAACCAGATGTTTATGCTCTCCATAGAGTAAGGGTCCACACAACGCACTCACTGAGGTTTCTACACGGTTGTCCCGTTAAGCACAACGCCGAAGATCTCCTCCTCCTTGTTGACGAAGAGTCTCCTACTCCCTTGATCCGCAACACAAAAGATATACCATGACTAGGCTTGAGGTTGGGTCAAGGTAGAGATGGAATCCTACTCTCTAAAGGTTTACCTATAAGGAAGGTAGAGTAGTTCCACTCTTATGCATTCAAGGAATCCCAACATAATGATTTGCCATTAAGGCAGTAGCTAGAGGATCCTTGAATGTGAAAGTCCATTCCCCAATCCACTCTATTAAATATCAATGATGAAGGTGGATTGGAGGATGAACTCCCTTGAGAGAAAGGGCTTTAAGTATACGATATAAGTTGAAACACTCAAAAGTTCTCTCTACTTTCTCTCACAACAACAAAAGACAAGTCCTCTATAAATAAGCAAAAAGTTCCAACAGATATAAAACGGTCACATTTATGACAGAGTTCGATATCATCGAGCAGGTTCGATATCATCGAGCGTATACTCTCGATAGCATCGATGATCTACTCGATGACTCGGACTCGATGTCATACGCTTTTGAAACTCTTTGCCAATAGGTCGATGAATCGAAGCTATTGTCGATGTCATCGGATTTCGAACTCCGATTCTATCGATGACAGGTTTGGTCCATCGACACTTGAAAGATGAGAGAGACTTGACTTTGAGATATTTCAGGTTTTCATGAATGATCAGGAGAACCGTCGAGGTCATCGGAATTTGAATGTCGATGACATCGAGATCAGAATCGAGGCATCGATAAATCCAACTGATTTGTCTTTAAACTTGCTAGACAGATTATGGCTTCATTCGAAGCAATCGATCTGATGTCGATATCATCGATATTTGAATATCGATTAAATCGAAGGGCCCCCGATCATAATTAAAAACAACCTGAAATAACTGCTATAAGAAATGCGCACCCACTGTCGATTCATCGATGGACCTCCGATCTTATCGATGTTTGAATTCAGATCATATCGGACGGTCATCGATATATCGAAGAATTTTGAGTTTTTCATTAAAAAAACAGGCGCGACGGAAATCTGCCTGTCGATCTTATTGAGCCACTCTTGATGGTCTCGAGATTTGAATATCGATGATATTGATATGTGTATTGATACATCGATAATTCGTCCAGATAAATTGTGAAGTTGCTGGACATATTCAGTGCTTTTATCGATGATATCGATAGGTGTATCGATATATCGATAAATCTGTCCAGATGAATATATAGTTGCTGGACATTTTGGTCCTCTTATCGATAGTATCGTTAAGGTATCGAGGACATCGACAGAGCAAGTCGATCATATCGAGGGTACTTCGATAAAATCGACAGAGAGAGAGAAAAACTTAGAGATTTTTCTATTTTGCAAAAAGTTTTCT
The DNA here is from genome assembly GCA_021015155.1 of Magnolia officinalis. NCBI lineage: Eukaryota > Viridiplantae > Streptophyta > Magnoliopsida > Magnoliales > Magnoliaceae > Magnolia > Magnolia officinalis. Next base: position 6,932,127 of record JAJHSJ010000015.1, on the reverse strand, counting down.
CACCATAAAACCCTAAGATGTCTATCTTGTTTTAAGTGTTTTAATCACCTGGTGTTTTGGGACATGGGATGTGAGGCTATGATTTACCTGTTGCAAGCTTCCATACATCCGGTTGAAGCAGACGCTTGAAATAATCTTCCTATCAAGTTCTGTAGCCTGTCTGACTCACCATTCACGTAACTTGACAAACCAGGGCACTAGTAGGTGCACTTTCAATCTCCCCCTTTGTCAATTACGTGACAAAATACCCAAAACACCCTAAAACACTTCTAGACATACCCTAAATTGTGTATACATGCATTTACACAATTTTACAATTTTTCTACCCCATGTACACATTCTAGAAGTATCCGCTCCCCCTTACTGCAAAACTCCCCCTTCCTTGGTGCAGCTGCTCCCCCTAATACCTGCAACAACATAGATAGATACACAATTTTCCGCTCGAGGTGTTTTGAACTGTTCTCCCCCTTGTTGTCAGTCATTGACAAAGGTATAGCAAGTGATATTGACTGAAGAATGGATTGCATGGGAGAACCAAGCAAATAGAGATGTATAAAGATGAAATCATTTCAAAACATACATCATATTCAGAAGATATGAATGCAAATAAAATAAGCAATAAAGTCATATGCAATTCATATCAGAACTTTGATAAACTAGGGGAGGCTTAAGACAGAGATGGCAAAATAAATTAATCATTCTATTCAGCCATAAAAGCACTAAAATGAACTGCACCAGATTACAGTTAAATCCATGTTTCCAAAAAGTATACTGCCACAGATAGCAGTGCATCCCAACCAAAAAAAAAAATTCAGTTCTAACTAAAACAACCAACCTCATGTATGGGTGCCCCAAGAGTAACCATTGTTAGCCCAACTGTGGGCATCTACAACCATAGAAGAAAACATCCTATCAGGTTAAAGAACTATCACGTACATCTGAGAAGGCGCAGAACATTCAAAAAGATACTAGTGTTCATGCACTGAGTTAAGAATGAGATGTGCATGGGACAGTATGCAGAGATTGATCAGTGCTATGGAGCAGAGTGAGACTGTGTTGTGTCATCCCGTCGGCAGGTAATTAAGTCTACCAATTGTTGCATAGATTGCTATATTTTGTTGACAACCCTCTACAAGACTGTGAGTCGCTCTTGCACTGATTGAACATCCCGCTGAATTGCCCCGATCCTGTCCAGCTTGTATCTCTTCGCATGTCCGGGTATTGACGTAGATGGGGCTGGATCGGGTCTAGAGGATTCATCTTCTGTCCTCTCAAGTTCCTGCCTACGAGGGTCACCAATACCTTCAGCTTCACTTCCTTAAATGCCTTCTTCTTTATACTCGTCGTACTCCAGGTCCATTTTGCGAATAGTTTTTATATTAAAGACTTGAGCTGGAAGTACAGGATCAGCAGTAGATGGAAAACCAATCTTTTGACATATTCTGCTTATAATCCATGGATATGGTAAATGTAGATCTCTGGATGTATGTATAGCATTTACTAACTGGTTGACAATCAAAGATGAAAGGCAAACCTTTGTCCCACTTACAACAGAGTATACAATCATGACCATAAGACCCATGAGATCGGATCGATTTGTACTTCGTGGATACAGATTTGTCGTGAAGATCTCATGCATTACCCGAAAGCGGGGTTCCATGTACCTAGATTTTAAGGCATTCCCTTAGTGCTAGGGAATATCTCTATTATTACACAGGTACTTGGTCACAATGGAACGGACCTCAGGAAGATCGAGATCTAAGTCTGGAACGCCTTCTGGTGCCATTTGTACATTGAGAATGTCGGCCAGTGTGGCGGGAGTGATGAACGCATTATGACCATCCAGAGAGACCATGAATGAAGGAGGATTCGATACCGGAGAGTGACACGTTGTAAGGAAGTTGCGTGTTTGTTCGAGTTGACAAGGCCCTCCAAAATCTAGGATGGGCAGCCAACCAACTGCAACGAACAAGGATTCTAGATTGTACGGTGCTAAACAGACCCTGTCCACTTTTCTCTCATGGATCAGCTTCCTGCCTGTGTATTTTGCTGGTCGCGTTGATTGCTTAGCCGGAGGAGGTGCTGGAGAAGGTGCCGATGGGTCAGACTGGGACTCGCCACGTGAGGTTTGTCTAGATCTTTGTTGAGTGGGGGTCCCACGAATTGGTGCTCTTACCCTTTCTCTGGAGGCAAGAACCTTTTGTCGAGTAGCTCTGGAGGATTCCCCATGTCCGGACGCTATCCCTTTGTCTTTTCCCATATAGACACAAGAGGGTTTGAAAGACTTGGAGGATACGACAAAATCTTGACAAAATCGAAAATACCTAAAAGAGGAATTGACCTTTTGTAGTATGGAAAGGTATTACCCGATTTGAGGAGGGATGTCGATTAGTCCGTCGTGGCTTCTAGGATTTTCACCGAGTGGATCGAGCAGAGAAGACGACCGACAAATAAAAACAACAAAAAAATAACCCCTTTTTCGCTCCGCAGATTTTTATCGGGCGCCATCTGTCAATCATATCGATCATTGTTTTGATGGTATCGAGAGGTTGCCGATCGATTCTATCGAGTATGTCCCCGATTATGTTTCCAGACGATTCTTTAAGTATGCTCTTAATATTTCTATGGAACAACAGTATTCTTGACAAAATTTTGTACAATCACTGTACACAGCAAAATCATAAACGTATAAAATATTTATATACAAAATTTGAGGTCAAGAACCTCAGATGTATCATTTAAAACTCAGTAAAAATTACATCATTGCAGCAAATATCCAGGTCTAGATGCATGACTTGGACTTGTCCTTCCATGCTTTGGAATTTTAGGATATGTGAAGATTAGTCATAAGGCAGTTTTGTTTCTCTTTTTCTATCCATTTTGAAACAGACTTCTTCATCCTGTCTTTCATTTTAGGTGGTGATAGATGAGTGTTTCTCCTAGGTGGACTCTTGATATTCTGTGTTTCTCTGATCGGTTTGAATTTACCAATGTGATTTTGTTTAGAGTTATGTGAAGTCTGTCTAGGTGTTAGGCATTCAACCTCGTAATGACCCATATCACCACATAAATGACAAACTGGAGAGATTCTTATATTGCTTCCTGAAGCAGCCGATGATTTAGTTGTTGGTGCTGGATTTCCTATTTTCTTCTTAGTTTTCTCATACCCTAGGCCACTCTTGTCCTTTCCGGGCCTTCCCATCCCTAACATCCTTTCAAGCTTTTCACCACTCTGAGAAAATTTATAGTTTATTTCAGCAAATTTTCTAGATTTCTCTAAATCATAGCGAAGTGTGTGATTCTCATCCTTGAGAGGCCAATTTTCATCTTCTAATAATTCAATTTGCTTGGTAAGCTTAGATGACTCAGTTTTTAGGGATAGGTTGATTCTTTCCAACTTGTCATTATCTGCATAATAGTGTTGTAGATCATTAATTAGGTTTGAATTGATCTCCAGTGTTTTATCCAAATCTCTTTGCAGCACTTGGTTTTTGTTCTCAGATATTCCGAGTCTTTTAAGGATGTTGATGCTATGAATATAAAGTTGATTATAGGCATCTTGCAATTTATCCTTTTCTATTTCTTCTTCATTTCCAGTTTCTTCATCATCAGATGGAAATGATTCCGTGGCTTGCTGTTCTTTTTTGTTTTTAGATTCAGTGGGAATGATTGGAGCAGTGGAGGCCATGAGTATTTTCAATGATTTCTTATCTCCATTGCTTTCTGAGTCACTAAATTCTGAATTTGACTCATCTGTATCATCCCACGTGGCGGCCATTGCCTTGCCCTTTTTTTTTCTGTTTAGGCATTTGGTAGATAGGTGTCCATACTCTCGACAGGCGTAGCATTGTAGTTCTTTGGTCTTTTTCCCAATTTTGCCTGCAGAGAGTTTGTTATCCATTTTTCTACCTCTAGAGGAACGGCCGCGATTCTTTTAAAAGAATCTTCTGAATTTTTGTGCCAGCAAAACCACTTCCTCATCTTCATCCTCTCGTTCACTTTCACTGTCCTCTTCTAGTGTTTTCTTGGAGGCTTTTAGGATAATTGTTTTGGATTTAGGGGTTTGAGTAAAGTGTAGTTCAAAAGTTTGCAGGGAACCTACTAGTTCTTCTACTTTCATCTCGTCTATGTTCTTACACTCTTCTATTGTTGTAACCTTGGGATTAAATCGTTCCGGCAATGATATTAGTATTTTCCTACAGATTTTAGGGACCGAAACTTTTTCTCCCAATCCACCCATGGAGTTGCAAATAATGTTCAACTTGGTGAAAAACTCCATAAATGTCTCATGCTCTTCCATTCTGAGATTTTCCAACTGTGAAGTCAAGAGTTGTAATTTGGATCTCTTCACAGTACTTGTGCCTTCATGGGTTGTTTCCAGTAAATCTCATGCTTCTTTTAATGTCCCACACATGCTTATTTGATTGAAAATATCCTGGGACACGGCACAATAGATAGCATTCATAGCCTTGGCTTTAGATGTTTGCCTTTCTTTGTCGAATGTTGTCCACTCTTTTTTGGGTTTGAGCTTTGTGATTCTTGTGCCATTGTCAAGTACAAATTGTTCAATAGGTGCCACATATCCACTTTCAACTATATCCCAAACGTCAAGATCCAAAGATCTCAGAAAGTAGTGCATCTGAGCCTTCCAATATGCATAATTTGAACCGTCAAATACTGGAGGCCTAGTGACTGATGAGCCCTCTCCTTTGGCCATATTTCCAACTTCAGTCAAGATCACTCTCTAGGCGGTGAAGCCCTTAAAGAGAGACCCGCACAGATACCAATTGAAATAGCGGTGAAGACCGCTTGAGTAGACGTTGGAATATGCCAATATGTCCTAGAGGGGGTAAATACGACTTTTTAAAGATTTATGGGTTATTTAAAAATCCTATCACACTAATCCTATCATGTATGCAATTTTTCAGAAATACTCAAATGTAACTCAACTGTCTTCCAAGCCAAGTAGAGGGTCCAATCACAAACTAATCAAGATATAGCAATATGCAACTTAGTGTATGTTGGATGTGGCTGTGTGTGTGTGAATGTGATCAGATATACGAATATGAATGCATTGTCATGAATCACACATAGAGAAAGCAATCACAAACACAGTCATTTTATAGTGGTTCGACGATAAGTCTACTCCACTCTCGACTGTCGCACTCAACCCTTGAGTGTACCGGATTTCACTAAGGAGGTTTCCCAGGGTTCACCTCTAACCTAAGGTTTTGAAACAGGTTCACCTTCAACCTTTACAAAGGTTTTACGCGTTGACCTCAAACCTTTACAGAGTTGTACTGGTTCACTCCTAACCAGATGTTTATGCTCTCCATAGAGCAAGGGTCCACACAACGCACCCACTGAGGTTTCTACACGGTTGACCTTAAACCCAAGGTTTTGCACGGTTCACCTCAAACCCAGAGTTTTGCTGGTTCACTCCTAACCAGATGTTTATGCTCTCCACAGAGCAAGGGTCCACACAACGCACCCGGAGCGTACACTCCCGCTAGAGGCCTCCTATGAGGGCTTCAAAGGTGAGAACCACTTACGACCCAATCCTAGAAAGGAATGATCACAAGTGTTCTCCTGAACTCTAAATACTTACAGATAAGTTGATGAGTCTCGTTAAGTATAACGCCGAAGATCTCCTCCTCCTTGTTGACGAAGAGTCTCCTGCTCCCTTGATCAGCAACACAAAAGATATACCAAGACTAGGCTTGAGGTTGGGTCAAGGTAGAGATGGAATCCTACTCTCTAAAGGTTTACCTATAAGGAAGGTAGAGTAATTCCACTCTTATGCATTCAAGGCATCCCAGCATAATGATTTGCCATTAAGGTAGTAGTTGGAGGATCCTTGAATGCGGAAGTTCATTCCCCAATCCACTCTATTGAATATCAATGATGAGGGTGGATTGGAGGATGAACTCCCTTGAGAGAAAGGGCTTTAGGTATAGGATATAAGTTGAAACACTCAAAAGCTCTCTCTACTTTCTCTCACAGCAACAAAAGACAAGTACTCTATAAATAAGCAAAAAGTTTCAACGGATATAAAACGGTCACATTCATGACAGAGTTCGATATCATCGAGCAGGTTCGATATCATCGAGCGTATACTCTCAATAGCATCGATGATCTGCTCGATGACTCGAACTCGATGTCATACGATTTTGAAACTCTTTGCCAATAGGTCGATGAATCGAAACTATTATCGATGTCATCGGATTTCGAACTCCGATTCCATCGATGACAGGTTCAATCCATCGACACTTGAAAAATGAGAGAGACTTGACTTTGAGATATTTCAGGTTTTCATGAATGATCGGAGGAACCGTCGAGGTCATCGGAATTTGAATGTCGATATCATCGATATTTGAATATCGATTAAATTGAAGGGCCCCCGATCATAGTTAAAAACAACCTGAAATAACTGCTGTAAGAAATGCGCACCCACTGTCGATATCATCGATGAACCTCTGATCTTATCGACGTTTGAATTCATATCGTATCGGACGGTCATCGATATATCGAAGAATTTTTAGTTTTTCATTAAAAAACAGGGGCGCCGGAAATCTGCCTGTCGATCTTATCGAGCCACTCTCGATGGTCTCGAGATTTGAATATTGATGATATCGATATGTATATTGATACATCGATAATTCGTTCAGATAAATTGTGAAGTTGCTGGATATATTCAGTTCTTTTATCGATAATATCGATAGGTGTATCGATATATCGATAAATCTGTCAAGATGAATATATAGTTGTTGGACATTTTGGTCCTCTTATCAATAGTATGTTAAGGTATCGAGGACATCGACAGAGTAGGTCGATCATATCAAGGGTGCTTCGATAAAATCGATAGAGTGAGAAAAACTTAGAGATTTTCCTATTTTGCAAAAAGTTTTCTCACCATAAAACCCTAAGATGTTTATCTTGTTTTAAGGGTTTTAATCACCTGGTGTTTTGGGACATGGGATGTGAGGCTATGATTTACCTGTTTCGAGCTTCCACACATCCGGTTGAGGCAGACGCTTGAAATAATATTTCTATCAAGTTCTGTAGCCTGTCTGACTCACCATTCACGTAACTTGATAAACCAGGGCACTAGTAGGTGCACTTTCACTAAGTTGGACTAGTACGACCATCTGATAGCTTCACTCGCGTATGTACTGGGGTTTCTATCCAGAATTTTACAGAACGTTACAACCATGTCCCATGCTTCTGATCATTCTTGTTAATTAGATCCCATAACCTTTAGCCGAAATTTTCATTTGCATATCTCAAGAAGATACACTATATTGCCTTATCATCAAGTTTGGACCGCTTATCTTTTAGAACATGCACAAATGATCGACAACAACTAAACACCTTTAGGTGTTTATAGGAAACATATTTTCTGGTCTATACGCTTTTTATAACATCTATATTTAGAGGAGCTGAAGGAGATAGATTAATTAAGTAGCAAGTGATACATATAGCATCTCTCCAAAATGATTTTGGTAATTTGATAATTTGACATGCGAAAGCATACACCTAATTCTCTCTAAAATATTGAGATTCATCATTTCTACTACACCATTGTACTATGAACTCTTGGGAATGGATTGCTCATGCCTTTTTTGTTACACCATTGTAGTGACAAAATTTCAAATCCATGAGATTTATTTGCCATCTAAAATCTTCATAAGGTTACAAAGACCAGGAAACACAAATATCAACTTGATCAAAGCTTATGTGGCTCAGGAAGTTTTCAACATCAGGTATCTAATTCTCACTGTTTACTCTAGTGTGGCCCCACTTGAGCCTTGGATCTACTCAAGCAACTGAATTTCTTGAGAATTACGTGGACCAATCAAAAGTGGCTGCATCGAAATTCCCTGTGCCTTCAGCCCATTGATTATTTAACACGTATTTGATAACAATCAAGTTACCCTGCTTGTCATGGACCGTAAACTTCTGCTGTCCTTCATCCTGATTGGTCCACATCATCACTAACATGATCAGCACAGAAACGGATTGGCTACTCCCCCTGACACCAGCCCCGTGGCTGGTGGTCGGTGCTCTGTGGGCCCCACCATGATGTATGTGTTTCATCCTTTCCGTTCATCCATTTTCACAAATAATTTTATGGCTGGATCCAAAAAAATGAGAGGTATATAAATCTCAGGTGGACCACACCACATGAAAACAATAGTGATTGGATATTCATCATTAAAATCCTCCTAAGGCCCACTATACTGTTTATTTAACATGTAATAGATTGATTAGGTCATACAGTCCCAGATGAAGGGAACAAACAAAAATCAGCTTGATCCAAAACTTTTATGGCCCCAAAATGTTTCTTAATGGTCGACGCTCATTCATCACTATTTCCTGTAATGTGGTCCACTTAAGATTGGGATATACCTCATTTTTGGTCTCATACCATAAAATGATCTGTAAAAATAGATGGACGGCATAGATGAAACACATACATCATGGTGGGGCCCATGGAGCACCGACCACCAGCCATTAGTTGGTGTCAGGGAGAGTAGCCAATCCGTTTTCGATCAGCACTGCTTCATTAAATGCAGTGTGTGATGATGTGGCTCAATTAGATTTCTGACCTGTGGCAAGCTAGCAAGCACATGATCTATATACATTTGACAATGTCAACGTATGGCAACGTATGGTTTTTGATTTCCTGCCACAACAGATTGTGGATTTCATATCCCAGGCAGGGTTTTGTCTGTCGGACAACCCTGATTTTCGCATCTAGCCCTTCACTCCCTAATGGTGAATTCTCAATGCACTCTGCCTGGAACCTATGTAGAGTTGTTCGGCCTGGAACCTATGTAGAGTTGTTCGGCCTCGTAAATCCTGGGCTCGTTGGGTCTGGCACTCTACCCTGCCCCCACGGATCTCAATGTTTGTGTGGCGTCTCCTACATAGGGCCATCCCGTTGGATGAGGCTATCCAGAAGAGAGGAGTTTCGCTAGCGTCATGCTGTTCATGTTGCGCAAACTCACCACTTACCGACAGATCAGTGGAGACCCTGAACCACGTGTTCATCTGCAGCCCTCTCGCGACAGCAACGTGGGCATTTTTTGGAGGTATTTTTGGGATCATGACAAGCTTAGTTTCCTCAATCGAAAACATGCTGTCAGTCGGGTGGACCGCTACGAGATCAAATGGAAGAATTTCCCATCTGCATAATATTACCACGTGCATCGTCCTCTGGCAAATTTGGAAGGCCCGAAATTCCGCCAGATTTGACGGGGTTGAAACTCATGCATCGGCCATTAGAGAAACAATGAAACAGGATCTAGCAGCTCTAGCCTCCTTGTCCCCAGACGTCCTCCACTCCCTGTCTACTGCTTTGTCGTCGGCTAACTTGGACATTTCTGCCACTCGTCGAGTTGCCCCTTCTCCCGTTGTAGTCAGGTGGGAGAAACCCCCATTGGGATGGTACAAGTTGAATGTGGACGGGTCTGCGAGAGGCAACCCGGGTCCATCGGACGATGGGGGAGTGTGTAGGGATGAGCGTGGGGTTTTTCTTTTTGGATTCTTGAAAGGATGCGGGCAAGGGTCTAATGTCTGCATTGAGTTGAGGGTCATTCACGATGGTCTGGCCCACTGCTCTCATCTAGGCCTGCAAAATATAGTTGTGGAGTCTGCCTCCAGCCTTCTTGTGGATTTCTTAAATGGATTGGCTAATTCCAGCTGGAAATGGTCGTATTTGATAAGTCGCATAAGATTTGAATCATCCATGCAGTTAATCTTTGCTTAAATCTATAAAGAAGGCAACGTCCCTACTGGCAGTATGGCCCGCCTGGGTAGTACGTCTTAGTGGTCCTCATTTTTCAGGCACCTTTCCCTACTTCCCCCGTGTTAGGGGTGGCCTTTTCCTCGATAAAGTGGGCCTAGGCGCACTCCGCTCGAACCCAGTCAGGAATGTGACAAGTTAGTATCGCACGGATGTAGCTTGAATTTTGGTGCTTCGATTCCAGAGTCTCCCTCTGTACAGGATCATTTTTCCTCTCTTTACGATAGGCCGTGTCAGCCATTTTTTTGTCCCGAAGGGGCCCGAAATCATCCCATGTAATTTTGTTATGATCAATGAATGAAATTTTCCATTTTTTTTTTTTAAAAAAAAAAAAAAAAAAAAAAAAAAAAACTCAGAGGTAAGAACTCCAAAAAAAAATAATAATAATAAATAATAAAAAATGTACGGTGAAATGCAGGGAAACTGATGTGCGCCAGCAGCGTACACGATGGGAACGGATTGACAACTCCCCTGCCACCAGCCGCGTGGCTGATGGTTGGTACTCTGTGGGCCCGCCATGATGTATGTGTTTTATCCATTCCGTTCATTCATTTTTACAGATTATTTTAGTGTTGTATACAAAAAAAGAGAGAGATATAAATCTCAGGTGGACCACACCGCAGGAAAACAATGATGATTGGATATCCACCATTAAAATCCTCCTATGGCCCACTGTACTATTTATTTGACATTCAATCTGTTGTTTAGGTCATACAAACCCAGATGAAGGGAAAAAACAAAGATCAACTTGATCCAAAACTTTTATGGCCCCAATGAGTTTTTAATGGTCAACGTTCATTCAACACTGTTTCCTGAAATGTGGTCCACTTGATATTGGGACATACCTAATTTTTGGTTTCATACCATAAAATGATTTATAAAAATATATGGACAGCATGGATGAAACACATACATCATGGTGGGGCCCACAAAGCACCGACCACCAGCCATTGGCGGGGTGGCATGGGGAGTGGCCAATCCGTTTCCATACATATAGTCTCGTCAGATATTCATCAATCTTGACCATCCATTAGGTTTTCCATACTATTCATGAGCTAGTGTTAAATATTAATAAAAGATAACGCAGAGATTGAGAGGAGGATGTCATCCTGTTAAATAATTGAAGATAGTTTTACTTTTCCTTGTCAAATAGGTGTGATTGAATTTGAAAGCTAAGGAAACGTTAAGTATCAGAGAGAAGAAAAAGAAATGGCAGAGAGTGCTGTGAACTTCTTAATAAAATACTTGGGGCTTTTGCTGGTGAATGAAGTGCAGTCGTTGAAGGGGGTCGACGGAGAAGTCCGTGAACTCATAAATCAGTTTGAAAGCATCAGATCCGTCTTAAGGGATGCCGACGCGAGACAAGATACCGATGAAGGCCTCAAGACATGGGTGAAACAAATAAGAGAAGTAGCTTATGACTTTGAGGATGTTCTCGACGAGTTCATGCTCAGCCAAGCACAAGAGCAGAACGGCTCCCATGGATTCCTCGATTTTCTTTATAGACCCATCAAGCGGTTGAAGGCGCGCCATCAGATTGCATCGTTGCTACATGATATCAAAACCAGAATCCGTAAGATTATGGAGAGAAAAGATGCTTACTCTCTCAATGGAATTGAGCAAGGTTCAAGCTCCAACAACATGAGTGATCAATGGTATGATCCTCGATTGAATGCTCTTTTCATTGAGGAAGCTCATCTTGTGGGCATCGACATGCCAAGGAGCCAATTGATCAGTTGGTTAATGAATGGAGATTCGAGACTCTCGACGATTTCGGTGATCGGGATGGGTGGCCTAGGTAAGACCACTCTAGTAAAGAAAGTCTATGATAGCCAACAGGTGAAAAAACGTTTTGAAACATATGCTTGGATCACCGTCTCGCAATCGTTCAAACTGGAGGATCTACTCAGAAACACGATAAAGAAATTCTTCGAGGCGAAGAAAGATCTGTCTCTCCAAGGAGTAGATGCGATGACACTTGTCGAACTAATTGAAGTGCTACGGAGCTACTTGCAGAACAAAAGGTATGTGCTTGTTCTTGATGATGTGTGGGAGGCACATGTATGGAATTTCGTAAGCAATGCATTGCCCCTTGGCGAATATGGTAGCTGGGTAATGATCACCACACGGAACGGTGACGTTGCATCATCTTCTTCCATCGGACCCTCCAATCACATCTACAACCTTCAGCCTCTGCATCCAGAAAATGCCTGGTCCCTCTTTTGCAGGAAGGCGTTCCAATCAAACGAGGAGAACAGCTGTCCTCAGGAATTGGAGAAGCTTTCTCAAAGTTTCGTCAAAAAATGCCGAGGACTGCCTCTTGCGATTGTCGCATTGGGTAGTCTTCTGTCAGTGAAGGGCAAGACGTATGTTGAGTGGGAGATGATTCACCGTAGCCTTGGATCGGAGTTTGAAAGTGATGACAATCTCAGAAGCATGATGAAAATATTATTGCTCAGTTTCAATGACTTGCCTTACTACTTGAAATCATGCTTCTTGTATTTGAGTATTTTCCCCGAAGACTATCCAATTAAGCGTATGAAACTAATTCGCCTATGGATAGCTGAGGGATTTGTAGAAAGAAAAGTAGGCAGGTCAAAGGAAGAGGTTGCTGAAGGTTACCTCAATGAGCTCATCGCTAGAAATCTGGTTCACGTGGCAGAATGGAAATTATACGGGAAGGTGGTCACTTGTCGCATCCATGATCTTGTGCGAGAGATGATTATTCCAAAATTCAGGGAGGAGCATTTCTTTGCATCTTCTGTTGAAGAGGACACAATGCCTTGTAACAGAATCCGGCGTCTGTCCATTTATAAAGATGAGAATTTTTCAAATTTTGATGCCTTCTCCTACCTTCGCTCGTTGTTCATTTTTGGTGCCGAAGGACTATCTAATGCCCTTACAATCACTTCATTTTCTAGCTTGAGGCTGTTGAAGGTGGTTGATCTTGAAAACACGTCCATGGAAATCTTTCCTGATGATCTAACAAGCTTGTTGCATTTGAGATACTTAAGCTTGGAGAATACAAAGATCAAGAAGCTTCCTAGTTTGTTGGGGAGGCTAAAGAACTTAGAAACATTGAATCTTAAGGGCACTTTCGTATGTGAATTGCCGGTTGAGATTCTCAAGCTCAAGTGCCTATGCCACCTTCTGGTTTACCGCTATAGTAAAACTAGGTTTTATGTGCCATTTAATTGTGCAGATGGAATTAAGGTGCCTGCTGGAATGGGGAGTATGAGATCCCTACAGAAGTTGGCACATATAAAGGCAGAGAGTGGCATCATTAGAGAGCTGGGGAATCTCACCCAACTGAGGAGGTTAGGCATTATCGAGCTAAGAGTGGAAGATGGGAATGATTTATGCACTTCCATTAAGAAGATGAATCACCTTCACTCCTTTGATGTGACATCAATGGATGAGGAGGAGGTTCTCGACCTGCATTCTTTATCGCATCCTCCGCTGCCTCTTCAACGTCTATATTTGAGAGGCCGTTTGGAGAAGTTGCCTGAATGGATTGCCTCGCTCCATAATCTGGTAGTAGTTCGTCTGAGATGGTCCAGATTGAGGGATGACCCACTCAAAGCCCTTCAATCACTGCCCAATTTGGCGGAACTCCAACTACGGCGAGCTTATGATGGAGAAGAGTTATGTTGCGAGGACAGGGGATATCCAAGACTTAAGACATTACGGCTCATTGAGTTGAGCGGGTTGAAGACTGTGAGGGTGGAGAAGGGAGCAATGTCTAGCCTTGAAGTGCTAGATATTAGACGTTGCGAAGAATTAGTGGAGGCGCCGTTGTGGCTCGAACACGTCACTAACATCAGAGAACTCTACCTGTATGATATGTCGGTGGCTTTCTTGAATGGGCTAATAAAGGATGGAGTCAAAGTGCCAGTGGATTCCGTCCGCCACATCACAATCATACGATGTATAGACACTCATGCAAATACTTATTGGGATTTGTCATGATTCTGAAGAGCAGTTGCCAGGTGAATGCTTTATATTTCCCTTCTTCCTATTTACACTCTATATTTTTGTGCTGCTTTTTTTTTTTTTTTAACCTGCATTTTCTTTTTTAAATGACATTTTTACAGTTGTTTCAAGGAGATCGGTTCCTCTAAAATTATATGGAGTAAGCTTTGTATGTGCCTTATATCTAAGCTATTCATCCGTTTTGACCATTCATTTTAGGGCATGGCCCTCCAGGTGATTAGATATGCATGATTCCGGGGCATCCCATCACCATGGGTTTCTTTTCCAGATGCACAACTCAGGTGGTATGCCCATTTAACATGGAAGCGGATTGGGTGGTGTTGGGTGCTGTGGGGTCCACCTGATGTATGTGTTCTATCCATGGTGTTCATCCGGTTTTGCTAGCTCATTTTAAGGCATGAACCCAAAAATGAAGTGATCAAGAATTTTAGTGGACCACACGTAGTAAACAGTGGTGATTGAATGCCCACCATTAAAATAATTAAATACTTCTTGCATGCCAAAAAAAGTTTTGGGTCAATCGGCTATTTGTCATTTTCCTTCCTTCAGGTCCTACGTGACTTTACCAACACGTTATATGGTAAATAAACATTACGTAGACCCTAAGGAAGGTGTCAATGGTTGGCTTTCAATCACCACTATCCTCTTCTGTGGTCCACTAAAGCTTCGGATCTGCTTCAGTTTAGGGTCCATGCTCTACAAAGTGGATGAATGTGGTTTATCCTAACCGCCATCAACTTTTCCAGCTTATTTGAGGGGTTGACCCCAAAATTTAAGCATACCCAAAGATCAAGTGGACCATGCCATTGGAAACAGTTGGAATAATTAATGATCTCCACCGTTGAAACCTTTCTAAGGCCTGCAGTGATGTTTATTTATCATCCAACCTGTTCATAAGACTACACAGACATGGATGAAAGGAAACCACGAATACAAGCTTAATTGACCCAAAACTTCAGTGGCCCTCAAGAAATTTTCAACGGCAAACATTCAATTCACATGGTTTCCTGTGGTGTAGTACTGTACTTGAGCTTTGCATATACCTCATTTTTAGTCTTTAAGACCTAAAATTATCTAGTAAAATGGATGGACAGAGTGGATAAAATACGTACACCACGGTGGATCCCACAGAGTTTTAGTCAGTACACAACCCGCTTCCTATAGAGATCCTCCACAAATCCCGTTACATGCAGAAGGTAAAACACCAAAATTCTATAAAGCCCACCACATTGTACGGACAAGTTCTTTATAACAGGTGCACCTTCTCATGTGCCCGGAAATGAGTGCAGTCCAGAGCGTTGGTGGGCCACACCATGTGCCTCTAAGTTCATTCATTTATTGGACGACATTGAAACTTTTTCTTATATGATTATATTTTTTGTAGGACCTGCAAACAAAGAAGGTAGTTGGTGGTGGACACGAAGAGCAAGCGTCATATCTCTATGACTCTCATTCTAGCTCTCTAGTTACTATTTTAGAATTCAAAAAGTGACATTGTCACTTTGGCATTCCTTATTTCGAGTTTTAAAAATGTTGTTGCTTGTATTGGTTGTAGTTCATTGTCGTCTGATACTTGTAAGCTCTTGAAGCATCATGGGAGTATTTTTTTTCTAGAGATGGAGCTGGAATTTGTGGATGGGGATAACTTGAGTAATACATACTTTTTCATCTATTATTTTTCTTCTCCTTTTAATTGAGAGATCTTTAGTTCTTCCTTTTCTTTGTCTTTCTAATTCAGAAATCGTTGTTTGTTTTCCATCTCCTTATAAGTTACTTGACGTGAGTTTCCTGCAACACCAAGCCATGTGAGGCTTACAGCGATTTTCATGTAAAATCTACTTCATCCATTAGTTTTACAATCTCATGTTATGATGAGAGGCATCCAACCGAAATCTCGGTGAACAGTGGCCGTAACTGATGGGATTTTTCCTCCTTAGTCCGAGCTGCTTGACCGATCGAGTGAGCTGCTCGACTGGTCGAGTGGGCCACTCTACCGCTCGAGTGGTGCTCGACTCAAAGTCCAGCAAGTTTTTAGTGTTGGAATCCCATGGTGCTTGACCAGTCGAGGGTCAGGTTCGACCAGTCGAGTGGGCCGCTCGACCGGTCGAGGACCCTGCTCAACTAGTCGAGAGTTATGCGGATTCAGTCCGAATGTGGTGTGAATTGCATAAATGTGAGGCAGTTTCGCAAGAGGTGCGAAAGGGAGTTGCCTAAACTATGAATAGGGGTCCTATGGTTATTCTAGGGTAATGCAAGAGAGTTTCCTGAAGCTTTGCAAGGTTTGCTAAAGGGCTTAGGGCTATCAAAGGTGAGAGAGAGAGAGAGAGAGGAAAGAGAGAGAGAGAGAGAGAGAGAGAGAGAGAGAGAGAGAGGAAGCTTGTGGAAGGGAGATTCTGCTCGTAGAGATGATCTACTTCACGGTCGACGTCTCAGCGCTTCTACGTCCTCGTAATCGGTAAGATCTCTCCATTTTGTTTATTCTCTTATTGTTTATCCACTCTTGCATGAGTGAAGAAGGTTTGATCCAAGTGGTGTGTGCTTGTGATCGGTTGTAACGTTCCACTTCATAGTGAATTGTTGCTCTGAACGAGGTCTCGTGGTTTTTACCTCTTTGAGGGTTTTCCACATAAAATTCTCTTGTGTCATGTGGTTCATGCTTTGATTTATTTCATTGCTTTATTATCCCATAATTTTGGTATTTTTGGGAGGCTAGATCCTAAGGTTTTGTGCAACAGCCCCCAACAGTAACTATAACGGTCCTAAGGTACCGAAATTCTTTCTAAGGTAAGTTCCGACCCGCACGAAAGGCATAATGATTTGGGCCTGTCTCGGTCCGGACGGAGATTGCCCCTTGAGTTCAAAGTAGGAAGGGACAAGACGCGGGTGTGTCACACAACACCAAAAAGTAGGATGCAAACACCCACACTATCATGATGTTTATAAGCCATCTAATTCATTCAAAAGATGATTCCGACCAGAACCAAAGGAAAATACATATATCTAGCTTATCCAAAAATTCTATGGGTGTTCAGTCACTACTGTTTCTTGTGGTTTGTCTTGGAACTAGTTTATTTTTGTGCTCTCAAGGTAACATGATTTGTTGTGATGGATAGAGTGGATTTTCAAACAGACATCAGTGGGCTCCACAGGGCTTCGTGTTGCAGGGACTCCCTATATTAGGAGGAAATCTCTTTGTCATTTTCTTCTTTTTTGTCGCTTTCCTCCCTCGGGGAAATCTCTTTCGTGCATTAAGAATTCCACAGGAGTCAGATTGGAGTGACTAAAGTCCCTCTACTATAGAGCAACAGGTAAAACGTACAAGTTCTTCTGTGGCCACATGTTTTATACGTGTAATCCACTCCGTCCATTAGTTGTGATCCTTGATTCTAAGATATCCTAGATACACAACTCATGTGATCTAAACCAAAGTGAATGATGGTGATGACATGCCAATAACAATTTTGTGCGTGTGTATGCACCATTCGTCAAACCGGCTCATCAACAGTAACTGAGTTAGAGGGATTGTACAAAAATCAGACTAATTAAGAAATACAGAGAGACTTGACAAGCTACCCGGTTTTTAGGTGCAATTTTACATAGCTGCAGTTGGTGTCCCATGTGATATTTTAATGGGCACGGATTAGGGGAGTCCAAGTAATGGCTTAGTGGGTGAATCCCTTACCATGGGGCCCACCTTGATATATGTCTTATATATCCACTTACTCCATTAATTCTTCTAGCTAATTTTAGAGTAGGGTCCCAAAAATGAAGCAGATCCAAAATCTCTTGACCATTAAAAACTTATTGTAGACCACAGAAGTTTTAGATCAAGCTGATATTTGTATTTTCCCTTAGCCCAGACCTATGCAACCCTATCAACAAGCTGGAAGGAAAAATAAACATTATGGTGGGCCCTAGGAATTTTTAAATGGTGGGTGTTTAAGTACAGTAATTAATGTTCCTGCTTTTCGTACTGTAAGTAGACACATAAAAACATAAATTAAATTAATGGTTAAAATTTTAATTTTTGTGTTAATAAGAAAAACAAATCACTTAATCATTCGGTAAAGACACTATTAGATTTGAGAGAAGTTAGAGGATTGATTCTTACCATCTCCTTTTTTTAAGCCAGCAATAGAAAGATGCCCGATATCCTCATGATGATAAAGAAAATATCTTAGATCAGACTAACTAGTTAGACATGCAAAAGTTCCTTCATTAAACCAGAATTACAATGTTCAACCACAAAAGGCAAGAGAAGATTCCCATAATTCAAAGGATTACTTAACATGGATTTGTACATGCCGTGAGGTGGGCCTTCTCTTAGGCTGTTTATATTTTGCCAAATTGTATGATGTCTTTGATTGGTTGCTCATTCCTCTGCCTGTTATCTTAATGGAGGAAACACGAAACCATAGTATTATCTTTTGTTGTTGATGTCTTAAATCTATAAATTGATCATTGATAGAATGCTCGATGCCATCGAACAGGTGCATGATCATGCTATCGAAAAAATCTGAAAAATCCATCTTTTCTTCACTACCAAAAAAAGGGGCAAAGGATACAGACCACGTTAGTTTTTTTGCTACGCATATAAACCTTAGCTATAGTTGCTACAGACTTAATCCGTAACTAAAATCTAATTATCTGTAGCTAAAACCTACCTCCTCATCAGGACCTTATTAGATATTGATTGTGCTTAAGGGGCTCCATGGGGCCCATTGGAATATATGTGTTTAATCTAAGCCGTCCATAAATTTTGATTTATAATTTCAGTGAATTAGTCCAAAAGTTATGTAGATTAAAAATATAAGTGGACCACACCATAAGAAATAATAAAAATTAAATTTCTATTGTTAATATGTTTTGTAGTCTTTTTAAAACTTAGATCTGACTCATTTTTTGTGTCAACCCATAAAATAATATTTTAAAATTAATGGACGGAGTGGATAAATAACATACATCACGGTGGACCCCACGTCCTAAAAACGCACGGTCCTAATGGTCCGTCCGTCACGCGCCCCTCCCTATATTTCATTTCGCTTTTTATCTCCCGCTCGCGTCCGCCCTTTTCTCCCTCGCTCCCTCTCCCAGGCTCTCTGTCTCTCTCTCTCTCTCTCTCTCTCTCTCTCTCTCTCTCTCTCTCTCTCTCTCTCTCTCTCTCCACATCGAGGCAACGACGCCCCCCACCTCATCTTCGCCTTCTACGGAGAGCTACACCAAGGAGGACAAACCCGAGAAGAAATTGGACGGTGGAGAGAAGACGGATGACGGATCCATGAGCTGGAAGCTTCTGTTCTTCGCACTGGTAATCCACCGATACATGAGAACGACATCGAACATCATACACGACTGCGACGAGGTCTTCAGTTACTGGGAGCCTCTACATTTTCTCCTCTTAAAATCCGGATTCCAGACCTAGGAATACAGGTAAACCCTCATTCCATCTCTTTCAATAAATTTGCTGAATATGTAAAAAATGAATGTATGCTTCTCACTCTCGATTGTCTTTTGTTTAATCGATTTCAGATCCGTTGATCCTCTTTTTTTGCATTGTTTTCTGTTACGGCGGAAGTACTTGCGCCCCTTCGTATCAATTTTGGTGATGCTGGAAGTTTTTCTAGTGTTTCATGTAATCAGGACTGCTCTTTTTCTGAAATTTTTGGCAAATATGTTGTTTTGTAAATCTGAATCTTATTGTATTTAATTTCTAGTGATTTTTGTCATTTGTAGAGAATTCTGGCCCTTTTCATGAAGTTTACTAGAAAAGGTGATGTCTCCTGGATATAGAATCTGAATATGTTTTGTGCGAGGGCCTTTTTTGTGATTTTTATTTTGTTGCGGAATCTAAATTTGTCTTGTGCTTCTGAGTTGTTTTTCTCTGTTTGGTATAGAGAACTTCTCAAATGAGTTTTTCTTACATTCTGATGATTTTGCTTCTGATTTGCGATTTCTGGGGAATTTTAGAGATTTGTATTGCAGAGAGGATTAGGGGTTTTATGCTTGGATCTTGAAAATTTTCGTATGGGTTTTCTAATGTTTTTGTTTCTAGTTTTTAGAGAATGACCCTTATTGATAAGTACAACTCTTAGAGTAGTTACCCATGACATGTTCGACGAAATGCCACAACAAAACAACCTTTTGTTTCTTTCTCTAATATTAGTTCAATCCAAGCTCTTCCTTTAGCAAACACTGTTACGACTCAGTCCAACCATGGTATCAGCATGAAAGTAATGCTATAACATGTAACTCTCACCAAAAACCACCCACTTTCCCTTTTCACTCTATTGGATGGCGATAGTAATTAGCATGATGCAAGTATGGGCAAAAGGGCAGAACAATTGGTGTTTTGCAATTTTGCAGAGTTCTAGTCATGTTAGAGTTGTAGACTACTTGTTTTTCTGTTTCTGTACATAATTCATAGATATTATATGGCTTATTATTATTATTTTTAATGTATTTTCTAATTGGAAGAATATGAGATTTATTAAGGAAGAAAGAGAAAGGAAATACAACAGCGACATAAAGCTATCGACAGACTGGAATCAAACACAAAGCAAAACAGAAAAAACTCTGCTGCAAAGACAGACACCGGAACCAAAGGAGAACACTATCTCCAATCCACAATTAACATCTGACCATTATTAATGCCCTCCTTGCCTAAACTATCCGCCTCTGGATTTGCAGAATGGGGTACATGAACATGAGACACCGATATGTATGATCATAAGTCTGAAGCTGTTGAGTTTTTTTTTTCGTTCTCTCTTTTAAGGGTCTGAAGCTTACAAGATGATGTTACAATAGCCTTAACTGAACTAACCAGATTTGATCCACCAAATCACATTACTTCCTTTCAATGATTAGAGGACAGACTGATTAACAGATAATCTGACCCCTTAGGGAAAAGCGACCACTTCGGCATAATTTGAGTCGTGAATACCCAGAGGACCTGAGAATTCCAACACGACAACTCCCAAGCCCTTCTGCTTTGAACTTGCGAGGCTGGAAGTGGACGATTTTGTAGATACTGTTAGAAAATGGTGGCAGTCCTTAATTGTTTCAGGAATAGCTGGGTTTTTTCTGTCTCAAAAACTCAAGCTCCTCAAAGGAAAACTAAATGCTTGGAAGGAGTTTCTATCCAAACGATCAGTAATGGCAGATAGCATTATTTCTGAATTAAACGAGATAGATATTAAGGAGGAAGGGGTTGTCTTATCTGTAGAAGATCGAATACTTAGGAAGGTAATGTAATTTGTCCATATCAACTTTATTAAGCTAAAAGATTGTAATTGAATTCAATGTAATGCACGCTAACACAACCTATATGCACTTCAGGTGAATTCGTTGATATCTATAATGGGCAGCACACTGTTGTTTTACAAAAGAGCTTTGACTGAGGTGACCTGTTTCAATCTAGAAAAGGAAAAAAAGCAGTATTTAGTCTAGCTGGATGTATCTGACTAATAAATTGGACCTTAATAATAAATTGGAATTTTTTATTTAGTAAATGTTTTCTTGATGTACATGCACTGTAGTTCCATTAAATTCTCAACCCTGATCATTCCGATGATTATAATGCAGGAAATGGTTTGAAGAATGTGTGAGTGCTCTTCTTTTAAGCATGGTTAATCTGGATCTTTTTACTAGATGTAACATAGACTTCTCTATTACTTCTTTGTGTTTCCTTTCTAGTCTGATACATTGTACTTTCATAAAAGATGCATGTTGAGACTGAACTCTAATCCAGCCTAATGATAAAAAAGATTGTTGGATTGGTAAGCATTTTCTGGCATTGGGATTCTTAAAGCATTCGTTGATTTGCTTTGACTGAGATGACCTTCTAGAAAATCTATTTTTGAGCTTTGACTGAGGTGACCTTCTCTAACTCCACTCAAAATCCACCAACATCTTTAGCATGTACTTCTCGTTAGTGTATATACATGTTCATTTCTTTAATACTGATGCAAGTTATGCAAGGGCTGTCAATCTTCTATTCATCTAAAGACTAATTATCTCTAGTGGATTGGAATCCTTGCCATAATAAATGACGCTAACATAATTGTAATTTCAGCATTAATTCTGTCATTTGTTATAGAAGAATCATTTGAACTCTAGTCAAAGCTCATATGTATTAAAAAAAAAATTGAGTAACATGGTATATTATCATTATTTAGTTTATTTGAGTAAATTAAGCTTAAAAATAGGATCCTTGGGCATTTTTGAAGTTATTTTAGCATGTTGTCCTTGTTGATAGATATCAACTTACTTGTGAGCCACATATCTGGTTGTAGGACCAAATTGATTGTTGGACAAGGGATCTCACAGTGGAAGAAAATCTCTACTGAAGAAAATCTTCTTCTTCTTCTTTCCTTTCTTTCTTTCTTGATTGTAACCTTGTCACTGTTCTACTGCGGAGTAGGGTGCTATTAATTCATCTTTTATGGAGGCCATCAGGCCCCATGTTCTAGCACTCCGGAGCAGCCCTTATGGGAAGAAAGTCCTTTCAAGCAACAGCCTGAAGAAGTAATTTATGTTGTTTCAGGAAGTTCTGCAAGTGGGTAATCACTTTTCCATTTTTTTTTTCCAAATGATCATTTAGGCGTTCACCATTTTCTTGGTAAGTGCAGATAAAAGATCCATAACATATTGAATTTTTACAGCCATTCTGAAAAGTTTGATCCGAATTTTTACAACCCTCTTATTTCTATGATAGTTTCCAATAACACAAGGCGAATGATTTGTTTAACATGGTGATTTAAGTGATTTATTTCCAATGAATTGTATTTCAATTATGAAATATTGTACTTGGTTGCCATGGTGATTTAAGTGATTTGTTTGACATGATGATTAGGCTTCAAGGGAATCCTGTATGTACTAATGCAAATGAAGTCAACATAATCAAGTTCTGTGGGTCTCAGAATGGAAATGGAGTGACACCTGGAGGCTCAACAAACGCCACACCCATTTGTCCCACTCTAGCATGCTGTGCAGATTTCAATTTTGAATGTTTCAGAATCTTGTCTTTTTTTTTTTTAATGAATTAAAAGTCTCTCGTGGTGCTTGTGAAGAACCTATAGGAAATCTGTCGAATTTTCAGAAACCTTTCGGGCATGATCCAAGCCTTGCATGCTAAACTTCTAAAAGAAAGGCATTGTGCAACATTTGAATGACATGGGTGATTCAGAAACTCTCATCCATGAGCCATAGGTGTGCTTTTTCCTAACTTTTCAAACTGACAATTTGCTTCCCAAATTTTTCCATATCTGGGTTTTGTTGGTTTGAATTGCAATTTGGTTTGGACCCATGTGTGCAGGAGTCCTCGTTGCTAGTAGAAAATGATGAAAAGAACTTGGTTGGTAATTTCAAGAGCCCCATGGATACTAACAAAAAGGGTAAAAGACAAAGTATTGCCAGATTGGCAAAGGTAACTTCTTTCGTTGATCTCAATTCAACTTCACCTCCCAGCAATAGTAGATTATGACTTTCAAGGAAGATTCTAGGGAACTTCTACTAGATTTCTATATGAGTTCAGTGAAAAAGAAGCTTGACTTCTTGTTATTATTTTTGAAAAAGTTTTTTTTTTGGAGGCCCATTTCTGGATTATATTAATTTCCATAGGTCTGCATTTGGTTGGTGTTGTAGAATGATACCATCTGACACTCGGCATTTGGTAAACTATATGTGTGTGTGTGTGTACATATATAATTGTTTGTTAGACCAACCATTGCTCTCTCTACATGCACTCTTAAATGCAACTATGGATATTTGAGTTGTGTCCCAGCTCATTTTAATCAGGTGTGGTGTTATCAGGGGTTGATCCGCCTATTGCTTTGGACCTGATTATCTATATAATAAGTCCATCTTTATATACAGCTGAGATGTCCTAACACAGGTCATGTAGATCACATGTGAAGCTCATGCTTGAATTTTGAGGCTGAATGGTTGTATGTATGTCTAGCTACCCTACTCATCTGCATCAGAGCTCTTTATAGGTTTAATGGCGTCGAGGATTGGGTTTCTAGGTCTGTTGAATTTGAGTTGTAACAGATTTTGTCTTAACCTTCAAAGGGGAAAATAGAGAATTTTTTAGTCTTAAGATCTTACCTTCTGTTTTGATTTACCATTCTTCCTCATTTTAACTAAAAGAAACTATTTGAAGTAGTGCTCTGATTGACATGTTTATACATTTGATCTCTGGTTTGGCTACACAGTTACATCTTATTCTGTTAATTGGATTTTATTGGGGATAGGAGAACACATTTCAATCAGATGTGGTTCATTTTTTGTTCTTTAATAGCAGCATGTCTCTTGTTTTATGAGAAACAAGATCTGCATAAATGGTCCCAAATGTCACTGACTTCACAAACCATAGTTTAAAAAAAGGATCTTATCCAATGTTTATCTTTGCTATCTAGATATCTCTCATATTACAAGAGCTGAGGCTGTGTGTGTCGGTTTGTGTAGGGGCCAATACTACAAAGCATGCCTTTATGCTGGAATCAACATTAGTTGGATCAATGGTGAAGTTATCTAGCCAGGTAGTAATCTCTTGCTTGTATTCTCTCTTTTGGTTTAACTTAAATTCTCTAGAAGCAAAAATAGTCGACGGTCAGTATGAAGTGCAGAGGCAACTCTGAAGGGTATATTGAAGGTAATGAATGTTCAGGGTTCGACAATCTATCATGTAAAAAGCCACCTACAGGTATTTTCAGTTTTTTTTCCCATGAATTATCTTATCTTAACAATTCATTCAGCTGCTATCACACTCGATTACTTTATGTATTCAGCTTCTCATGAATTACCTACACCTTTAATATTAAATCAGTTCCAATGCCATTTGATACCTAATAGTTTTGTATGTGGTCGTAACTTAAAGAAATATCAGATCTCAAGCAAACGTGTGCAGGTAACTGCATATTTGTCCATTGACACACAAAGTGTCACTTTGTGTTTCCTTTTGAGAAACACGAA
The DNA here is from genome assembly GCA_021015155.1 of Magnolia officinalis. Taxonomy (NCBI): domain Eukaryota; kingdom Viridiplantae; phylum Streptophyta; class Magnoliopsida; order Magnoliales; family Magnoliaceae; genus Magnolia; species Magnolia officinalis. The sequence continues at coordinate 6,907,355 of JAJHSJ010000015.1, read as the reverse complement.
AGCATAATTCATCTTCTGTTTTCACATAGCATAATTCACTTTGTGTGTTATTGTGATTGCGACTTCTTCAACTGCCAAAGAGAGAAAAAGTTAATGGTGTGTGTGTGTGTGTGGTGTATATATATATATATATATATATATATATATATATTATATATATATATATATATATTTGCAGCTAGATGAATGGGTCCTCTGTAGGATCTACCGGAAGCAACATGCGTTGAAAGTTATGGAGCAAAAACAAGAGGAGCCAAGCACTGAAAATGTGACATCGACTGCTGTGGATGATAGCGATCCACAACCATTAAAATTTCCAAGACCATGTTCGCTGTCTCATTTGTTAGAGTTGGATTACATGTCCCGCCTTTTAGGTGACCATGGATCGAATTGGATGGAGGGAATTGAAATCATGAACGGTGGAAGTGGCAGCAGCGAAATGGATAAGACCCAAATGCCAAACACAGCTTATCAATTTGTGAATTCAACTCGATTACAAGCAAACACGAATACAATGTTGAACCAGCGAAACTATGGCTACCCAATAGAGGCTTATGATTGGTGGCTAGAATCTAAATAATCTACGGTTATCAATGGGCCACCATTACCAATTTTTTAAAGACAAATAAATAGCACTTTCGTTGTTGTTGTTTTTTTATTTTATTTTTTAAGATCTTGATTTGTTTTTGTTAGATTTTCAATTCCTTGGAGAGCATTTAAATGTGGAGTGCTTGGACCAAAGCAATGCATTGGATTTTAGCTATGGGCCATTTCTCAATACAGATAGCTTGAGATTTAAATGTGGACACTCAAAGAGATGGAGGAGAGTACATCATCACTCCTTGCCTTGAGAGTACAAACCATGTGAAATCCACTCACAAACCCTCATGCATGAAATCCACCAGTGCATATGGTCAGTAACTATTTCTTTCTTCTTTTTTTTTCTTTTTATGAAAGACAATTCAAGAAGTTAATATATATAGTGACAAAGGCATGACTGTTTGTGGCTGATTAGCATGCCAGATTCCCAGGATTTACTGATTCTTTCATTCCTGATGATGAAACCAATATATTTTAGTGTTAGATGCAAATTATATATGACATGGCAGGTTGAAATGCTTATTGAGGGAACTTGGAGTGAGGAGAGTGAACACTAGAGATCCTTGGCATGATATGTTCTTAGGTCTTGTACATTTATTTTCAGGTCTGACAGAGAAGATATCTTTGGGAGGTTTCTTGAAGCAGGCATTGTTTAACATTGCATACATATAGTAAGTTATATTGCTACAGCTTCCAACAAAATAACATAATGCATTTTTCCTGGAAGAATATTGTGACATTTCATTTGAGCCTTATTTTCTCATGATAATCCTATTTGGAGATGGTCTACTGAGACATCTCTACCCATTATATATTATGCTTGACTAGTTGTGCTTTTCCTTTTCCACTCATTTCATTTTGTAGAGTTGTTAACTTTATGTTGTAGTACATTTCTATTGCCACTGTTCCCATTTCTTTTGGTAGCTGTAAATTACCAATGTGTTCCATGAATAGCAGATATCTTGCTTTGGTTTGACAACTGTGGGTGGTTTTTGATCTATGAATTTGGAAATGCTGCAGCAAACAATATTTCATGCAGAATGGATTAAAACATCAATATTTCTTGGAAGGTTAGAAGCCATATAGCTGGATTTATAGAGAAATCGGGTATGTTTGATTTCTGCATCTTTTTAATTTATTGGACTGTATCCTGATTAGGTTGTTTGAGTTATTGTGGCTCTTAACAATCTTTGTAGGACAAGTGGCAATGGATATCACCATACGCAACCTTTCACCAGACAAGGTTTAGTGTAATGTTTAATCCAAGCAAAAGGCTTGTTGGGACTTGCCAACAACAGAAATGTTGGGGACTTTTGGGTCATGCTGGGCCTGTTTATTCAACTACATTTAGTCCTCTTGGGGACTTTATTCTGTCTTCTTGACTCAACAAGTATGTTTCTTCTCCTGTCATCTTATTTTCTTCTCCATGCATTCACAAGAATGACACTCACAAAGTACTTGTCACTAATTGCTATATTCTGCTTTGAATTTAAACAGGAGGAACAAACAGTTTACAGTTTTTTTTTCCAATTTCTAGTTACAAAGTACAAACTACAAGGTTGATTAGATAAGTATAAAATGAAAACTTCGACTCATCATGATTTTGCTCATGGGATGGGCTGCCCCTTTGGCTGATGTCAAGGCGACTGAAGTTGCTTTGGTCATGTAGCTACCTGTCTCACCATTCCTGTTGTTGGAGTTGACATATTCTTGGATTCTTCTATGAGCAGAGCATTGTCATTTCCTATTCTCTTTCCAACTATTGTCATTTGAAGACTTCTCAATCGGGGAAGAACTCCAAACAGGAGATCTTGTTGGTTGATTCAACTCATCTTGTCCTCTATCTTTCATTCCAACCACCAATGTCTGAAGATCTCTCCATATGGGTACTCTTTGGGCTCTGACTACCCCAGACAGAATTAGATTGACCGTGCATCTTATCCTTATCCCAAATGTGGTTTGGCAGATGAATCATTCGGTTGGTTCCAACAATTTACATCTTGGGATTTAGCATCTTCAACCCTCTCATTTCCTGCATCATTTGAACGGGCTGCTTCTTTTGCACTTCCGTTCTATTCCAAGAATTAAATCCAGGACACTCCTCTGCTGTTGGTCTTTTAGATTCACTTGCCTGTGTTTCCTTTTTATTACTATTCCAGCCACCCCATGCATTAGACTGATCTGATTGCGTATGGTGCTTCTTTTTCGCATCTCCGATACTATTCAAAGAACTAGTTCTGGGCAACTCTGATGATTGGATAGGTTGAGTTGCCTGTGTTTCCATTTTATTAGTATCCCAACTAGACCAAACACTTGTTTGGATGGTGTTATATCATTTTTGCTTGAATTGGGATGTTATCAACATCCCAGCCACCCCAACCATTTGATTTCACTTCTTTAAAAAAGGTGAAAGAGCGTGCTTCTTTCTCCCAAAGCAATTTATAACCTCTTGACAAGAGTGCAGGATCTCATCCATGCACTGGTCGAGTCCTTTCAACCGCATCTTATCAAGGTGAATGTGGCCAACAAGGCCTGTATCCGCTTCTGAACTTTCAGGTATTTGTCGATGCCTTTGGTATTCAATGGAGAAGTCAAAAGCAACATCCTTTAAAGTGACTTTTTTCAAACGATTCTGAACTAAATATGCTGCATTCTCCTTACAATGCATTTTCCCGCAGAAGCACTCATTCATATAGAATAACTCTCTGATCAATAATATCATTCTTTAAGTTAACTTTGCACCAAAGTATTTCCTTCATCGATTCCCATGAAGAGTTGTTGCTCTGAGAAGAATCAAGAACTGCTTTATATGCAGGATTTGATACTGCAGTAGCAGCTAATACACCAACCGGTTCACTAGCAAGAGAACTTCCAGGACTATTTTCGTCCACCTATCCATACTCAAATTGAATTATAGAATTGCTGCAGAGGTTTCTCACTGTCCCATCATAACAGATAACGACATCTCTAAGTGTGGCCATTAGATTTTTAAACAAAGTTTCTGGTTCAGTAAGTCCTCTGGAAGAATGGATCAACACTTCCTTGGATGATATGGAATGGACCAACTCTTCATAGGGGTCAGACCTTGAAAAAAGGAGCTCTTAACTAACCCAAATGCCTCAGAAGGATGGTCAACACCATTAACAAAATACTTATTTTAGAAGTGGAAACTCATATCCTCAACCAAACGCCTTGAATAAAACTTCCCTCGGTCATAAAGTTGAAGCCCCAAAAAGCCAAGTTGTTGAACAACCTTACTGATAGCTGAATCATTTTTAGAATCTATCAAATTACCCAAAGCAGATAACTTTAGAATACGAGTCACAATAGGCAGTTTTACAGTTTTTAGGTAGCTTTCCACTTGCAACTCTACAAGTTCATTGTAATTTGATCTCAAGTGAAGTAGCAAAGGTGATATGTCCTGAATCTCCCCAAAGCAGTAAAAAATGCAGGTAAAGCACTCTGTACTATTTGCAAAACAGTCCACAGAGGACCTGTACGGTGAGCCTTAAGCAAAGCAGGTTCTGGAATAAAAATCTTTTCATGCACTAGATGATAACTAAACCAACCAATATTCTACAGTCCTGTATCTAGCCTGTGTAATTCTCATGGTATTCAATGGAGAAACAAATTCTCTACCTAATCTTTTCATGTAGTAGTGTTTGCCTTAGTTTTATGACTGGGATGAGTCCGAACTAGACTTGTCCGAGTTGACTCAGATTAGGTAGTACCCTCTGGTTCAACACCATGAGTCATCCTGTGGTAACACTCGACTCGGATGAATCTAGACCCAACTCAGGGCTGAATGAGTCCATCTGAGTCGTTGAGTCTTTTTATCCTCGTGTTTGAGGATACTGGTTTTTAGAACTATGAGAGGTGGGTCCATAGTTACAGACACCCATTACTATGTTGCCTCTTACTATGGATGATACTCTCCCAAAATCTCCCCAATAGGACCACTGTAACCTTCTGATTGTGACCTACACATAGACAGTTAATAAGTGAAATACAGCACTGGTCCACATTGAACTTAAAAAAGAAAAAAAAAAAAAATGAGTCATATGATTAACACTCTGGAACTTCCCATCTTAAAGTGTTATAGGTGATCATTTTTCCATAAGAGCCATTGAAAGAAGTCAATGCCACCACCATGAAGTTAGTTGCACGCATACAGAATTGTCTGGGTGGGCAGCATCCACCACAGTGCTAATAGTTGTTATGTCCCTTGATTGGATTGTGGTTGCATTCATGCACAAACATCATAGTTGCATTCTGTAATATAGTAGTTATTTGCTTCCACAGCACACACACACACACACACACACACACACACACACACACACACACACACACACACACGAGGTTTTGGCTCTTGGGCATTCGTATACAACATATGTTGGGCTAGGCTCAATATAAATGGATCGAAATAAGCTTATCTTCAGCTTGTCCAACAAGGTGTAGGATGGTCTGTGGTTGTGGATTAATTTTCTGGTGTAGATTGTGTGGGACTGTCAACCATTCCTCATGGTGATTGGTACTGTTCATATTGCAATTCATAGTGTTTGGGTAACATAGGCTGTGGCAATTCGTGTGCGGTTTTTGTGTTCTTCGCTTACCATTTTTGGTTCTGATCCTAAATTCAGCAATGATCTGCTTCTCAGTTACTCTTTCCTTTTGATTTTAGTATATGTTTACATTTGTCCAATGTTTTGCATTCAGATGCCATGATCAAGTATTCTTTCTGTTCACTTCTTGCTCAACTTTTGTTGACTTTTCCATGTACTCATCCTGTGGGCTATGCATGTATGTTGAATTTGGATTGTGAGTCATTTCTTTTTTAAGATGCACATTTCTTTTTGTACAGATGTTTCACACCTGAAAATGTAAGTGCTGAGATGAAGTTACAATGCTTCTCTCTCACTATTCTGGACAGCTTAGGTGGAATGGTATGTATCTTCTCTCTCACTATCTAGGATTTTGCTTTTTTCTATTAAGGAAAGAAATCAATGGGCATTTTTTTATTGGTTATGTTCCTGAATGCATTGTTTATGTATTGTGGACAAAATCAGACTGGTACAATGGTCAAGTTTACTGAATGCATATAGCAAATGTTGATAATTTGTAAAAAATTTAGCCATTCATTTCTTTCATAGACATGAGCCTCATATCAGGGCCACAACTCTAGATGGTATGGTCCATTAGTTGAGTGAATGGAGTGGATAGGAAATGAAATCCTACTCTTGCGAGTAGTCATCATGAATGGGAATGTCATGCAGGGTGAGATAGGAATGCAGCAAATGGGTTTGCAAGCATGCCTTACGAGCCAAGCAGTGCGTAAGATGTCAGGCAATGCCTAAAAAGCTGGTTTACTCTCATTTTCTTGAATCAAATAAGATATAAGGTACTTTTTTTTCTTTCTTTTTTCCTGTTGTGATTAGTTTTCTTTCAAAAACCAGTAATTTGTTACTCTATTGGATTTGGTAAGATTGGTGTATATTATGGGAATCCTAATAGACATGCTCATCATTTATCTGGTTATTTAGGTTGCTCTGACACAAATTCAGTTGCAATGACTAGCAATTGAATTGACAACATGCCAAAACAGAAACAGGGTTGCAGATGGTAATTACTAACTACTTCATGTGCATAACATATAAGTGCACAGGATTCAAGTACGCAAGCACAATGGTTTGATTTTCAGATCCATTGCTCTGATGATAACCGGATATCAGATCCGATTAGAATTGGACAACAAAGAAGAAACAGGTCGGGACAGAAATGTATTTCAAGCTGGCATGATACGTTTAATCTTGAACTAGTGAAGATGATTGAATTTTTTTCTCCATTGAATACCATGAGAATTCCACTCACTCTCATGATTCTCTGCTGCTTCTAGACATGTCTCTATATAACAAGAAATGGACTCAAATGGCCAAAACCATACTTTTAAAACTCAGAAGAAATCAACTCATTTAGCTGAGTCAACTTGACTAGACCAGATTTACCAAGACTTGGAAAAACTAGGTCCAGTCACACCTTGGTTAAAACTTGAGAAAAACAGTAAAAATTCAGCAACTCTGAACAAAAAATTCAACTCAACTCAGGCAACTCGACATTATTTATATATTCTTTAGACTCTTAATGTTGATGTTCATGGTAGTGTTATTTAGTTACTTTATATTGATGAACTCAGAACTTGGTTTCGTTTTTAGTTACTTTATATTGATGTTTCGCTTGTTTTTTTTTTTTTTTTTTTTTTTTTTTTTTGTTACTATATGTTGTTTTGGTTTTCATTTTTGTAATTTTGAATGAATTTTATACTCTATATGTAAACATATTAGACTCCATTTGGTCGTCACAAACCAAATGGAGGCTAAGCCCCTTTTTAACTCCGCCAATGCAACTCTTGCATTGCCGGTCCCAAGCCTGGGTAAAGAGGAGGGAGAATGGGCATCAAGGTGAGTTGTATGCAAGCTCATGTATTTTTAGTTTACTGTCTTCTTCTATTATCATTTGAGGACCTCAAAGGCCCAACTAACTTGAGATTTTATATGCAGGCTCATGTATTTTTAGCCCCACAGATCAATGTTGCCATACAAGGTTCATATTGAAATGGTAAAGTTTTTAACTATTTATTTTATCTTTGAAATTGTTTTTTCATTCATATAATTTTTTTCTCTTTTCATGCAGCTAGGTACGACCTTAGGCAGTTATCTTGCTCTGGGCACCTATAGTTTGGTATGTCTCATCCATTATTTTCCAACTAAGTCTGTTGAAATCTTTACAATCTTTAAAATCTTATATGTAAATTTGTGCCCATTTGCATTGTCGGAAAACTAAAAAAATTTACTCATTCTCAGATTGCA
>JAJHSJ010000015.1:6721302-6899789 GCA_021015155.1 Magnolia officinalis | reverse complement strand
TACAAAATATAATCAGATGCAAAGGCTAGCGAGTACAAGAATTGTTGCAAATGAAACAGGACCAGTTTATACTAGAATGTAGAAGGTAACTAAGTACTTGGACGGTAGATACTAGAATAACATAAAAGGAAATGGGGACCAGTGTGAACTAGAATCTTCAGTCGGTTAGTAGGTTAGGCAGTTACCAAGGACCAGTATTATACTAGAATGAACTAAGTTTCTTTATGAATCCCCAAAGAAATTCGAAAAATCCCGTGTGTTCTAGTCGGGCCTAGACTAGTGGGACTAGCACGTCCCAGTAGAGTAGAGTCGCATTCTATGTGTGCCGCCCGCAAATTCTCAATCGCCCCGTCCTGTGATGAGTACAGAAGGAACGAAAGTTCACGTGTCGTGTCACTTTGGGATGATGCTCAAGTATGGGTGATTAATTTGATTTGGCTTTACCACCTTGGTTGTACAATACTTTCCAAGGGAGTTAAAAAGGCACTTCTTACGTGTGTTAAATGTTTTGGAGTAGCTAATAAGCCAAATTGTGGCTTCAAAATCTACAATCAGCCGGAATCTATAGAATTGCCGAGAGTGGACAAGAGGTCCAAGGAATCCTCTATTAGAATGACTCCTATACAGATCTACACATAAATGCTGAGTGGGGGTCATGGTTATGGAAAAGAATGGATTAGACACCATTTTCCACCCATACACCTGTACGGTCTTTACTTGGCATGATTTTATTAATTTCTTTAGGGATTCTATAATAATTTGTCAGATTGATAAATTTAAAGGAAGAAAATGAGTAAAACTAATAATAAATAAAGAAAGAAATTGCTTGGAATGTATAGAGTTGGAATTGATTTGTCTTCAACAGGCGGAAAGAAGGGAAAATTAAACACTCTTATTAGAAAAGAGATAGGCGGATGCCTCTGATCATACTCCTACTCTTCATTTGAGCTTCGATGATCGACCATTGTGAAAATTGCTAATAGATTCACCAATTAACTTAGGAAATCTTTAGCTTTCACTCTCTAATCACTTCTCGGTTCCTTACCCTTACTCTCTTTGTTTGATCAATGAGGGGTGAGAATTTATAAAGAAAAATTAAGGTAAAAGGAGCTATGGCTGTCACTGAGAGGAAACTTGATTGATGGTGTGAGGGAACTAGATTGCTAGCACGTGGGTATTGCGTTGCTTGCCCACCGTAGCGTACAGGTTGTCGGTGAGAACGTGCCCTTCATTTCTTAATGGTTTCTCCTCGCATCTTTTATCCTTTTGCCATCCCTAATTAATACTTTCCCTGGACAGTTCAATCCTAGTTAATACTTCCTTTAGTAATTAGAGATACAGATAAGATTCTTTGTCGGCTACTTGGCTACAACGATTGTACACCGGGTCACTCAGTGTGCAATAGTGTGCTGAATAAATTTTATGGGCCCACTGCGATGTATATGTCATTATCTATACCGTCCATCCATTTTTCCACACATTTTAGGATATGATCCCAAAATTGAAGCATACCCCAAGCTCAAGTGGACCACACCACAGGAAACGTAAGGAAAATGGCATCTACGGTTGAAAACATAAGGAAGCATAAGCATCCTCCAGCCAATATTCGTTTTTACATTTTATTTTTAACAATAGCCCACTAAAGCAGGGATGGCGAGGAACGATGAATATTTGACCAGACTCATTCATGTATGACTTTATTATGCCCATGGCTTCCCATTACGCGTCCATAAATAGCAGCGTTTCTTTGGTGGAATGAAGCAGAGAGAGAGGAGGTATCAATACCTCATTATATACGAATGAATTAAGCAGAGGCATTCATCTCCTTCATCCAACAAAGCTTGAAGATTACTTTAATGCAGACAGTTAAGGTACGTTATTTTATTTTTTATTTTTCTTCTTCATGATTCAAACACACAAGATCTTCGTATTGGAATCCAGTACTGAATAACATTCATAGGTGAACATTCTAGAAAAAAGTAATTAAATTACCACAATTATCCATGTTCATACCATAGATTCCTAATATCTAAACGTTCACATACAACACTGATGTGAACTTTCTCATAAAAAACGTACTTCCTGTGAACATGGTCAGGTAGATCATATGTTATCCACGGATTTGAATGGTATAGCCAGTGGAAGAGGAGTTGCAATCCGCAATCCTCCAGGGATTAGAGTTTTGGAGAGCTTTGGGGGAAGATGGGTTTGATTGGGAAGAGGAAGGGGGTAATGGTGAAGGAAAATGAAGGAAAATGGCAAGGAAAGGAAACGGATGGCTACTGCCCTGACACCAGCCCGTGACTGGTGGTCAGTGCTCTGTGAGCCCCCCTGATGTATTTGTTTCATCGATTCCGTTTATATATTTTTACGGATTTTTTAGGTATGGATACAAAAAAATGATAGGGATATAAATCTCAGGTTGACCACCCCACAGGAAAACAATATGATTGGATATCCACATTAAAATCCTCCTAAGGCACAGTACTGTTATTTGACATCCAATCTGTTTTATTGGGTCATAAAGACCCAGATTAAGGGAAAAAAATAATATCAGCTTGATCCAAATATTTTATGGGCCCACCAAAACGTTTTTAATGGTCAACGTTCATTCAAACACTGTTTCCTTAATGTGGTTCACTTAGATTTAAATGTACCTTATTTTTTCTCTCATAAAATAAAATGATCTATAGAAATAGATGGACGGCAGGGATGAAACACATACTTCATGGTGGGGCCCACAGAGCACGGAGCACTAGCTATTGGCTGATGGAGGGGCAGTAGCCAATCCGTTTCCTTTGCACCAGCTAATAGCTAGGTACGTGTCGTGCGAAGACGAGCGGTGACGCTCCTCGAGCTCCGAGTAGTACGAACGGTTCAAAGGAGATCAAAGTTACATGCCCCACAGTGACGTATTTATTATATCCACACCGTTCATCCATTTTTTGAGATCATTTTATATTATATACAAAAAATTGAATCATATCCAACGTTCAAATGACCCACACAAATAACAGCGGATATAATGATTTTCACCGTTAAAATTTTCGTATGGCCCACTGTAACTTTTACGTTCCATCCAATAAGTTCATAGGGTCACAAAGATGAGAGGAAAAAATAAAATTCATATTGATCCAAAACATCAGGAACCCGAAAGGGTTTCAATGGTAGACGTCAATCTCCACTGCTTTTTGCAGTGTGGTCACTTGATCGTTAGATCTGTCTTATTTTTAGTCTTAAGCGTTAAGAAAGCTCGCAAAATAGATGGACAGTTTGGATATAACACATACCTCATTAGGGACCACAGAACTTACTGACGTCAATACATAAGCATATAGCTGGTGTGCGGTACATCAGCCCCACGTGGGACGCAGATTGTGTACTACCCCCGCCCGTCACTATTTCCGAACAGTCGGTTTTGTGGGCGGCCCACCGTGATGTACCTCTACATCCAAGCCATTTATCCCTTTTCTCAAATTATTTTAGGGCATCTAAACAAAAGTGAGACAGATCCCACGATCAAGTGGATCACACCACATATGACTCTGCATTTAATGCAAGTGACGTTTAATGCTTTTCGCATTTTAATGCAACCAAGCTTATTTATTTGGTGTGGTACAGTTGAGCGTTGAATCTGCCCTATTTATGTGCTGAGCCTTCGAATAATTTGATAAAAAAAAAAAAAAGATAGGACGGCTTGGATGTATAGATACATCACGGTGGGCCTGCCCACAGAACTACCTGTTTGGAGCTAGGGACGGGTGGGGGTAGTACGCAATCCGCGTCTCCCCACGTGTAAGACTTCCTTCCCATCTTCTTTCATTTTTTTAAAACTTTTTTTAATTATGTGGACCCAATCGACCGGGTCAAGCAAGGGTCGACCGGGTGCATTTTGTCCCACGTCAACACCATCACTAGTGAGGACGTCAACATATGCATAATGGTGGCCCGAAGCACAACCCAACAAATGTTATGGAGTGCATTATTAGCCGGGTGCTTATTAATGTTTAGTTAGAAGAGCAAGTTGATGAAGCTGGGATATTACCGTCGAATCTCGAGTTTCTATCCGAATTACATGGATCGTTGCGGCACTAGGCAACTCCTCACCAGTATCACTTAATCCGTTTTGGTTTCCATTATATCAAGTCCCTATACTTAAATTGGATTTATAGTAGGGTTAATCGTCCGGAGATGGCCATGACTAGGGTAAAGGTCATCACCTGACCTCAATGTGGAGAAGGCACAACCACTCATATCATCAATATCATGATATGGTCGTGTACTTCTTACTTGTTAGCCGGTCACTACAAAGAGGCTCTCACCCCATGTTTTACCCATGTGGCAAACCTCGTCACCCCAGTGTAGGCCGACAGCCCAGGTACAGTGTCTCATACTACTGTGTCTGCCCTGAGTCTCAACGGGTCGTATCATACTAATGGTCATGAATGACCTCATTCTTTGGTAACGGCCAACATGGTATCCCAAATTCCACAATGTGTCTTAAACGTTTATCATACATGCAATCGGGCCATGCAAGGGACTAATCTGATTGTCCAAGGAGAACCCTTGATAGACCGACATTGGATGCAAGTAAACCATGTAGCTCCAAACTACTGTCGATCGCCTAAGTTCTGCCTTGGTCAACTACATGAGTCGGGGTGGCTAAATTCGTTGACCATCCCTTATTTTCAAGGTTTATAAAATCAGTAATATAATATTTATTTGACATCAACCAGGTTTCAAACTTATCTCAAATATAAATGTACATGCAAGTGTAGGTCGGAATTTAACTGTGTCCACATTTTTATTTTTATTTTACAAACGCACACACACCCCCACACACTCACGCCACACGCGCACATGCACACCGTGGGATTTCACTACCGTGGGTACTCGAACCTTGACCTGGTGTTGAAACTCCAGGCAGTCTACCACCCGGGTAAGAGTAAGGACCCTAAATGTGTCCACATTCAATACCCAAAAAATATGTAAAGAACATGCCCAAAGTTGTAAAGGAATAAAAAAAATTTGAAATCTACTATTGCCATTTACAAACCCTAATCAACCACCAATAAAGGAAACATTAAAATGAGTATGCATTTCATCATACATGTGATATACAATAATAATACTCTAATGCCCGGTTTTCGAAACCTGACTATACAAATCATTTTTCGAAAACTCGAGTGTTAAACTTTAAAGATAGCAAATTTAGTAATATCTTTTCTTTCTTTTTCAGAATTAGTAGTTTAATGGAAGAGAAAGAAATCATAATTAAATGAAATTCACATATACATTCAAAATATACAAGTAGCGCCCATAAGGCTTATACAAACCAAATCTTGTTGGGATGCCTTGCACAAACCTTAGGATCTAGCCTCCCGAAACAAACCAGAATTATGGATATAAAGCAATGAAATAAATCAAAGCATCAATCACACACCACACAAGAGATTTTTACGTGGAAAACCCTCAAAGAGGTAAAAAACCACGGGACCTCGTCCAGATCAACAATCCACTATGAAGTAGAGTGTTTACAACCTTCTTCACTCACGCAGGAGTGGAGTGATAAACAATAAGAGAAATAGAGAAAACGGAGAGATCTAACCGATTACGAGGACATAGAAGCGCTGAGATGTAGATTGCAAAGTAGAGAACCTCCACGAGCAGAACCTCCCTTCTATAAGCTTCCTCTCTCTCTTTCTCCCTCTCTCTCACCTTTGACAGTCCTAAACCCTTTAGCAAATACCTTATAAAGCTTTAGGAAACCCTCTTGCTATTTTGTGATACCTAGAAAAACCCTAGGCAACCCTTTTATAGTTTTGGGAAACTCCTTTCCGCATCCCAGTTGCGAAAGGACTCAAATCCGCAGTTCGCGCAAAATCGCGGAACAAACTGCGTAACCTTCGACTAGTCGAGACATCCCTTCGACCAGTCGTAGGCCCCCTTCGACCAGTCGAAGGTTCCTTCGACCAGTCGTAGCTACAGTAAAAAAACAGCAAAATTACTCGCTGGACTTTGAGTCGAAGTTTCGACTCGAACCTCGACCGGTCGACCACCAGCCTTCGACCAGTCGAGCAGGGCTCTCGACCAGTCGAAGATGGGTCAAAAAACCATCAAATCTCCCCCTTTTGACCCAGGGGGGATCCACCTTCTTCAAGCCAGCTAGGTTTCTACAAACCTCGAACTTGCCCTTGAGCAAAGCCTTGGTCATCATGTCTGACCCATTATCGTCCGTGTGGACTTTCTCAAGCTGTAACACCTTCTGTTCCAAAGTATCCCTGATCCAGTGATACCGAATCTCTATGTGCTTCGACTTGGAATGCTGACTTGGATTCTTGCTCAAGTGTATAGCACTCTGACTATCGCAATAGACCACGTGCTCCTCCTGCTTTAGGCTAAGTTCCTGTAGGAACCTTTTCATCCAAAGCATCTCTTTACATGCTTCTGTGACTGCAATGTATTCGGCCTCTGTCGTCGACAATGCTACGACCTTCTGTAGCTTGCTCTGCCAAGAAACCGCTCCCCCTGCAAACGTGAACATGAACCCCGATGTAGACTTCCTGGAGTATGTCACCTGCCATATCTGCATCTGTGTAGCCCTCTAACACAGGTTTTCCGTCACCATAGCATAGGCTCAACCTGGATGAGCCTCTTAGATACCGTAGTATCCTTTCACCGCTGCCCAATGCTCTTTGCCAGGATTGGCAAGGTACCGGCTGACAACACCAACCGCATATGCTATGTCTGGGCGTGTACACACCATAGCATACATCAAACTTCCTACTGCTGACGCGTAGTATTTTCTGCATCTCTTCCACCTCTTCCTTCGTCTTGGGACACTGCCTGTCGCTCAATCTGAAGTGACCATCCAGTGGAGTACTGACCGGCTTCGCTGCATTCATATTGAACCGCTCTAGGACTTTCTCAATATACCGCTCTTGTGACAGCCAAAGCTTCCTGCTGCTTCTGTCACAGGTTATCTCCATTCCTAGGATCTGTCTAGCCGGGCCCAAGTCTTTCATCGCAAAAGACTTGCCCAACTCCTGTTTCAGCCTGTCAATCTTCTTGATGTCTTTTCCCATGATGAGCATGTCATCAACATATAACAGCAGAACTAAGAAATCGCCGTCTGAGAACTTACGCGTGAACACACAGTGGTCCGACTCCATTCTGTCATACCCACGCTGTAACATGAACGAATCGAACTTCTTGTACCATTTCCGTGGAGCTTGTTTCAGCCTATACAAGCTCTTCCTCAGCCTACACACCATATGGTCCTTGCCCTTGACTTCGAACCCCTCTGGTTGGTGCATGTAGATCTTTCTTCCAGGTCACCATGGAGAAAGGCAGTTTTAACATCTAACTGCTCTATCTCCAGATCCATGCTAGCCGCCAACCCAAGCAACACCCGTATGGATGTCATCTTCACCACTGGTGAGAATATCTCCTCGAAGTCTATGCCTTTCCTCTGACCAAACCCTTTCACCACAAGTCTGGCCTTGAACCTCGTCTGTGAATTCTTCTGCTCAATCTCTTCCTGAACACCCACTTGTTGCTCAGAGCTTTCTTGCCCTTAGGCAGTTTCACCATGTCATAGGTGTGGTTCTTATGCAAGGATTCCATCTCCTCTTGCATAGCTTTCAACTACTCCCCCTTATGCTCGTCGGCTAGGGCCTCAGAATAATCTTCTGGCTCTCCCCCATCGGTTAGCATAATGTACTCATGCGGCGAGTACCTCTTGGACGGCTGTCTGTCCCTAGATGACCTCCTCACCTGTGGCTCAACAGGTGGATCAAGTGGGGGCTGCTCCCCTGGTCCATCTTCTGAAGGAACTCCCTCGTCCTCTACACCTTGCTGTACTCCCCCGTCATCAGGCACCACGGGAGGAGTAATCGGATCTATGTCCTTTAGCTCACCTGAACTAGGCTGGTTCTTCTCTGGCTTACCAATGTCTTCGATACACTGATCTTCAAAGAAAACCACATCTCTGCTCCTGACGAGCTTCTTCTCGGTCAGATCCCATAACCTGTAACCGAATTTTTCATCACCGTACCCTAAGAACACACACTACCTGATCTTCATATCGAGCTTGAACCTCTCGTCCTTTGGTACGTGAACGGATGCCCTGCATCCAAACACCCTGAGATGACTGTACGATGGATCATGTCCAGTCCACACCTTCTCAGGCACTTCTCCATTCAACGGAGCTGATGGAGACCTGTTTATCAAATACACCGCCGTGCGCATTGCTTCTCCCCAGAACGTCTTGGGCAACTTCGCATGGGATAACATGCATCTGATTCTCTCAACAATGGTGCGATTCATTCGCTCAGCTACACCATTATGCTGGGGGGTCATGGGAATCGTCTGTTCATGCCGTATACCCTGGGACTTGCAGTACTCGTGAAAGTCGCCAATATATTCACCACCATTGTCAGTGCGGATGCACTTCAATGGTCTACCTGTCTCTCTCTCGACCATAGCATGAAACAATTTAAACACACCAAAGACCTCGTCCTTGGATTTCAAAGCATAAACCCAAACCCTCCTAGATGCATCATCTATAAAAGTAACAAAATACAATGCCCCACCCAAGGTTTTTGTCCTCATAGGACCACAAACATCAGAATAAACCAAATCTAATGCATGCACTTTATTAACATGAGAAGCAGTTTTAACGAATGAAACTCTATGCTGTTTCCCTAATAAACAATCAAGACAGGTTTTAAGAGGCATACCTGTCACGTCTGGAAGGAGCTGCTTCTTTGCTAGTACCTGAAGCCCTTTTTCACTCATGTGGCCTAGACGCCTGTGCCGCATGTCAATAGCTGAATCTTCCGCTGCGTTCAACCCACCCTTGCATACAGTGACACTTGCCTTGTACAGGGTGCAACACTTCTTTCCTCTGGCTGCGATCAACGAACCCTTGATGAGCTTCCAACGCCCACCAGCGAACCGGCTTTCATAGCCATCATCATCCAACTTTCCGTTGACATCAAGTTGAGGCGAAGGTCTGGGATATGCCTCACATCCCTGAGAACCAATGTGCAGCCCACATCAGTTTTCACACAAATATCACCAACTCCCACGATCTTTGATATGCCAGAATTTCCATCCTCACGGTCCCTAGTCGCCTGACTTGTAGCTTGTGAAGAAGTCCCTATGCGGAGTCGCATGAAAAGAAGCTCTCGAGTCAATCACCCATCGGTGTCCTGACTCGTATCTGTGAGACACATCATGATCTGCTGAAAGAATAATAACAACGTCGTCATCTGAAGCGACCGCAGTGGAATCTGATTTATCTTCCTTCCCTTTTCCTTTCTTGTCGTTCTTACGACATTCATGCTTATAGTGGCCCTTCTTGCCACAATTCCAGCATTCAACATCTTTTCTGTTGCTCGACTTGCCTCTTGATTTATCTCGGGCCTTCCCGCCCTTCCTGTTCTTTCCTCCCCCGTTCCTGCGTCACAAGAGCCTCTTGCTGAGTAGACCCCTGAGACTTCCTCCTTGTCTCTTCATTAAAGAGACAGCTAGTTACCTGTTCCATGGATATCTTTCCGTCTGGCGCGGAGTTACTTAGAGACACCACCAATGTCTCCCAACTGTCAAGCAATGAACTAAGCAATAGTAAAGCCTGCAATTCATCATCCAGGACCATCTTCATAGAGGTGAGTTGGTTCACTATATTGCTGACCTCATTCATGTGCTCGGCCACAGAACCACCATCATTGAACTTGAGATTCACAAGTCGCCTTATCAGAAATATCTTATTACCGGCTGTCTTCCTCTCATACAGCCCTTGTAATTTTAGCCATAGGCTTTCGGCTGAGGTTTCCGTAGACACATGGTGGAACACAGAATCATCCAACCATTGTCTAATAAACCCCACCGCCTTTCGGTCCATCTTCTTCCAATCATCATCAGTCATATCCTTGGATTTTGCTGATATGCCTGAGATTGGAGAATATAGGTCCTTGCAATAAAGCAAGTCCTCCATCTTAGCCTTCCATATGGTCCAGTTAGAACCATTGAGGCTGATCATCCTTGAGCCACCTTCCATAATTCAAAACCGATCCTACCCGTTTAATGAACTTAGCTCTGATACCACTTTGTTGGGATGCCTTGCATAAACCTTAGGATCTAGCCTCCCGAAACAAACCAGAATTATGGATAATAAAGCAATGAAATAAATCAAAGCATCAATCACACACCACATAAGAGATTTTTACGTGGAAAACCCTCAAAGAGGTAAAAAACCACGGGACCTCGTCCAGATCAACAATCCACTATGAAGTAGAACGTTTACAACCTTCTTCACTCACGCAGGAGTGGATAAACAATAAGAGAAATAGAGAAAACGGAGAGATCTAACCGATTACGAGGACATAGAAGCGCTGAGATGTAGATTACAAAGTAGAGAACCTCCACGAGCAGAACCTCCCTTCTATAAGCTTCCTCTCTCTTTTCTCCTCTCTCTCACCTTTGATAGTCCTAAAACCTTTAGCAAATACCTTGTAAAGCTTTAGGAAACCCTCTTGCTATTTTGTGATACCTAGAAAAACCCTAGGCAACCCCTTTTATAGTTTGGGAAACTCCTTTCCACATCCCAGTTGCGAAAGGACTCAAATCCGCAGTTTCGCGCAAAATCGCGGAACAAACTGCGTAACCTTCGACTAGTCGAGACATCCTTCGACCAGTCGTAGGCCCCCTTCGACCAGTCGAAGGTTCCTTCGACCAGTCGTAGCTGCAGTAAAAAACAGCAAAATTACTCGCTGGACTTTGAGTCGAAGTTTCGACTCGAACCTTCGACCGGTCGACCACCAGCCTTCGACCAGTCGAGCAGGGCTCTCGACCAGTCGAAGATGGGTCAAAATAACCCATCATATCTCAATACTTACAATTACAAAATGAAATAATTTAACATATAAAACAAAATAAACTGTAACTAGTCTGAGCTATAAAATCACGTAGCTTCTCTTGGCAGATGCAGTCATGTATCTCTGATAAATATTGTACCATACTCCTCATCAATTTAGACAGAATATCATTTAAATCACCTATAAGACTTGTACGGTTATATATTCGATGAATGAGTAGCAACTCAGTGTGAATTCTCCTCAAGATTACACACCACCCCATTAGTTAAGTATAGTTTTAAATAAGAAAACCTACAAAGCAATCGATAATGTGATCTTATTTAAATGCTTGGGTACGTGACTACAAATTAACTGGGGATGCACATCTAATTGGTCAAATGAATGGACCTTTGAAATAGTCAGTCCATTTATGCAAAATAATGAGCTTTTTAAACAGTCATTTCATTCACGCATTGGAATGAGTCTTTCAAATAGTTGACCCATTCCTAATAAGAGAATGGACCTTTTAAATAGTCAATCCATTCACATAAGAGAATAAGCCTTTCAAATAGTCGGCTCATTCAATTTGCAAGAGAACGGATTTTTCAAACAAATGACCCGCTCAAGTAAGAGAATGAACATTTCAAACAGTTGGTCCATTTAAGCAAGATAATGGGTCTTTCAAACAGTCAACTCATTCAACTTGCAAAGGAATGAGTCTTTCAAATAGTTGACTCGCTCATGTAAGAGAATGAACCTTTCAAACAGTCGGTTCATTTAAGCAATATAATTGGCCTTTCAAACAGTCGGCTCATTCAAGCAATAGAATGAGTCTTTCAAACAGCCGATTCATTCAATTGTCAATGAACGAGTCTTTCAAATAGTTAACATGCTCAGGTAAGAGAATGAACCTTTCAAATAGTTAGTCCATTCAAAATACAAAAAGGGTCATTCGAATGGTGCATTGATCTTTCAAACAGTCAATCAGGGCACCCAATAGCCCCCAAGTGCCATGAATGCATGATTAATCAAGCCATTATTATTCCAATTTACAAGTAGCCAATTTAAGAAAGCTCAAAGGTCACGGGGGGGGGGGGGGGGGGGGGGGGGGGGGTGCTCACCCAGTATAGGCTGAAAGCTCGGGCATAATGTCCCATACCACAATCTTTGGCTAATGAAACTCCAATATTAGGATGTTTAATAGTATCTTTGTCAACTATGATTACAAATGAGACTTACCATCACATGGTATACAAAATAATCCATCAAGTCGCTTAGGGTGAATATACAACAATCCATGGATGGTAAGCCCGCAACAATATTTCATTTAATCCATCAGTCAAAGTAGCCACTAGGTTGAGGGTCCATTATAATTGCACTCAATCAAGTTACATCCTAAGTCAGAATGTACATATATAAGTGAGATTTTCCACTAATAGATGTAGCAATTCAAGTTTTACCACAATCCTTAAGTATGAGAAGATATACAATACAATATATAGATATTCATACAAGATAAATGTTGAGCATATAATTTGATAATAAAATTCAATAACTAACACAAATAATCATGAATTAAAGATGTCAGTTATCAATTGAAATTAAAATTGAATTATCACTTAAGCTAATATGGAAGAGATGAAAGCTTAAGGGGAAAAATTCATCACCTTATGTTTGAATTGGCAACAATGTCATTAGGAAGTGTGTGCACCCTTATAATCAAATTAACCGGGTTAATCCAATCTGTAACTTGACTTGACCTCAATTCGATATCAATGCTCCAATGACGTCACTGAACTCAGCTAGCCCACCGAGTCAACTCACCTCATGCTCCCCCAACTCAGATCGACCCAACAATCACAACATCAGTCTATTGGGTTTGAGGGAGAAACACCCTGCTAACTATTGAGTTTAATGATACAGGCCAAAGAAAAACACACTCAGAACTGAGTCAGTAACTTACTGACTTGGTTATACAAAGATTGGAATCGGTTCGACTCAATTAGGAGCCGAAAGCCAACATCTTCTCTCACCTTCTTCTTCAATTCTACTTTTTCTTCTCTCCTTCTCTTTCCTTCTATTTTCTTCATTTGTTTTTCTTTTCTTTTCTTTCCTACTATGCCTAATAGAGTGGATGGGCTAGACTAGGCCCAACCCATATCCAACATCCTAACTTGACTCAACTGAGTTGAGCAAGTTAGTCATATAACTATTGACTCGACTCGACTCGATGTGAATTGCACCCCACTGAGCAGCCCGATCCACTCTCCTTACTCTCTCGTTTCTCTCCCTCTCCCTCTTCTTCCTTTCTCCTTCCTCTCTTCCTCTTCTTTTAATATAACGACCAACAGGGTCCAGACTTGACCCAGCTGAGTCTGAGTGAGTTCATGACTTAGCTCGAGTCAAGCTGGTGTGGTGACGCGCGCGCGTGCACACACACACACACACACACTCTCTCTCTCTCTCTCTCTGTCTCTTTCTCTCTCTCTCACTACCTTCCCTATCTTCCTCTTCTTGCCCTCTCTCTCTCTCTCACTCGCTTCTATTTCCTTCCTGCTCCTTCCCTTTTCTCACCCTGTCAATGAACCAGGACGGAGATGGGCTCAGCCCAACTCGGACCATGACTCGTCTTGCCCTGGTGCGACACAGCGATGATGACCTCTCTCTCTCTCTCTCTCTCTCTCTCTCTTTAGTTTCTATTTCTGAGAAGGAAAGCCCTAAAAGGGTAGCCTACAAAGGCTATACTAATCCATTTCTAGATGCCCCTAATCGTCAGATTAGCAATGAGCCAACGGTTCTCAACCGATCGAATTTGAGACAATGATCGTGGCTTCTGATTACATGGCCCCTATTAGTCACCAGGGAGGAATTTCTGAGACCATGACCACCCTAACGAACGTCTTAAATCAGTGAATGGGCCTCACAAACCGATGATGGGTTTCCCGATCAAAGGAAGAAGATGACACAACTGTTAATGGTGGGTCATCATTGAGTGGCTGATCTTATAATTAGTAACGTATAGATGATGTGCAGTTATTACCATTTTCACTTAATGGATCTTGATTTCAACATTCGACGACGACTCTCTTGTTGCAATGGAAACCCCATAGTGCGGAGTGAATGGGGGGCTATGATGGTCTAGAATGGAAGGTTGAGATGGAAAGGAGTGGAGGCATGCGGATTGCAACAATTGGCAACAGACGAAACAAGATTTCCAGTCTCGAAAATACGACCGCACACAAGTCTAGTTTGGGCTGAAAATTGTGTGCATGCACATGGGTTTCGATGTATAGGAAGGGCAAGGGTTTGGTCGGATTTAAATGGCCAACGGACGGTTTGGATCATCCTCTTTATCCTCGAAAGTGGCCCATCTAACGATTGAATAACATTCGCTCGCTTGCTGGCGAAAACACGAAAGAGGGAGGAATTCTTTCTCTTTACGGGAAACCATGAGTCAAACCCGGTTTGACCGTGTCTATGGTCTGGTGTACTACAGGTGCACACTCACTATGGTACACAACCAATTGTGGGGTCCACAACGATGTTGGACAAAATTCACTCCATCCATTTGGTTTGGGGGTCCCCACCAGGGCCTCTGACCAAAAACTAGGCAGATCCAAAACTTACGTGGGCCCCATGACTTGATTTGGGCCCCATTTGCAAATTCCCATCAATTCAACGGTCGAGTCATCTTCAGATCCAACCTTCACGGTTCCTTAGGGTTCTTAGTCAATCCTAGAAGAAATCTAATGATTATTACTATAATCAAATGGTTGGATTATCTACCTATGTAATGGATTTCAACATTGAGTGACGTGGCCTGATAAACGATGCATTTAGTGATTTGGGTCTCAATTAAGATGATCTAAGGTTAGGGCATTCCATAGTCCACATTGAACAATTTCAATGGTTTCTAGGGTTGTCTAATTGTGGCCTAACGGTTGATTTTATAACCTGATAGTTGAATTAGGGAAATCAAGCGTTGGAATGATCGACGAAACATTGTAGATCTCGTTGCTCAGACTCTTAAATCTATGACGAATGATTTGATGGTTGAGCTCGTGATTAAACAGGTTCCTAATCTAAACTAGTGATTGGTCTTATAATTGTATGGTTGGATTTGTACGAATTTAAGTAGATTTTTAACGACCATGATATAAGATGAGCAAATAGTGGACCGCGTGATCTAATGCCTGTGATAGACACTGTGCAGTTAAATTGCCTACAGGGTGGTTAAAACCCTAAATTAGGTTTCTCTGATGACTTGATGATCTATCTTGAAGATCAATGGATGAATGACTTAATATATGGATGGGGATTACTTTCAATGGTCGGATTTAGATTTGAATGAATGTGAGTGCCCAAGTAAGTTAGGTTGGTATTTATATTAAGTTAGCTCACACAGTAACACCCGAGTACTGAAAAGTACGAGGTGTTACAAACACAAACAATGATTTTTATAGCAAACCATTTAAGGCATACTTGACTTAAGAATTTCTACAAAATCAAAAGGGATCATAGTCTATCACCCTCAAGGGTTGATAAACAGAAACCTAGGACAATAATTTGCACCCTACGTTAGCTCGCTCGACTTGGATTTGTTTCCAAAGTTAGGATTTTGAAAAGAGTTACCAAAACCCAAATGATTCGAACAAGCCTTGTAATGTTTAGAAAAACTCAATCCTAACATCATGATTTGTGGATCTAGGTTCGAAGTTTACCTTCAATGATTGTGGACGGAGTTCCAACGAAGGATTTGGTCATGGCTAGATTGCTAATCGGATGGGAAAGAGGCAACCTTCACAATCAGTCTCCCTCTCACACACAATTTCCCTCTCTCTCTCTCTCTCTCTCTCTCTCTCTCTCTCTCTCTCTCTCTCTCTCTCTCCTCCCCAAGGCTAGGGTATGAAAATTCGTATGAGGAGAGGGGGTGTGAATAAAAGTGGTATTTATAGTACTAGAATGTACACAAATGGCTTTAAATGCTAAGACTTCATCATACTAACCATATGGGGGTGGTTTCGAACCATGAGAGCCTACGGGAAAGTGCACAAGTCGATCCAAGTCAGGGTTCGGGTGCCCCATTAGGGGATCTATATATGTTTGGACATAGTCATCCGACGATCGGACCTGCTGATCAATGGATAAGGTCCCAAATTTAGTTCGACAATCACCATTGGTTGATCGAGGGCGCGATTATACAGATATGCGCAAGGGAATATCTTAAGTCGATGCTCCGAGTTAATTTGGTCATGATCTGACGGTCCGAAGGTCACAACTTCGATAAAATAGGTCAGGTGATCATTTCACTTAAGTCTAGGCTATTAACTAAGGTAATCACACAACTCATGCGCCCGACTTGTGGGCTGAAGTTGAGCGATCCGAGGTGTCACCTTGGCTCGATATTTGCAATGGACATTAAGCATGGTACAACGGATGCTAATTTATAATTTTGAGACCAATAGACTAGAACGTGTGGTGTAGCCCTAATTTAGTTAACTTGGGTATTTATGGAGTATGTTAACTCTCAAGACTCCTTGTAGGTGTCAACAAGTGGAGGAATTGTCTAAATTCACCCACTCACCTATTTGTGATGTGCAGGAATGGTCGTTCGACTCCAATTTCCTTAAATCCATCATTTAAAACATAATTAGGGAATTAAGATGGACTAGTACGACCATCTGACAGCTTCACTAGCGTATGTACTGGGGTTTCTATGCGGAATGTTAGAGAACGTTACAACCATGACCACTGCTTCTGATCATTCTTGTCAATTGGATCTCATAACCTTTAGCTAAAATTTTCATTTGCATATCTCAAGAAGATACATTGGTTTGCCTTGTCATCAAGTTCGGACTGCTCATCTTTTAATTTAGAACATGCACAAATGATCGTCAACTAAACACCTTTAGGTGTTCATAGGTAACATATTTTCTGGTCTATATGCTTTTTGCAACATCTCTATTTAAAGGAGCTAAAAGGGATAGATTAATTAAGTATCAAGCGATACACAGCATCTCTCCAAAATGATTTTGGTAGTTTGACATGCGAAAGCATACACATGATTCTATCTAAAATAGTGAGATTCATTATTTTTACTACACCATTGTATTATGAAGTTTGAATTGCTCATGCCTTTCTATTACACTTGTGGTGGAAGAATATCAAATCCATGAGATTTATTTGCCATCTAAACAAAGACATGGAAACACAAATATCAGCTTGATCAAAGCTTACGTGGCTCAAGAAGTTTTCAACAGCGGGCATCTAATTCTCACTGTTTACTGTAGTGTGGCTCACTTGAGCCTTGGAACTACTAAAGCAACCGAATCTACTGAGAATTACCTGGACCAACCAGATACGGCTGCATTGGAATTCCCTGTGCCTTCAGTACATTGATTATTTAAGACGTATTTGATAACAATCAGGTTCCCCTGCTTGTCACGGACCGTAAATTTCTGTTGTCCTTCATTCTGGTTGGTCCACATCATCACTTACATGGTCAGTGCTGCTGCATTAAATGCAGTGTATGGGACCCACCATGATGTATGTGTTTCATTCATTCCGTTCATCCATTTTTACGGATCATTTTAGGGCTTTATACCAAAATGAGAGAGAGATAAATCTCAGGTAGACCACACCGCAGGAAAACAATGATGATTGGATATCCACCATTAAAATCCTCCTATGGCCCACTGTACTGTTTATTTGACATCCAATCTGTTGTTTAGGTCATACAGACCCAGATGAAGGGAAAAAACTAAGATCAGCTTGATCCAAAACTTTTATGGCCCCAATAAGTTTTTAATGGTCGACGTTCATTCAACACTGTTTCCTGTAATGTGGTCCACTCGAGATTGGGATATATCTAATTTTTGGTTTCATATCATAAAATGATCCATAAAAATATATGGACGGCATGGATGAAACACATACATCATGGTGGGGCCCACAAAGCACCGACCACCGGCCATTGGATGGTGGCATGGGGAGTAGCCAATCCATTTCCGTACATGATCGTCTAGTCAGATATTCATCGATCTTGACTATTCATGAGAGCTAGTTTTAAATATTAATAAAAGAAAAAGTAGAGATTGAGAGGAGGATGCCATCCTGTTATATAATTGAAGATAGTTTTCCTTTTCCTTGTCAAATAGGTGTGATGGACTTCGATAGCTAAAGGAACCGTTAAGTATCAGAGAGAGAAGAAGAAAAAGAAATGGCAGAGAGTGCTGTGAACTTCTTAATACAACACTTGGGACCTTTGCTGGTGGATGAAGTGCAGTTGTTGAAGGGGGTTGACCGAGAAGTCCGCGAACTCATAAATGACTTCCAAAGCATCGAATCCGTCTTAAGAGATGCCGACGCAAGACAAGATTTCGATGAAGGCCTCAAGACATGGGTGAAACAAATAAGAGAAGTAGCTTATGACGTTGAAGATGTTCTCGACGAGTTCATGCTCAGCCAAGCACAAGAGCAGCAGGGATGCATCGATTTTCTTTGTATACTCATCAAGCAGTTTATGGTGCGCCATAAGACTGCATCATCGATACAAGATATCAAAACCCGAGTCAGTAAGATTAAAGAAAGAAAAGATGCTTACTCTCTGGATAGTACGGGGCAAACTTCAACCTCCAAAAAAAGGAGTGATCAATCGCATGATCCTCGACCGAAAGCTCCTTTCGTTGAGGAAGCTGATCTTGTGGGCATCGATGTGCCAAGAAAGGAATTGATTGAACGGTTGGTCAATGAAGATTCAAGACTTTTGACGATTTCAGTGGTCGGGATGGGTGGCCTTGGCAAGACCACTCTGGTAAAGAAAGTCTATGATGACCAACAGGTGAAGAAATATTTTGAAACATATGCTTGGATCACTGTCTCACAATCGTTCGAAGCGGCGGAACTGCTTCGAAGCATGATAAAGCAATTCTTCAAGGCGAAGGAAGATCCATCTCCCCAAGGTTTAGACGCGATGACACAGGACGAGCTCATACAAGTGCTATGGAGCTACTTGCAGGACAAAAGGTATGTACTTGTTCTTGATGATGTATGGGAGGCAGACGTATGGAATGACATAGGCGGTGCATTCCCCAAAAACAAAAAGGGTAGCAGGGTAATGATCACTACACGCAAAGGTGACGTCGCACGTTCTTCTTGCTTCCGACCCTCTGCTCCCATCTACCATCTCCAACCTCTGCATCCAGAAAATGCATGGTCCCTCTTTTGCAAGGAGGCATTCCACTCGCATGAGAAGAATAATTGCCCTCCTGAATTGGAGGAGCTTTCGAGAAGCTTTGTAGATAAATGCGGAGGATTACCGCTTGCAGTTGTCACGTTAGGTAGTCTTCTATCCGGCAAGACGTATGACGAGTGGGACATGATTCACCGTAGCCTTGGATCAGAATTTGAAAGCGATGACAGTCTTAGAAGAATGATGAAAATATTATTGCTCAGTTTCAATGACCTGCCTTACTACCTGAAATCATGCTTTTTGTATTTGAGTATTTTCCCCGAAGACTATCCGATTGAGCGTATGAAACTAATTCGCCTATGGATAGCCGAGGGGTTTGTAGAAAGAAAAGTAGGCAGGACAAAGGAAGAGGTTGCTGAAGGTTACCTCAATGAGCTCATGGCTAGAAATCTGGTTCACGTGGCAGAATGGAATTCTTATGGGAAGGTGAGCACTTGTCGCATCCATGATCTTGTGCGGGAGATGATTATTCCAAAATTCAGGGAGGAGCATTTCTTTGCATTTTCTGTTGAAGAGAACACAATACCTTGTAACAGAATCCGGCGTCTGTCCATTTATAAAGATGAGAATTTTCCAAGTTTTGGTGCCTTCTCCTGCCTTCGATCGCTGTTCATTTTTGGTGCCGAAAGACTATCTAAAGCCCCTACAATCACTTCAT
This sequence comes from Magnolia officinalis, assembly GCA_021015155.1. NCBI lineage: Eukaryota > Viridiplantae > Streptophyta > Magnoliopsida > Magnoliales > Magnoliaceae > Magnolia > Magnolia officinalis. The sequence goes on along the minus strand of JAJHSJ010000015.1, from coordinate 6,880,021 downwards.
TTTCCGGCTTAAGGTTGTTGAAGGTGGTTGATCTTGAAAACACGTCCATGGAAATCTTTCCCGATGATCTAACAAGCTTGTTGCATTTGAGATACTTAAGCTTGGAGAATACAAAGATCAAGAAGCTTCCTAGTTCGTTGGGGAGGCTAAAGAACTTAGAAACATTGAATCTTAAGGGCACTTTAATATGTGAATTGCCGGTTGAGATTCTCAAGCTCAAGTGCCTATGCCACCTCCTGGTTTACCACTATTGTGCAGACACGTTTTATTTGCCATATAATACTGTACATGGAATTAAGGTGCCAGCTGGAATCGGGAGCATGAGATCCCTACAGAAGTTGGCATTCATAGAGGCAGAGAGTGGCATCATTAGAGAGCTGGGGAATCTCACCCAACTGAGGAGGTTAGGCATTATCAAGCTAAGAGTGGAAGATGGGAATGATTTATGCACTTCCATTGAGAAGATGATTCACCTTCACTCCTTTCATGTGACATCAATGGATGAGGAGGAGGTTCTCGACCTGCATTCTTTATCACATCCTCCGCTACCTCTTCAACGTCTATATTTGAGAGGGCGTTTGGAGAAGTTGCCTGAATGGATTGCCTCGCTTCATAATCTGGTAGTAGTTCGTCTGAGATGGTCCAGATTGAGGGATGATCCACTCAAAGCCCTTCAATCACTGCCCAATTTGGTAGAACTCGATCTAGATCGAGCTTATGATGGAGAAGAGTTATGTTGCGAGGGTAGAGGATATCCAAGACTTAAGAAATTATGGCTCATTGATTTGAGGGGGTTGAAGACTGTGAGGGTGGAGAAGGGAGCAATGTCTAGCCTTGAAATGCTGGATATCAGACGTTGCGAAGAATTAGTGGAGGCGCCGTTGTGGCTCGAACACGTCACTAACCTCAAAGAACTCCACCTGTATGACATGTCGGAGGCTTTCTTGAAGGGGGTAGCGTCAGTGGATTCCGTTCGCCGCATCCCATTTAAACGATATTCAGACACTAAGGAAGAAGTTTATTGGGATTTGTAATGATTATGCAGAGCAGTTGTCAGGTGAATGCTTTATATTTCCCTTCTTCCTATTTACACTTTATATTTCTGTTCTCTCTGCTTCTTTTTCTTTTCTTTTTTTTTTTTTAAATGACATTTTTACAGTTGTTTCAAGGAGTGGTCGGTTCCCATAAAATTATATGGAGTAAGCTTTTTATGTGCCTTATATCTTAAAGCTATTCATCCGTTTTGACCATTCATTGTAGGGCATGGCCCTCCAGGTAATTAGGCATGATTTTGGGGCATCCCATCACCATGGGTTTCTTTCACTTGATGCACAGGTTAGATGGTATGCACATTTAACATGAATCGTATTGGATGGTGTTGGGTTCTGTGGGGTCCACCGTTATGTATGTGTTTCATCCATGGCGTTCATCCGTTTTGCCAGCTCATTTTAAGGCATGAGCCCAAAAATGAAATAATCAAGAATTTTAGTGGACCACACAGTAAACGGTGGTGATTGAATGCCTACCATTAAAATACTTAAATACTTCTTGCATGCCACAAAATAGTTTTGGATCAATCTGATATTTGTCTTTTTACTTCCTTCAGGTCCAGTGTGACCTTATAAACGAGTTAGGTGGTAAATAAACATTAGGTAGACCCTAGGAAGGTGTCAACGGTTGGCTTTCAATCACCACTATCCTCTTTTGTGGTCCACTTAAGCTTCCGATCTGCTTCAGTTTTGGGTACATACTCTACAAAGTGGATGTATGTGGTTTATCCACGCCATCCATCCACTTTTCCAGCTTATTTTAGTGGTTGAGCCCAAAGTTTAAGCATATCCAAAGATCAAGTGGACCATGCTTTGGAATAATTAATGATTTCCATCCATTAGACCTTTCTAGGGCCCACAGTGAGGTATATTTATCATCCAACCTGTTCATAAGACTACACAGACATGGATGAAGGGAAAACACAAATACAAGCTTGACACAAAACTTCAGTGGCCCTTAAGAAATTTTCAATGACAAACGTTCAATTCACATGGTTTCCTGTGGTGTAGTCTACTTGAGCCTTGCATATACTTCATTTTTAGTCTTAATACCTAAAATTATTTAGTAAAATGGATGGACGGAGTGGATAAAATACATAAATCATGGTGGACCCCACAGAGTTTTACTCAGTACACAATCCGCATGTACGGACAAGTTCTTTATAACAGGTGCACCTTCTCATGTGCCCACAAATGAGTGCAGTCCAAAGAGTTGGTGAGCCACACCATGTGCCTCTAAGTTCATTCATTTATGTTTTGGTTCATGATTTCCTTCAAGCATGCATTTATTGGACGAGGATTGCGTCCAACAAGGGATTGGATGCATTCCATTGAAACTTTTTCTTATATGATTGTATTTTTTGTAGGACCTGCAAACAAGGAAGGTAGTTGGTGGCGGACGTCAAGAGCAAGCGTCATATCTCTTTAACTCTCATTCTAGCTCTCGAGTTACTATTTTAGAATTCAATAAGTGACATTGTCACTTTTGGCATTCCTTGTTTCGAGTTTTAAAAATGTTGTTGCTTGTACTGCTTGTAGTTCATTTTTGTCTGATACTTGTAATCTCTTGAAGAATCATGGGAGTATTTTTTTTTTTTTTTTTTCTAGAGATTGATCTGGAATTTGTGGATGGGGATAACTTGAGTAATGCATACTTTTTCATCTATTATTTTTCTTCTCCTCGTAATTGAGAGGTCTTAAGTTCTTCCTTTTCTTCTTTTTCTAATTCAGAAATCCTTGTATGTTTTCCATCTCCTTATAAATGACTTGAACGTGAGTTTCCTGCAACACCAAGCCATGTGAGGCTTATAACGATTATCATGTAAAATCTACTTCATCCATTAGTTTTACAATCTCATGTTATGATGAGAGACATCCAACCGAAATCACGGTGAATGGCGGCCGTGACTATAATGGTCCTAAGGTACCGAAATTCTTTCTCAGGTAAGTTCTGACCCGCACGAAAGGCATAATGATCTGGGTACTATCTTGGAGATAGAGAGGCTCAGTGAAATAGACATGTCCGTGAAGATGCAAGCTAACTGCACCTGGACAAAAAGACCCTATGAAGCTTTACAATTTCCTAGGATTGGCTTTGGGCCTTTCCTGTGCAACTTAGCCGAAGGGGTTAAAAGGCCTCCTTCTAGGGAGGGGGAGCCATCAGTGAGATACCATAATATAATATATATATATATATATATATATATATATATATATATATGTGTGTGTGTGTGTGTGTGTGTGTGTGTGTGTGTGTGTGTGTGTGTGTGTGTGTAATCGGGATTTGGGGTATCTTAGAGCTTTATAATTCGTTCTAGGGTCTCAATGACATAGCTTAAGTTGATTCGAGGCGTGTTCGGATCAGATAATCTCTCTCTTGTAATTTTCAGCTTTCATAGTGCATTACTATCACTTTGTGCAGTAGTTTCTATGATAGATGCTCTTAGTAGATCCCATTGTGATGTTTGTGAGAAATATGTCCCATCCATCTGTTTATGTAAGTCCAACAATGAGATGGATCCAAAACTTAAGCAAGCCGCACAATAGGAATAGTAAGGATTGAACATCCACCATTGAAGGAATGGATTGCTCACAAAAATCACAGTGGGCCCCATCGAGGTTCGAGCGCAAGAACTTCCTAAAAAGCTTTGGCGGGAAATTTACGTCCACTTAAGATGGTGTAGCCTTACCGTTAGGTCCACCTTAATATATGTAGTTTATATCCACCACAACCAATAGTTTTTCCACATTATTTTAAGGCTTAAGCCCAAAAATGAGGCATATCCAGCCCTTAGGTGGACCATACTAAAGGAAATAGGTGGTGATGTAACGTTGCACCATTGAAAATTTCCTACGGCCCACCGTAATGTTTAGTGATGTTTATTTGGAACCAAAGAAGGCCCAATTGGAGTTAGAAACGATCCGGACCATCAAAACCTTAAATCAGTTGTTTATTGCAAATCGGAATGAATTTTTTGACATATTATATATGATTTTGGGGCAATAGGAACTTTTTAAGCCAACCAAGCCCGCTGCACCAGGTTGCCAACACCAAATTTGCAAGATTCCATCCGATCAATAGTCAAAAGTCTATTTAGTTTCGCTTTTATTATAAATAGTAAGTTTTAGTTCTAGTATAACTTTTCATCCTTGGAGTTATAGAAGTCATGTCCAATATGAAAATGGGTTTAAAAAGTTAGGAGAATAACGTAGTTAGGCCAAATTGGATATTTATTTATTTTTTTTTTTATCAAAAACCACAAAACCAAATAGGAATAGAATTCCTCTATATAAATAATAGAGTTTACTATTTATAATAAGTTACCTTTTTAGAGTGTTTGAGTTGGAGTCTAAGCCTAAAACTGCATCTTGGTTCGAGTTTTTTATTTAAATAGCTGTAATTTCTTCTTATTTTTTAAATCCCTTGTGGATCCGAGATACGTAGAGTTAGGTTTGAGGCAAGGAGAGCCCCATGATCAAAGTAATTATTTTTCCATGAATAGAGTAAGATCATGTAATTATTTCTTAAGGAAGTCGGTGAAGTTATTAATGGTCAATCACCCATTTTTCCTATGGCAGGGTCACTTGAGATTTGGATCTACTTCATTAGGGCGCATAGATATAGCATAAATGCATCAAGGTGGATAAGGTTTGTCTAGTGACGCTGTGGCTAGTCATTGGTGCTCTGTGGACCCACCATGCTGTAACAACCCTAGTCCTAGCAGACAGTCCTGAACACTTGTAATGCCCTGAACTTTTTAATATCGAGTATTGAAAGTACTCGAGCATTACCGTGAAAAGTAACATAATATGTACATGTGTGCGACACCAACCTAGCTATCCTAACCTTACATTCATTCCCCAATAAAAATATTGTAACCATTAGGAATGATCTCCATTCATAGATCCAGCAATTTGACCGTTGATTTCAAGACAAGACAACCCATCATGCGATTTGACGTAAGTGGCTCCCTTTAAGGGAATTGGTGAATAATTCCCCATCCATAATAATTTAGATTGAAGTTCATGTATAAGGATTACTTAGAAACATGCCGAAAACGCCTGAAACAGTTAGATTTCACAAAACTCTTAGATTACCAATAATTACAATAATGCCACCAACCTTGACCCTAAATTCTAGAACAGGTAGCTCCCACTATCCGATTAGTGTGAAATTTTATATCATGCCTAGGAATCCTAAATTAAGCGTACACATCGAATTCCAGCTATTTGATCATTGTAAAAGAGACCCAATCAACAAATCAATCCCTTAATGGTTGACTTTGACGTCCAACAAAGGTCACGAGTACCATATTAAGATTTCTTTCCTTTCATCTAATTCCATATAATCATATGGACGGGTTGGATGACAAACAAACATCATTAAAGGGCCTGAAAAGGGTTTCAATAATAGGAACCATAACACACAATGTCCCAAGTAGTACGGACCACCCGACCATTGGATATGCTTCAATTTTGGGCTCCACCCATTGAATTTGATGGAAAAACAAATGGACAGAGTAGATCTAACCTTGCATCATCAGGAACCCCACACGCAAGGTGCGTGTGCACCAGGGCAGGTGCACCAGCACTACAAGGAAACGTTCAACGCGGTCAAACAGGGATTGACCCGCGTTCCTCTGCCGAAACCGGATTTGGCGCGATTGTGCGATTTGAACAGCCGTCCGTCGTCTGATGGCTAGGATGACGATCCATATCAACTGTTATGAGAGATTCGGGCCGTCCATCGGGACGGGACGAGAAAAACGATCAGACCCATGGGTTTTTTCTGCAAACCGACCAAGAATGGAACCTGTTACAAAGACAACGCAGCAATGGGGCGCTGTCGGGTCCATTCCGTATAGAAAAACTCCAAACAAGATCACGGATTCGATCTGGACCGTTCAGAAGAAGGAAGGAGAGATTCCGGATTTCCTCCTCAACACCAGGAACTGGGAAAACGAACTCAAGCGGATCTGCATCCGTCAATTTCGAGTGCGTTCGAACTATCCGCGCGGAAGGAAGATCAAGAACGGGCGTCGTGATCTGTGAGCCGGTGGGACCATCGACACCAGCAGGCCAATCTAAGAAGTCCAGACCACCAGCCGACTAAGCCTGCATCGTTTTAACGGGAAAGATGGGATGATTCGGCGTTCACGCATCCATTCCCTCTTTCACGCAAACAGGGACCTGCGTAAGAGGATTTCCAGATTATTCCTCTGCGTAAACAGGGTCAGTACAAGGGTTGCAACCGACCTAGCAACCTCCCCAAACACTATAAAAGGCCTAGCACTCGAAAGAAATAGCAAGAGAGAGTGAGGGAGATGAAGAGACGGGAGAGAGAGATCTTCCACAACAGAACAGAGAGAGAGAGAGATCAACGGGAAGTTGGAGAGAATGGTCTGACTCACTGAGTCAAACCGGTTTATATCGAGTTCCAGTTCCCTGGTGGACGTAGCAGCAAGGAAAGGAAAGAGAGAGAAGAAGAAAATAAAGAAAGGAAGGAAGGAAAGAAAGAAAAGAGAAGGAAAGAAAAGAAAGAAAGAGAAAGAAAGAGAGAAAGAAAGAGAGAAAGAAAGAAAAGAGAAGGAAAGAAAGAGAAGGAAAGAAAGAGAAGAGAAGAGAAAGAAAAGAAAAGAGGAAGAAAAGAGAAAGGGAAGAAGAAAGAAAGGCGAAGGAAGAAAGAAAGAAAGAAAAGAAGGAAGAAAACCGAGTTGACTCGCTGAGTGATGGACCGAGTCAGGGCCGGGGTCGAGTTAGTTTGGGTCCTGTAAGTGCTAAGAACCCTGGTGAGAGGTATTCACTAGACAGAGTTATATGCGCTATTAGCAGCGATGAATAAGGTAAATTATGCATTCATCTAACAGCTTGGTTCAAGTTATGCTTAAATAGTTAATTAGTTAAGTCCTAACCCTAGATTTAATCCTAAGCTTGTAAGCCTTGTAGATTTTATAATATAGGATAAGATCGAATGGGGAGGAGTATGTAAGAATACCTAGCCTCGGATGAGGACGATTCGACAACAAAGGTGAGGGTTTTATCCTTTAAGCTTACATTAATTTAAGTTATTATATTTATCCTACCTTTCCATGCTCTAAAGATGCGAATTATCCTACCTTTTCATACTTTTATTATATGATTCATCTCGCCTTTTCATACTTTTGATGATGAGAGTTATCATGCCTTTTCATACCTGTAATGATGTGATTCATCCTACCTTCCCTGTTTATATTTTTTCTGAGAATTATCCTATCAGTGATTTCATTATTATCATTACAATTATTGGCCTTTTGGGTTTACGACATGATGTTAAATATAAGGGATTTCCCTGAATTTATGTGAGGCCATAGATGCAAGCCTTGCCCCTGCCTTGTCTCTTTATTTAAGTTGGCTCTGCCACTCGTCTCTTTATATGAGTTGGCTATTGCCACTCTCCTTATTATAGAGTTTACCATTGTCACTCTTCTCTTATTATGATTGGTCATTGCCACTTGTATTGAGTTGACCTTTGTCACTCCTCTCTTTATTATTTTGGCCTTGTACCGTCTATCTTTACGGCTTGGGCATATGTTTTGTTATTCCAGAACCTCTATAATTCAGTTGATATTTTTTATGATTCAGATTCAGTTATGTTCATTATAATCCAGTTTTATTTTCTATAAATACAAGTGATGTGTAAGATGTATCACAACTAGTGATTCAAATATTTTATTATGGACGTAATGCGCTCTGGGTAGAGACCCTCTTGGGGCAGGTAAGTCCTTGAGCCTTCGGGTAGTGGTGCACATTTCGATGAAGGTAATTCTCTATTGTAGTTCCACATCACCCTGGGATTGGATGTTCACATATAGTCACTACATGAACAAGTCGTGTCACGTAAATCACCCAACCCATGTGTTGTGCGCTCTGAGGAGTTCTCGTAAATCCACGGTATAGTGAGAGATGTTCTCGTAGCGTTGGTCATGATGACGAATATCCATATAGTGAGAGATGTGGGTCGAGCCGATTATCTATAAATCGTATTCCACAATGTGATGATCACTACGTATGATGAGCTCCACATACTTTGCTAGGCATGCATCTCATGTAGGTTGTTTGCGCATGCTGATACTCTCGTGATAGTGGAGCATGGAATGTATCAGACCCTTACTTTACTTTTATGAATACTCTTGAATTATTGTTAATCTTAAAGGATAACCTTCACTATGAGTAGGGCATTGACCCTCTCTCAACCGTACAGATTCTGCAGATAATGTACAGATTGAAGACTCAGAGGACTACTTCCCTATATAAGATTACCTTGAAAGACTAAGAAGACAGTTTTACTATTTAGTTTTATACTTCCACTGTGAACTCTGATGTTGTAATAAACCTCCCATTATGAGGCCTTTGATTATTCTGTTTACATTGAAGAAATATAATCAATATAGTTAATTTTATTCTTGTGAATGTTACCTTCATAAATGTATCTAGATGTAAACAAAAAGAAAAAAATAGGGTAAAATTTCAGATCATCCAGTTGTACATTATTAACACCCGATTTGATCGGGTACGAGTACATACTCTGGCCGTGAAAATTCGGGCTGTTACAACACTTGTGCATACAAACATACTTTACTGGAAAGGTAGTGAATGATAAGGGACATGGTAAAATAGATTGTCCTTGTTCCCATTTAAGTTAAGAGCATTGAATTTCGAAGCCGAAATTCTCTTTAAGAGGGGTAGATTGTAACACCCCATACTTTCGGTACTCAGGTGTTACCATAAGGACCTAATTTATGCTGAATGCAAACCTAACTTAATTAAAACACTTAGTCTTACTCGAACTTGAATCCAAACGTTAGTGGTAACCCATAGATTGAGCCATATAGTCATCGTCTTTCAAGATGGACCATCACACCATAAGAGGGTTATTTTAGAGTTCTAACCTCATCGATAAACAGACTAGACCATCTATTATCAACGTTAGACCTTGGATTATGAGATCCACTGTTTATCAGATTCTTAACAACTTGGTGATCAAACCATACAAACTAACTAATTAATGCCTAACCAACCATTGAATTCTCTCTAGATTGATTAGGAATCCATAGTAAACCTTAATGGTGACGATCCAATCGTCCAATTGACCTAAATCCATAATAAAAACCAAAAAGGCAAACATTTTATAGCTCATACAGGTAAGATAATGCCAATAAAAATGGGTAGAGGGCCTGATTGACTCACCAATTGGATGAATGGCCCTGATCGCAAGATTGGACTGCAGATCATCATTAGGTTGGCTATGATTGGCACTCAAGGGTCATCGGTCATCTGATATGGCCCACTTGAGTATAGGATCTGCCTCATCCTTTGGGCTAAACCCTAATGTGAGCCACCAAGATGAATGAACGGAGTGGATCGGTCCAGATCCTCGCAGTCGACCCCACTTCATATGGTGTGTACACCAGATGCGTGCACACCCGCTGAGCACCTAACCAAGAGCTCGGTCAAACTGGGCTCTTACCAAACCCGCCCGAAAAAGGTGAAAAACTCCCTCTCATTTTGAAATTTCTCCCTCCAGCGAGGGGCAAATGGACAACGTCCGTTTACGACCGTTGTGGCCCACCATCAGCGGACACCTAGGACATCCAAACCGCTCATAATGTCTAGGACATTGGTCCTACCAATCCCTGTTGGTTTCATCCGTTGGATTGCACATGTGTGCACACAACATCAGCTGTAAATCATCCTACTAACACAACCACATTCCAAAAATGGAAAGAAATCCGTTCTTTTTGCTTTCCACATTGGCAATCCGTGTGAAAGCTTCTCTTGGGATCTCAACCGTCCATTAAAAATCAATCCCAGCCCTTCAAGATAGGGCTTCCTTCACTTTTTATTTGTGCTTCAACCTACCGCCACTGGTGAAGCTAAGCACCAAAGAACGTTAGTGACTGTCCATTTCGTGGGTCATAAGTACCTAGGGACCAATCTGGTCCTTCCAAACACCTGAGATCGGACAATGAACCGTTCGATGAAAGATTGTCATGGACAGGTCCATCATCTTCCCTATCCATTTGAAAAACCCACCACCTGTACATTGTTCACTCCCCAAGTATAGGGTTGTGATGTAGTAATAATCTCGGTAAGACCGAGGTCGAATCCACAGGGACTGAAACCTGTACGTTTTCTGAAACCAACTAGAACTAGAACTAGAATGAGATGAAATCTAAATTGAGTGTAATTTGAAGAATAATGGTAAAATATTTATCTAAACTGAGAAGAAAATTCAGAGAAGGAAAACTAGGGATTCAGAGGATCCACTTGTAGAGATCAGGGAGATCTTATGCTTGGATTAAAGAATCATAGAAATTAACTGGACTGACGTTGATATAGTTTTCAAGAGATGAAAGGTATATGAATTAGAATGGATTCCATCACCAAACCATGCCCAGGAGGCAAAGCAAACAACAAAATTAATCTAATTACCAATCAGTCAATTATATCATGAAGGTTAGGAAGGGTACCGACATCCAACCATGCCCAGGAGACGATGGTGAACAACAGGGCTTCCGACATCTAACCATGCCCAGGAGACGATGGTGAACAACAGGGCTTCCTGACGTCAGATACATAAAAAGGAAAGGAAATACTCAAAGCCATCGCAGACCCATTGTAATTTCAGTCACAATAGACCATTAAAGACTAAAAACATTCCCTTAATTAAACCCAAATCAACATCAGATCCATCTAAACAAAAGGTAAGCAAAGAGTTCCCATCACACTACAAGCTTCACCTCTTAGCCCTAGCTGAGGGGTTTTAGCCTGACATGGATGGACTGATCTCCATGTAAGTTATAGAGAAAAAAAAAAAAGAAATAAAATAACATGAACCCAAACTCTGTCTCTCTGTTCAACCGATTCCAGCCGTAGCTCTAAGACCCCTGCCAATCTCCCCCCCAGCCGTAGATTTTCTTCCTTTTATAATTGTGAAGATTGGCTGGAAGTCCTTACGCACAAGAGACAGTGCCCCCTGGTTCCCAGCAGATTCCTTGCGGAACACTGCTTCTGCATGAAATACGCACAAGAGCCACGTTGTGCTCTCAGTGGGGTCCACTTTGGATGTCTTCCGAGAAATCCATACCGTACACCGAATTCCTCTCAGAATTTAGGTCAGGAACAGATGTTTTTAGCTGTCCGTTGATGCGGCCAGAAAGACCTTCTATGCTACCGTCCATTCTTCTATTTGGACGAATGGAAATTGATATCTGCTGTCTTCTACGATTCGGCCACCTAGGCCATGTTCCTCGGGACCCTTAAAGCCTGATTGACGGTCCAGATTCATTATATGGACCACGATTATGGCCCACAGAGAACAACCGCAACCTCTGCTGTGAACAGAGCTCGCGCAGACGGTTGCTGTGATGTTGGTGGACCTCACTTTACTGCTGTTTTACGAAATCCACGCCGTCCACTGCTTTCCTCCCGAAAAACCGGTTCGGAGTGCCCACTTTTGTTTGCTTTCGATGTGGTCCACTGACTTTTCCTTTCTGCTGTCCATCTGATGTTTAACGCCGGAGATTTCCTGAGTGTATGCATGGGACCAAATGGGAACCATGGTTGTGGTCGTCCCCACCGTCCGGGCATAGTGAACGGTCCTGATCTTCCGAATGATCAATGAGTCGGGCCCACAACACGAGAACGGACGAACAACGTTGTCCGCTGTTTTGGTTAGCGCATGGGCTCGGGTCAGTGCCTGCTGACCGAGTGCCTTGCTTTGGTGCGGCTCGGGAGTGCATCGCATGGTGCACTCGTGCGCCCCCATGTGAGGTCCACTGTAATGTTTATGAGAAATCCACTCCGTCCATCCGCTTTGTCATATAATTCAAAACATTGAGTCCAAAATTGAGGCGTATCCAGAGATCAGGTGGGCCCCAAATTGATGATTTATGGGCTGATCCAACCGTTGGCCCACTTCTGTAGCGATCCAGGAGCTGAAATTTGATATGTAGGGCTCATTTGTGGTCCTCAGGCCATATATGAAGTTTTGAGCCGAATGGATGGTGGGAACCCTATGATCTTGCATTTTGTACCAATTTCAACAACTTGAGCTTCAGTTCCTCGATTTCCTTGGATCTCTGTCATGTAAATTTATCGATCCTAGTCCCCTGGGGTCCATCCCTTGCCTTGGTGTCATCGGAGCATCAATTCCTTGCTTTTAGCATTTTATTTCAATCCATGCTCACAAATGTAACCTGCATCACAATCACGGTTCAATCAGGGTATTAAATAGTATTATGCTTGTAATTCCAGGCAAAAACCGGGGTCTAATATGCAATATTTGACCCTCAACACAACCCCCAACCAGCATTTTGCTAGTCCCGAGCAAAGTATGCGAAAAATAAGTTGAGAATTATAAGACAATTTCTATGAACTCGAGTGATCTTTGAAAAACAACTCTGATTATAGAATTCTAAGATTCATGAATATTGGGCATTACTTTCTCCTGGAATCAAGTTCATAGTAAACTTCATAATCAAATTCAAAATATTAATCCATCAATTGAAAAAAATTCTAAACATTGAGATCCACGGGTGTATAGTGTAACCTCGGCTAATCACCATTAAGATTTAATTCGTTATTTCATGACATCCTTGGTAACCAACAAGAGTACCCAGGACAATCAACTTAGACCAAAACTTGTCCCGCAGATCAACCTTTCCATTCCTTCAGCTTTCCATTAATAGTAATACCAAGAAGGGGAATTAAATCCTCACCTATAGGGAGCAAACCTATGATGAAGACTGTATACCCAAACCTTTTCTCATATTATCAATGGGGAATGAAATCCACACCTATAGGGAGCAGACCTATGGTGAAGATTCTTCGCCCACCCCTTTCCAAAGGCATTTGTATATTTTTTTATTTTTTTATTTTTTATTTTATTTTTTTTTTCAATTGATCATAACGGGTAAATTTTTTCAAGCTAGTTCCTTACATGCTTAGTTATTACCAAGTTAAGCCTTCAATATTAAACTGAAACCTCAATGGGTAAGCGAGATGTGACATGTGAAATCATGACTCAATCAATGTTTACGACTTCTAATCATGGATTAATAATTCAAACTTAACTGTGAAATCTAATAGACAACTGAATCCAAGAGTAGTAAATCACCAACATTCCACATCCTGTAATTCTAAATCAAAGATGGTTGTCAAAATCACTTCAAATTCACAAGAATTTCCAGAAAAAATTTTAAAAATTTTCACAATTTTTGCTTAGGACCAAGAAAACACTGATTAGGAACCCTAATCTCCTACCCCCAACCTAAAATCTACATTGTCCTCAATATAAAAGATATGAGCATGTAATGCACATGGGACAATGAAAGTAAATGTGAAGTGATGGGAAGATAGTACCTGGATGATGAATCGAGAGAGACTTTTTAAGATATTGCTGGGAGATAGCAGGTTAGTACAAGAGTGAAACCAACAAAAATAACAAAACAAAATCCTACCTATACCACTTTCGCAGGTACTTTCGATTGCATTTAGCGTATGCAACAAGCCTTTAAACCCCTAGGTTGCCCCTAATGGACGAGTTGTAGTCTCGTGAGGGTTTGCAGTAATGTTACCCACAAACATTGAACTAGCTAGGAAAATGAACTAAGTTGAAAAGCTAGGTTGCCTCCCAAGAGCGCTAAGTTTACCGTCTTCAGCCAGACAAATAAAGCAACTACTAGTCCTATGAAATTGATAAACCTACCTATACTTCCATCAGACTAGGAGATCATTCCTGATGAATAGGATCAGTCAGAGGCATGAACATGTCCTCTGGATCAAATTTCTCAACAAATTGCTTTAAGCGATATCCATTTACTTTAAATTCCTTACCATTGTCGGGATCTCTTATCTCGACGGCCCCATGAGGATATGCAGTAACAACAATGTAAGGGCCGGTCCAACGAGATCGAAGCTTACCCGGAAAGAGATGTAATCGAGAATTATACAAAAGGACTTTCTGACCTGGCGTGAATGATTTTCGTAGAATATGTTGGTCATGAAACGCCTTCATCCTGTCCTTGTAAATTCTCGAGTTCTCATATGCATCGTTCCGGATTTCTTTAAGTTCATTAAATTGAAGTTTGCGTAGCGAGCCAGCGTTGTTCAGATTGAAATTTAGATTTTTGATCGCCTAGTAGGCTCTATGTTCCAACTCCACAGGCAAGTGGGAAGCCTTCCCATAGACGAGTCTAAAGGGAGACATTCCAATAGAGGTTTTTAAAGCAGTACGGTAAGCCCATAAGGCATCGGTCAATCGGATTGACTAATCTTTACGATCAGGGTTAACCGTTTTCTCTAAAATGTGCTTGATCTCCCTATTAGAAATCTCAGCTTGCCCACTTGTCTGTGGGTGGTATGGGGTGCTCACCTTATGAGAGATACCGTATTTCTTCATTAAACTCTCGAATGGCCTATTACAAAAGTGTGAGCCCCCATCACTAATGATGGCTCGAGGTGTTCCGAATTGGGAAAGGATGTTTTATTTTAGGAATTTAATGACTGTGCGATGGTCATTAGTTCGACACGGAATCGCTTCGACCCATTTAGTGACATAGTCTACGGCAAACAAAATATATAAATTCCCAAAAGATTGGGGGAACGGTCCCATGAAATTGATGCCCCAGCAATCAAATGCCTCTATGATAAGAATGGGATTCAAGGGCATCATATTTCGATGGGACAATGCTCCCAATTTTTGACAATGCTCACAGGCTTTGCAAAACTCATGAGTGTCCCTGAACATAGTGGGCCAATAGAAGCCACACTGCAGAATCTTGGCCGTGCTCTTTTTTGCAAAAAAGTGACCACCACAAGCCTGTGAGTGACAAAAGGAGATAACACTCTGATGCTCATCGTCTGGCACACATCTCCTTAAGATTTGGTCTGGGCAATATTTAAACAGATATGGATCATCCCAGAAAAATTTGCGTACCTCGGTAAAGAATTTCTTCTTATCTTGTGCGGTCCAATGTGTCGGTATGAAACCTGTAGCAAGATAATTAGCAATATCAGCGAACTAAGGGGAATGGGAGACTCTGAACAGTTGTTCATCAGGGAACATGTCATTGATATGGGTCGCCTCCAGGGAATCAGAGGTATTGAGGCGAGAAAGGTGATCGGCCACTACGTTCTCTACTCCCTTTTTATCTTTAATTTTCAAGTCAAATTCTTGGAGTAGAAGGATCCATCGTATCAGGCGGGGCTTAGAATCATTCTTAGAAAGAAGATATTTAATTGTTGCATGATCTGTATAGATAATGATCTTGGATCCAATCAAATAGGACCTAAATTTGTCCAAGGTGAACACTACGACTAAGAGTTCTTTTTCCGTAGTCGAGTGGTTCACTTGGGCAGGATTTAAGGTCCTACTTGCGTAATGTATGACGTATGGCCTCTTATCTTTTCTCTGGCCTAGAACCGCTCCAAGAGCATAATCAGAAGCGTCGCACATAAGCTCAAAAGGAAGGCTCCTGTCGGGTGGCTGCATGATGGGTGCAGTGGTTAACGTGTCTTTAAGCTTGGTGAAAGCTTCCTGGCACTGCTCAGTCTACTCGTATGGAGCATCCTTTTGAAGAAGATTACATAAAGGACGAGAGAGGAGACTAAAGTCCTTTATGAATCGCCTGTAAAATCCTGCTTGTCTTAAGAAGGATCAAACATCCCTGATGTTCTTGGGTGGAGGTAGGTTAGAGATAAGATTGATTTTTGCCTTATCTACCTCAATTCCCTTGGACGAGATGATATGTCCAAGGACAATCCCCTTATGAACCATGAAATGACACTTCTCCCAATTAAGTACCAGATTCTTTTCTTCACATCTTTTCAGCACACATTTGAGATTCTTTAAGCACTCGTTGAAAGATGAACCGAAAACAGAGAAATCGTCCATAATGACCTCTAGATATTTCCCCACCATGTCAGAAAAGATACTCAGCATACATCGCTGAAAGGTGGCAGGAGCATTACATAACCCGAATGGCATCCTTCTGTAAGCAAAGGTGTCATAGGGGCAGGTAAATGTGGTCTTTTCCTGGTCCTCAGGGGTGATTTCAATTTGGTTATAGCCCGAATATCCGTCAAGGAAACTGTAATAGGAATGACCGGCTAACCTTTCCAGGTTCTGATCAATGAATGGCAAAGGAAAGTGGTCTTTCCTTGTGATGGTATTTAATTTCCTATAGTCAATGCACATTCTCCAACCAGTAGTGACTCTAGTTGGCACGAGTTCATTTTTAGCATTGGCTACGATGGTGATTCTGGACTTCTTAGGAACTACCTGAGTTGGACTCACCCATTGACTATCAGATATAGGGTAATTATACCCGCATTTAATAGTTTGAGAACCTCGGCCTTAACCACTTCCTTCATGTTTGGATTTAGTCTACGTTGTGGTTGCCGAGCGGTCTTCGCATTATCCTCAAGATATATGCGGTGAGTACAAATCGAGGGATCGATTCCCTTGAGGTCCGCTATCGTCCATCCTAGGGCTCCTTTATGCTCAATGAGAGTAGATATGAGCATACTCTCCTGTTCTTTCTCCAGGTGGGCAGAGATCACCACCGGGTATGTCTCATCTTGACCTAAATAGGCATATTTTAAATCAGAGGGCAAAGGTTTTAAGTCAAGCTTCGGTGCCTTGAGGTTAGACGGTAGAGGCACTACATCAGTTTGTGGCAATTCTTCAAATTGTAGCCTCCACCGGTTAACTTTAAGTATCGGTGCAGTATCAAGCAAGGCACACGTCTCCCTAATCATATCATCATCAAACTCATGGGAGTGGGCCAAGCACGTCTCGAGAGGATTGGAGGATAAGGTCAGAGGTGTCGTATCTTCCACGAAAGAGTCAATCATGTTAATGTCGTGGATATCGTCATCATCCTCTGAGTTGTTGCCGTTATTGAAAAAGATGTTTGACTCCAATGTCAAATTTTCAAAAGACATAGTCATGACACAATTCCTGCAATTGATAATTGCATTTGACGTGGAAAGGAATGGGCGACCAAGAATGACGGGAATCTGAGTGCTCATGTTATTGATGGGTTCGGTGTCCAGGATGATAAAATCTACCGGGTAGTAAAATCTATCGACTTGGACTAACACATCCTCAATAATCCCTCTTGGTACACGAACAGAGCGATCTGCAAGTTGTAGTGTGGTTAGGGTGGGTTTTAACTCACCCAAACCTAACTGTTTGTATACCGAGTAGGGAATCAGATTGACGCTCGCTCCTAAGTCAAGAAGTGCGTGATCAATTCGATGGTTCCCGATTACACATGATATGGTTGGGCTACCGGGATCCTTGAATTTCTGCGGCACGTCTTGCTTCAGGATGGCACTCACTTTCTCAGTTAAGAAAATTTTCTTTTGAATACTCTGCCGTCTTTTGGTCGTACATAGGTCTTTCAGAAATTTTGCATATGAAGGAATCTGTTTTACGACATCAAGCAGAGGAATGTTGACTTTCACTTGTTTCAACACCTCCAGAATATCTTGAGAGTTAGAAAGACGTTTTGGTGCAACCAACCGTTGGGGGAACGGAGCAACTGGCTTCTCTAGAAGTTCCGGTTCTAAATTTTGTGGGCTATCACTAGATCCATCATTATTGTCCTCTTCTGGTTCTTGAGGCTTGTCAGGCCTAACCGGAAGGGTTTTATCAATGATCTTTCCACTCCTGAGAGTGGTGATGGATGTAGCGTGCCCCATTTGATTTGAGGAGCTGGGATCGTTTATCTCGTATTACGGTTTAGGATTGGGGAGAGGTTGTGCAGGAAGCATCCCCTTTTCTATAACCGTCATACGAGAATCTATCTTTTGCATAAAATCTGTAAATCCTCGCATCGCCTGAGCCAGCTCTTGTATGGAATTTTGAACCGGTTCTTCTTGAGGTTTCCCCTTAATTGGATTTTGATTGAAAAAACCTTGGGGCGTAGCCGTTTGTCCATTTCTCCAACTAAAGTTTGGATGATTTTTCCAACCAGGATTGTATGTATTGGAGTTAGGTCCAGTAAAAGGTCTTTGATAGTTGTTCACGACATTGGATTGTTCATTCAACACTCCTCGAAAGACAGGTATTGTAGGACAGTTTTCAGTTTTGTGAATGTTGCAATCACAGATGCTGCAAACAATTTCATCGACCTTATCCTTCTTTCCTTCCATGGCCTCAAATTTTCTTATGAGATTAGTTACTTTATAATTGAGATCATCCTCTTATTTCAGGAGATACAATCCACCTTTCTCCTTAGATTGAGTTGGCCTAGACTTGGTGTTTGATTTTGGGTAATAGTCCTAAGATTGTGTTTTTTCAGGCAGACTATCGACGTAATCTCATACCTCGTCAACATCTTTATTAATGAACTCTCCATTGCACATTGTCTCGACCATTTGGCGCATGGAAGATGTCAGTCCATCGTAGAAAAAATTTGTAATGCGCCACGTTTCAAAGCCGTGTTGTGGGCATGAACTAACCAGATCCTTAAACCTTTTCCAACATTGGAAGAATGTTTCATCTTCCTTTTGGGCAAAGTTCATGATTGCTTTTCTGAGGGTAATTGTTTTATGATGTGGGAAGAATTTCTTTATGAATTCCCTCTACATATCATTCCATGTGCCAATGGATCGAGGACGCAGTGAATGTAGTCACGTCTTAGCCTTCTCTTTTAAGGAAAAAGGAAAGAGTTTCAGCCTGATTGTATCCTCGGATACATTGGGAAAGTATAAGGTGGCTATAATTTCATCGAACTCTTTCAAATGTAAGTATGGACTTTCTGATTCAAGCCCATGAAATTTAGGAAGGAGTTGGATAACTCCTGGCTTTATGTCCATCTGTCTTGTGTTTTCAGGAAAAATCATACATGAGGGAGTACTCACCCCCGCCGGTTGTAAATAATCTCGTAAAGTACGAGGCGGGGGTGCTTGATGCACCTCATTCTCATCATGTACTTCCTCATCACTATGGTGAGGTAGTGCTTGAGGTTGATTTGCAGCCATAACCTCAATTAACTCAGGGGAATTCGAGCGATGTCTAGTCCTGCGATGGACAGTTAACCCCTCGACTAATCCTCCTTCAGTCAAGAGACGTTGAGTGTTGTCACGAGCCCACTTGGGCATGAAACACTCACAGCCCTCAATTGATTTCTAAACCTAATCTTAAGAAAGAGAAAAAACTAGAAAGAAGAGAGGGTTGGAAGGAAGTTACCAAATTGAAGTCCCTAAGCTAAAGACCTGCAAAACAAAACAAAATAAGTTAGTTTCTAAATAGAAGAAGTTTCTAAAGCAAACCAAATCTAAAGAGTTAGAAAATCTAGAAAATCAGAAAGAGTTTACCAAATTAGAAGTTCTATCTTAACAACCTACAGAATAGGAAATAGGTTAGTTCTATGAATCAAATAGAAAACAAAATCAAAAAATTTAAATTAGTAAAATCCAAATCTTAAACTAACTCTAAAACCAATTAATTTCAGAAAATCGTAGCCGTCAGTCCCCAGCAACCGTGCCAAAAACTTGTTCACTCCCCAAGTATAGGGTTGTGATGTAGTAATAATCTCGGTAAGACCGAGGTCGAATCCACAGGGACTGAAACCTGTACGTTTTCTGAAACCAACTAGAACTAGAACTAGAATGAGATGAAATCTAAATTGAGTGTAATTTGAAGAATAATGGTAAAATATTTATCTAAACTGAGAAGAAAATTCAGAGAAGGGAAACTAGGGATTCAGAGGATCCACTTGTAGAGATCAGGGAGATCTTATGCCTGGATTAAAGAATCATAGAAATTAACTGGACCGACGTTGATATAGTTTTCAAGATATGAAAGGTATATGAATTAGAATGGATTCCATCACCAAACCATGCCCAGGAGGCAAAGCAAACAACAGAATTAATCTAATTACCAATCAATCAATTATATCATGAAGGTTAGGAAGGGTACCGACATCCAACCATGCCCAGGAGACGATGGTGAACAACAGGGCTTCCGACATCCAACCATGCCCAGGACACGATGGTGAACAACAGGGCTTCCTGACGTCAGATACATAAAAAGGAAAGGAAATACTCAAAGCCATCGCAGACCCATTGTAATTTCAGTCACAACAGACCATTAAAGACTAAAAACATTCCCTTAATTAAACCCAAATCAACATCAGATCCATCTAAACAAAAGGCAAACAAAGAGTTCTCATCGCACTACAAGCTTGACCTCTTAGCCCTAGCTGAGGGGTTTTAGCCTGACATGGATGGACTGATCTCCATGTAAGTTATAGAAATAAAAGAAAAGAAATAAAATAACATAAACCCAAACTCTGTCTCTTTGTTCAACCGATTCCAGCCGTAGCTCCAAGACCCCTGCCAATCTCCCCCCCAGCCGTAGATTTTCTTCCTTTTATAACTGTAAAGATTGGCTGGAAGTCCTTACGCACAAGAGACAGTGCCCCCTGGTTCGCAGCAGATTCCTTACGGAACACTGCTTCTGCGTGAAATACGCACAAGAGCCACGCTGTGCTCTCGGTGGGGTCCACTTTGGATGTCTTCTGAGAAATTCATACCGTACACCGAATTCCTCTCAGAATTTAGGTCAGGAACAGATGTTTTTAGCTGTCCGTTGATGGGGCCAGAAAGACCTTCTATGCTACCGTCCATTCTTCTATTTGGATGAATGGAAATTGATATCTGCTGTCTTCTACGATTCGACCACCTAGGCCATGTTCCTCGGGACCCTTAAAGCCTGATTGACGGTCCAGATTCATTATATGGACCACGATTGTGGCCCACAGAGAACAACCGCAACCTCTGCTACGAACAGAGCTCGTACAGATGGTTGCTGTGATGTTGGTGGACCCCACTTTACTGCTGTTTTGTGAAATCCACGCCGTCCACTGCGTTCCTCCCGAAAAACCGGTTCGGAGTGCCCACTTTTGTTTGCTTTCGATGTGGTCCACTGACTTTTCCTTTCTGCCGTCCATCTGATGTTTAATGCTGGAGATTTCCTGAGTGTATGCATGGGACCAAATGGGAACCATGGTTGTGGTCGTCCCCACTGTCCAGGCATAGTGAACGGTCCTGATCTTCCGAATGATCAATGAGTCGGGCCCACAACACGAGAACGGACGAACAGTGTCGTCCGCTGTTTTCGTTTGCGCATGGGCTCGGGTCAGCGCCTGCTGACCGAGTGCCTTGCTTTGGTGTGGCTCGGGAGTGCATCGCACGGTGCACTCGTGTGCCCCCATGTGAGGTCCACTGTAATGTTTATGAGAAATCCACTCCGTCCATCCGTTTTGTCATATAATTCAAAACATTGAGTCCAAAATTGAGGCATATCCAGAGATCAGGTGGGCCCCAAATTGATGATTTATGGGCTGATCCAACCGTTGGCCCACTTCTGTAGTGATCCAGGAGCTGAAATTTGATATGTATGGCTCATTTGTGGTCCTCAGGCCATATATGAAGTTTTGAGCCGAACGGATGGTGGGAACCCTGTGATCTTGCATTTTGTACCAATTCCAGACAACTTGAGCTTCAGTTCCTTGATTTCCTTGGATCTCTACCATGTAAATTTGTCGATCCTGGTCCCCTGGGGTCCATCCCTTGCCTTGGTGTCATCGGAGCATCAATTTCTTGCTTTTAGCATTTTATTTCAATCCATGCTCACAAATGTAACCTGCATCACAATCACGGTTCAATCAGGGTATTAAATAGTATTATGCTTGTAATTCCATGCAAAAACTGGGGTCTAATATGCAATATTTGACCCTGAACATACATGGGTCCCACATGCTGATCTGAAACGTCCATCAGATGGACACATATGCCAGAAGTCTATTAGTGTGGACCGATTAGCCTCATGCATGTAATCTTCACTCTTAAACCAGAGCTTCCCTGTCTAAATTCTATCTCTCAACTAATTAGGGGATTAGTTGCCTGACCCTCTAAACCGATTTGGGAGCAACATATAAGGATCCTATTCATCAGAAAGCCCTCCCTAAACCCTACGAATTGGAAAGACAAAAAAAAAGTAGAGAGAAACGAGGTAGAGCATTGCCGCTGCAAACCTACTGCCGCTGGTGCAGCAGCATCACTCGGACCGAGTTCGGTCCGAATGCGCAGCCCGTCTGGCCGTCAGAGAAGCAACAAGAAGGGAAGAAGAAAAACAGAAAGAGAGGAGGAAAGAAAAGAAGTAGGAAGAAGGGAGAGAAGTGCAGTTGTTGCTGCCGAGGTCTCACCAAGCAGCTCGCGTCGGGCCGCATCGAGCCCAGACTGTTGGAAGAACCTGAGCAAGGAGGGAAGGAAGGAGAGTAGTTAGGGAGAAAGAAGGAAAGGACAAGAGAGAGAGAGAGAGAGAGAGAGAGAGAGAGAGAGAGAGAGAGAGAGAGAAACAGGGGAAGAAAGAGCAGAGGGAGAGAGAGGTGCTGGGGGGTCTAGCCAACCCTGACCTGACTCAGTCCGATACTCAGCTGGGTCGGAAGTCCTATTTTGGGTTGGGGCTGTTGTTGGGTGTGCTAACAGAAGAACAGGAGTGAGAAGGAGAAGATGAGGAAGAAGAAGAAGGGAGACAAACAATGTCATCAGCAGAGAAGGAGAGAAAGGAAGAAGAGAGGGATGCTAGGCTCTTAGTGGCTGCTGAGTTGACTCAGTTGAAACCGAGTTTAGCCGAGTCAAGTGGGCTTGGGGCTCGTCTAGACCTTGTTGGACACTCTAGCATGGGGTGAGAGTGAAGAAGGATGGGTGGTTGTTACACCTATCGAGTCGACTCAAGTTGAGTTGGTTCAAGTTAAGACGAGCAATCGGGACTAGATCGGATCGATCAAATCTGGTAAGTTTAAGATGACTACTTAGATAAAAAATTATTATTAAATAGATTTGTTAGTATTTTTATTGTATATTGGGAAATTTTCTAACATGGGTTAAATTAATTCAAGCTAATTCACACTTTCAAACCCTACGAAGAAGTGGACTTACATCCTAAGGTGAGGACTTATCCTTTGAGCTTCCCACTTAAATTCATTTATCTAATCATAGATGGTGTCTTAATCCTTTTTATTCAGTTACTTGATTGGGATACTTAGCATCTTATGTGAACACGTGAATATGTTAATATGTCGCGCATTTGATTCCAATGTAGATAATGAACATGTCTCTTTAATTTTGGGTAAGCATAAATGATTGATGATAATATGCTATCTTAAGTTAATTGTATGATTGTCATTCACGATCATTAGATGTGTCGAATGGAACTTGTTGTGGACCTATTATCTTGTGGTCCATATTTGACTTACGCGACTTGGATTGCACATATGCCTTATATGGCTTGGACCGCATATTTGCCTTACGTGGCTTGTTGGTTATGTGTGCATATCCTGTGTTTCCTAGCCATCTTGTGGTGTTCAGTCGTACCATGATTTCTGGGTGGAGCTAAAGTTCACTTAGCGATTTTCTAGTTATCTTGCGGTGTTCACGTATGATATGATTTTCGGGTGGTCTAGAGTTTACATGTCGATTTTCTCTTCATCTTGTTGTGTTCAATCGTACTATGATTTTCGGGTGGAGCTGAAGTTCGCTTATCAATTTTCTGGCCATCTTGCGGAGTTCATGTACGATATGATTCCTCGGGTAGAGTAGAGGTTCAAAGGTTGATTTTCTATTTGCCTTATGGATTTCAATTGTACCATGATTTTCAGGTGGAGCTGAAGTTCGCTTATCGATTTTGTAGCCATCTTACGAAGTTCACGTACAATGTGATTTTCAGGTGTAATAGAAAGTCATATGGTTAATTATTTTATTATCTAAACATATTTCCTTACATTGCGATTGCCATTACATTTTACTTATGATGAGATCCTATTGATTGGTTAATTGTTGAGTATATAAGTATGATTATGAAATGCCTTGTTTAATATATATAATTCCATGACTTGCAATCTATATTGGTTTATGAATGATGAGTGCGCAATCTTAGAGGGTGCTCCTCACTGCGATAGCCATTGATGCTATCAAACCGTAACAGTTGATGCAGGTGCAAAGCGAGCTGATGTTGTTCGTTGGGTTGCTGGAGCAGATCGGGTAGCTGAGGAACTAAACGGGGTCCCTGCGGCCCATATTGAGCTCCACCATTAGTTGATGGATTCCAGTTTTTAATTAATAAACTTTTTATTTGGGATTGTATAAGTCCTATATGGGTGTCACATTTGAAATTTTGGTGATGACCAGAACGTTTTTATTTAATACATGGCTTATTCTAGTTTCATTGCCATTAACGCTGATTAATGACAAACGGTTCAAATTTTCACTGGATTCTATAGGCTAACACTCAGGTTTTTGGGAAACGGGTTATATACTCGGGTCCTAAAAACACAAGGCGTTACACATGATCTATGTGTTTTATTCATACTATTCATCCTTTTTTACACATCATTTTAATGGCTCGTCCCATAAATGAGGTAGATCAAAATCTCAGGTGGACCACACCATGGGAAAACAATAGTGATTGAATGTCTACCATTAAAAACCTCTTAAGGCCCACTGTAATGTTTATTCGACATCTAACCTGTAGACTAGGTCATACAGACCTGGAGGAAGGAAAAAAAACAAATATCAGCTTGATCCAAAAATTTTGTAGCCCCAAGAAGTTTTTAATGGTGAGAGTTGAATAAACACTGTGTGGCCCACTTGAGATTTTGATCTACCTTGATTTTGGGTTCATACCATAAAATTATCTGGAAAAATGGATGGACAACATGGATGAGACACATACATCATGTTGGGGTCCACAAAGCACCAACCACTAGCCATTGGCTAGTGGTAGGGGAGTAGCCAATCCTTTTCCTATCAAGTTGGCCCTATAATAAAGCCGCACTAATCCGTGCATGTATTCTATTCTTTTATTATTTTTCTCTCTTTTTCTCTTTATTGTTTGTGCCTCCCTGAACGTACACGCATGCAATAAAGGCTAATGTAAAGGGAACATAAGTGACAATAGAAGGGCACACACATGCCACATCCAATCCATTTATAAGATTCATCCAACCTTGTATAAGTTTTTTAAAATTAAATTTGGTCCACTCAGCATGTGGGTCCCAATATTTAAAATGATGAATGAATTAGAAAACTTCAGCCAAGTTCTTCGAAGTCGTACATTCATGTTGCAATACAGTGGAAGCAGATTGATTGGTGTACCACACACCACCGACCTAGCTTGTGTGGGTACGTGTTGTACGAAGACGGCACTGACGCTCCTCCAGCTCCAAGATGTATGAACAATTCAAAGCAAATCAAAGTTATATGGGTTCCACAATGATGTATTTACTTATATCCACACCATTCATCCATTTGGTAAGAGCATTTTAGACCGTGAGTTCAAAAATGAGTCATATAAAAAGCTTAAAGTGGACCACACCACAAATAGCAGTGGGACAATGATTCTCATTAAAACATTCATAGGCCCATGATAACATTTATTTTCCATCCAATCTAATAATAAGGTCACACAGACTTGTATTAAAAGGAAAAACAAATATAATGTTGATCCAAAACTTCTGTGACCCCTAAAAGGGTTTCAATGGTAAACGTTTAATCCCCCACTGCTTTTTACAATATGGTCCACTTGATTTTTTAATCCATTTTATTTTTTGGCTCAAGCCTTACGACTAGCTCACCAAGTGGACAGACAGTTTGGACATAACTCATATCTCATGATGGGACCCGCAAATTAAACTTGGTGATGTCAACGCACTAGCCACATCGGTGGTGTGTGTTACACCAGCCAATCCTTGCCTTCACATGAGAACATAGCGGTGGCCATTAATGGTGGTAGCGAGCGACATCAAGTAGAGAATATGGGTTTCAAACCCTCCCGTTGCTTCTATTATGTATTCCTGCACACGGTGGCCACTTGCAGAGGCATCCTAGCTAGACTATCGCATTCCGACATACGATCGATGATCTCCTCTTTGGCTATTGATTCAGATGCCATTATTTCTGGCATGGTCAAGAGGGTCATAGTCATCACTGAGGATTGCTTTTCATCGCCATTACCAGCCAGAAATCATGGTAGTGACCAGTTTGCGAAGGGACAGTAGGGTATGAGGTTGAGGCTACTTTAGGGTCAGAGTTTTCCCCCTCTTCTTTTTTATTGTTGTTCTACTAAAAAACGAGCCCTTACCCCGGTTATCCAGTGAGCTAACTAGCCCACTTCATTCTATTTGTGGCTCTGTCTTTAGACCAATTAAATGTCCATCAACCATTCGCGTTGGCACATCTCTATGGGTCAGAGTTCTAATGGGCTTTAGTTCGTAAACGTTGTATGGTGAGCCATATGATTGGGCCATGTGTTCAAGACCTGGTTCAAGCTTGTTTGGACTATTTTAGGCCCTATTTTTGTCCTGATTCTGGCATTTTCTTTATCAAGGGCCAGCTTGGTTGGGATTTTATTAGGCTTAAGTTCAATGTGCATGGGTTGAACCAATTTTTCCAACTAAGTCAATTGACTAAATTCACATATCTTGTGAGGTCCAATTTAGGCATATGCTGACATTTTTCAGTTATGCCTTGGACCCATACTATAGAAGCTGGCAAAGACCCTTGATTTAAAAGGAAAGGAGAGAGAAACCTACCCATATGTATCCTTTTAAAAATTCCCAATATATTTTAACGAATGATACCAACTACTTTCTGGGTCAAATCGGAGTATTTGATTGATAATCTATTGAGGGCAAGATTATATCCGCAATCTTGAAGTTCAAATCTGTGGAATTGGATACGATTGTGTTAGCCACCACAGTGACCTCAATCAATGAAGATTTTGTAGATTTTAATTCTTAATATTGGGATACAGTGGTAGGATTACATAAGATTGCATTTGCATTCAATGCAGACGATGATGAAAATGCAGACAATTACCGTCTGGCATAAACGTAAATGGTGTGGAGTAAACATCGCTAGTGGTGTAAGATTGAGACACTCATCTCACCCACAGGTGTTGAGTATCTCATATTTACATGATCGATATTACTATGACTTCATATTCATGAGAGTTATTTGCGTGTCATGACTTTCTCCCACAAGAGGAGTAATGTTGATGTGACCAATTCTCACCAGGGTTGATTTAGTTGGGCCCGTCTTCATTCCGAGTAATTTAATTGAAGGGCCCAATCAATTGAATTGATAAATTTGCCTGATATTCAGTTTTATTTATGAATAATTTTATACAAACAATCTGCCAATGTGAGTTTTTTTTTTTTTAATCCGTTACAATTCTTACTCAAACGCATCATGTCCCTGCATTAACTAGGTCTAATTATGTTTAATAAAAAGTGTCAATACAAATTTTTGTAGGTTGCTTATAGCTAGACCTTGCCTTGAATAAATCAGAACGTCCAAAACTATCTGAAAATGCTACCGAGTCAGAGGTTAATCGTTATGAGGCACGGTCCAAATCCAACAGTATGTGTCTCAAAATCATAAAACACTCGATTTCTAAGACAATGAAGGGTGTCATGTCTAATGTGGATAAGGCTAAAGTTTTCTTGACCGAAATGGAAAACCAATTTAAGAAATTGGATAAGGCTGAAGTGGATTTCTTACTAAATAAATCAACCAGCTCATCCTATGATGAAAAAAGAAACATTTGTTAATACACCATAGAGCAGTTCGAAGTGGTTTCTAAGATCCGCTCTTTGGGCTTGGAAGTTAAAGATGACCAACTGGTTTACTTGGTCATGAATAAATTTTCTCCTCAATACCGTACCTTCTTAGTGAACTATAATATACTAAAAGATAAATGGACGTTGGATGAACTGATTTCTCAATGTGTCCAAGAGGAGAAAAGGCTTAAGACACTAAGCAAGGCACGAAATGTTAATCTAGTAACCTCTAGACATGAACATGGACATAATATGAAGAAAAAAAAAAGGAAACAAGATTATAATAAGGGATCCTCAGGTGATCTGACTGGAAATCATGAAAATCAACCTGGGAATAGATCGAGTAATAAGTAGACTGAAAGGAATAACTACTTCTTCTGCAAGAAACTGGGCTATCAGAAGAAAGACTGCATAAAGTAGTGGCTCATAAAGAAGGGTAATGATACTATCCTAGTTTGTTTTGAATCTAATCTAACTAATGTGTTGGTAGATTCTTGGTGGATAGATTTGGGAATAACTATTTACATGCATATATACTTGTATGCAAGACTTGCAATAAATCAAGCCACCAACTAATGTGGAATACTCAGTATACGTAGGTAATAACGTTAAAGTTGATGTGGAGGCAGACAAAATCTATAAACTTAGGTTAGGGTGAGATCATTTATTGAATCTAGTATATACATTTTGTGTGCTTTCTATGAGGCATAATTTGATCTTTATTTTTTTCATTTAGATGAATTAAGTTATTCATTTTAAATTTGAGAATTAAAATTGATTATTTTCTTTGATTCAATTAATAATGGCACCAACTATATGGTGAACAACCTATACCAATTAGATTTGATCGCATCACATGTTTATAATGTAAATGCCATAGAAATAAAATGGGATCTAAGAGAAGACTATCTTATAAAAATTCCTCCATATTGTGACATAAGCAATTATGTCATATCTCTCATGGGAGATTGGAGAGGCTGGTGTGAGAAGAGATTCTTCATTCTCTACACTTATCCAACTATAAAATACGTGTTAATTGTATTAAGGGTAAACTGACCAGAACCAGAAAGAATGGTGCAATAAGGAGTGAATGACTCTTAGAAGTGAAACACACAGACATTTTGTGGGTCATTCCCTATAGCATCTTGGAGTGGGCACAAATATTTTATCACATTTATAAATGATTACTCTCACTTTGGGTACCTTTATTTTATTAGTGAAAAATCAGATGCCCTAGATACTTTTAAAATCAATAAAGCTGAATTTGAAAATTTACTCGATGGGAAGATTAAGTTTGTCAAGTCTAACCGTGGTGGCGAATATTATAGCAGATATGACGAATCAAGTCGCAATCCAGAACTCTTCACTAGATAGCCACAAGATTGTGGTATTAGCGTACAGTACACTATACTTGGGACCCCAGACTAGAATGGTGTGGCCGAAAGCCAAACAAAGTGTTTACCATTCTCGTTGGATTGATGCCATATAGGATGAATTGAAATCCATGAAAGACAATAAAGTGTGGGATCTTCTTAAGTTACTCTAAGGAAGAAAGTTGATTGGTTATAAATGGGTATTTAAAACCAAATAGGACTCCAAGGGTAATATTGAAAGATATAAAGTCAAACTTGTTACTAAAGGTTTTAATCAACGTGAATGCATTGAATTTAAGGAGACTTTCTGATCACTAGTATCTTAAAAAGAACTCATTTAGAATTATAATGACTCTTGTGGCTTATACGAATTTGGAGCTACATCAAATGGATATAAAGACTGTGTTTCTCAATGGAGTTCTAAATGAGAACATATATATGTTGCAAAATGAAAGTTTTGTAGTTAATGGCTAAGAACATATGGTTTGTAAACTAAAGAAATCCATCTACAGGTTGAAACAGGCATCACGATAATTGTACCTGAAGTTTCATGAAGTGATTTACTTACATAGTTTCATAGAAAACAATGCAGATGAGTGTATCTACATTAAAATTAGTAGGAGCAAGTTCTTCATATTAGTTTTATATGTTGATGATATTTTGTTGGCTAGTAGTGACACACGAATTTTAAGCAATATCACGATATGCCTATCTTAAATATTTAAAATAAAGGATCTTGGAGATGCCTCTTATGTCGTTAGTATTGAGATATGTCGTGACAGATCATGTGGATGGCTCACCCTATCATAGAGAGCCTAAAATGATAGGGTACTTTGTTAAGATGAGTGTCTCAACCTTACACCACTGGCGACATTTACTCCGCACCATTTATGTCTATGCCAGATAGTGATTGTCTGCATTTTCGTCATCGTCTGCATTAAACGCAAACGCAATCGTATGTAATTTTACCACTGTATCCTAATATTAAGAGTCAAAATCTGTAAAACTTTCATTGATTGAGGTCACTTTGGTGGCTAATATAACCAAATTCAATTTTATAGGTTTGAATTTTAAGATTGCGAATATAATCATGCCATCAACGGGTTATCAATCAAATAGTCTGATTTAAGCCATAAAGTAGTTGACATCAATCGTTAAAATATATTGGAATTATAAAAAAGACCTTAAGGGCTCGTTTTCGAGCATAACCAACAATTAAAGAGAGAGAGAGAGAGAGAGAGAGAGAGAGAGAGAGAGAGAGAGAGAGAGAGAGAGAGAAGGGGACCACCTTGACCCTAAAGCAGCCTCAACCTCATCCCCTACCGTCCCTTCGAAAACTGGCCACCACCATGATTTTCGGCTAGTAATGGTGATGAAAAGCTGCCTTTGATGGTGATTGTGACCCTCTTGATCACACCAGAAACAATGGCATCTGAATCAATAGTCTGAGAAAGGACTAGTAATCGTACGTCAAAATGCAATAGTCTAGATAGGATTCCTTTACAAGTGGCCATCATGCATAAGAACCCACGATAGCAACAACGGGAGGGTTCGAAACCCATCTTCTCTGTTGGATGTCGCTCATTGCCACCATTAATGACCGCCACTATCTTTTCAAGTGAAGGCAAGGATTTCCGAACAGGAATGATGGATAAACCTTATTTTGTTGTCTGCAATGGCTGCCAATTTCCGTTGACCAAAAAAACAGAGGACTACATGACTATCAATTTCAAACATGATGGCAGTCGGACGACGAGTTCAGGTGTGAAATTGAATGCCATCCAAGCCTTCCAAATTAGACAGCCACAAGTAAGGTTTTTTTTTTTTTTTTTTTTTTTTTTTTTTTTTTTAATGTTGACAAAAGGGGGCAGACGATCATGACTATGCATTAGCTCTAAAACTAATCTTGACATATCGAAGATCGGTCAGAAACTACATCTGAATAGGGTTTGCATATGAAAACCCTTATTGTCAAGTCCAATGACCTGAAATCAAGCCCACCACCGAAGCCATCCGAATGCTTCTCGGGACTTAGGAATGACTTAATTTATAGTCCTAATCTGGTCCTCTTGATCCAATAACGGACTATTTAGATTTAGTTTAAATAAACCCTTTGACAGTGGATTAGAAAATATTTCTGAAACTGAAAGAATTTGGCATACTTGATGCACAGTTGGCCTTGGTACCAACTATAAACTATATGCAGAATTGAAACTGATATAGCTATGCATCAAGTATGGATATATATCAAATAAATTGAATAAAAGTCATACCTGATTGGGAAGCCATAGCCATATTTGATTGTCGGAGTCTTCTCCACCTTACACTCTTTAACATTCTTTAGAGAAGCATGGGGATGGGAATAGAGTCAATCCTAATCCAACTAGAACACCGTGCATGTGACATATTTGCAACGCACCACCCCTTATACAATTTTAGATTAATCACAACTTTGTGGGGTCCATTGGTATCCTCGATCACATTATCCAACCTTTAGAAAAATCCAGAGCGTTGAACAATAGGCCCACATTGTAGAATTCTTACAACTAGTTGATGAGATTGCAATGGAAGAGAAAAATGAAGAAAAATAGGACCGAAGATTAAAGAGAACCAAAGCTTGCATACTAACCTCATTCTTATTAGAGATTTTACTGGAATTCTTGAGAGGATTGGATACTTGAGAGGATTGGATACGCTTGCGAGGGTCTTGGCTCGAATTGTCCTAAGTCTTTGATCTTTCATGTCTTTTTTTTCTTCTTCTTCTTCTTTTTTTTCGTTTGCTAATAAAAGTGTTTTATATATTGGACGTGGATTGTCTACCACATCTTCTCTCCAAGGAACTTCCCTGCGACTGAAGCTCTCGGTGAGGCCACCGTGATGTTTCTAATAAATTTGTCCCCTTCATCCGTTTTTTCAGATCATTTTATTACAGGAACCGAACAATGAGGCAGATCCAATGTTAGAAAATTGTTTTTGGATACACCAAAAATAAAAATAAAATGTGAAAAAATTTCTTTCACCAGGCTCAATCACGTAAAAAATTACGTTGTCCTTAAAGCGTAATTCGCCCCCATATCAACTGCTGACGGGTTACAGGCAAATTGCTTCCAGGATAAGACAAGCCTTATCTGGATCCAGTGGACAGCAATCACGATGGGTCCACTATGGAACAGTTGAACGCAACAGATCTATTTTGGCAGACGCAGAACAGTAGAGATGTTCATGGTATTATAAAAAGGTGATTTGGATTGTATCTAATCTGATGGGAGAGATGGTGTGTTGAGATGATGAAAATCGGACTGGAATGGTCTAGTTTATATAGGCATCAGGTAGTGGATCGTTGATAGGCGGCTATTAATGGTTCAGAATGTTTGGAAAATGTTTCTGACCGTTGATCATTAACTCCAGCCATTTCTGGTCGTCGGATCAAAGGATCTGACCATTGGATCATCATGGTCCATATGTTTTCAGACCGTTGTGGCTTTCAAGGCAGAGAGCAATTTTCAGAAACTGCTGAATGACCATTTTCAGTCTCCTATAAAACCCAGACCATTTCAGACACCACCGCATACAGGCACTGACCAGACCTATCGCACCGCGATGCACATGTGCGAAGT
The DNA here is from genome assembly GCA_021015155.1 of Magnolia officinalis. Classification (NCBI taxonomy): domain Eukaryota; kingdom Viridiplantae; phylum Streptophyta; class Magnoliopsida; order Magnoliales; family Magnoliaceae; genus Magnolia; species Magnolia officinalis. The sequence goes on along the minus strand of JAJHSJ010000015.1, from coordinate 6,847,304 downwards.
GCAAGGTATGTCAAATAGTGTGACTACAGACACACTGCCCACGCCCTCGCCCTCGCCCATGCCCGAGCGCGTACGTGCATGTGTTCCAGTGCACTAGAACATGCAACCTGAGCATCTCGACATCCAAAACACCAAGTAAGAATACTCTTTACAAGTCCACATATAAACCACAAAAGGATTTCAACCATTTCCAATGTGGGACAAAGCACACACTGCACTTTTTGGATTTGAAAATTTTGGAAAAGCGTTTTGGCAGCTAAATTTAGAAATTTAGAAATTTTGAATTTTTTTTTTCAAAAAACCTCTAAATTTCAACATCCAAAAACTCAAGTGGGTCGCACGACAGGAACGGTAAAGATTGAACATCCACCGTCAAAACTACCCTGAATTAAACTGTGAAGGTTTTATGCCATCCATACCATTCATAACGTTATACTTGGTGGGATGAACTAAAAATAGAGAAAGGTTAGCCTGATCTAAAATTTTTGTGGCACCATGAATGTTTCAATGGTGGATGTTCAATCATCGTTGTTTCTCTTAGCGGGAATTACTGAGAAGGCAATCCGCGTTCGGTTTGGATATTGGGAATGTGCAGACGTGGATTTCACGCCAAAACCTTTTGAAGTTTCTACGCTGGGAACCAAATGGGGCCCGATGTTTGTAAGAAATCCGTCCCGTTCATCCATTTTTTGAGTTTATTTTAGGACACGAGGCTAAAAATGAGCCGGATTCCATACTCATTTGACCGAAAACGTGAGAATTGAATGTACGCAGTTGAAATATTCGTTGGGACACATAAGTTTTGAATCATGCTAATATTCATGTTTTCATTTCATCCCAATGACCTCATGAACGGTATAGATGCCACGTAAACATCACTGTCGACTCAGGGTGTGGGCTTCTATGATGTTTGTGAGAAATCCGCCTTATTCATCCATTTTGAGAGCTTATTTTAGAACATGCAACTAAAATTAGGCCAGATCCAAAACTCAAGTGGGCCGAGCTTATTTTAGAACATGCAACTAAAATTAGGCCAAATCCAAAACTCAAGTGGGCCATACGAGATGAAAAACTATGGAAAGCAATTCCTACGGCTGAAACCTTATTAGGCTCCAGCTATACGCTTATATGCCATCCAAACCATTTGTACGGTCAGTTCTAATGGGATGAACTGAAAACACGGAAAGGTTATCACGATACAGGACTTTTGTGGCTATATGAATGTTGCAACTATGGTTGTTCAATCCCCATTTTCCTCTTGTATGGCCCACTTGAGCCTTGTATCCACAGCTTGTTTTCAGTCACAAGTCCTAAAATTAGCGTGCAAAACGGATTAACAGAATAGGTTTTTCGCAAACATCATGGTGGGCACCCAACTTCCTGAAAGGATTCAGCAGGAAATCTGCGTCCACCCAAGATTGTGCAACCTTACCGTAGGGCCCACCTTAATATATGTATTCTATGTAAACCCTGATAATCAATTTTTGCACAGTATTTTAGGGCTCGAGCTCAAAAATGAGGCATATCCAACCCTTAGGTGGACCATAGAAAAGAAAAAAGTGGTGATCACATTCCACCATTGAAAACTTCTATGGCCCACCGTAATGTTTCTATGATGGGTTGACCATACTAAAGAAAAAGATGGTGATGTAATGTTCCACCATTAAAAACTTCCTACGGCACATCCTAATGTTTCTATGATGTATATTTGCCATCCAACTTATTAATAAGGTCACAACAATCCAACTTAAAAGAAAAATAATAATAATAATAATAATAAATCAGCTAGATAGAAAACTTAAATAGTCCATAATAAGTTGTTAATCATCAATCACCAATTTTTTCCTATGGTACGGCCCACCTGAGATTTGGATTTGCTTCATTTTAGGGAATGGGTGTAGCATACATGCATTAAGGTGGGCCCTATAATAAAACCGCACCTAATCCGTTCACGTGGGCTTCACCAAACAGTGCAGCCCTTGCCGGGGAGTGACCTTAATGCATGTATTCTATTTTTTTGTTATTTTATTATTATTATTATTTTATTGCTCGTGCTTCCCTAAACATACACGCCTTCAATAAAGGCTAAGGGCGTGTTTGGCCGGGCGCTAGATGTGGGTTATCCTGGAATTAGGAGGGTTATCCTGCGCCATCTCATCCCATCCTCCGTTTGGGATGGATGGCGGGATGTACCTCGCCTCGTAAACACTGCCCTTTAGCTAACATGGATTTTGCCAATCCTAGGATGTGATTTTTCACCTCTATGTGGGGCCCACCAAGATATCAATGAGATATACACTCCGTCCATCATTTTCACCGGCCTACATTTAGCCATAAATCTGTTTTAAGGCAAATATAAAACAGTGAGTGGGGCACACCACAAGAAGCAGTGTAGATGGAAACCCATTCATTTGGGACGGTCCAAACAGGCTGCTGTATATCCCATGGGCTATCCCAAACCCATGGGATCAAGGGACAAACACCAACACCACCATCATTACCTTAAAATCCATTCCATCCCACCTAATCCCATGGAATTGGTCGGGCCAAACACGCCCTAATGTTCGTGCTTCCTGAACGTACGTGCCTGCTTTCCTAAACGTACACAACACAAAAATTACGGACAGAAACACCTGACGTCAAAACCTTTGGGCCCACCCTAATGTTTATATGCCATCTAAACCGTTCATAAGGTTTATTTCCACGGGGATGAACGATCACAGCACAAATATTAGCCTGATGCAAAATTTATATGGTCCCTCAAAGGTTTCAATGGTAGGCTTTAAATCTCCGCTGTTTAGTGATGCCTGCCCCCACTCGAGCTTTGGATCTCCTTCACTTTGGGACTCATGTTCTAACATGATCTGGTGAAACTTATGAACGGAGTGGATTTCATGTCCAGGACCCCGATCCAACGGATATGGTATGCTTTGCAGTCCGTTTGTATCCTATACCGATACAGTCATCCGTATTCTATTTTAATGGAATCACATCAAATCCTTGGGAGAAGACATCTTCGGCACTTGTTGACAACACATGGTGAGTGGCTACTTCATTTCTAAAGAGGATTGCTTGCAGACTTTGTGGGGCCACCGTGATGAATGTGTTATGTATATACTGTCCATCCAATTTGCCAACACCCATTTTGATGACATGAACCCAAACATAAGGTAGATCTAAAACTTGATCCAAAACTTCTACAGTACCTAAGAAGTTTTTCAAGAGTAGGCATTTAATAATTTCTGTCATTTGTTGTGTTTAATTGAGTATTGGATCTGCCTCGTGCAGACCTTGGTGGTGTGTGGGTGTTACCAATTTTTGTGGGTCTACCATGATGTGTGTTTTATATCCACACCATCCATTTAATTTGCACGATAATTCCTGTTCATAAGGTCACAAAGACCTGGACTATGAGAAAACACAAATATCATCTTGATCCAAAGCTTCCGTGGATACAAAGAAGTTTTCAATAGTAGGCATTCAATTCTTATTTCTTTTTGTTGTGTGGCCTATTAGATCTGCCTCATTTTTAGGCTCATGCCATAAAATAATCTTATAAAATGGATGGGCGGTGTGGATATAACATATATTTGTCCATCAAATGCAGTCATCAGGGTTAGGACACGAGATCAATGATAGTCTAATCCACTGTTCATGTGGGCCATACAATAAAGAATGGTAGAAAGGATACACCTGTCACCAAGGTAGCTTACCTTTTCACCAGGCCGCCACCACCCACAACCCTCCAAATTCAGATGCAGCTCACATAATGGTTGTATTTGACTGGCTATCACCCACAAGCCTTCAAAGTCAGATGATCAAATGCAGCCAAAGTCAGATGACCTGAAAGCCAGTCAGATGCAGCCATTATGTGAGCCGCCGTAGTATTATATATTAAATAGCTTCCTCCTACTTTCAGAAAAGTGGGAGCACGGCTTTGCTTTTTAGAAAAGTAGGAGCACACTACTTATAACTTTGTAAATTGGGAAAGATATAAATCTCGCATTTAGACAAGCTCTACGAAAAGCGACAGGCCTCGTCTATTGTATAAACTATTATACAGTACAAACAGGAAAAAAAAAAAAAAAAAAAACTGGCGAGTAGGCAGTCCATTTGTGTTAATACATGCCACTGATTCAGTTGCAACAGCCCTTAAATTTCTGCCGCAAATAACCTCCTAACCTACATAGGCCTCGGCCACCATCCAGACCAGCTGGATCCTCTTCCCGAAGAGGGACAATCCCTTAAACAACTATAAAAATGCTAAAAATATATATATACATGAAAAAAAAAAAAAAAAACAGAGAACAAAATTATCAACTGAAGGTACTCTGAGAGTCATGAAAGTCCCTATAACTCCTTTTTTTAGTATCTATATATCTTATGAGTGGAATGTGCTGAATGGAATTCACTAATTCATTAAACCCATCCTTTGTTAGCCCCCTCAGAAAAGCAAATGGCAAATCCACCAGATAGAGCATTTTGAGGTTAGTGAGATTTTCGAGCCCCAAAGGCACCTCTCCTAACTCTTCACAACGTCTAATCCTTAGCTTTTCAAGGCAATACATTGCTCCATTCTCTATTCTCACCTTCTTCAATTCCTTCAAATCAAGAAGGCTTAAATCCTTGAGTCTTGGATATCCTCCCGCCTCGCAACATAACTCTTCTCCGTCGTAGGCTCGCTCGAGAAAGAGTTCTACCAAATTGGGCAGTGATTGAAGGGCTTTGAGAGGGTCATCCCTCAATCTAGACCATCTCAAATGAACAGAGACTAGATTATCAAGTGAGGCAATCCATTGAGGTAACTTGAGCAAACGCCCTCTCAAGCACAACCTTTGAAGAGTAGGTGGAGGATATGACAGAGAATGCAAGTCAAGAAGCTCCTCCGCATCCATCGATCTTGCAGAAAAGGCTTGAAGGTGGTTCATTTTCTCGACGGAAGTGCACAAATCATCTCCATCTTCTGTTCTTAATTTGATGACGCCCAACTTCCTCAGTTCGATGAGATTCCCCAACTCTCTAACCACGCTGCTCTCCACCTCTATGTACGCCAACTTCTGTAGTGATCTCATACTCCCCATTCCAGTAGGAACCTTAATTCCATCCACAGCATTAAATGGCAAGTAGACCCCCTTTCTAGCATACCGATAAATCAGAAGGTGGCGAAGGTTTTGGAGCTTGAGAATCTCAATTGGCAATTCACAAACAAAGGTGCCCTTAAGATTCAATGTTTCTAAGTTTTTTAGCTTCCCCAATGAGTTAGGAAGCTTCTTTATCTTTGTATTCTCCAAGCTCAAATATCTTAAGTGGAACAGACTAATCAAAGCATCAGGAAAGCTATCCATGGAAACATTTTCAAAATCCACCACCTTAAACAACTTTAAGCCAGAAAAACATGTGATTGCAGAAGCAATAGATAGTCCATCCACCCCAAAAATGAACAAAGAGTGAAGATGGCAGAAGCTATCTAATTTTGGAAATTTCTCGCCGTTGTTGTAAATAGACAAACGCCCGGATTCTATTACAAAGAATCTTGTTCTGCTCAACAGAAGATGCAAAGAAATGCTCTTCCCTGGATTTTGAAATAATGATCTCCCGCACGAGATCATGGGTGCGACAAGTGATCAATTTCCCATATGATTTCCTTTCTGCTACTTGAATGAGATTTCTAGCGATGAGTGCATTGAGGTAACCTTCAGCAACCTCTTCCATTGACCTGCCTTCATTTCTTTCTACAAAACCTTCAGCTATCCATAGCCGAATTAGTTTCATACGCTTAATCGCATAGTCTTCGGGGAAAATGCTCAAATACAAGAAGCATGATTTCAGGTAGTTAGGCAAGTCATTGAAACTGAGGAATAATATTTTCATCATGCTTCTAAGATTGTCATCGCTTTCAAACTCCGATCCAAGGCTTCAGTGAATCATCTCCCACTCAACATACGTCTTGTCCTTGATTGACAGAAGACTACCCAATGCGACAATCGCAAGCGGTAATCCTTGGCATTTATCTACAAAGCTTTGAGAAAGCTTCTTCAATCCAGGAGGGCAACAATTCTCGTAGTTCGAATGGAATGCCTTCTTGCAAAACAGAGACCAAGCTTCTCTTGGAGGCAGAGGTTGAAGATTGTAGATGTGATCGGAGAGTCCGACGCAAGAAGATGATGCGACATCATCTTTGCGTGTGGTGATCATTACCCTACTATTATAATTGCTAGCAGGCAATGCATTTCTTATGAAATTCCATACATGCGTGCTCCATACATCATCAAGAACAAGTATATACCTTTTGTTCTGCAAGTAGCTCCTTAGAACTTGGATGAGCTCGACCTGTTTCATCGTGTCTAATCCTTGGGGAGATGGATCTTTCTTCTCCTCGAAGAATTGTTTTATCATGCTTCGAAGCAGTTCCTCAACTTTGAACGATTGGGAGACAATGATCCAAGCATATGTTTCAAAACATTTCTTCACCTGTTGGTTATCATAGACTTTCTTTACTAGAGTAGTCTTGCCAAGGCCACCCATCCCAACTACCGAAATTGTCGAGAGTCTCGAATCTCCATTAACTAGCCATCCAATCAATGTGCTCCTTGGAAGGTCGATGCCCACAAGATCAGCTTCCTCAATGAAAAGAGCATCCAATCGAGGATCATACCATTGATTACTCATATTGTTGAAGCTTGAAATTTGCTCCTTATTGAGAGTATAAGCATCTTTTCTCTCCGTAATTTTACGTATTCTGGTTTTGATATCTTGTAGCAACGATGCAATCTGATGGCGCGCCTTCAACCGCTTGATGGGTCTATGAAGAAAATCGACGAATCCATGGGCGCCGTTCTGCTCTTGTGCTAGGCCAAGCATGAATTCGTCAAGAACATCCTTGACGCCGTAAGCGACTTCTCTTACTTGTTTCACCCATGTCTTGAGGCCTTGATCAGCATCTTGTCTTGTATCGGCATCCTGTAAGAAGGATCTGATCCTTTCTAACTCATCTCTAACTTCGCGGACTTCTCCGTCAACCACCTTCAACGGCTGCGCTTCTTCCACCAGCGAAGCCCGAAGTATTGTATCAAGAAGCTCACAGCACTCTCCGCCATCTCTCTCTCTCTCTCTCTCTCTCTCTCTCTCTCTCTCTCGACCATAGTAGATGGAAATGGAGTCCTGTCAGAAATCGGGTTACAATTGGGTCTGGCCTTTTGGAACTGTACCTAGCTAGTTAAAAATCAGCCCTGTTGGGATTTGAGTTGAGTCCATGTGATGAACGTAATACACTGGTCCCATCTTTTGGACCCATTAGGAAATTGGGTCTCGCCTTTTAGACTTGGACCTAGTTAAAAATCAGGCCTGGTTGGGTTTAGGTTGAGTCTATGTGATGAATCTAATACCAGTCCTATCATTTAGACCCATTAAGAAATCGGGTTAGATTTGGGTCTCACCTTTTGGACCTGTACTTAGTTAAAAATATTCTAGCCTAGTTAAAAATCTAGCCTGATCGGGTTTGGGTTGAGTCCATGTGATGAACTTGATAAAGTTGGGTAGATTCTAATTGTGTCTGGGTAGGGATCCAGTTAGTTTTAGTAGCATATTTATGAGTATTTAATATATATTGATGATTATAGCAATAAAAAAAAGGTTTTCCAAGCAAACATGTAAGAGAGCCAGTTTGCAAACACCTGTGAACAATGTGAATGCGCTTATTTGTCCTCATCCCAACGTGAAATGCAGTCCAAAATCCTTGAGCCCAACTGAATCCAGGTCTTGAAGAACTAGACCCAGGTCAAACGAAATCATGGTCCGGGTCTTAAAATATGAAACATGAAACTCGGGCCAAAAGACCCAAACCCGGCAAGACCTGAGCACAGGTAGCCTGCATATGGGTACTTTAGAAGCCAACCCGGACCTAACCCATGACAGCCCTACCCCTAAGCAGCTTCTTAGGAGCTTGGCATTATTTTTCTTCTTAATTTCTTTCTTTTCTTCATTTTAAATTTTCTAGGGACTATTATTATTATTATTATTATTATTATTATTATTATTATTATTATTAATGGTGAATGTCACTATCATCGCTGCTTCCTGTGGTGTGGTCCACTTGAGCCTTAGATCTAACTCACTTTTGGGTTCATATGCTAAAATGATCTGGAAAAAAAAATGGACGAATGGGTAGATTTTGTTCATACAAATCTGTGGTCCCATGTAGCCCCTGTATGGACGGATTTTGTCCCGGCAGGGTAGGACGCAGTCCGCTTCCTGTACATTCTCCGGGAGCCAATTAGGTGAGACCCAGGATCAACTGAGGCGGGTGCTACCGCCGATTGTGAGGCCCACTGTGATGTATGTGACCACACAAATATCATTCATCCAAAGTTTTTGTGGCACACAAGAAATTTTTAATGGTCAATCACCACTGTTTTGTATGGTCCGTCTGTATTGAAAGCTCATTCTAGGGCATAATCCAAAATTTTTATTTTTTTTTTTAAAAAGCAATTCCATATCCCAGATGGACCATATTACAGGAAACAGTGGTGATTGACCATTAAAAATATCTTGTGGGCCACAAAAACTTTGGATGAATGATAATGGTGTGGTCACTTCATCCATGTGTTTGTGATCTTATCCTCAGATTGGATGGAAAATAAACATTTCGGTGGAATCCATGCAGTTTTTTTCTGGTGGGGATTCAATCATGGCTTTTTTCCTATGGTGTGGTCCACTTAAGATTTAAGTCAGCTTCATTTTTGGGATCATACCCTAAAATGTTCTTTCAAAATGGTTGGACGGTGTGGATTTAAGTTACATAGATGCCTGTGAGCCCTACCATCAAGGGTCCCACCCACCTCGGTGGATCCGGCTGTCGCCTAATCCGCTCCCCCATTCCCCAACAGGAGTTATGGCCTATCAGACTACAGAACTCTCTCTCATATTTACTTCGCAGAAGCGTAATGGGCACATCAAGATTACGAAAGATCTACTTATTTGCAACAAGCTTTCAATGTGTGCGTTGTAATTCGGCAATAATCCACTCCGTTGATAAATATGCCGGAAGCTTTTTCTTTGTAAATCATAGTAATACAAACCGCCACTCATAACCTGAAATAATATCTTCCCATTCCGAATGCAAATTAATGAGAAGGGGAAACGACTCATCCATTGGGCACAAGTCGATTCTTACCGTAGGGCCCACCTTAATATATTTATTCTATATCGACACCGAACATCATGTTTCCACATTATTTTAGGGCCTGAGCCCAAAAGTGAGGCATATCCAACCCTTAGATTGACCACACTAAAGCTAAAAGTGGTGATGTAACGTTCCACCGTTAAACCTGACTTAAGAGGCAAAAACAAAAAACAAAAAAGGGAACGAAAACCTCTTACTTTTAAACTATTTCTCAAAAGTTTTCGTTATTAGACATTAAAACGCCTGATGTTGGGTTCCTACATGAATAGGTTTTGAATTTTGGTATTGACCTGACTGCCCTCACCTAATGCACTTGGCAATCTCCCAAGTTAAGTTGAAAACCACCTTCAATAGTACATGCATGGGCCCACCTTGTTGTTTGTGAGAAATCCACCCCATCCATCTGTTTTTCCCGCTCATTTTCAGGTATGCACCCCAAAATGATGCAGATCCAAATTTCAGCAAAGGCCCACGACGACCCCAAGAATTTATATGGTAGGGGTTCAATCCCCACTGTTTCTAGCCATTTCACCCATTGGAGCTTGGCATCGACGTTCGCTATAAAAAAAATGATCAGAGAAATAGATGGATGGTTTGGATTGTCACAAATAGAGGTGTAAATGACTCGAATCGAGTCAAGCTTGGCATAACTCGACTCAACTCAGCCACTTGGCTTAGTTCGGTCAGTAGCTCGGGCTAGTTCGAGCCAAGTTAGAGCCAAGATCGAGCCTCCATAGTATTTTCTCAAATACATGGAGGGTACCTTCAATTTCTCATGGAATGTAAAGTAGCAGCATCGGTTTACAGTTCATCAAACAGTTGGTAGGAAACATAAAAATCAAGATATAAGGGTATTTGTTTCATATCCATACCTTCCTTGCCACCTGCTGACACTTCGTTGAGTCATTTCATTAAACACTTGTTGAGCAACATCAATATCAAAATAACCGAGTCTCCGAACTAAGTTCGATTTGAATTGGGGTTTGATCTGAGTCAAGTTGAGCTCGGGCAAGCTCGAACTCGGCTCGAAATTTTTTCGAGCTCAAAAAATCAGCTCGATTAGGCTCGAACTCAGTTTCGAACATAGTCAAATCGAGCTTTTTCAAGCCGAATGGAGCGAGCTAACCGAGCTAACTCGGTTCATTTACAACTCTAGTACAAAACATCTTGTAGCCCTATGAATGGTGAGTGTGTATTCCCCATTGTTTCATGTCGGTTTGGCCCGCTTTAGCTTTTCATTGGACTCATATTTGGTCCCATGACCAAAAATGACATAGCAAAATAGATGAACTAAGTGGATTTGCCACAAATATAATGGTGGGCCCCACCTAAGTCGAACAACGCTGGCCGTCTGGACTTAAATGTTCATCAAACTTCTGGCTCTGGCATTAATTGATATTAATTACCATGCTAGCATAACCTGAACCATGTGGAGCCACTTTAATGATTTTCAAATTCCACAACGATCATCTATTTTTTCAGATTATTTTATTGTATAGGCATAAAAGTGAGGCAGATCTACAATCATAGTGGGCCCAGATGACCCTAAGATTTTTGATCAACAGTGGGAGTTCCATCCCATTCTTTCCTATCGTGTGGCCCACTAGAGCATTGTACCAGCCTCATTTGAGGGCCCTTGCCAAAAAATGATATGACATGAGGGATGGACGTGGTCATGAAGTCGAGCACGGACTCCTCACAGAGATTCCTCGAATCCATGAGGGAAGAAAATAAAAAATAAATTCTAATTATAAATTCTAAAATAGATTTGAGTGATAATATATAAAAACGAGTTTATAATCCTTTAAGTAATAATATCAATTCTAAGAAGAAGTTAGCTTTACGATATGTCCACAAGGCTGTTGTCTCCTAGATAACCAAGGGATGTTGGCTCCCCCTTCCCTTGAGGAAATCCACGCAGCGGTGTTCTCCATCCCTAAAGACGGGGCCCCGGGTCCAGACGGCTTCACAGCCTCTTTTTTTTGCTAACTGCTGGCAGATTGTGGGGGCCGATGTCCACAAGGCTGTTGTCTCCTTCTTTCAAGGGGAAGAAATGCCAAGAGCTTTCTCAGCCACGCTGCTATGTCTTATTCCTAAATCCCCATCAGCTGCCAAGTTCTCTGATTTCAGGCCGATCAGCCTGTGTAATGTCATATACAAGATCATCTCCAAAGTGTTGGCTGCCAGACTAAGCAAGATTTTACCCATGCTTATTTCAAAAGAACAAGGAGCTTTCGTTCAAGGCAGAGGCATCACGGAGAACATAGCCATGGCGCAGGAGGCAATGAGAGAGATTGATAGGAAAGTTCGAGGGGGCAACATCATCCTCAAGCTTGATCTCGAGAAAGCTTACTACAGAGTTGAATGGCATTTTCTGAAGAAGGTCCTCTCTAGATTGTGTTTTGAAGACAGTTGCATTCAGTTGCTGGAAAAGTGTTGGGCAAACATGTGGCTTTCGGTTTTAGTAAACGGGGAAACCGCAGGGTTCTTCAAAGCCATGAGAGGGCTCCGCCAGGGTGACCCCTGTCACCGGCCCTTTTTATTATTGCAGGGGAAGCTTTCTCCTGTAGCCTAAAACACCTTGTGGAGACCGAAGCTTGCCAGCCTTTCAAACTCCAAAGAGGCTGCCCACTTGTGACGCATCTTCTGTACGCCGATGATACCCTAGTGTTCATGAATGGATGACGCAAGACCCTCAAGAATTTCAAGCTGTTCTTGGACTCCTTCCAGAAGGCTTCGGGGCAAAAGATAAACTGTAATAAGAGCTGCTTCATCGGGCCCAAATCGATGCCGCCATCTAGAGCCCGATCAATTGATTGACTTCTTGGCTTTGCAAATGTTGTTGTTGGAGTCAAGTATCTGGGTGTCCCTCTCCATAGAGGCGGAGTAAAAATTACTGACTTCCAATTCCTCATAGAAAAGGTGTTCACTAAAGTTAATGGATGGAAAGCTAGATTACTATCCCAAGCTGGCAGAATGACTTTAATCAAACATGTTCTCGGTAGTATCCCGCTACATATCATGGCGGCGGTTCATGTCCCAGTTCAGGTTATTTTCTGCCTTGAGCGTTCTTTCTCTAAGTTTTTCTAGGGTTGGGCAGATGGCACCCGGAAATTTCAATGGGTGGCCAGGGGAAAGATTACGAGACCCATCAGCGAAGGCGGGCTGGGTATCAGACGGCTTACCGAAGTTTTGTCAGCCCTCCGTATGAAGATGGCTTGGGAGGTTAAATATGCTAAAAATGTCGGGCCGTGGGTGTCCCACATGCGGGCAAAATTTCATTCAGACATTTTTGACAACACTGACATCAGAGCAAGAGATAAGGCTTCGCCCTACTGGAAAAAAATCAGATCCTTTTTCCCCCTCCTCGCTTCTAAGATCCAATGGCAGGTTGGTTCGGGGGACCAAAATTTGTGGACAGAAAATTGGACGGGATTGGGCCCTTTGCAGGATCTTGTGCCTGACCCAATCCCGAACAACATCATATCCCTCAAGATCAGGGACTTTCTGAGAGCTACTGGCCCGCTCCCGCTATCAGTCATTCCTACATATCTGCCCCAACATGCCATAAATCACATCTTCAATGGGGGATTTGCTACCTCAAAAGACCCTCTATCCTGTTTTTGGCCCCTTGAACCATCAGGCAAATTTACTGTGAAGTCGGCCTGGAAGATCTCTCGAACCTCTCTTTCATCCCCAAGGTGGAGTAATTGGCTATGGTACAAGTCTCTTCCTCCTCCAAAAATCTCTGTATTTTGTTGGAGACTGTTGCATGGGGCTATCCTTGTGGACGTCAGTGTTCAATCCAAAGGAATTTGATGGCTTCCAAGTGTTGCTGTTGTGAAACGATTTCACCTACCTCCTCCCCCAACTCCGAATCCATCTCCCACCTTTTCCTGACAAGTTATCTAGCCTCCTCACTTTGGACGCACTTTGGTTCCATGTATGGGATTTCTCCTCTGCCCCTGCTATCAGTGGAAGGAAAATTAGCGCAGTGGCAGGAAGCTTCAGCTCCGGGCAGCGCCCCTCTGCAGACCCGTTCTATAATTCCTTTGTTGATTTTATGGGAAATCTGGAGGGCGAGAAATGAAGTCAGATTCGGAGATAAAGCAATTAATGTTCGCGTCTCCATTGCTCGTATCATCTGGTGGGCTAATTCCATTCTTGGGGTGCCACCCATGGGGAGCCCTGCTAGCGCCCATCACTGGTCGAGGCGTCGTACCCCTTGCCCATCCCCTCCCTGTCAGTACCAAGCATGCTCCCAGATTATCACATGGAAAAAACCGGCGAAAGGAAGGATCAAACTCAATGTGGATGGATCTGCGAGAGGTAACCCGGGATTGTCTGGCGGCGGTGGCGTTTGCAGGGATGAAAATGGAAACCTTATTTTTGCTTTCTTGACTTCTTACGGGAGGGGCACAAACAATCTTGCCGAGCTGCGTGCGATTCACGAAGGGGTTAGCCTCTGTCTTGATCGAGGGCTGCAAAACATCAATATCGAATCCGACTCCAAGATCGCCTTGAACCTCCTTCTTGGGAAGGCGCGCACCCCGTGGCCTTGGAGATATTGGGTCTCCAGAATTTTAGCCTTGATTCAGATAGGAGCTTGCTCTCTCAACCACATTCTCAGGGAGGGCAATGGACCCGGCTGATGCCATGGCCCATATGGGTAGTGAGCTCCAGACGACCTCTCTTATCCCCCATGCGTCTTCCCTCCCAACGCAGATCAGGGGGCTGATTTTCCTAGATAAGGTCGGTCTTGGAATGATTAGAATAAGGCCGGCTAATTCCGTTTAGTGGCAGTCAGGTCTAACCTTTTGGTTGTTTTTCTTTTCCTTGTTTTTCTTCAAATGATAGGAGAGGCCCTAGTTTTTTGTGGTTCGCCCTCCCGAATCTCAGGTTTTGTAAGTGCCCTATTTAAAATATCAATGATACAGAGGTTAAAAAAAAAAAACCTTGCTTCTAAACAATGTTGCCCACTTGATGGAAATCTCTTCTCTCACCCATATGCTATATTGGTAGTATATATGGTACATGTGGATGGGCAGGCCTCCACGTGTAAGTGGAAGTAGCAAATCTATTTCATATGGCATTAATTTGTTTTGGTGCTTGTATATGATAGTTGGCTTTACGATATGTATATTTTGTTGTGGAAGAGCCAATGCATTTGAATTTGTTTAAAAATAAAAAATAAATAAAATAAATAAATAAAAAATAAATAAAAAATTCTAAGAAGAAGTTTCGGAATCAAACTCCACTCCAACTCCCCAAAATCGTGACTTACTATAAATAGTTAACTTAATATTTATGGTCTCATGATTTCTACTAGACTTCATGGTTTTAAGACAAAAATAGCAAGCGTCCAATTTAGCCTAACCCCGTTATTCCCCTAATGCCTGTCGCCAATTCAAAACCAAGTTTCGGATAGGCTAGTTAATCATCCACGAGATCCCAGAAAGATGAGGCTAATGGTTCCACACCTCTTTTGCCACCATACAATGAATGAAAAGTGGTCCACATATCTTTCTTCTTTTCTGCACATGAAGCATGTATGTGGCAGGGAGATGTTTTGCATTTTTTAAAATTATCCACCATCAGGGGTGCTTAACTTTATTTTATTATACATGTTTTAGTGAATAAATAATTGCTAATAATATATTTTTCGATACCGTCATATAACCATGTGGATGTGTCTGTATATCGAGTGTTCTAAACTGTCTTGTTTGGAACCAACTCATGTTTTTCTCGTATGTTAGTTATGATCTGTTTATTTCTTAATACTATACTATTTTGTGAGTGACAACCTCTCCGGTTTTCAAACAATCAAGAGGCGCTTTTATATAGTTAGAACCTGAGTCCATTTTTTGTTTGAAGATATTGTTGAAGGTGAAGGAGCAGAAGCGCGTGAAGGAGACTTGGTTGAATTTAATTATGTCTGCCGGCGTTCAAATGGATATTTTGTTCATAGGCAAGGTATTCCTATTTCTTTTTGGTCTTTCTTTAACTGGTAAGAAATTCTATGCAGGAAAGGAATTACATCACACAAGCGACCAAGATTCCTAAAGACAAGACAATGCATGACTAGATGAAAGATTTAATCAAGATGAGAGAGCCTGGATTTTGTGGAATCCATAACAGGTTTTCGAGGTTCGGATTTTTCAATGGCCACCCATCCAACAATAATTTTAGAATCAGCACTGTGGTTTCCCTCAAATCCGCCTATGAAAACAGTGCCTTTTTTCTAATTTAATTTTTTTAATTTTTTAAATTGGTGTTTGCTGTCACTTTTGGGTTCTACATATTGTTGAAAACATGAGCAGTAAATAAAACATTTCAAATCTTTAATAATATTAATATCGAAAAAAGGTAGCTATTCCCACTTCCTGACCTTCATCAGATTTATTTTTTTAAAAGGTAGCTATTTTTTTAAAAATCTGTTTGATTGCTTATTAATATACTAATTCTTTAATTTCTTATATATATATATATGAAAAGATGCCATCCTCTTAACCTCTCTTCTTCTTCTTGTTCTTCTTCTTCTTTTTTTTTTTTTTAGTTTTTTCTTTTTTTGTTGTTGTTGTTGCAAATGCAGCACCGTGGATCAATTTAGTGGAGAGAGTAGGCCTGTGGTACTCCCTCTGGATGAGAAACAGGTTTGTTACCGTTAATTTCATTTACCAAATTCAGAATGAATGTATTATTTTTCTGTCGCGTTATAATTTCTGAGAGTGAAGATGCCTATTTCTCATCCTATTTATAGATAATTTGATGTTCTTTCATGATCATCCAAGGGGCTGTTTGGATGTCCGTAACATTCTAAAATGTAACAAAGTTACAGGTGAGATTGTTGCAAGTAGGAACTGATCGACTTCTTCATGTTTCTGACGCTCTTTGTATGTAATCCGGTGTACAGTATCAGTGAGTTGGTTAGCTGCCTGGCTGTGCAGCGATTGTATCTTTCTTCTTTTTCTTTTTAAAATAAAATTTTGATTACCAATAAAAAAATAAATTAATGGTATAGTACATATGAAAATCATGTTTGACTCTTTTCTTTTTCCAGGATATGGACATTGCTACTATGATCATGCTGAGCAAATATAATATTCAGCTTAAAGTGGAGTTTTTCGATACTCTGGCTGCATATGACACTTGATACGCAGTCATATATAAAGTCAAGTTAATCTGACTAAATTTTCTAACCCACTGTAGCAAAGTCAGTCTAAAAGTTATAGTGGTCGAATAATATTCCTAACCTCTGATTCGTGGATGCTTGTTACTTGAACTAGGACCATTGGATATTTTTCATTTTAACAGTCCATTGTATGTCCAAAAATCTAATCGTCAGATAATCAGGTGCTAAAAATATTTTGTTTGTGATACATCTGAACTGATGTCCATAATTTGTATGGTTAGTTTTATTAATTGTATGCCACATACAATTTCTCAGTAATTTTTAACTGCTTGCTTATCATCTATCACACGGTGCCAAAGTATCAAAGTATTTCTCCTTAAAGAATGCATCTTTTCTCTTTCAGATGAAAGATTTAAAACCTATAAACAAAGGAGTAGGATATCATTCAATGCTTTCCATAGAAAGCAGATGACTTCCCACTTTTCTCTGAGATGGTTATGTGTACGTAGTTGGGGTGCGCTCCAGTGGTACTGGTACCACCATATGCTTATGGTGCTAGCTGGCATAGGTGTGGCCCACATGATGTATTCACACCATCCACCCGTCTATCATATGCATCACCTCAGAAAACCTCCTGGGACCCAAAATGAAGTCTGATCCAAAACTAAGGTGAACCACAGAAAAGCAACCAAGCTGGAAGGGAATGCCCGCCCTTTAATTTCACAGGGGTCCACCTGGTTCGCAAAACAACCTGGATTTTGGCGTAACCCTTCTCTGCATTGGATGAGGGTCTGAACAACCTTGATTATATATAAAGAATGCAGTGGGCCCCTCGCATTAATCAATGATGGGTGTTCCCTCTCAATATGTTCCTTGTGCTGTAGCCCATCTGAGTTCTGTATCAGGCTGATTTTCAGGCTCTGAAGGTTTTCTGAGGTGACACATCTTACGGATGGGTTTGATTCTTTGAAAACATCATTGAGCCCCACATTTGCCTAGTATCACCGTAGTGTCGGTACCATTGGAGTGTGCCCCATGTAGTTTACATTGGTTATAGTAATATACTAATCATGTTATGGTGTTCCTTCCAGATCATACGGGGCTTGAAAGAGGTTTTGATTGGCATGCAGGTTGGAGGTGAGCTCTTAAGTTAATGCGATTGCGCAAATAAATTTAGTTGTAATTATTCAAATTGAATAAAGCGGAAAAGACCAAAGTAAGAGGTGGCCGCACTTCATAGCAGGGGAGTGGCCCCAAATTGCAATCACTGTTGTTCCTAGTCCAACTTTGAATGCATGGAATTGTGATTTAAGGGTTCATCACTGATTTTTTCTGGTCCAACTTCGATTGACTTTCTCATGACTATACATTTTTTTAGTTAATTAAGACTGCTCAACATAGGTTAATAGTTATGGATGTTTATACTAAGAGATGGAAGAAATTGCATGAAATTAATAAGTGTCAAAAAATTAGGTGGTGGAATTTAAAATGAAAGAAAACAATGTTATTAAGAAATAATTTGATAGAAAGCGAAAAGTGGAATGTTGGGGAAGAAGTAAATGTTATGGGGAAATGAGACGGCTGAATGCATTATGAAAGTGGCAAAAGATATTTTAGGAGTATCAAGAGGAAAATGACAATCATATAAGGAAACTTGGTGGTGGACTGACGACATACAAAAATCTATTAATGAGAAATGTTTATGTTTCAAAGCCTAGCGAGGGATTAGAAACAATGAAAATCTTGAACAATATAGAAATGCCAAAAGGTTTAGTAAGAAGGTATACCTGGATAAAGGATTTTAAAAAATAATAATAATAATAATAAAAATAAAATCAGCTTGATCCAAAACTTTTGTAGCCCCAAGAAGTTTTTAATGGTAAGAGTTCAATAAACACTATGTGGCCCACTTGAGATTTTGATCTACCTCAGTTTTGGGTTCCTACAATAAAATTGTCTAGAAAAATGGATGAATAGCATGGATGAGACACATACATCATGTTAGGTCCATAGAGCACCGACCACTAGGAGTAGCCAATCCTTTTCCCATCAAGTTGGCCCTGTTGTAAAGCTGCACTAACCCATCCATGTACTTTGCTCTTTTGTTATTATTTTAAGTGACAACAGAATGGCATGCACATGCGACATGTAATCCATTTATAAGATTCGTCCAACCTTTTATATGTTTTCTAAAAATAAATCTGATCCACTCATCATGTGGATCCCAATATTTAAAATGGATGAATGGATTAGAAAACTTCAACCAAGTTCTCTGAAGCCGTACATTCATGTTGAAATACAGTGGATGTGGATTGATTGGTGTACCACATCACCTACCTGGCTGGTGTGGGTACGTGTCGTGAGAAGACAACGCTGACTTTCCTCAGCTCCAAGTTGTACAATGATTCAAAGAAGATCAAAGTTATATTGGCTCCACAATAATGTATTTATTTATATCCATACCATTCATCCATTTTGTGATAGCATTTTAGAGCATGAGTCCAAAAATGAGTCATATAAAAACCTCAAAGTAACCGCACCACAAATAGCAGTGGGGACAATGATTCTCACTGTTAAAACATTCGTAGGCCCACCATAACATTTATTTTCCATCCAATTTGTTCATAAGGTCACACAGACTTGGATGAAAATAAAAAACAAATATAAGGTTGATCCAAAATTTCTGTTACCCCTAAAAGGGTTTCAATGGTAGACTTTCAATCCCCAGTGCTTTTTCCGTGTGGTCCACTTGAAATTTTGATCTGTTTTATTTTTCATCTCAAGCCTTACAAAGAACTCACTAAGTGGACGGATGGTTTGGATATAACTCATATCTCATGATGGGACCAACAAAACTTGGTGATGTCAACACACCAGCCACATCGTGGTGTGTTATACCATGCAGTCCTCTATTTCTATGGTCAACGGAAATTGGCAGATATCGCCGACAACGACCTCCGTTCAAAAATCATTGCCTTCACCTAAGAAGATAGTGGTGGCTATTAATGGTGGCAGAGAGCGAATTCGATAGAGGAGATTGGATATTAGCATCTTTTGTTGGTTGCACAGCAATTTGGGCAAATTCATCTTCAAGTTAATGAAAGAAGTTGCACTTAACTGCTATGGACTATTCCATATGGGCCTGACCTTAGATTTCCTATGTCCTAAATGACTTTTTATGTAATTATTCTAACCATCTGAACTCATCAAACATGGTACAAAAAGAAATTATTTAGATCTTCCGTCGAAAAATTAGGACATTTAATGCTTCAAGTGGGCCACAATCCACGAAACAAATGAATGGCTAGGAAATTTAGTTTGAGTCATTCATTCTTTCATACATCATGGGCCACCTGAGGATGAAATGTCCTGATTTATGAGCAAAAATATTTAATCAATGTGGCCCAACCGGTAGAAATTCTAGCATTTAGCAATCATGATCATACCTTGAAGGCCTGTTTGGCCGGGCGGATTAAGAGGTATTAGGAGGGATAGGATGGATTTTAAGGTAATGATGGTGGTGTCAGTGGATTGGTTTAAGATCCATGGGATTGGTATATCCCGGGACAAGTTCACCGAGTCTATTTGGCACGCCCGGCATATCCTGGAATTTTACCTTCCAATCCGTCCAACCAAACACGCCCCAAGCCCGATTGAACAGGATTAGGAGGGGTGGGATCAATTTTAAGGTAATGATGGTGATGTCAGTGGATTGGTTTAAGATCCATGGGTTTGCTATATCCCGGGACAAGTTCATCGGGTCTGTTTGGGCTCGTTTGGCATATCCCGGGATTTTACCATCCCATCCCTCCTAATCCCATGGGATCGGTCCGGCCAAACACACTGTAAACTGCTACCTTTGAATTGATGCATGTAGGTGTTCAGCTTGTTGAAATCAAGTGGGCTCTCCTCCCTGCATATGAAAATAGAAATGTAATTTGATGTTATCATCTTTTATTAGGTTTGTTGAAAAGCTTCATAAGTGCCCGTATGGGCGACGCACGGAAATGTGTTGATCTGGTTTCGGTTTCCACAATGTAATAGTAAGATTAGTGCCATGTACTTACATTGTTGACTCTAAGTCAAGGATTAGTCTAGCAAAGTCCTTGAAGAACAAGGTTACAACTTCCTCGACGAAATTTGGGTTTATGTCGTCCTGCAACTCTTCCAACTAAATGAATTGCTCATCTTAGAATCTCTGTAACCATACCCAGATTTTTGTTTTATTTTTTAACCTTCCTTGAGAATGTACATTGCTACCTAAATTGCACCTGAGTTTTGGAAATGGACGATGATTGGGATGTTTAGTGAAATTGAAGAGGCACAACAGGTGCACGATTTGGATTCCACATATACATCATGTGAACTCCACATAATATGTGATCATTCCAGGGGAGAAATGATAGGCCCACCATGATAATCTCCAATAAATTGTATCTTCCATATTGAATGCAAAAAAAAATGTATACTAAAATAGTTTCAGCAACCATGACTGTATAAAAATAAAAATAATAATAATAAAAAATTTTAAAAATGAAGAAGAAGAAGAAGAAGAAGAAGAAATCCTCGGTAATTCTAAACTTAGAGAAGCCTAAAATGGCATTCTTCACATAAATGCTCTCAATATGACAAAAATCACCTCAAAATCAAAGTGGGTATTTTTTATTTTTTTTTCCATAATATGAGAAAAATTGTCGTAACAATCTTATTACTTATATAAGTGTAGAAGAGAAGAACCTGCTCAGAAAGGGACTTTTTCATGTAGGTAATCTGAGGTTGCAGAAGAAGGTTGGCTAGTTAGAAGTTAGAACATGGCCTTACTATTTTAAAGGTATTTTAGTTAATTTTTATTTACTAATATAGTTATACTTTGGCAGGATTTTAAATATCATTTTAGATGCTGAGTTCCCTGTTTGTCACCAACATGGAACTTCCCTGTTTGGTTCCTAATCTGTAAATTTGGGACTCATTTTTAGTTCATCCATGGCATTGATCTGATGTAAGGCTCACCCCCACAGAACATGATATTGTCCGCTTTGCCGAAGCTCACGGCTTTAAAACGCGTCATGTCTGTTAAGGGAGAAACCCAACATATAACCACCACAACTCCAGACAACTCTTCCAATGTGGGACAAGTTACGCTACAGTCAACTACAACAGTAGCTCGCCCAGCACAGTAGCCTGCCAGTCACACAGTAGCCTGCCAGCCACACTTGGGGGCCCGCCCACATGTGTGCCCGCCCACGTGTGCCCGCCCACATGAAACAGTGACCGGGGCGTCACATCTGATGCCCGCCATCATGGATGAAACATGAAAAAAAAAAAAAAAAAAATCTCCCTAATTGGAAGATCCTAACTACCAAATCGTTTTCTTCATTGAATGTAGACTGTTAGTGCATTTCTTTTTAAACGTGTATTGACATGCTTAAAACGGAAAGGTTAGAGTCAACCAAATGAAGAGATTTGTCAGTGAGATTTACACTAAAAAAAGGACAATGGGAACCTAATTACCCTATCAGTTAAATGAAGTTTGAAGTAATTTCTGGAAGAAAAATCTTGACTCATGAGGTCCTACTTTTACCAATCCACATGAACCATGTTCCCAAAGGACAAGTAGCATTGTAATGACAACACATAGGAAGATGCACTCTGATAACAAAAACAAGGAGTACAAAAAATTTAGATTTTCCTGTGAGATTATAAAACAATGATATTCAATTATTGGCATCAAATGAACTACAATTCCCTTTAAGTTTACAGCCCATCAAAGACATAAATTCCACCTGAATTTCAATTAGATGTTTGGGACCATCCTATCATGTGCGGCTTACCTATGATGGCCCATCCCTTTGATAAATGAACATCACATGGAAATGAGAGAGCGGAATGGAGAAAGAAATCAACAAAGAATAACTTTCTTTGAAAATGAAACATTTTCCAAAGAAAATCTATTTTCTTGGAAACAAATTTTCAAGAAAACTTGTTTTAATTAGACTAAAAAATTAAACATAAGATTACTAAACGGAAAAATAAATCTCTTAGTTGTATCCAGGAGTGCTGGACAGAGAGACAGACATGCGTCAACACTTGACATAGCTTAATTTCAAAAGAAGTGCCATGTCTTTGTTACATAGGTTTGGATGCATCCCTTGTTCTTTACATAAGTTTGGAACTTTGGATGCATCCCTTGTTCTTTCTCCACATATCTTTTTGAATTTATTAAAATGATAAATTTATTAAGAACATACGAAATACAAGCTTTTCCATAATTTCAATTTCTGTACCACAAACATTAGTCTTTTAAGAGAAATACAAGCTAAGTTTGCAAAAATATGGTAAAGCATAATGCATGAAGCTTTTATCAAATTATGGAAAAATGGTTATTAATAATCTAAGAGTAATTAACCATCATTCGAGTCTTAAATGACTTTGCCTTAGCTTCCACTGCTTTCACACCTCCAGAAACAACATAGTTACCCTATCATTATGGAATGAATTTAATGTCAAATATTGAGAAATAAAGAAAGGCTTCCTAAATTGGATAAAAGAAAATACTCAATGACAATTTTACTGGACAGAGGAAGTTTGCAATTTGATCTTTATTTTTCTCATCTACTTCTTCATTAGCTGCATCGCATAGCAGCTGGACCTTTTCTGAATATAGTTCTATGACACCAACCAAGTACTGTTAGCAGCATCTGCAACTTCCTGAAGAAATTGAAGAAGTATCATTGACTAGCAAAATGTCTTGAATCTATCAATACCAGGTTTTGCAAAGAAAAACTATTGATCATCTACCCAAGGAATGGAAAGAGAAACTACCCATTGAACCAGTTTAGATGCCCACCTACATAGCTTCTCCTCTGACCTTGACCAGCCTGAGTCCATCCTCGAAACCTGTAATGCAGAACATCTAATCGAAGATATCCAAAACCCATTTGACTCTCACATCATTTCCACACACAAGTAGAACAGGTCCAGTAATTACCACGTCAGAACCGATACCGAGCATTAAAACCAGAAATTGTGCTAATCCCATTACCAGGAGCAGTTTAGAGAGAGAAATGACTTTTGTTTTATTGGTAAGAAATGACAAAAATACATATGCAAAATTGCAACCCCTAGAGTTCAGGCATGCACATTCTTTCTTATGGCAAATCCTGAGCAAGAAACACACAGCGAGGTTATACCTCGCTCATTGCATCTGCAGCATAACATTTTATGAGATCTTCATAAACATCGGATGATAGCTGAATGTCAGGCACATCAGCCCAATACTCCGGGATCAGAAGTGCATATTCACAACACCTGCACTAGCATAAAAATTAAAATCAAAAAAGATGAAGGCTCTAAGAACTGTGGAGAGGTTACTGCCACTAGAAGAAGTTTTTTAAGGATATTCAGGTACTACCAAGTGCGTTTGCATTTGGTTGGACAGCTACCATGAATAAAATTCTTATTGGCAACCTTCTCAGCGGTGGCTTCTGTTTCGAGTACAGGTGAGTATCATGTTGTGTTGTAGAAGAGACCACATATCATTTATTCCTCAGCCCACTGGATTGATTTAGCATTCTTTCATTGAGTATCATGGTATCTAAGATATGTTGACAATCTGATCTAGCTGGCCTTTTCAGTTAAAACTTAAATGACAAATTTTGTAGACGCTGTCTGCAGCAATCTTATGGGAATACTGAAAGTAAGGAATAACAATACTTATAAAAACAGAGTAAAAATATTGGCATTGGCATGGTGAGCCAGCAGACAAAGGACCTCTAATTGCATTGGCATACAAGTAACTCAGATTAATATGTCCAACTTGTCAGCACCAACTTAGATGCATCATAATCCAAAAATTACCTTGAAATGATTACCTAACTAACCAATTGTGGACAAGTATCAGATGGTTAAAATTGAAAAATAAAAATAAAAAAATCCAACAGTTCAACAAATAAGTTTCCACAAATCAAGGTTAAGATCGTTGAACCAATCTGATTTTCAAATTATATCCTCTATCTACAGTGGACCCCACAATTTGAATGGCATAATGAGATAATGCATGTCGCGTTTACAGATCTCTGTCTTGTGTCTGTGTATCATGCATGAAACTCTACCGAAGTATGAAGCCCACTGTAGAAGTTTCAAACATCAGAACACTGATCCCGCGGTGCCCGTGAGGGCCATAAGAGTGATGAGCCCTCACTGCATCATAAGAGCTAAAATATTCAAGAAGCTCTTGATTTCCCATGCCTAGACACTGCAATTTGTGTCCAAACATAAAACAATGTGCCCAGGGTTCTGGTAAAATAATATTAAGCCGCAATTTACAAGATGATCTTGAAATGCTTGAAGCATCTCTACTGGCATTTTCTGTTCTCCAAGCCCAACTTCCCAAATCTGAAAGAGAGATGTCGGAACTCTTCCATTTGGAAAGTAGAGTCTAAATCAGTTGGAATGATCATCATTATAAAATAAAATAAAAATAGGGATGTGCCTGATTGTTTGTGTAAACAAGGGCTCGCATCTTGAACATGCAGGCCATGTTGGCACATATGCATGGCGGTCGCATATAAGAATTCGATTAAAATAAAATCCATCTTTATTCCTATCTTCTCTCAACACAATCAAAATCAGAAACTAAAGCAACCCAGATCAAGAAATTCAATCCTCATCATTGAAGTTAACCACCAATACAAATTCCTTCCAATCGAATAAAAACATATCAAAAAAGAAAAGCCCAAGTAAATATCATTTGATATAAACACTAAAAATCACTATTTAAACACACCCTTTTCCTTGTACTTCTAGTAACACAACAGTACACAAGCATTACAGTATTTAATCGCCATGAAAGCTTCTCTACTTTATACATGGCCTACATCTCACACAGCTAATATGGACACCTCAATCACACAGCCAAGCACCTAATTAGTAAGTTTTTGGTCTAATTGAGGATACAACTAGAAGAATTATAAT
Organism: Magnolia officinalis; assembly: GCA_021015155.1. Classification (NCBI taxonomy): domain Eukaryota; kingdom Viridiplantae; phylum Streptophyta; class Magnoliopsida; order Magnoliales; family Magnoliaceae; genus Magnolia; species Magnolia officinalis. Next base: position 6,822,018 of record JAJHSJ010000015.1, on the reverse strand, counting down.
CTGACGTCGAGGTGTGATCTAGAAGAATCAGAAATGTAGCAGGTAACTTATTACTATAGAGTTCGTAGAAGAAGCATTCAAAACAGGATGATGGAGATCCAACCATAAACTATGAATGAAGCCTATTAGATTGTGATGCACGTGCAGGAGAAGCACATATGGATGACAACTGATTCCTCTAATGGCTGAGAGTCCCAGGTCTTATGAATTGTTTGAGCGATATCCATATTAACGAATTCAAGAAGGAGAGGTTCACCCACTCCATGACAAAAAGCGAGTATTTGCATTTAGTCCATTTGGATACCACCAAATAAGTTACTTTTTCTACTTACAACAGTAGATAAGTGACTTATTTCAGATAAATAAGTTTGGTTTATGATTAGTTATAAATAACTTTTTTACTTGGAAGTACTAAATTACTTCAGTTAATTTTTTTAGCTTTTCTACTTTTCATAAGTTGCTGAAGAGAGACATTAGGAGAGACAAAAGAGAGGAGACATTGGGAAATATATTGTTTGCCAAACATGCTTATCTTCTTAATAAGTAGAAACTAAGATAAGCTACTTGTGGAATAAGTAGCTTATCTTAAGCAACTTACAATTCAAACAGGCACTAAGAGTAGAAGAAAAAATAGGAAAAACTGGAGCTGGCGCATTACCTGAGACATTCATAATAGAAACTAGAGATCAAAAGAGTTTTGTTGAACTGATAACATGGCTTCTTGACTGAGTACGAGTCAGCTTGGATGGGTCGCATCTGACTTTGACAAGTTGGCAATCCATGACTAAATCACTATTAGGGGAAGGTCACCAATCCGATGCAAACACAACTTTGAATACGAAATCCTTAGGCCCTGTTTGGTTGCCTCTCAATATGAGCTCAGGTCATTTTTTTAAACAGTAATCATGTATTAGAGATTGAAATGATTAAAATATTTGATAACCCATAACTAAAATAAGATGAAATTATCTTTAAGTTGCTAAAAAGGGCCTAAATTGGTGGCCACAAATTAGATTTTAAGATCAATTTCAAGCCATGCTACATCAAGTGGCTTGTGATTCTAGATGGTTTGGATCTTGCATGGCTAGGCCTGTCCAAGGGGTGGCCCTGCTTCAGAACATGCCTGAACCTGTCATGTATGGCCCAATCAGTTCTCGGGTCAGGCCTGGTCTTGGTTATTTTAGCCTGGCCCCACTTGGTATGTATTTGTTCTATTCAACAAACATTCAAGTCCAATCTGATTAAGGGATGTATTAGGTCAGGCCCTGTTTGGGTATGACCTCAGGGTTTGGGCCTCCTAGGCCATATGTGGCCATGGCCACCCCTGGCTTGTCTGGCACATGACCTGACTTTAGTATTTAAGGCACTGGTAACATGTGGACATATCTATAAAATGTGCCTCCCCACATTATCCTAGGGCCCAAAAATCAGCTTGGGTGTGTCATAAGGGAGGGAGATTTTTGGGGCAAGACAAAAATCAGGTTGTACTGCATCTCACCTTGTTCCCTGTGTTGTGGCCCACTAGAGTTTTGGATACAGTTGATTTTTTAGCACCGTAGATAATCTGAGGGGACACATCTGATGTACAGGTTGGATGTGATATATACACCACATAGGCCCCACATTACACTTAAGTAATTCCATAATTAGGCCATTAGTGGCTAAGTAGTCAATGGTCCAAATTCAGTGAAGTGTTATTGCGTGGAATTAAAACAAAAAATGAGCATAGAATGTCCAAAAAAATGCTATCAGAATATTACAATTTAGAAATACAAGGATTAGAACCAATGCTCAAGAACATTCTATCGGTGTGTGGGATCAGCACTGGACAATCAGGTAAGCTCAAGACAATGAAACAAACGAGTCGAGTTTTAATTCAGACATTTTTTTTGTAGGAACAAATTTCAAAGGAAGAAACTAGGTGGGGGCAGGGGAAGTTAGGAATCAAGATACAAGGTTAAGAACACTAGAGCCTACTTGAAAAACTAATAAAAAGACAAGTTGAAATGGCATCTACAGATATAAAAACTGTGTCTACCTTGTAGTGTCAGAATAGTGCGGTAATCACATAACAATACCATAACCAACCCAATAACTGCTAAAAGAAAATCACTAACATGGCACAAGAAATCACGGTAAAATAAAATGATGTGTTAACTTTTGAGTTTTGACCAATCCGTGGTAACTTAACCCCTGTACATATTCTCAACAGAGTAAGTCTCCCAACACTGTTTCAGACACTATCTTTCAAAAGAAAGTTCAAACACTCCAGTAGTATTAGAAAATAAATACTGGCACAGGTTGCTAGAACCAATAATGTGAAGTGCATCTCTTGATTTGTACAGTACTACAGCTTACTCTTACCATGTATTAGAAAATAAATGCCAGCACAGGTTGCTAGAACTCACAATATGAAGTGCATCTCTTGATTTCCACAGTACTGCAGCTTACACTTGCCTTTCTCTATTGGCTTAGAAAATGGGCCAACAAATAAAATCTTGATTTGGGAGTTGAAGTGCAAAGCACAACTTCCCAAAGCACCAATGACTCAAAGTTTTCCATCAAACTTAACTTTGCTTTTGAGAAAAAGCTACCATAACAAGAGCACTCAAGGACCCGTTTGCACACACTGTCACAACCAGGGTTCGGAGACAATACGCTGATTTTGAAGCCTGTTTAGATCCCACCCGCAATTGTCAGTTTGGGACCCACCCGATGATTTAGTAGGCAAATCGACGAGATTTCAGAAACTTATTTGGCTGCAGTACCCTCCCACAGTCAGCAGTCAACAGTCTGTCCAAACAGGCCCTAACGGAGTTCCATGAAGTGTGTTATGGAACACATATACCTTACACATTGCACTTGCTTGAACCTTCATGGTGATCATTATTGTTGATTTGGTCTGATGGGCTATGGCCCAAAAGGCAAGATTTTGGTAGCCTTACAATCATCAGTGGCTTCAAGAATATGCACAAGCAATACAAGAAGATAAGTAATTGAACTGTTGAATTTGCTAGTATGACTGTGGCTCTATCACAGTGCACTCTACCTGATGAATGGCCCTGAACTGCGACACATAGAAGTCGAATCCCAGCCCTTTCAAATTTATGCAAAAATCCGTCAGCGGTGAAAAAAAAAACAATTATAATGATGAATGCCATCTTAGAAATGATTTCTGATAAGTAGCTACATCAGCTTAGAGCACAAATATTTCTAGACTTCCCAGCTTCTATACAAACTTCAGATTTATCAGAACCGATATGAGTTTCCATCTGGACAGGGGATAGCCCAGAAACTGGGATATTGGCTCTATGACCTCCATGTCCCCAAAAAATGTGGCCACAAAATACAAGTTAATTAGGGATTCAACATAGCAAATCCCTAATTAAGGTTTCACATTGTAAATCCCTAATTAGGAATTCACCATTGTAAAATCCTAATTAGGGTTTCAACATTGAAGATATTCGATCTCAAGAGAGATTGAGCGGGCGCGCGCGTGCGAGAGAGAGAGAAAGAGAGAGAGAGAGAGAACCGCGGTGGGTAGCTGCTGGAGTTGCAGCAGAAGGTGGTTCTCACCGAGAATATGGGTTGTGGAGCTGCAGAGAGAGAGAGAGAGAGAGAGAGAGAGAGAGAGAGAGAGTAGGTATCGTGGAGTTGCAGAGAGAGAGAGAGAGTGGGGGCGGGGAGAAGGAGAGAGTCAGGGGGCGGGGATCACAACGAGAGGGTTGTTGTTTTAATATTTCTAGATACCCTTTGCCAGCGCCCGATATTACTTAGCGCCGGGCAAATTATCCCACGAAGCGCCGGTTAAGCCCTGTTTTCTTGTAGTGTTGTAATCCTATCAATGGAGCTGAATTGATTGGAACGAAGAGATCGGAAACAGGTCATTTGATATAGCAAGGTTGGCTTTATGAGCTGAGAGGTTATTTGGTATGCATACAAGACTTGATTGATGCAGTCTTTACAAGTAGCGAAGTTACTTGGTTTGCATAAAACAACATACCAGATTTAAGCACTACGAGTCTTCTGAAGGATGTAGCAAATGGGCTAAAATTCTCTTTCCAGTCGGCTGAAATCTCTCTGTTCACTTCCAGTGTAAGAACTGGTTTACCATCTCTGCATCTGGAATATGAAGATTCATGGCTAGTTCTTTTTGGTTATCTTCATTCATGAGGCAGGTCTTCAATTACATGCTTTTCAAGTTCGACTTGAAATGAATGAAACTGCAACTTGGGGATATCCTCATGAAAATCATGCACATTATTGCAACTTCACCATTTTCCTTTTTGAACCAAATGTTCCATTTCATTTCAGTTATGCATCCAGATGCTTCCCTGAGATCTCGTAAGTCCAAAGTCTCATATTTCCAATTTAATATTTCTGCGTCTCCTTCAACTCCCAACTCCTGAGAGTCATTTTCAGTAGTGACTATAGCCTCTACATATAGACCCTCCTCTTTATGAAATATGAATTAGCAGTGCTGCTTGAATAACCTCCATCCTTTTGAGTTTGCCTCTTCCTATCTCTCACCATACAGAGTATTTGTCATTCCATTCGATGAAGTGCCCATCCGAAATATCCATTCAGGATGAAGTGAGTTGTATTCTACTTGCTTCAAAAACCATATTAGATATTTCAAATTAATCCAATCCATTCAACTGATTGTAGCCCCTCTGCTCCAGTCAGGCTCCATACTGTGATATTGTTCCGTAGATTTGATTTTGTACACCTGTTCTACGTCAACTACATTTTTCCATGTGCCTCCGAAACAGCCTTGCATAACTTTATCCATGCTCAAATCCAGCTCGACCTAAAGAAGGTTTCCAATGTCACCGGTTCTTTACCTGCTGATGCTTCAGTAACTAGCATTTGATTCCCCAAGACATTCGGGCTTCATTTTTCCTGTGCTGATTGAGATTTCATGGTGCATTGCTTTGTAATGGTGCTTCTATGATACCTGCCAGACAACTTCAGTCGTGTTTAGCACATTGCCATTGAGAGCCACTCAAAACTGTTGAAAGTAGAAGTCCGTTTGGACTTTTCTCAACTCTTTGGGAAATAAACTGCTGCTTGATGGACATAGGAAAGAAAATCAGCAAGTGTTCCAAATGCATGACCAGCTTTTCTTGTTCAGAAGGTAGGAAATGCTGAGAAACAAAAATGCGGCCCAAAGCATTCTACAACATTAGATTTCAGGAAGCAAACGAAGTATCATCACCATTTCATATAGGAAGTATCTTGGTTAGTGGACATGTAAATTGGAATCCACCCTTAGGAAGATCAATGACCTCCTGACTGTCAGCCCAATCTGAAAATTTCCTCTTACACAGGAATGATTCTACTGCTCTATGGTATTAATACCTACTTCATTCATTGTAAACACTTTACATGCTAACCAAACACACAATTTATTAACCTGTAAACAGATTACCACTTAAAAGCCAAACGGAATAGCATGTAAACCAATTACACCTGAAACTCTTTTCAGGTGTAATGTGTTTACAACTATAAAAAAAATTACAGGCATCCAAACTACCCCTAAATCTCGTCTTATTTCAGGTGTAATGTGAATAATAATGTTCACTTTATTATTATATTTCAGTTTCTGCTCTATTCTCTTTACTTTTTTACATGCTTCACTTTCCCAGGATGACATAGATTCCTAAGAATCTTTTAGTACCTAATCAATTGATATGTACTAGGGGTCCATAAACATGGATATGTACCTTATCAATTGATAACATTTCTGTATTGAAAATCTGTCAGATCAGTAGTCACCACTCATCAGCCAAGTCAAGCCCCTCTGCCCCACTCTGAATCTTCCCAACTAACATGCATTGCATGGATTGCAGGCCGGAAATATGCATACATGGAAGCAGAGGCTGAAGACCTAACTTTGGAAGACGTTCCAAAATCGCCAAGTGCATACAAAGATGTGGTGACTGAGTATTCGATGCTTCATAAGACTCTAAGAGGTCTCACTCTAAATAAGGAGACGTTGCCCCCTGTACTGAGAGAAGACCTTGCTAATTGTGTGTTGCAGCAACTGGAGATGACAGAATTAGAGAGTTCAAACTTAGCCCAGCATGGTACTGGCGGGTAAAGTTAAAAGAAAAAGGATACTGTAAGTGCAACACGTATTGTATTTTCCCCCCCTTTTCCATTCATGTGCTTGACATTCAATTTTTAAAAATTGAATGAGGAGAAGTCTATGTAAAAATTTTGAATGGACACCCTCATAATTGTAAAGATGATCAGGCTGGAAGCAGCTAATCAATGGGAAAGAACAACAATTGCTTAGTCAAAGTTTCCCAATCACCATGACTTTGGTCAATATCCCATTCACCGTCCATCCATATTGTCATTTTGCCCACTTCATGAGTCGACTGGCACGATTTTTAAGCCATCAATTGACCCCTGGATCCATACACAGGTTCCACATGTGCATGTTTGATAGATTATCATCTTAATATCTTTTTTTTTTTTTTTTTTTTTCTTTTCTTGTGATTTTTTACTGTTTGCAGCCCACTTCATAAGTGGACTGGTACGATTTTTAAGCCACCAATTGACCCCTGGATCTCATACACAGGTTCCACATGTGCATGTTTGATAGATTATCATCTTAATATCTTCTTTTTTTTTTTCTTTTTTTTTTTGGTCATTTTTTACTGTTTGCGGCCCACTTCATGAGTGGACTGGCACGATTTTTAAGCCACCAATTGACCCCTGGATCTCATACACAGGTTCCACATGTGCATGTTTGATAGGTTATCATCTTAATATCTTTTTTTTTTTCTTTTTTTTTTTTTTTTAAAAATAATAATAAAATTACGAATGAGTTCGTTTAGCTAATGTCAGGACGCAGGATCTCCAAGCATGTCTCACTAATTGGATCCTACATATAGAGATGGTCTGATGATAGGAATTATCTATGTTCTGTTCTGGATGCTATGTTTAATGGGCCACTGTAAGAAACTTCTACTGAAATCTTCACCATGTGTAGATGAATCATGAATGTAGGACATTCAAATGAAAATTTTCAACCATACAACACGAAAATGAAATAGTCTGGGATCATCCTTGCAGAGAAGATCACCCATTGGTGAATTTTTTATTCCAATTCTGCTTTGCTGTTGCAGATGAAACAAAAGACCCTGAGCAGGATGAAGAAAAGTTAGCTCAAATGAGGGACTGGATTTCTTCTAGGCATACTGAGACCGTCTATCTCACTGATGTTCTTTCAAACTTTCCCGATGTATCTGTGGTAAAGATGAATACCACCTGCTCAGCTAAATTATTATTCAGGATTAAATCCTGCTTGATTTTACCATTGAACTGGATAGCAAATTGACTAACTTGTAGTTTCCTTACTATTAATATAGAGGGATTAGGCTCTAAATTGCAATAATGTTTCTTTCTCAAGATGGAATAGAAATGAAATGCAATTGCAATTTGAGTGCTTCTTCCTCATATGATCACTAGGCAACACAATATCATTTGATAATTTCCATTGATTGAACTGAATGTTCACAATTTAGTTTAATTGTGTATCCAAACAAGCTCTTGATGTTTTAATTGAGATAGTTCTGTTCTAAGGGTAGAGAAACAGTCAGACATGTATTTAATTAGTGAAAAGGATTTGCAGGTGTTAACAGAAGGTAATTGGACCCAAATTACAGTTCAGTTACACACCCCTAAGCACCGTTATAGTTTCTAGAGGACTTGAATTTGTTGGAAAGAATGCTGGTTTGGAAGAAAACTTATAGAATGGAAAAAAAAAAAAAAACAATTATTTTTAACACTTGTCAAAGTGGTTTTTATGTTAATTTTTGAATAAAGAAAGGAAAAATCTTTTCTTATTGAACTTATTTTTCCATTTGGGTTAACACCCATTTGGGATATTTTGTGTTGATTCTCAATAGAGAAGATTGGTACTTCTCTTAAATTCTGATGCCTGCTAATGGTTTTCATGTGTAAAGTCGTTAGGGAAATTACAGTCGAGCTCCTACATCTATGTGTAATTACAGTTATCCACCTATATTTATACTCACCCTGATTGATTATAAGTACACCCACTTTCAATTTCTTGAATCGTAGTGCAGAATTAAATGACGTTGTATGCAACCAAGCATGGTGTATGTCTCCCTCCCCTCAGCGGCATGGGTATATCATAAGCATTTTTTCCTTAATGCAGTTGTGCTAGGTGGTGTTGGGTTTTAGGTTACTGCATTGAAGGAGATGAAAAGATGCTACTCTATGAATACCTGCTGAACAAGAGCTTAGATTTCTTCATCTTCGGTTTGTCCATGTAACCATAAGAAACTTTCAATTCAAGCTTATGTTTGGATTAGCATGACTAATGATTTGATACATTTGGATGGAAACATGAAGATGAAAAACGAAGCAAATTGCTAGATTGGGAGAGGCGCTTCAACATCATCTTTGAGATCGCTCAAGGCCTTCTGTATCTTCACCAAGATTCAAAATTGATACTGTCATTGCAATATAATTTCTACAAATAGCTTTACATCTAGACCTAAATTAATGATAATTTTTGTTTTATTTGTTGTATTTGATTTTATCTTTCCTCTCAACTCTTGTCATTGATTTTTCTTTTTAGAGACTAAATCCAAATCTTATTTCAGGTAATTCATTGAGAACTTGGAGGTTTGCTGGCTGGTTTCGAAGGTTCGGATTCAACGACAGTAATCATTTTAGGTAGTTTAATCCAAATTGCCCAAATTTTTTTTCTTGATCAAACTTTGGTTTCTATGCTAGTTTGAATGTAATCATTATCTTTACTAAGAAGGTAAGAATTAGTTTTTAGTTTTTAAGATTTACACCATATGATTAGTGAGAATTGGAACATATATCTTTTGTTAGCATATATTTAATCATTGTATCAACGTTCTTCCTAAGATTGCTTTAAGATGGAGTTGTCATAATCCGTCATGGCCAAGTGGCAACCTGGGATTGGGTATCATATATACAATTAATTTTTTACGGAAATATAGATTTTACGTGTGGGATTTGGATGGTAGATCTGTTTTTTATTTCAATTTTGATTTCTTCATTTTCTTATGTTTTGACTTACCATTTCAAATAGGTGGGGCTTTGGAGAACTTTTGTTGGTATTAAGTTAGTTTTGGATCTGTGCACTAATTAGGGAATCTATTTTCGTAATTAATTTTCTTTTTTAATGAGAAACGCCAGTTTTAATCGTCGGGGCTTTTTAGCCATCGGAAACGTCGACGGTTTTGGCCGTCGAAAATGGAGATTGCTTTGGCCATCGGACTAAGCCGTTGGAAATGCCGACGGTTTTGACTATCGGAAATTCCGACGAATTTTAACCTTCGGTGAGCAATGCCGACACTCCCTTTCTTGATGGCACTTGTGACAGCTAAAAGCTGTCGGAGAAGGTTATTGCCGACGGTTTTTAGCCGTCGGCCTTGCCCTATTTTTTTGGTTGTAGGCTTTCCTACAATGTGTTAGGTGATTCTGTTAGTCATCTCCCTAAAAAGTGTAGTCTACACCATATGATGAACGGATAGTCAATCCATAACCGTCTTGCAACATGCTTGGTTCCAACCAAGACTACGAACATGTCAACTCAGCGACCATCTTGCCATGGAACTCAGTTCCGATCGAGGAACGAAAAGATTATTGAAGATCTGCCATCCATTAGTCGTCCCTCCATAATGCCGAGTTCTGATCGAGCCCGAACAAACGTTCATCCAGCACATTACGATCATCTCGCTACAAAAGGTCAAACCTGATTAGGAAACAAATAGATCATCATCCTCCAAGCCGATCGTGAGTGCCATTATTATAAAAATCATTAATAGAAGAATACTTTCGACTTACATCTTCTTCTCCTATTATTTTTATTGTTGAACTTTGGTAGTGAATCACGCTGAAAGAATAAGTCTGAAGTCCGTAGACTCGTGTATATTGACACAAGGTAAAAAGAATCCATTCATAAGGTTTAGCCTCCTAGCATTTCACAAATCACTAAACTGAGCGCAATATGGGTAGTCGAGAGGACTCTGAATCCCGTGTCCAGTATCTAATATGGCCGTCTTGCTGTAGGGGACACCAACAATTCAATCAACCCTCAAGTCATGTTTACTCTGGCATGCTTGTGCATCATAATCACACACGAAAATCAAATCCAAGCCCTCACTTGTGTGGCCTAGCTTGATTTAATTGAGCCAAAACAAAGATGCCATGCATGGTAACATCCCATCCATTGGATCTAATTTTGCCAAGCCAGGTGTAAATAGGGACCAGTCAAGCCACCGACTATTTACTTTCACGACTAAGAGAATACAAGGACGTTAAATGATCTCAATTAAATCACTGGGTAGCATTTTGAAATCTTTTTTGAAAAAGTTAGTTGGAATATAAATTTAATATTAATTAGGTAGTTGTTTATATATATATATATATATATATCCATTCGGACGGGACCGGATTCAAAAAAGAGACCACCCGCCTATCATATCCTATACATTAGAATTCCTATGAATATATTGATCGAGCCAATGCCCACTTTGCCCAGAAAGATCCCACCCTTAACCAGACGAGGGAAATTGAAGGAGTCCCTGAAGGAGCGGGTTTCTTGCCTTACGCTGCCCTCCTTCACTAAGCCATTAGCAGGGCTGTTCACCTCCCTGAGAATAGGAGAGAGCAGAAAACATCCCTTAGCTCCCAACCTACGAATCCTCCCCATCCAGTACCACCAAAATCAGGCGAGGAGCGAAAGGCCATTAAGACAGTCAACTAGCCAACTCAACGAGCACCCTACGAAGCTCCAAGGAGACACGAAAGGCCATCCCATATATTATATAGAGCTCACATTTTAGACAATCAACTAGCTACCTGTTCATCAAGCGCAGGAACTTCCTGATAAAAGGCTTTTACCAGGAAGTCTGGGTACCAAATAGGTGGGAAGCCGGGTCCCACGTATCGGGACGGTAATCCATCCGGGCAGGGCTCCGTGGGGCCCACCGTTATGTAAGTGTTTTATCCACGCCGTTGAACGAGTTTTTCAGATAAATTTAGTATGCCAACCAAAAAATAGGCATGTCAAAGGCTTGAGTGGACCACAGAGTGGGGATTGAACATCCACCATCAAAAGCTTCTTGGGAGCCAGAGAAGTTTCGGATCAAGCTGATATTTGTGTTTTCACTTCATCCACGTCTACATGACCTTATGAATAGGTTTTATGGTAAAAAAAAAAACATCACGTGGGTCCTTAGAAAGGTTTCAACGGTGGGTGTCATATCAGTGTAGGTTTCTTTGTTGTGGTCCACTCAAGCCTTGGACCTGCCTCACTTTTTGGTTGACATACTAAATTTATCTGAAAAACTCGTTCAACGACGTGGATAAAACACTTACATAACGGTGGGCCCCACAGAGCCCTGCCCGGACGGATTACCCTTCGGGGCGGGGGCAGGACGCAATCCGCGTCCCCACGTACCGCTCCCTTTTCTTTGAGGCCCACCTAAGTCGGTCCAGTAAACGTGACCACGCAAACCGCGTCCAATAACTCCCATTTATTTGTAAATATATTCCACCAGCTGTCATGGTAGTGGGCAGCTCCCATTTCTTTGTAATTATATTTCCACCAGCTGTCGTGTAGTGGGCAGCTCCCATTTCTATGTAAATATATTCCACCAGCTGTCATGGTATTGGGCAGCTCCCATTTCTTTGTAATTATATTCCACCAGCTGTTATGGTAGTGGAGTTGGTGCTTCCTGACCGTGAGGCCCATCTTGATGTATGCGTAGTTTATGCAAGCCGTCCATTAGTTTTTCAGCTCATCGTAATTCCAAAAATGAAATGGATCTAAATCTTAAGTGGTCCGCACCATCGGACATAGTGGTCATTGAACGTCCACCATCCATCTAATCTGTTGATAAGGTCACACAGGCCTGGATAGAGGTTGAGCTGTGTGGGCCCCACTGGGATGCTTGTCAAACATCAGCACCGTAAATTTGATGGGTCCCTTTCAATTATGGGATATCCTAAAAATCAGCCTTATACATAACTCAGGTGGGCCATACCATCTAAAATCATGTGAAGACATGCCTAAAACATATAAAAGCACTTGGTGAGGCCCACCTGAAATTTGGATGCATCTGAAACTTGGTCTGACCCCTCATCCAAGTGGGAAACATATAATGAATGGTCTGAATTTATGAACCACACCTTTGTGGGCCCAACAAGTGATTATAAATGTTTTAATGGGAGGGTAACCCCTCTCAACTTTTGTACGTGGTGTGGCCTACAAAAGTCACCGATTGACTTGATTTTTAAGCCCAAGGCCCACCATGGAATGGTGCATCTGACTGATGGGGTAGATGTTTGACATGAATTATGGTGGGGCCCACATAGCTCGAGCTCATGTGAAGTTCCCATGAGCTGGACCGCACATAACCATCACAATGGGTCCCACAGGACCATCCATCTCTAGATACGGTTATGTTACATTACATTGAAGCTAATGTGAAAAGAAATCTTCTCGGAGGTAGTTTCTACTATAGCATAATCTATGTTAGGCCCACTGTGATGTTTGTGGGAAATCCACTCCATCCATTCATTTTATAAGATCATGTCAAGACATGAAACAAAAAATTGGATAATTTTGAAACTTAGGTTGACCACACGACTGGAAATAGTAGAGAGGAATTGGCTACCATTCAAACCTTTCTAGGCTCCACAGTGGCGTTTATATGCAATCTAAACTATTCATAAAATGGCCCAAATGTTCATAAACTCCTTACATGGGAGTGGACCGAAAGAATGAAAATATTAGCCTGATCCAAAGCTTATGCAGCCCCATGAATGTTTAAACCATGGGCGTATGATCTCCACTGTTTTCTGTTGTGTGGCCCACTTGAGCTTTAGATTTACCTCATTTGCGGGTTCATGTCATAAAATTATTTGAGAAAACATGTGAACGGTGTGGATTTCTCACAAACACCATAGTGGGCCCCATTGTGTTTACCCCATTCGAATCCCTCATGCCGCTGTCTCACGATAGCTCAACACAAGATCGAAAACTTTTGTTCCCTTAGAATGCTGGCGTCACTTTCCCCGCTGTTTTCTTTGGTAGTGGGGTTCACTCGAGCTTTTGATCTGACTCATTCTTCTGCTCATGCCCTAAAATGATATCTCCAATAGATGGACGGTGTCAATACAAAACTTACATCATGGTGGGGCCCACAGAACTCGGTGACGTCACTTCAGACTCGCTACTCAACCTGTCAGTAGCTAATCCGCATCCGTAATATTCGGCGCATTTGGGATACCACATTGCTTAGTTCTTTAATCATTTATTGGTCAAAATCCCTCTTCGACTAGATTGTCATTAATGTATGTCTTCATCGTGCCCGGTCGTGGTGTTACCTTCAATAATTGAAGATGTGTTTCCTTTGCTTTCCGCGTCCAACATAAAGTAGCAGCGTTTCTTTCCTGGATTTAGCAATCGCCCTATGGAATGAAGCAGAGAGAGGAAGCATCAATACCTCACTCTAAACGAATGAATTAAGCAGTGGCATTCATCTTCTTCATCCAAGAAAGCTTGAAGATGACTTTAATGGCAGACAGCTAAGGTACGTGTTTTTTTTTTTCTCCTTCTTCATGATTCAACATACAATATCTTCATATTGGAATCCATTGAATAACATTCATATGTGAACATTCTAGAAAAAAGTAATTACCACAATTATCCATGTCATTACCTATATCGGTTCCTTGTATCTAAATGTTCACATACAACACTGTACGTATGCGAACTTTCTCATAAGACGGTTTACTTCCTGTGAACATATGACTCAGGCAGAAATCAAACTAATCAACTCATTTCATGGGATGCATTACAGTTAGGTTGATCGTATGTTGTCCACCGATTTGAATGGTATAGCTAGCCACTATGATGAGTGAATTGGTCAGATTTTCAGCCTAGATGTTGTTTATTGTGTGGCTAACAATTTGCACGGCTCAACATCTTGGGAAACCACACGACTTTCCCTTATATGTGAAATTAACATAATTAATAATATAAAATATTTAGTGGATGAAAATCATTTCTAAGACAAACAAACAAGTCTTCAAACAAGTACGATACAAGAGACACCCATATTTTTTTACATGGAAAACCGTCGGATGTGAAGGAAGAACCCATAGGACCTAGCCCGGCATAAATCCATTATAATTTGTTAGTTGCTCAATTTGTTTTTGGTTGTGCAGACGTGCCAGAATCGATACAACGGCTCGATCCAAACCGATCAACTTTGACCCTGAGCGCCAAAATAATCAGATATGTCCAATATGAACGTATATGACCAGAAATATGAACGCATATGACCAGATTCTGAGAAAATTGGTTACTTACTCAACCACTTGTAAAAGTTTATAACGATCGGGCGATAATCAAACTTGGGGTTCTTCCTTTGAAGATGAATTACCTTGTGCATTTCACAACAAATGACTTTCAGAATACCATTGCAAATCCAACAAAGGAAAAAACTCACAATCGGTCACTAGGAGAAATTACAAGAATGTGTCGATTAAAAGAACTGCTTGATATTAGATTAAAAAAAACAAATCCAGAGTATTAGTGTAGACTTGGATTATAACTAAAGATTATGGCTAAAAATTACTGCTGCTCGTAGGATAAGCTGAGATGAGAGATAAATTAATAATTGTTTTATAGTTCGCTTAGTTGGGTTTTTGGATTAGGGTTTTTCTCTGTTGAATTCCTTTGTTATTTATAGATTTATGCTGTAGCTTATTCTTTCATTGTTGCAATGGTCACAACCGTTCAAAAACCTTTCTAGATTCTTCTCTTTTCCAGTTCATTCTTTTAGCAAGTTTCTCTTTACAACGGTTCCACTTTTGTCGACCAAGGATTTGTTGCCCTTGATTGCCTTTAATATCTTAAATAGCTTGACCACGTTTCTTGTATATCAACCACAACACTCCGTTGACCATACATTGATATGTAGAACTAATAATTTATGTCAGCTGTAATCCTGTAAAAAGAGCTCCAAATCTTGAAGATCTTTTTATCCATTTCGTATTCCTCATATAATGCCACATGTCTCCCTCCTATTGTCTTTCACAGAATAGCTAAAAATAGGGTACAATATTTTCCCTCACGTCGCTTCGACTTTGGAAAAAAAAAAAGTAACAGTGATGTTGTTCCTTTGCTCGATATTATAAATACAATCGGTCATTAACCACATGTTATTACCCCATTAATTCTATGCAACCAATGTCGTTGTCTCACTCTTTTAGGTTGTCCATGTGATGCGTCGTATAAAATCTATCATATGAGGAGTTATATTTGTTATCGTACTTATTTGTGTACCTTATTTAGCAATCATGTGGGTCTATGTATCAGTGAGTCAGTTGAGCCTTCATTGGAAGACAAGGAATATCGAAGACATGAAGACATGGAGCATCAAGTAGTGAAGAAACAATTTAATTATCCAAAGCCTTAAGAATTCATTTGAACATGTTCTACTAGGCTTTAGAGCAATTTCATGCAATTTTTAGTCTCACCGAAGCCCCCCTTCAGTCCCAACAAAGGTGCTCAAAACAGGACAAAAAGAAAATCTCTAAAATTCATGTATTTCGATTCCAGCCGGTGTTTGTACCCTATCCGGCCGAGTCATTTTTTTGGCCAATCAAGGCTAAATTCGTGCAATTTGTATGGATGCGGATGTTATGGCTGCAAAATTTTCTGTAGATATGGACGGTCGCATTTCAATAAGTGGAGGCATAACATATCAATTGCATTAAAGGGGTCGGTGAAGGTGCGACTAAATTCGGATGACTAAGTGATAGGTGGCTGACGACTGAATTCGCACGACTGCTGGACAGATGGCTGAAAGAAAAACTAAAAGAGCAAGAACGTGGGAAACATCTAGAATCCTAATAATGGAGAAACAGTTATAATAACCGTCAGAACGTGGGAAGGATTTATAACTATTGAATCAAAGCCTATAAATAGGAAAGCAAAGTAAGCAGAAAACTCGTCTCATACCAAGCCAATCAAACCAAAATCTATCTATTAATTACATTTGCAATTATCTTGTTAAGTTACATTCCTTAGTGTAATAATTTACTTTCATTGATGAGTAAATTACGCTTGTTAGCGTAGTCGTTCACTTTTCCAACTTGCGATTTACATACCGTAGCGTAATCCGTATCATTATTCCGGTAGCTGATAATTTTAGTTGTTATTAGAGTTTACGCTCGCATGTTGAACTTAATCCGATCATCAGAGTATCCTTCAGCAACCTACAGTGGCTAATTGTAAGGATTTCTCTCTAATTCCATTTAATCTGTATTGAAAAGTTCTTTAGTATGGAAGGCGAAGGAGTAACCCATTATCAAAGGATGAACCACACCCTCTGACTATCGCCTGATCCATTTACACATTGAATGAGTGGCTGAATAGGCAACCGAGCTTCTCATGACTTGGTCATACTCTATGTCTGCCTACTTTGGCGCTCGGGGTTATTGTTATTTGGCAAAAATATCATTGATACAAAGTTTACAGATCTGTATATTAGACCAAAAAAGTTTTTCGCTATGAAGAGCCCATATAGGAAGGGGCCAAGAGAGCCAATTCATCGCTAGGATCGTATTACAACGACCCTAACTATGAAATCACAATTGCCAAGGTAGTGGCTAAGAAGCCATTAGTTGGTTTAATGTTGGTTAAAGCGGAGTTGGCTGCCCCGAACTCGTAAAAGGCTCAGAAAGTATATACTTTTGATATCACCCGTGCTGAGGAAATATTTGATATTTTGCTGGTTGGGAAATTCATTAAAATTCCCGTTAATAATAAAATACCACCAGCCGATGAATTACAAAAGACCGACTATTGCAAATGGCATGCCCCTTGGTCATATTTCACTAACAAATGTGTTGTTTTCAAAAATGTAATCCAAGACCATATCGATCGTGGCCTACTGAATTTCCCTGAGAAGGATAAGGAGGTAATGTTTATCGACACTGATCCATTTCCAACCAACACGAAGGTAAACATAGTCACAACTAATTTGCGGAGTCATCCAATGCCGAAGATTGATCTCAACTCGAGTAATTCATTAGGGAAGGCCAGTCGACAAGGGCGGAGATACCATTGGGCTCCTCGTCCTCATAATGATTGCCCGACCATTACCGGCGATAGGCAACAAAACTCTCAGATTTATGGCCGATGCACATAAGAAATCATGTCACAATCAGGGAACCCTCCCGAAAGGGGAAGGGAATATCGCGATAGAATTCATGGTCGACAATGGCCAACAAATTCATCTTATGTTCATTGCTCATATTGGAGACCACCCTTAATGAGGATGGTCAAGCCTCCAAACACATGGGAAGGGGTATGAAAATGAATTATTCACCCAAAGTTTCCAGCAGTGCCGGAAACCATGGCAAAGACTCAGAAGAGTCGATGGCAGAGACAGAAGGTCACGATAAAGAGAGAAGCAAAGAAGGGAGGGGCATTCCACTAGCTATATATGTGCTAGACTTCCTCGTCCATTTTAGAAAAATCCTAGGTTAGATGAGTAAGTGGCGGTGAATGTGGTTGAGGCTGTCATACCGATTGAAGCACAGGACGTTGTCGATCCGCCAAACAACTTGGCAAGGTTGAACGATTTTAAAGAAGAAGATATTGGTGGCAATTTGTCCGATTATTTGAGTGAAGATTGTTTCCCGGCAGAAGAATGGCTGGTTAACGAACTCTCATCAACCACAGACGCAGAAAAACATGCGCCAACGACTGAATTCTTGATCGAACCTACAACCGAGGAATCCCCTAGCCAGATCGATAGAATCGAATCTGAAATACTAGGGGGGGCAAGGTTTAAGTGGTGAAATTGTATTTGGTTCGTTATCTCCTGTGACGTTCCATTACAATATGGTCTTGATGTTGCCGAATAGCTTTCAAGCATGACCCACATAACCAAACACAATGCCTGGGGATATAGAAGAACATTCTCCTCCAATAATCATACAACATGCTTTCTTCCCGTTTGAGGAAGGAGAGAGAAGCAAAGTCAGGGCTGATAAAACCCTGCACGTTGATACGGTCATTGTAGCGGCTGATGGGGCATCTGAAAAAGTAATTATCGATAAACCTACTAGCGAGATGACGTAACACCTTAAACCATTGTATATATCGACCCATTTAGATGGATGCCCTGTGACCAGGATATTTGTAGACAATGGAGCCGCAGTCAATCTGTTATTGAAGAAGATGATGGCTAAATTGGGCAAGATAATGGCTGATTTAATCACGTCAAAGGTAACCTTTAGTAATTTCACTGGCCATGTCACAAATACACATAATGTCTTACTGGTCGATCTAACTATGTGCACTAAGATGGTGTTGGCACCATTCTTTGTGGTGAATACTTCATCAAGTTACAATGTGCTATTAGGGAGGGATCGGATCCATTCTTTCGCATGCATCCCATCCTCTCTTCCCTAATTCTTCATTTTCTAGAATCAAAACAAGGTAGAACTAGTTCTGGCTGATAATAAGTCATTCTTGGCCACATCAAACTTTAACAAAGCATATTATTACGTTGAATAGGTAGGAGCTATCAAGTTTAATAGAAGAAGTCCTATTGGAATTACCGTGAAAAAAGAACCGGATAAGAATTGCGCAAGTCATCCCAAAAGTGACTCGAACTAATGATGCCCAACTGAAGGACATTGTACATTATCGGTCGATCCCTCTCTGTGACATCGAGGGAATTCCATGACTGAAGTACTAAAGAAGGAGACAGTTATGGCCGAGTTCATGGCCAGAATAAAAAACCTTGAAGAAAGTTTGAAGGTGTGAACACTGGGAAATCGGTGCCCACGCTTTGGCGTTGGAAGTGTTATGTTCTTGGTGTTCATGGGGGTGACCTGATTGATGTAAGTTTGGAGTCATCACTAGCCACTTGATCTCAAAATTCCACAGATGGCTAGAACTTGTAGAATATGTAAAACTACAGAATCCAAGGACTCTCTTGCTTTAGGTTGACTCCTGGTCCTTGATCCGGGATTCCGAGCAAGGGACCTCGGTTACAAAGAAGGAAGGTGTTAAGCACCCTCTTTACCCGTACAAATGTACGGTCTCTACTCTGTGTGGTAAATAATCTCAAGGGATGAATGATGAGTAGGAGTGGGACTAGACACACTCAAATTTTTAATGTAGCAAGATCCAGGATCCCGGCAAGCTACAGAGCATACGTCCAAAGATGTATCTAGGGAGGCAGATGAAATGATGCTTATGTAATGATAAAGAAAAAGTGGACTAGATCACTATGAGTTTTTGATGTGACAGGATCCGATATATATGGCAAGTCACAGAGCATACATTTGCTAGCGATCTAGAATAGCAAGGGGGTTGAGAAGATAGAAGATGATATGATGAATGCTTAAATAAGAAAATGAGATGATCTTTGTCTTGCTCTTGAGATGGCTAGAATATGGAATACACCACGACCAATCTGGGCTAAACTGTCAGATTGGGATGGCTTGGAAGAGGCTAAGGGATGACTAAAAGATCGGATCTTGAAGGCTTGGAGGTCCTTCTCACTCTCACTCTCACTCTCTTCCTTTCTCTCTCTGCCTCTCTCACTTGAAAATTTTTGGAATGAGATAGTTGTTGTGTAATCTTGTTATTTTTAGAAATGAGGAGAGGTGAAGGCTATTTATAGCCTTTTGTAATGACATTTTGGTAATTGTTGGATTTGTGAAGGGTAAAAACTGGCATGGTATCTTGGGATTAGTTAAGGAGAGAGAAATGTCATGTGCCATGTTCTTATATGTTCTTGGGTTTAGGTAAAAGGGTAAATAGGGTGAACTACGGGGGTAATTCCATATTAAAGTTGACTTTGGGACGGGGGATAGTTGTGTGCTCAGAGGGGACACCTGTCGGGCTGGGTTCCCTCTGGGCTTTGGCTGGTGGGCTTGCTTCGGTGTTTTGGCTTGGTCCAAAGTCTGTTTTCAGAGTTTTAGCTCAAAATGATTGGTTGCATTTCAGGGAATTATACTGATTTGTATGTAGGCACTGGCTTGGGTGGTGGTTAGGGTTTAGATTAGGGTTAGGGTTCAGGTTTAGGATATGATCATGGTTTCTGGATTGTCTTTGTCTTCTCAAGATGCTAGCCTGGGTGGGGTGTCTACAGAAGGAGACCAATGTCTATTTGTGAATTTGGCTGAAATAAATGAATCTAGAGAAGAAGACGGTTTAAAGGTTAAAGATCTCCTCGAAGAAAAAGTGGATGGTCGACTGCAAGTTCAAGACCCACTTTTTGAGGTTAATTTGGGGACAGATGATGACCCAAAACCAGAGTTTATTAACTTATTACGTCCCCCAGAAAAAGAGATGTTAACAAGCTTGCTTTCAGAGTTTGTTGATTGCTTCACGTGGGATTATCAAGACATGTGGGACTTGATAGATCCCTGATAGAACATAGATTACCCAGGAAGGAGGGGCATAGGCCGTATAAACAAACACCAAGGCAGATGATAGTCAAGATCACTATCAAGATTACATAAGAGATCGAGCGACTCTAAAAAGTTGGTTTCATTTGACCGATTAAGTATGCAGAATGGATGTCAAATATAGTCCTCGTGATGAAGAAGAAAGGTAAGTTAAGAGTATGTATCGATTTTCGAAATTTGAATCTGGCTACATCGAAGGACGAATATCTCATGCTAGTGGCCGATCAACTTATAGACTAGGCCGCGGGGCATGGAATTGTGTCTTTCTTAAATGGACATTCTGGGTACAATTAAATATACATAGCATTGGATGTTATTCCCACGACCGTGTTTAGATGTCCAGGATTGGGAACATATTGTTAGGTTTTGATGCCTTTTGGGTTGAAGAACGCAGGTGCCACATACCAAAGGGCAATGAACATCACGACATGATTGGTTGTTTTATAGAGGTCTATATAGACGATGTGGTAGTTAAGTCGGTCGACGTGAGTGAGCATCTAGCACATTTGTGTAAATCTTTTGAATGGATGAGACGTCATAGGTTAAAGATGAATGCACTATAGTATGCTTTTGGCATCTCGGCTGATAATTTCTTAGGCTTCCTAGCACATCAAAGATGGATCGAAATTGATCAAAACAAGGCCCATGTTGTGATTAATGCATGGCCTCCAGGAAATAAGGCTGAGCTACAGAGATTCTTGGGTCATGTAAATTTTTTGAGACGATTTATATCTAACTGCGTAGGCAAGACTAACGTCTTTTCTCCTTTACTCCAATTGAAACAGGGGACCAAATTTGTGTGGGAGGAGGAACACTAGCTAGATTTTGACAGAATTAAAGAATATCTAATGAAGCCACTCGTGTTGATGTCCCCTGTACAAATCGATCGCTTAAGCTATATATGATAACCTCAATGGGGTCGATCGGATCTCTTATTGCACAAGATGATCACATGTGAAAAGAAATGGTAATTTATTATTTGAGTCAGACATTACTTGATGCAGAGAAAATATATCCAGCCATAGAAAAATTATGCTTATCATTGTACTTCACGGCCACTAAATTAAGACATTATTTGTTGGCCGAGAGAGTAAACATAATATTATGACTGATTTGGTAAAGTATATGTTAAACTGGACGATTCTTAGCAGACGAATTGGTAAATGGATATTGGCCTTGTCTGAGTTTGATTTGCATTATGTGCCACAGAAAGCAGTAAAAGGCCGAGCCAAAGCAGATTTTTTGACCGATCACCGTCTAATCTAGAAAAGCAAATTCCTCTGAATATTGTGGATTCATACATCGTGCAACTCACACTGTGGAAATTGATTTTCAATGGATCGAGGACACAGGAGATGTTTAGGGATGGAATAGTGTTGATTGCTCCTAATGGGAATCGTCAGGAGTTTGCATTCCATTTATAATTTAAATGTAACACAATCATATCGAGTTTGAAGCCATGATAATCACTTTAGAGATATGTTAGAATTATGAGTAAAAGACGTGATGATCATCGAAGATTCACAGTTAGTGATAAATCAGATGGCAGGATCGTTTAAGTGCACCAGTCCATCTTTATTACCATAATACAATGTGGCAATCTAATTAATCGAACAATTTGATGAATTCCAACTGATGCACATCACTTGAGAGTATAATGTGGATGCCAACGAAATGGTGCAATTAATTATGGGATTGGAAGCCTAGAAAGGATCGACTGGTTGGTCGATCATGGTCCAGAGGCCTTTACCTTCTATTTTCCAGAGAGGAAATATAGCAGAAATTTGTCAAATAAAAGTGGAAGAGGACAATTGAAGAGCTCCCCTCATGAGTTACTTACAAAGTTCTTGTACCAAAAACGAAAGGAGTATACAAAAGTGGGCCATAAATTACATAATGGTTGATAACGAATTATACCGAAAGGGGACGATGGGGTTTTACTCTGATGCTTATCTAAGAAAGAAGCTATGTCAGTCATGAAGGGATTTATGGGGCCCACCAGGCAGGAAGGAAAATGAGGCTTATGCTTAAAGGCTATGGGTATTTCTGGCCAGAAATGATGGTCGATTGCATCCAATACGCAAAAGGGTGTGAGGCTTGCCAAAGAAATGAGCCAGTCTAACATGTGCCTGCGACCAAATTACATCCCGTTATAAATCCCTGGCCATTTCGAGAATGGGCAATTGACCTAATGGGCCATATCCACCCACCTTCGACCCAGCTAGACACGGTCATCATAGTAGCAACCGATTACTAAATGGAACGAGGCAAAACACATGAGAAAGGTCGGTCATGAAGAGATCATCAGCTTCATCAAAACCAACATCATCCATCATTTTGGAGTGCCAGAATCCATTACCATGGACCGAGGTGCCACCTTCTCGGCCAAGGAAATGTGTGCCATTGCTGACCGATATGGCATAAAGATCTTACATTCGACGCCATATTATGCCCAGGCCAATGGTCAGGCTAAGTCTAACGACAAGGTGATCAAAAATATTTTGAGAAAGATGATATGATGGAATCCACGAGAATGACATCTCAAGTTATTTGAAGCATTGTGGGCTTACAGAGTATCACCTCGTACAAGCACATGGGTCAATCCGTTTGCATTAACTTATGGGCACGAGGCGGTATTGCCTTCAAAAATCATGGTTTCGTCATTACGAGTTGTGCATCAATCCCATCTATCTGATCCAGAGTTCACAAAAGTGATGTTGGACAAGCTTGAGGAATTGGATGAAGCTTGTATCAAGGCTTCAATTCTGGCCAACAAAGAGGCTATGGTGCGAGCATATAACAAAAGGGTTAAAGGAAAGTCCTTTGGAGAATGGGACATGGTGTGGAAGATGATTTTACCCATCGGCCAGAAAGACTGAGCGTTTGGCAAGTGGTCACCCACTTGGGATGGGTCATATGTCATTGAGCAAGTACTTAAGGGAGGAGCATACGTTCTAAAGGACTTGAAAATATTGCGTAGGCCCCTATAAACGTCCATTTTTTGAAACAACGCTTTCCTTCACTATGGGAAGTTATCAAGAATCGGGATGAAATAGTTCAGTAGAATAAACATATTTTACATTTAAATAAAGTAATTTGAACAAGGGTCTGCTAGTTACAATAGATATATGCTCAAATAAAGCCCAGAGGCCATTAGTTACAAAATGTCTCAGTCAAGGTAGAAGATGAGAAAGAAGATGACAGGAAGAAGAAGAGGAGTAAAATGGGAGCTATAAGTGGGCCGCCTTAACGTCTTCAAAGTATTTGGTGGCCTTGACTTTTGCTTCTCTTGCCACGTTGCGCCTCTTGGTCCAAGAAGCCTGCTGGCTCACGAGCTCGGCCGAGCTACACTCGGTCTAGGCGATGCGCTGGTTATTGGCCACTTGCTCCAAGTTGGCTGCTTGCTCCAAGTAGGCCGCTCTCTTCCCAGCCTCGCTAGTCTTAGCGTGGTCCTGATAGAATGTTATCTGGGACTCAATGAATACGATTAGCTCAAGATTTTTAGGCCGATCACGGCTTGGGTAACTTAGATGGATTTGATTCAAATTTGCATTCAAGTGCCCACATGCACGTCTAAACTAGCATAACATCTTTTTATTGAACTCGTGGTCGTGAGTCCAATGCAACCCGTTCTTCCAAGCTGTTTAAGAATGAGTTGGCAGAGCCCTGCATTCAGCACTAAGGGCCAACAAGCTATTCAAGGTGGTAATACAACGTTCAATCTCTCCGTCGCCCCAGCATACTCATCCTCGAGGCGTCAGAACTCGGAGAATGTTTAAGATCTCCTGAGGAGGTCGTTGATTCTCAGGGAGGTCATTGGGATCCCTAAGGAAAGGAAAGAGATTTCCTGTAAAGGAAGAAGGTGAGAAGGACTCTATGCCTTCCTCAAAAATTTCCTTCATTATTTTGGTGGATAGAGCAAAGAAGTCCATAGATGTTAAAGCTTCTACGTAAGAATTCAGGTTTGAATTGGTTCATGGGGTATTTTGGAGCCTAAGTACCACTTTTATATATCATAATGCGAAAAATAATACGCGTAGGAAGCGGTGCGATGGTTGGGTATCCGAGAATGAACAAGTTATTCCCAGGATCACGTGAATACAATGGAATAAATGTAGCTTTTTAAGGAAGCGAGGTGTTATCAGCATGGCTAAGGTATGGCCTATATTGGAAAAATAGCTAAGTATTGAACATGTGTACTAAAAGGTAAGGGCCACACTAACTATTAAAGATTGCCATACAAAAGTACCCCCGGCTATTCAAATTTTATTCATCACTGAAATCTATTCATCACTTTGTTAGTCATCGACCGAATTGCTACATGAAGTAAAAATGAAAATAATAAGTCCAAGGGTGGTCAATTGAATGAGTAAGGCTATCAATTATAAGATGATGTAGATGAAGAATAAAGAGAACATAATGAGGGAGAACAAGAAAGAGATGAAGAATATGGTCAAGATCATCTACGAGTAGGCCCGCTTGAGTTCTTCAAATCTTTTTATCACCGTAGCTTTTGGCTCCCTTGTTGCATGTTGCCTCTCTATCTATAAAGCATATTGGCCCGCTAGCATGATAGAAGAGCGTTCGACATAAACGAGACACTGGTCGAGAACTTCATGCTTCTACTCGACCAATCTTTTCTCGGCTTCACTAAATTCAAGGCTACCCCGGTAGAACGCTATCTGGGACTCGTTGAATATGAACAACTCCTCTCTCTTGGGCTGACTGTGGCTTAGGTAAAGTTGATGAGTCTGAGTCAAGTCATCGGCCAATTATGGGTGAGCTTTATCAACTGTAGCATGCCCTTGTTAATATTATATTTGTGGGTCTAACGTAATTTATTCTACCAAGTCATTTCATGATGGGCTGGTAGAGCTCTGTATTCAGCACCAAGGGAAGACAGGCGTGATAAAAAGGCAGCACAATGATAGAGCTCTTGGTCGGCTGTTGCGTATTCCTCCTCAAGCCGTTGGAGTTCTGAAAGAGTTTCCAGAATCTCCCAAGGAGGCCGATAGCCTGCAGAAAGCTCAACAACGACTTAGAGGAAAAGAGAAGGGTTAAGCAGCGAAGAGCAAGAGAATGAGTCTATCCCTCCTGAAAGTATTTCCTCTATGATTTTAATCGACTGAAAAATGGAATCCATTGAGGATTGAAGTGATGACGACAAAGGCTTTGGTTCAAGTTGGTTCATGGTGCAACTTGAGACTCAAGTTTCACTTTTATAGACAAGATGCAACAGTGAATATGCATAGGGGGTGGTGTGATGGTTTTGTTCTCGAGACTGGTTAAGCCGTTCCCGGTATTGTTGGGATACAACGAAATGAATGGGACTTTTCTAAAGAAATAGGGTACTTCCATCTTAGTAAAGATGTGGCAAGTATGGAAAAAAGTAGCCAAGTCCTGGACATACGTACTGCAATACAAGGACCAGACTGACGGTTAAAGTGCTACTTGATTCAAATATTAAGGCCAAAATAAAGGATGTCCAACATCCTGAATTTATTTAAACACCGGAATTTATTCAATGCTTTTCTGGTCATCGACCACATTGTTACAGAAGGAAAAATAATAAAAAAGGGCAAAAAACTTAAAAGTAGTCGATTGAATGACTAAATCTTCATCTACTCAAATTCTTCATGAAGAGCTTGCATCTCTGCTTCAGCCTTCTCTTTAAAAGGAGCCCAACTAGTCTATTCTTCTATAATGTGTGGTAAAAGATTAAGTAGTTGGTCGACACGAGTCCCGATCAATGAAACTTCACATTTGGGCATCTTCCGAGCATTATAACTCGCTCTCAACCATATTTGGTATATAAGGATTTGTTTGTCCAAGAGTGACAAATCCTCTGGATCGGTCATCTCTTTCACATAGAAAGCACCGCCCCATTCTTCTAATTCTTCTATCAGTACAACTCTGTAGGATTTCAGCATCTGGAACATGGTACAGTTGAACTGATGTGCTTGAGCACATCGCAACCATTCATAATAGGCCAGTTCATGCTTACCACTCATTTTGGCTTAGTCTTCTTTGGCCTCATATTGTTGTTGGTAGCGCGAATTTACCTGGTGGGAATAATTTAGGCCACTGTAGCGTGTTCCCCTAGTGGTTAGATGTCTTAACTTTAGGAATAGCTCTTTAAGTCAATTTTTTAGTTCAGCCGAGGGGTTAGCACCTATCACAAAGGAAGCATCATTGGCGAATTTATTAGCGTCAGGAAGCAAACTCAAGAAAGAGTAATCCTTCAAGCCCAGTTCAAGGATCTCTTTCAGATATGATTCAACATCTGCAATGAGAGGTGGGGGACTAGAAGCCATTTGAAAAGATTGGGATTGTGTGAAATCATAACGGAGTGAGGGACGGTGAGTCGTTTAAATAGTAGGTGTTCGACACCCATGATCTAAAGTCGTTGCCTTGCAGATAAAAAGGCAAAGTAATAAGAGCGCCGCACGTTCCTATTTGTTAGGAAAATAAGGAGAACGAACCACACTCTACCATGTTTTAAAGATCACTCCAAGATCAGTTGCAAGTAATAATAACAAGAAATCAGAAGAACAAAAGTCACATGAAAAGGGCTCGGTGACCATTCATTCACATAAATAAAGTAGTCATATTTAAAAGTCGGAAGATAGGAAATTCTGCAAAATTATTTTGGCCATTTCCAACTGACTTTTTGTTATAACCACAACACTGTTTCCCTCTTGGCCATTGACCGAGACAATTAATTGATCTCTTCTACCTGAGCGTGTACAACGACAACCAACTTGGAAACCTCCTCTTTAGCTTTAAGGTGCTCTGCACATTCTTCTCATAGCTCCTGTCTTAACGTAAGCAACTTGGCCTCTAAAGTCATGATCTTAATTTCCAAATTTTTTATTTTAGTTTTAAAAGCCTTCACTGCAACATTCTTGGTCGAGAGTTTCTAAGCAGTTTCGTGTGCACTAGTCCTCCTGGATTTGGCTGCATCCTTTTTAGCTTCAGTGCGAGCAATGACCACACCAGCATGTTAACATGTCTCGAGCACTCCTTGGAGCTCCATGAGAGTCGATATTCTAGTTGCTAGAGAAGAGTCCGTTCGAGAAAGTACACATGTTAGTTCGACCAATCGACTGAATCTCTCAATCGATTTAGCATCAAAAGACTCTGCCAACCCTTTTTGAAGGAGTTCACACAGTTCGTATCTCAAATCCTACAAGCTTTTGGGATGAGAGAGAGATATTCTGCCATGGATGTCTCTCCGATAAGGGCTCTCAAAAGAAAAGAGAATGTCATCCATAGGAGGAAGGTCGGTAGTAGCAGGAGCAGCATCTCCAAGGACGACCAATGGGGAAGTTGATGAAAGTGGACTGACATCAACCATTTCAACTCGATAGATGTTGTAGGGATCTCAACCGAAGTGGCTTCAACCGGCTGCTCAATATCGACCGATTGCGGTTTTAAAGTCTCGGCCAGGACTTGTCCAGCTACTTCCCTCGAATTTTCAATGGTCATCTCTTCCTCTGTCAAGACTTTTTTGGTCTCGACCGATCCCTCAGGAACCATTGTCGCATCTGTTGTTTTAGACTTGGTCGAAGCTGAAACCTCCTCGATCATTGTGGGTGAGTCAAAACTTACTTAAGACTGAAAGGCTGAGTGAAGGATATCAAGATTCTTCATTAGGCAGTTGGCACAGCAGGAGAAGGACGCACGTTCTGAGTCAATAGGAACAATGCTAACTTTTTCCGAGCTGCTAGAGGGAATTTCTTCTGCATTGGCTGTTGTCTTTAAATCAAGAGACACTACTACCTCGGTGGTCGCCGGAATGGGATCTTCAGGACCATTGGAGTCACTGTCGTCATGGCCTTTACAGTTGTTGAGGCCATGGTTAATGGAAGAATGACAGTGAAAGGAATTACTGGTATTGGTGGCATGTCTTGCCGCTGAGTGTCTACCTCCTCCACCACTGTCGCTAGCAACTCTCAGGTCATTGAAAAGACCAAAACAATATTAGCAAGGGTATAAGTAAGTAAATTACTTTAAGTAAATATGCAAGTGATTTCCACCTAAGTCAGACCGAACCGCGTGGACAACCAACAGATCCTTGATGGCTTAAGGATTTTTTTTATCACAGTTGCTAATGGCTGAGTGGAAGTTAAGAATGATGAAGGATTAGGACTATAGGGCATGATAAACTTTTCAAATGGAATGTTAGGATTGTCCAATCTTTCTCTATCCCACAACCATTTATTCCAGTAGTTATTGAAATGACCTTCCTCATGGCATTTTAATTCTTCATCAATCTCTTGGGAATAATCTGTGACACTAAGACCGGGCCAATATTTTGTTTTAAAATATTTTTCTAAAGCTGATACAACCTCGACTGTAAAAGTACTTGATGTCCGACTCGATCATAATCTTGGCTGATCTCTTGTCATCGATTGAGACTGGGAAGATTGTTGCATTGGGAGGAAAGGCTAGGAATTTTTAAAGGAGGATGACTGAGGATACCTCTCAAATCTGAAATCTTCTTCGGAGTCATCCGCTGCAGTCTAGAGGCTGAAAGAATATCAAGATGCTCCTGTGTAATCTGTGGGACCCATAAAATAGGTGCTTCATTTGTCGAAACAGGAGAAGTGGTGGCCGATCTCATCCTCGCCCTCGTTGTTCTTTTTGCAGTAGTGGCAGGCGTCGGCACTTCTTTTCTTTCTTGCCACTAAACTCAATTGAGAGTAAAATTGGGATATAAGCTCTATAACACTTTTCTCGCCCATGAATTTAGTATACTAATGATCCCACCATACAACAAAGTTGTTCATTCCTTTAGGAGAAGCCCTCCATCGGTCACTATTACGCAATCGTAAGGAGGTTCATTGTATGTTTTATTATGAGTGAGAGGTAAGGCTGAAAGTCCCGGGGGGGGGGGGGGGGGGGGGGGGGGGGCAACCCAACCTTAGGCTAAGATTTCTCAACCCAAGCCCAACCCAAGCGGGGTCGGGCTCGTTGGGTTAATAAATGCCAGTATTTTCATTATTACATTAGTCTATTATATTTTC
This sequence comes from Magnolia officinalis, assembly GCA_021015155.1. Lineage (NCBI taxonomy): Eukaryota > Viridiplantae > Streptophyta > Magnoliopsida > Magnoliales > Magnoliaceae > Magnolia > Magnolia officinalis. The sequence continues at coordinate 6,792,457 of JAJHSJ010000015.1, read as the reverse complement.
GTGTATATAATTATTTACCATAGAGAACTTCATTTTTTCAAAACAAACAAGCTAAAATATAGGACAACTACTCCTTTAAAAGTCAAATTGTGTAGCACACAATTTATTTTTTAGAGAAATCCAGTGTATCTTGTTAGCTTTACTCATCAGAAATGATGTGGACCAATGAGACCCGACATCATTGGAATTTCTTGTGCCTTCAACATAGACGATCCCCACTCATTTATAATTTATAGGTAACTTATATATCAATTGGGTTCGGGTTGGGTCAGGAAACCCGAGAATTCAACCCGAGCCCGACCCAAGTTTTATTGAGTTGATGTTTGTATAGCCCAAGCCCGAGATCGATCTCGATACATCTTGCCTGAGCCCAACCGAATGTCGGGTCGATCACAGGTTAATCGGGTTGACCCCGCCCGACTTTCATCCCTACTGAGAGGGCAACTAATGTATTGCATCAAACCTAATTGTTGAGCGAATTGGGAAGGATGGTATTGCTTGACCCTTACTTTCGCATTTTTTCCTTTCTCAATCATGACACCGTAAGCCAAGTCACGGCCGATGACATAACAGGTCCAAGCTTAATGCGACCGACTAGCTAAATACTTGTCATCAAGTTTAAATTATCCTGTGAGTCATCCTGATCCATAAGGCTTTTCTTCTACAAAGGGATGAATGATTGATTTTCGGGTTTGTCAAAGGAAAAGAATCCAATGAGATAATCGTTGACCGGGATATTCATTGGAAAGATGTGAAGAATTCGATTGCCATAAGAAGAGTATGATCTGTCAGTATGTGCCAGTTAACTGAAGGAGGACGGTTGGAAGTATGCTACAAACCACATCTAAATAAGCTAGAGTGCTCCTCCTGCATAATGTAGTCCTTTACAAGTGACTTCGTAAAGACCTTGATACAAATGGCTGAGGACATATGGTACCAAGGCTATGCAACGTACTCAGTCGTGACCTGTTGAGCGTTTGATAAAAAATCTAGAAAAGAAAGAAAGCAACGCGCTCATCCTCTTCGAACAGACCTTTGAATTTGCGATAAGCCTTCATAAAATTAGTATAACCCTTGGCGTTCTTGGTAGGAATTCTTTTACGTTGCCTTGTCGTAGCCTACGCATAGTATATCATCCCAAAAGGCAAAAGCTCAGTCAGATGATGGATATCCTTGACGGTAATGCTCATCGAACCACAACTAAAAAAGAAGGTATTGGTCGAAGACTCCAGAATGATGGTAGAGAAAGAAGAAGACATGTAATGACAACATACTTAGAGAGGGAGAGTTTGATGCATTCATATATGTCAATCCCCTTCCACTGATCTCCATACTAGGATGACACTCGAGTAAACCAATCTTCCCATCCTAAAAGTGGTTTCGGCCACATTCTCGGTGTTTTTAATACATTGGCCGCATTAAGAATAGCTCCGGATCTGATAAGAATGTTATATCCCAGGAAGAATGGATCTATTGGTTGAAGTTCTTCGGTCGAAACTTCTAAAGAAAAAATCGAACCAAGACAAAAAGCCTCTTGACCCAAAGGAGATTTGAAGATAATTTCCTTGGTACATTTCTTGGTGAATAGATCCATCATTGCCATTATATCTTTCTGATCGAAAGAGGGAGCAGACGATGAAGAAGCAACCATTGGAGAAAGATGAGAAGAAAATGTTTCAAAGAGAGAATTTGCAAAGAGAAAGTGATTCAGAAGCGTGATGAAATCGGATTTGAAGTGGCAAATATATAGACGCAAAACGTGAAGGGCGTTTATTGCAAAATCATAATTATTGCGTCATAATGGCTAATAAAGATAAGTGTTCATTCGAGATTCATTCGACGCGACCGACTGTAAGGGTTTCTCTCTTATTCCATTTAATTTGTACTGAAAAGTCCTTTCATACAGAAGGCAAAGGAGTAACCCATCATCAGAGAATGAACCCTACCCTCTAATTATCACCTAATCCATTTACACATTAAGCAAGTGGCTGAATAGGCGACCAATCTTCTCAGGACTCGGTCATACTCTATGTCTGCATACTTTAGCACTCGAGGTCATTATTGTTCGGCTTGAATTACAGCTGCAATCCCAATTCTGGCATGCCTGCAACCACCCGTGTTAGGAAAAAATGGTTGAACGGCCGAAGAGTCCTTAGGTGAGACCAAAGCCAACTTCGGTCCAACCTAATCTCGAACCTACAGTTTTTAGAAATTAATGACCTTATCCTAAAAATTTCGGTCGAATTGACTCTGACCTGCCAGTTTCAGTTGAACCAACCCTATTTTCGGTCGAACTGACTAGACATTATAGATCCGTTGGATCCTTTTCCTTATAAATCTTGCAACTAAATCTTTATAAAGATGATGTCTAACGCCCTGAATTTTTTACCAACTTGGGAATTGGACATTACCTTTTATTTTATTTTTTATTTGAGTGCATGTCCATGCATGCATTCGCACGTGTTTGGGATCAAAAAGAGTGATTTTGGGTCAATCGAAATTGTCAAACCGAGTGAAATTTCATAATTGGCAAAGAGTGGAAAACATTCCATAATGTTACCGTACATTCTATGGTGCCACCGTAAAGAAAATAATAATAATAAGTTTTTGGATAGACCTTGGCAGTGCCACTGTCACTCCATGTTTAAAAATAAATAACAATGTTCATCAACTAGCAGATTCAGTATGTTGACTTCAAAATTTCATATCTTTTATTTTACAATACTGATTATAGTTATTCAAAAGCCAGATTGAAGCTTGAAGAGTCTAATTCTATAAAAATAAAAATAAACTTAAAGGTGGTTGATTTTAGGACATTTTAGAAACTATATAGAAAATCTTTGGTTTTAGGCATCCGGTACTTATGGAATTTTAAGAATTTTTCTAAAACTAGAAATAGAATGAAATTTGGTAAGACTAAACTATACTTGATGATGAATTATAAAAATAAAAAAATTATAAAAATAATTTAATAACTGAAAGTATTAAAAACCTTACAAGAAATGGACCTATTAAAACTAAAAATTTCTACAAATGCACGTTGTTGATGGACTGCATATATCTTTTTCATCTTAGAGTTTTTGTATACGGTGTCTTCTTAGGAACTACTTTTAATCGTTCTATAAATCATCCTATTTAATTAAATTAGAATTTTTTATTTTTAGTATATTTTACTAATTTAGGTAGTTTCTAGTATACTTGAATTAGGGTTCTTGATTATGTATTTAGCTAATCTAAACCCTAATCGCCCTATATGAGAAATTTCATTGCTAAACTTATTACAAAAATACCCAGATTAACCGAACTAGCTCTCAACCGTCCATTAGTGGTCCGCTTAATCCAAAACTGTACAAAAAAAGTTTATCTTGTTGGGCTTGATGTCCATCACAGACGTTGAGCCCAGAAGGCACATGAAATTGCTTAATTTGGAGTCAAATGGTATCACATGTGTTGTGTGAGGTTGTACTGAAATCAATAGGAACTTAAGTTAACTGTCTACTTTCAATCATTACTAAAGTTGTAGGTTTTAGGCCATTAGATTGCAACCAAACTTAAGATGATAACCTAATTAATGTTCTAAATATATCCATATAGTCGCAGCCCTAATCAATGATCGGTGATCGTCAAACTAACTTTTAATCATACCCATCAATCGATGCATCCCAATGGCGGGGCAATTAAAGTCTTGCATAGACCACCACCAGGGCAACTATTTTACGGTATAAATCGACCCATACACCCTCTAGTGGGCCCCAAAAGCTAGAAAGAACCTCCTATATGGTTAAAATAGTAAGTACATATGCATTAGGGCCATTTACACCACATTTGGCACTATAAATATCCATTTAATTCACTCCCTCTCTCTCCATACAAATTTTCCCTAGCAAATGAGAGAAAAAGAGATAGACAGAGAGAGGAAGAAGCGTGTGAGCTTATGATGGAGCTCGAATTCATATGCAGATTGTCGCACCAAGTTGTTTTTTGCCGATTCCAATCAGTGCCTACTTTTTCATGCCCTTTTCGGTTGTAAAATCTGTCAATTTATGAGGTATAAAGTCTTCCCTTAGCACATGTGTATAATTCCCCTAATTCTAGCGACGCTTTAGGGCTTAGGGTTAAAAAACTCTTAATATTTCTCTCTCTGTTTTTTTTAAGGAACCCTAATGTTAGGGTTTTGGTCTCGATTCTCAATTGGGATGGTCCATGCTCTTGCAGGATCGGTAATCAAGCTTCGCTCCATTAGGTTTTAGTTATACGCCGATTCCGGACCCCAATTTGTTAAATCAAGTTGAGGGATCATTCCAATCGAGTTAGTTAAGTCATATTATATTTTTAACATTTAATTAGGGTTAAATCTAGATCATTAATGATGGTCTTATACTTTAATTTAGGTTTGGAATATTTTTCTAAATTTTTAACGCTAGTCTCACATCCAAATTGATGATTTTTCACTCTAAGGTGAAGATCTACCCTCAAGCTTCTACCTTACATTTTAGAATAATTAAATGGCTCCGTATGCTATTTAGTTAATAATATGCTCGATAAAATGCTTGAATGTTATGAAACTTCTAATATTAGAACTCTTTGATGTCAAATGTTAAGAATGTTTTATATGATTGAATTGTGTTAGTGTAGATTGAATTAATTGTACTGATTCATACATATGTTTAATTGGTATACCCAGACTTATACGGTCGAATTTGAACGTGGATGATCAACGATAGTTGGAACTACATGGAATGCCTTGCACCTAATGCTGGTTTGCCCTGGGTCCTCCATACACATCAGTTTGCTATAGGGCTCGATCATTCATATGCTTGGTAATTGCATAACATTTAATATAATCTGATATACTACTAGTACCATTAATTTAAGTCTACTCATAACCATTAGTGTGTTATAATCCTACAATGACTCATGAGTCAAGCATAATGGTATGGGACACCATGTTCAAGCTATTGGCCTATGTCGAGGTGACGAGCCTCCCCATATTGACCAGTGAGCATTAATGGATGTGATAGATTGTGATTCAAATGGCTCCCATTAAATACCCGGCTGACGGTTGCATGCTAGAGTAGCGTTTAAACAACTTGGGCGTAAATGAAATTTGGTGACGAGCCATTTTTCTTTGTTTTGATTTAATTTTAAGTGACAAGCCCACACTTCTAAGTTGGTTTTTTATACTTGGTATTTAGGTGATGACCCTTACTATGTTGATTTACATACTATTGGGTAACATAACGTACCTTTGAAATTATTGATTTATGAGATATAACGGGTGATGCCTTAATTTGGATTAAGGGACACTGGGAACTGCTACCTACAGTAATGAGATATGTGATCCAGATAATGACTCGTGATATAATGGCGGTATCCTATATTCACTAACCTGCTGTATGAACTAGGATTAATAATCAATTGGCTAATCATGCATATCTTATGATAAGTGGTTGCGAAATAGGTGTTGAAGCCACATGTTGAGGGAGTGTTGGCATTCTATGAGATAAGCATTGTGAAATTGCAGTAAGGACCGCTACAATAGAAGTGGGAATAGGTCAAAGTGTCCTAGAGGGGGTGAATAGGACTTTATAAAATTTTATGCCAATTTAAAATCCTATTAACTTAATCTTGATTTAATATGCAATAATCAAGATAACCTCAATTTAACTCTAATAATGGCTTCCAAGCCAAGTAGAGGATCCACTCACAAGACTACTCAATATCAAACAAGATTTAGCAATTAGTCTATGATGGATGAATTATTTGAAAGTGTGTAGGATGTGATTCAGTTTTAAAGATTCATATTATCATGCTTTCGTGTAATCATTCAAAATAAACATAATAAAAGATAATGCAAATATCAATCCCAAACACAGTCATTTATAGTGGTTTGACTATGTGCCTACTCCACTCCCGGTGGATGCACTCAACCCTTGAGTGTACCGGATTTTACTAATGGAGGTTTTTAATTAGTTTCACCTCAAACCTTTACAACCTGCACAAGGTTGACTCTGGGACCTACACAAGGTACCTAAGCAAGCCTCCACGAGGCACAAGTTTATGCCCTACACAAGAGAAAAGGTCAACACGAAGCACGTAAGTTTTATGCCCTACACAAGAGCAAAGGATCCACACCTGGAACATAGGTTTTATGCCCTATACAAGAGCAAAGGATCCACAAAAGGAACCTAGGTTTTATGCCCTACACAAAAGCAAAGGATCTATACAAGGAACCTAGATTTTAGACCACACAGGTCAAGGACCTACCCAAGGACCTACACAAGGACCTAAGTTTATGTCCTACACCAGAGCAAGAGTCAACACACAACACCCAGACATACTCTCTTGTCGGAGGCCTCCTATGAGGGCTTTAAGGGGGTGAGATGCATCTATAACCCAAACCTACACAAGGAATGATCAACAGGGTCTTTGGACTCTATTAACTTACAGATAAGCAGATGAGCCCTGTTCTTGCATGTTGATGAAGATCTCCTGCTTAATGATGAAGATTCTTCAGCTCCCTTTATCCACAACACTTAGTGATGTTCCAATAAAGGCGACGGGTTGGGTCAAGGTTATGTTGAAATCCTACTCTAATAAATATTTTCCTATTTTAGAGAATGAGTAATTCCAAGTTTTCAAGCATTCAAGGTATCCTAGCTCAATGATTTGCCATTAAGATTGTAGTTGGATGATCCTTAAATGGGGAAGTTCATTCCTCAATTCACTTTATTGAATGTCAATGATAAGGGTGGATTGAAGGATGAACTTTCATGAGAAAATGAGCTTAGGGTAGGTGGTATGCAATTACTCTCTCAAAGCTTTCTCTATTTTTTATAATACAGCAACCAAGAGCAAGCTTTCCTTTTATAGACAAAAAGTTCCAAGGGTAATAAAGTAGTCGGAGTCTGACTGAGTTCGATGTCATCGAACCGGATTCGATGTCATCGAACGTATACTTTCGATGTCATTGAATATAGGCTCGATGATACGAACTCAACTGAAGAATATACCTGAAACTTTTTTTACTAACGATCAATGTCATCGAACTTGATTTGATGTCATCGGAATTTGAATTCCGATGTCATCGAATACCAGTTCGATTCATCGATCATTTCAGAAGATATTCCTTGAAAGCTCGCTGGACTCTTTTTATTTGGATTCGATGCCATCAATCCTTTCTCGATCTCATCGTTGTTTAAATTTTGATGTCATCGATATTATATCAATTCGTCGAACATTTTCACATGATTTTCCTTGTAAGTTCGCTAGAACAATTTTGTCCAATTTCAATGTCATCGAGACTCCTTCGATGTTATCGTAATTTGAGTTTCGATGTCATCGAGTATGGTCTCGATTCCTCGAACATTTTAGTTGATTTTCCTCTGAAGCTTGCTAGACAAAACTTGTCCCGATTCGATGTCATCGAGACGATATCGATGTCCTCAAGGTTTGAATTTCGATGACATCGAGTTCCCTTCGATTCCTCGAGCAATGTTAGAATATTTTCCAAAATCTCTACTGAACAAGGCTCTGAGTTCTTCGATGTCATCGACTTGCCCTCGATGTCATCGATCCATGATGTTCAATGTCATTGACTGTATGTTCGATTCATCGATATTTCGTGTCCAACTATTATGTGGTTGTTGGACATAGAATGTCTCAATTCGATGTTATCGAAGCCAGTTCAATATCATCAAACATGAATGTTCGATTCCATCGACGCATCTCGTGCCATGTCATCGATCTTAGCTGAAAACTTAGAAAATTTTCCTATTAAAAACAAGTTTTCAGACTTTTGTTTCCTATGTTGTTCTAAGTCTTTTAAGGCTTTTATTTACTTAGGTTTTAGGGATTTGGGATGTGAGGCTTGTTTTACCTGTGACGATCGCTCGGAACACACATCCGGTTGAGGGGATAGCTTGATCATTCTTCATATGAGGCTCACCTGACTCACTGACTCAAGCTTCACGATAATTGACAAACCAGGGCACTTTCACGTTGAAGTCATTTCTTGAGTGTTAGATTACGAGGACCATGCATCATCTCATCATATTATTAATGCACTTAACAACTAGATTATGAAAGTATTTGTTTTGCTATACCATCATTACCCACGATTGGTTATGTTCATAACATGTATAAATTTTTCCTCCATTTCTTGACAATTTTGTATGGAATTTGGTAGCAAATTGAAATACCAAGTAAAGGCTACTCCAATGAGTTAATGACTAAATAACTGTAATTTATAATACTCATTTTTGGCCAATTCTCGACATTATATAATAAAACAACTTATGTGTTCTACAGTTGATTGACCCGTATCACCTATAAACAATGTATAGTCAGGTCGATAGTTCCTTGGTAATGGATATTACAGATCAATCCAGTCATGATATGGCTTATGATAAACTGTAGTAGTAGTTCTGCTAAGAACTTGGCCTGCTACTTCCTGAACCAGTTGAATAATTGGTTACACTATTAGTATTGTTGTGCAAAAACTAGAGGTACTTCAAGGCCATCCTAATATTGTTCTTAATTGTATAGTTGATTTCTAGGCAAGAGTTATTCCCCGGGAATCCTTTAATTCCTCGCTTCATGAATTACGTTCTCATTCTCACATTCAAGATGTCCAAAATTTATCGGTGGCAATGAATTTCGCATGTCCTGGATAGGAATATGTTCAAGACGTCTGAAATCAACCAGTATCAGTGAATTTCACACATCCTAAATTGGACCAAGGATAGGAACAGGTTGTGTGCTTCGCTATAATGGACGTATTTATGGCATTGGCGAGACTGGTGGTGGAGGTGCCCTATTTACAACAGAACTTGTATCGCCCTGTTGTTGAGGTTCAATAAGTGCTCTATCAGTGAACAAAGCCACCAATTGATTGATGTTCTCCCTGTGGCTAACCATCCACCTATTGAAGGCCTCGGTTTGAACTCACAAGTATTCTACCTAAACTCGTGATAGTTTTACGATGTGTTGAATCCCCATTTGCATATCAACTATCCCATCTGACATATTCTCAAGAGGTTCAACCCAAGATGTCGATGTTCTATTTAGATTTGGAGAAATAGGCACCAGATTAGGTGGTGAATTTCCTTGCTTAAGCACTTATTGGACTTGTGACTCCTCCACGTGAGTGGGAGGCTGGTTAGCCACAATAACGGCTATTGAAATATTATGACCACCCCTTCGGTTCATGATTGCGAAAGATTATTTCATAGCTAAATATACTTATGTCAACCAAATGTTATAGCAACCAAGTAGTTTGTAGTCCCACCAGGAGTGCCAAAAAAGTTAGCTGCTCGGTTTAATTTTAGTTGTGCAGGCATGCCATAATGATATAGCGGCTCGATCCAAACTGATCAACTTTGATCTACGCGCCAAAATAAGCAGATACGTCCAATATGAACGTATATGATCGGATTCTTAGAAGATCGATCACTTACTCAGCCACTTGTAGAAGTTTATAACGATCATGCGATATTCAAAGGGCGGGGTTCTTCCTCCAAAGATAGGTTACATTATGCCCATAAGAAAAGACTTTCAGAATACCAGTGCAAATCAAATAAAAGGAAAAACTCACAATCAGTCACTAGGAGCAACTGCAAGAATGCGTCTCTTTAAAAAACTGCTTGATATTGGATAAAAAACAAATCTAGTGTATGAGTGTAGACTTGTATTACAACTAAAGATTATGGCTTAGAATTACTGCTACTCTTAAGATAAACTTAGATAAAAGATAAATTGATAATTATTTTGTAGTTTGGTTGGTATGGATTTTTGGATTAAGGTTTTTTTCTATTGAATTCTTTTGTTATTTATAGATTTCTATTGTAGCTTATTCTTCCATATCCTTCTTTTATTATTGTAATGATCGCAACAGTCCAAAAGCCCTTTTAGATTCTTCTCTTTTCTAGATCCTTCTTTTAGTTCATTTCTCTTTATAATGGTTCGACTTCCGTCAGCCAAGGCTTTGTTGCCCTCGGTCGCCTTTTATATCTTAAATAGATCAACCGCATTATATCGACCACAACACTCCATCAACCATCCACTAATGCATAGAACTAAATTTACACCAGATGTAATCTCGTAAAAAGCACTCCAAATCTTGAAGATCATTTTATCCACTTCTATTCCTCATATAATGCCACATGTCACCCTCCTATTGGCTTTCATAGAATAGCCAGAAATAGGGTACGTATAACATAATCAAAACAATGAAAGTAAAATCATCAAGAGACCTCTTTTGGATATCCCAACAACATTACCCAAAGGTGAATTACAAGTAAGATGAATGAAAAGAATTCTCACAAAGTAGGAATTGTAGAAAATTCCCAACACAACCCTTGGAGAAGACAACTGAAGGAACCGACGTTGTGGATGGAGCTTTACAAACACAAATTCGGAGATTTCTGTGGTATAAGGCTCTTATTCTTCTTCTCTTGAAAAATCCCAATTTCTCTTATTATTCTTCCTCTTTTCTTCAAGAAAGAAACCCCTAAATGTTGCTCTAACTATCTCTAAGCAAATGACATTTTTCTCTTATTTTAGTTTCTTGGAAAAAGACCAAAATACCCCTTTACACATGTGGTACTAAAATGCTACTTTAGCCCACACATGTGGGTCACACTCAATGTGAGGGACCCTGACAATCTCCCCCTCCCGACTCATGAGGAGGGCTCCGCCATACCCAAATTTTCCATGCTTATGTAAAACGCATGCTTGTCTCTAGTTAAGGACTTGGTCATCATATCTGAACTATTGTTGTCGATATAAATCTTCTCAAGTTGTAATAACTTTTCTTCAAGAGCATCCTGAATCCAATGATATCTTAAATCTATATGCTTGAACATGGAATGGAAGCTTGTATTTTTACTACCGTCACAATAAACAACATAACTATCTTGCATCAAGTCAAGTTCTTAGAAGAATCACTTCATCCATAACATTTCCTTGCAAGATTTTGTCACTACAATGTACTCCGCTTTTGTAGTCGACAAGGCCACACATTTTTACAACTTAGATTGCCATGACACTACTCCCCTTATAAAAGTATATACCCTAATGTAGACTTCTTGGAGTCAATGTCACATGTCATATCTACATCTGTGTAGTCTTCTAACACAGGCTTACCACCTCTAAAGCATAAACATATATTATGTCGTCTCATGCATACCAAGCATACATCAAACTTCCTACTATCGATGCATAGAAAACTTTCTTCATTTCTTCTTTTTCTTTCTCACTTGAGAGACTTTACTCACTCCTTAACTTGAAGTGACATGCATGTGGAGAACCGACAGGTTTTGCCTTGTCCATATAGAACCTTTTAAGCACTTTCTCAGTGTACAATTCTTATAATAACCAAAGCTTGTTGACCTTCCTATCACGAGAGATCTTCATGCCTAAAATTTATTTTGCGGGTCCTAAGTCCTTCATGGCAAAGGACTTGCTTAACTCTTTTTTCAATCTATCAATTTTTCTAATATCTTGACCAACAATAATAAATATATCATCAACATAGAGGAAAAGATTAATAAAATTACCATAAAAAATTTCTTAATAAATACATAATTGTCCAAGGTAATTCTTTTATATCCATGATACACCATAGATGAATCAAACTTTTTGTACCACTACCTTGGGGCCTCTTTTAACCCATATAGGCTCTTCTTTAACTTACAAATCATGTGCTCGTTGCCTTTGACTTCAAAACCTTCTGTCTGCTCCATGTATCTCTTCCTCCAAATCACCATGAAGGGAAGTTGGTTACTCAACCTCTAGATTAATGCTTACAAACAAACTCAACACAATCTGGATGGATGGCATCTTTACCACAGGTGAAAAAATCTCATCAAAGTCAATGCCCTTTTTTGTCCAAATCCTTTCAAAACCAACCTTGCCTTGTACCTTGGTCGAAGTTCTTCTCTTTAGTCTTCAATCTAAATACCTACTTGTTCTTAAGTACTTTCTTGTCCTTTAGCAACTTCACCAACTCATAGATGTGGTTTATGCAATGAATCCATCTCCTCTTGCATAGCTCTTAGCCACTCCCATTTATATTCATCGGTTTGAGCTTCTTGATAGTTCTCAGGTTTACCTCCATCTGTAAGTATGACATGCTCATGAGATGAGTACTTCTTATACTGTTGGCTTACTCTAGTGGACCATCTCAACTGAGGCTCAACTAGTGATTCTTGAGGGGACTGCTCCCCATGTTCTTCATATTCAACATCACTAAGTATTTTTTATTAATCCTGTGCACCTCTCCCATTATCATTCACCATGGGAGGAGGAACTAAATCTACATCAATAAGATCATCAACACAAGGCTAGGGCTTTTCAACTTTTTTAAAGTCTTCAATTGTTTGGTCTTCAAGAAAGATCACATTTTTGCTTTTGATCATTCTTGTCAATTGGATCACATAGCATGTAACCAAATTTTTTATCTGCATAGTTCAAGAAGAAAAATTATTGTCTTGTCATCAAGTTTGTACTGCTCATCTTTGAGAACATGCACAAATGATTGGCACCCAAACACCTTTAGGTATTCATAAGAAACATCTTTTTCCGTCCATCCGCTTTCTGCAACATCTCCATTTAGAGGAGCTAAAGGAAATAGATTAATTAAATAGCAAGCAGTACGCATAGCCTCTCTTCAAAATGATTTTGGTTATCTGACATGTGAAAGCATACTTATCATTTCTGCTACACCATTGTGCTATGGAGTCTTGGAAATAAATTTCTCATGCCTTTCTCTTACACCATTATAGTGGCAGAATATCAAATCCTTGAGTTTTATTTGACATCTAACCTCTTCATAAGGTCTTAAAGACGGGAAACACAAATATCAATTTGATCAAAGCCTTGCGTAGCTCAAGAAGTTTTCAATAGTATGCATTTGATTCTCAGGACATGGATTGGTTACTCCCCCTACCACTAGCCAATGGCTGGTGGTCGGTGCTCTGTGGGCCCCAACATGATTTATGCGTTTCATCCATGCCGTCCATCTATTTTTCCATATCATTTTATGGTATGAAGCTAAAACTGAGGTATATATCAATCTCAAGTGGACCAGGAAACAGTGTCGAATGAGCGTCGACCATTAAAAACCTTTTAGAGGCCATAAAAGTTTTGGATCAAGCTGATATTTGTTTTTGCCCTTCATCTGTGACTGTATGACCTAATTAACAGATTGGATGCCAAATAAACAGTACAGTGGGCCTTAGGAGGATTTTAATGGTGGATATCCAATCACTATTGTTTTCCTGTGGTGTGGTACACCCAAGATTTATATCCCTCTCAATTTTGGTATCAAGCCCTAAAATGATCTTTAAAAATGGATGAAACACATACATCATGGTGGGGCCCATGGAGCACCGACTACCAGCCACGGGGCTGGTGGCAGGGAGAGTAGCCAATCCTTTCCATGATTCTCACTGCTTACTATATTGTGGCCCACTTGAGCCTTGGATCTACTAAAGCAACCGAATTTCTTGAGAATGAGTTGGACCAATCAAAAGCGGCCGCACAGGAATTTCTTGTGCCTTCAACACATGGTTATTTAACACCTATTTGATAACAATCAGGTTCCTCTGCTTGTCATGGACAATAAATTTCTGTTTACCTGCTGATTAGTCCATGTCAGTACTGCTACATTTAATGTATTGTATGATTATACGGGGGCACGGCTTGGATGCTGACAAGTCAGTAGCCAAATCGCTACTGAAGTGATGTCACCAAGCTCTGTAGACCCCACCATGATGCATGTTTTATATCCATACCGTCTAACCATTTTTAGAGATAGTTTTATGGAATTACAAAGAGAATGAGATCGATCTAAAGTTCAAGTGGACCCCACCATATAAAATAGTGGGGACGGTGACATCCACCATTCAAAACTTCTTAGGGGCCACAGTAGTTTCCGACAAAGTTGATATATATATATATATATATATATATATATATATATATATATATATATATATATATATATATATATATATATATATATATATATATGGAAAAGGTACTGTGCGTTCGACCTCACGATAAGCTCCCATGAGGTCGAGCTCTGTGGGCCCCACCGTGATGCATGTCGACCATCAACACCATGCATTTGATGGGTCCCTTTTAAATTATGGGATATCCCAAAAATCAGCCATATGCGGAACTCAAGTGGGCCATACCATCTAAAATCATGTGAAGACATGCCAAAAACATATAAAAGCGCTTGGTGGGGCCCACCTGAGTTTTGAATGCTGCTGAAACTTGGTCTGAACCCTCATCCAAGTGGGCCACACATAATGGATGGGTTGGATTTGCAAACCACATCTTAGTGGGCCCAAAAAATGATTATGAATGTTTTAATGGTGCACGGCCCCTCTCAACTTCTGTATATGGTGTGGCCCACTCAAGTCACGGATTGACTTGATTTTTGAGACCTAGGCCCACGATGGAATGGTGCATTTGACTGATGGAGTAGATGTTTGAAATGCATCACGGTGGGGCCTACACAGCTCAGACCTTATGGGACGTTCCCATCACCTCGAGCGCATAGTATGTTAACTTATGAATAGAATGGATCTCAAAAATACATCACTGTGGGTCTTATAAATGTTTCAATGGTGGGTGTGATGGCTCTCACGATTTTCTGTGATGGGTTCACTTGAAATTTAGATATATCTCATTGTCTTTGTAATGCCATAAAACACTATCTTTACAAATAGTTGGAGGGTATGGATACAAGAAGAGTCCGGATCCTCTGATACCCGGTCAACAGAGAATTCCTAATACCCTAAAATTCATTGGTCCACGTCAACACTCACTGAAAAAATAAAAAAATAAAAAAAAAGCTTCGGACGCCAAACCACTAGGGTAACAGGAAAATCCTGTTGACCCGATAACAGAGGATCCCGACTCATACAAGAAATGCATCATGGCGGGATCCACATAGCTAGGTGATGTCACTTCAGCATAGATTTGGCTACTGATCTTGTCGGTATCCAAGCCGCGCCCATTATATGGCTTTGTGGGGTCCACCGTAATGTAAGTGTTTTATCCACGCCGTTCCTCGTTTTTCTTATATTATTATAAGGTATGATCCAAAAACTGAGGAAAGTACAGGACTTGAGTGACCCCAAAATGGGGATTGAACGTCCACCATTAAAAATTTCTTGGTAGCTGGAGAAGTTCTGGATCAAGCTGATATTTGTTTTTTCACTTCATCCACGTCTGCATGACCTTATGTATAGGTTGGATGTAAAAAACATCATGGTGGCCATTAAAAAGGTCTCAACGGTGGTTGTCATTATCATTATAGCTTCTTTTGGTGTGGTCCACTGGAGTTGTGGACGTACTTCCTTTTTAAAATCATACCTTAAAATACTCTGAGAAAAGTGGTTAACGGCGTGAATAAAACACTTACATCACGGTATGCCCCACGAAGCCCTGCCCGGAGGGAATACCGTCCCGGCGGGGTAGGATGCAATCCACATCCCATCAGATTTCTCTTATGTCTCAAGGAGAGGATCTTGGAAGCGGTTTGGCTGGTGTACCACACACCAGGTATGCAGTTGGTGTAGGTACGTGTCGTGCGAAGATGAGAGCTGACGCTCCTCAAGCTCGAGTTATACGGACGTTCAAAGAAAATCAAAGTTACATGCCCCACAGTGATGTATTTATTATATCCACACTGTTCTTCCATTTTTCGAGATAAGGTTAGAGCATTATACAAAAAATAAGTCATATCCAAAGATCAACTAGACCACACCACAAACACCAGCGGGGATAATATTTTCACGGTTAAAAAATTCGTAGGCTACATCTAATCTGCTCAAAAGGTTATAAAGACATCGATGAAGAGGAAAAATAAATTTCATACTGCTCCACAACTTCTGTGACTCGAAAAAGAGTTTCAAAGTTAGACGTTTCAATCCCTTACTGCTTTTTGCGGTCTGGTCCATTTGATAGTTATATGTCGTATTTTTCTTCACAAGCCTTAAGACGAGCTCACCAAATGGACGGACGGTTTAGATATGACACATACCTCATGATTAGACTCACAAAACTTGCTGACTTCACCAGCTATATAGCTGGTGTGTGGTACACCAGCCAATCCGCTTCCGAGGATCTGAATTCATTTGAAAATGTCAACGTATGGCAATTAATATATGGTGAAAAGCAGGAAACTGATGTGCGCCAGCAGCATGCATGATAGTCTGGTCAAATATTAATCATTCATTAGGTTTTAAATAATATTCATGAGCCAATACTAATATTAATAAAAGAAAAGTAGAGATTGAGAGGAGGATGCCATCCTGTTAAATAATTGAAGATAGTTTCATTTTCCTTGTCAAATAGGTGTGATGGACTTTGAAAGCTAAGGAAACGTTAAGTATCAGAGAGAAGAAGAAAAAGAAATGGCAGAGAGTGCTGTGAAGTTCTTAATACAACACTTAGGGCCTTTGCTGGTGGATGAAGTGCAGTTGTTGAAGGGGATCGGTGGAGAAGTCCGCGAACTCATAAATGAGTTTGAAAGCATCGAATCCGTCTTAAGAGATGCCGACGCAAGACAAGATACCGATGAAGGCCTCAAGACATGGGTGAAACAAATAAGAGAAGTAGCTTATGACGTTGAAGATGTTCTCGACGAGTTCATGCTCAGCCAAGCACAAGAGCAGCAGGGATGCATCGATTTTCTTTGTATACTCATCAAGCAGTTTATGGTGTGCCATAAGACTGCATCATCGATACCAGATATCAAAACCCGAGTCAGTAAGATTAAAGAAAGAAAAGATGCTTACTCTCTGGATAGTACGGGGCAAACTTCAAACTCCAAAAAAAAGGATCCTCGACCGAAAGCTCTTTTCGTTGAGGAAGCTGATCTTGTGGGCATCGATGAGCCAAGAAAGAAATTGATTGAACGGTTGGTCAATGAAGATTCAAGACTTTTGACGATTTCAGTGGTCGGGATGGGTGGCCTTGGCAAGACCACTCTGGTAAAGAAAGTCTATGATGACCAACAGGTGAAGAAATGTTTTGAAACATATGCTTGGATCACTGTCTCGCAATCGTTCGAAGCGGCGGAACTGCTTCGAAGCATGATAAAGCAATTCTTGAAGGCGAAGGAAGATCCATCTCCCCAAGGTTTAGACGCGATGACACAGGACGAGCTCATACAAGTGCTATGGAGCTACTTGCAGGACAAAAGGTATGTACTTGTTCTTGATGATGTATGGGAGGCAGACGTATGGAATGACATAGGCGGTGCATTCCCCAAAAACAAAAAGGGTAGCAGGGTAATGATCACTACACGCAAAGGTGACGTCGCACGTTCTTCTTGCTTCCGACCCTCTGCTCCCATCTACCATCTCCAACCTCTGCATCCAGAAAATGCATGGTCCCTCTTTTGCAAGGAGGCATTCCACTCGCATGAGAAGAATAATTGCCCTCCTGAATTGGAGGAGCTTTCTAGAAGCTTTGTAGATAAATGCGGAGGATTACCGCTTGCAGTTGTCACGTTAGGTAGTCTTATATCCGGCAAGACGTATGACGAGTGCGAGATGATTTACCGTAGCGTCGGACCAGAGTTTGAAAGCAATGACAGTCTTAAAAGAATGAAGAAAATATTATTGCTCAGTTTCAATGACTTGCCTTACTACCTGAAATCATGCTTCTTGTATTTGAGTATTTTCCCCGAAGACTATCCGATTAGCGTATGAAACTAATTCGCCTATGGATTGCCGAGGGGTTTGTAGAAAGAAAAGAAGGCAGGTCAAAGGAAGAGGTTGCTGAAGGTTACCTCAATGAGCTCATCGCTAGAAATCTGGTTCACGTGGCAGAATGGAAATTATATGGGAAGGTGAGCACTTGTCGCATCCATGATCTTGTGCGGGAGATGATTATTCCAAAATTCAGGGAGGAGCATTTCTTTGCATCTTCTGTTGAAGAGAACACAATGCCAGCTAACAGAATCCGGCGTCTGTCCATTTATAAAGATGAGAATTTTCCAATATTTGATGCCTTCTCCTGCCTTCGCTCGTTGTTCATTTTTGGTGCGGAAGGACTATCTAATGCCCCTGCAATCACTTCATTTTCCAGCACAAGGCTGTTGAAGGTGGTTGATCTTGAAAACACGTCCATGGAAGTCTTTCCTGATGATCTAACAAGCTTGTTGCATTTGAGATACTTAAGCTTGCAGAATACAAAGATCAAGAAGCTTCCTAGTTCGTTGGGGAGGCTAAAGAATTTAGAAACATTGAATCTTAAGGGCACTTACATATGTGAATTGCCGGTTGAGATTCTGAAGCTCAAGTGCCTATGCCACCTTCTGGTTTACCGCTATACTGGAGGGGGGTTTTATCTGCCATTTAATTGTGTAGGTGGAGTTAAGGTGCCAGCTGGAATGGGGAGCATGAGATCCCTACAGAAGTTGCCATTCATAGAGGCAGAGAGCGGCATCATCAGAGAGCTGGGGAATCTCACCCAACTGAGGAGATTAGGCATTATCAAGCTAAGAGTGGAAGATGGGAATGATTTATGCACTTCCATTGAGAAGATGATTCACCTTCACTCCTTTGATGTGAGTTCAATGGATGAGGAGGAGGTTCTCGACCTGCATTCTTTATCACATCCTCCGCTACCTCTTCAACGTCTATATTTGAGAGGGCGTTTGGAGAAGTTGCCTGAATGGATTGCCTTGCTTCATAATCTGGTAGTAGTTCGTCTGAGATGGTCCAGATTGAGGAATGATCCACTCAAAGCCCTTCAATCACTGCCCAATTTGGTGGAACTCAAACTAGATCGAGCCTATGATGGAGAAGAGTTATGTTGCGAGGGTAGAGGATATCCAAGACTTAAGCAATTATGGCTCATTGATTTGAGCGGGTTGAAGACTGTGAGGGTGGAGAAGGGAGCAATGTCTAGCCTGGAAGAGCTAACTATTAGCCGATGCGACGAATTAGTGGAGGCGCCGTTGTGGCTCGAACACGTCACTAACCTCCAAAAACTCTACCTGTATGATATGCCAAAGGCTTTCATGATGGGGTTCATAAAGGATGGACTTCAAGAGTCGGTGGATTCCGTTCGCCACATCCCATTCAAACGATATACAAACACTCAGAAAAAAGTTTATTGGGATTTGTAATGATTATGCAGAGCAGTTGTCAGGTGAATGCTTTATATTTCCCTTCTTCCTATTTACACTTTATATTTTTGTTCTCTCCGCTTCTTTCTTTTTTTTTTAGTAAATTATTATTACTTGCAATTTCTTTTTCTTTTCTTTTCTTTTTTAAATGACATTTTTACAGTTGTTTCGAAGAGTGGTCGGTTCCTCTAAAATTATATGGAGTAAGCTTTGTATGTGCCTTATTTCTTAAGCTATTCATCCGTTTTGAACATTCATTCTAGGGCATGGCCATCCAGGTAATTAGATAGGCATGATTCTGGGGCATCGCATCACCATGGGTTTCTTTTACCTGATGCACAGGTTAGATGGTATGCACATTTAACATGAGTCGTATTGGGTGGTTTTGGGCTATGTAGGGTCCACAGTTATGTATGTGTTTTATCCATGGTGATGGTATGCACATTTAACATGAATCGTATTGGGTGGTGTTGGGCTCTGTGGGGTCCATAGTTATGTATGTGTTTTATCCATGGCGTTCATCCATTTTGCCAGCTCATTTTAAGGCATGAGCCCAAAAATGAAATAATCAAGAATTTTAGTGGACCACACATAGTAAACAGGGGTGATTGAATGCCTACCATTAAAATACTTAAATACTTCTTGCATGCTACAAAATAGTTTTGGATCAATATGATATTTGTCTTTTTACTTCCTTCAGGTCCAGTGAGACCTTATAAACGCATTAGATGGTAAATAAACATTAGGCAGACCCTAGGAAGGTGTCAACGGTTGGCTTTCAATCACCACTATCCTCTTTTGTGGTCCACTTAAGCTTCATATCTACTTCAGTTTTGGGTCCATGCTCTACAAAGTGGATGTATGTGGTTTATCCACGCCATCCATCCACTTTTCCAGCTTATTTTAGTGGTTGAGCCCAAAGTTTAAGCATATCCAAAGATCAAGTGAACCATGCCATAGGAAACAGTTGGAATAATTAATGATTTCCACCTATTAAACCTTTCTAGGGCCCACAGTGAGGTATATTTATTATCCAACCTGTTCATAAGACTACACAGACATAGATGAAGGGAAAACACAAATACAAGCTTGACACAAAACTTCAGTGGCCCTTAAGAAATTTTCAAAATACATAAATCACGGTGGACCCCACAGAGTTTTACTCGGTACACAATCCGCATGTAGGGACAAGTTCTTTATAACAGGTGCACCTTCTCATGTGCCCAGAAATGAGTGCAGTCCAAAGAGTTGGTGGGCCACACCATGTGCCTCTAAGTTCATTCATTTATGTTTTGGTTCGTGATTTCCTTCAAGCATGCATTTATCGGACGAGGATTGCGTCCAACAAGGGATTGATGCATTCCATTAATTGAAACTTTTTCTCATATGATTGTATTTTTTGTAGGACCTGCAAACAAAGAAGGTAGTTGGTGGCGGACGTCAAGAGCAAGCTCATATCTCTTTAACTCTCATTCTAGCTCTCTAGTTACTATTTTAGAATTCAATAAGTGACATTGTCACTTTTGGCATTCCTTGTTTCGAGTTTTAAAAATGTTGTTGCTTGTACTGGTTGTAGTTCATTGTTGTCTGATACTTGTAAGCTCTTGAAGAATCATGGGAGTATTTTTTTTTTTTCTAGAGATGGAGCTGGAATTTGTGGATGGGGATAACTTGAGTAATGCATACTTTTTCATCTATTATTTTTCTTCTCCTTGTAATTGAGAGGTCTTAAGTTCTTCCTTTTCTTCTTTTTCTAATTCAGAAATCCTTGTTTGTTTTCCATCTCCTTATAAATGACTTGACGTGAGTTTCCTGCAACACCAAGCCATGTGAGGCTTATAACGATTATCATGTAAAATCTACTTCATCCATTAGTTTTACAATCTCCTGTTATGATGAGAGACATCCAACTGAAATCACGGTGAACGGTGACCGTGACTATAATGGTCCTAAGGTACCGAAATTCTTTCTCGGGTAAGTTCTGACCCACACGAAAGGCATAATGTTCTGGGCACTGTCTCGAAGAGAGGCTCAGTGAAATAGACATGTCCGTGAAGATGCGGGCTAACTGCACCTGGACAGAAAAACCCTATGAAGCTTTACAGTTTCCTAGGATTGGTTTTGGGCCTTTCCTATGCAACTTAGCTGAAGGGGTTAGAAGGCCTCCTTCTGGGGAGGGGGAGCCATCAGTGAGATATATATATATATATATATATATATATATATATATATATATATATATATATATATATATATATATATATATATATATGGTCTACTACGTACGAACCATACCGCAATAAATTTATGTGCGAGCCGAATTTAGCTGCATTGAGAGATGGAGAGTCTTCGAAGAAATACTCTCTCTTACACTCACAGAGAGACTCTTGGAACTATAGGTGGATTTCACACAAAAGCCTTTCGTTGGAAGATCCTGTGCAAGGATTATGTGTGGGGCCCATTATGATGTTTGTGATAAATCTAACCTGTCCATCCGTTTTTTGAAAACATTTTAGGACATGCGACTAAAAATGAGGAGGATCCAAAAATTAAATGTGCCACATGAGAGGAAACAGTGGGGATTTAGTGACCACCGTTGAAACATTCATATGGCTACAAAAGTTTTATATATATATAGGTGTAATCGGGATTTAGGGTATCTTAGAGCTTTATAATTCGTTCTAGGGTCTCAATTGCATAGCTTAAGTTGATTCGAGGTGTGTTCGGATCGGATAATCTCTCTCTTGTAATTTTCAGCTTTTATAGTGCATTACTATCACTTTGTGCAGTGGTTTCTATGATAGATGCTCTTAGTAGATCTCATTGTGATGTTTGTGAGAAATATGTCCCATCCATCTGTTTATGTAAGTCCGACAATGAGATGGATCCAAAACTTAAGCAAGCCGCACAGTAGGAATAGTGAGGATTGAACATCCACCATTGAAATAATGGATTGCTCACAAAAATTACAGTGGGCCCCATCGAGGTTCGAGCGCAAGAACTTCCTGAAAAGCTTTTGCGGGAAATTTACGTCCACTTAAGATGGTGTAGCCTTACCGTTAGGTCCACCTTAATATATGTATTCTATATCCACCACAACCATTAGTTTTTCCACATTATTTTAAGGCTTAAGCCCAAAAATGAGGCATACTAAAGGAAATAGGTGGTGATGTAACGTTGCACCATTAAAAATTTCTTACGGCCCACCGTAATGTTTAGTGATGTTTATTTGGAACCAAAGAAGGCCCAATTGGAGTTAGAAATGATCCAGACCATCAAAACCTTAAATCAGTTATTTATTGCAAATCGGAATGAATTTTTTGACATATTATATATGATTTTGGGGCAATAGGAACTTTTTAAGCCAACCAACCCCGCTGCACCAGGTTGCCAACACCAGATTTACAAGATTTCATCAGATCAATAGTCAAAAGTCCATTTAGTTTCGCTTTTATTATAAATTGTAAGTTTTAGTTCTAGTATAACTTTTCATCCTTGGAGTTATAGAAGTCGTGTCCAATACACTACAAGAAAACTGGCCTTTACTGGCAGTCAAAACTGCCGCCAAGCCAAGAAAACTGCCAGCAAATCCTTTGCCCGCGGTTAGCTAATAGCTGGTGAAGCCTCGGTCGGTAAAGGCTTTACTGGCGGTCAGCACTTTACTGACGATTGTGCTGGACGCCGCTAAATCACCAGTTTTTGCTACCCTACCAGAAAATTGGTCAAAAGCTACAGATAAAATCCGTAGCTAAATATAACTAGCCCCACAGTGCGACCGTAGCAATAGGGCAAATATTTCTCTTTATAAAAAAAATTTTTTTTTTTTAAAAGTGAAATTGAAGACAAAATCTGGCAGAAATGTATAGGAAACACAGATTGCAAAACAAAATAATGGATTCACTTACCAAAGGAGTAAAGCCATTAAATGGATTTTTTTTTCCCTGCTTTTGAATATGCTAATAGATTCCTAGCATTTTGAATATATGATGGAGAGAGTCTCTTGGCCTGTGCATACGATCTGATGCTCTTCTTTGCTTACTGATGTAAAGATCTGAAAGCATAATTCCATCTACAAATACCTTGATCTTTCAGTGCTTCAACCGCTCCAATGCTAACAACGACGATCCATGCTCTGCTAGTCGAACTCATCTCTGTCCTGTGCTGCTGCTTCTTGGGTTTGAAAAGAAGCGAATTTTGGCAGTGAAAGATTATATATACAAACAAGGAAAGATGGGAGGTTACAAAAACTGGAGGCGGATTTTTGGCAGCAAGGTCTGCCTAAATTTTGAATTTGGTTCAGTTTTACAACTATGGGCTAAAATAAGTTGTAAAAACACATAAGCAGCGCGGAATATAATGCATACATCAGCTGAGTTGGAAATCATAATAATGAAGGATAAATTTCAAAATAATCATAATAATAACAAAAATAAATGTTTGAGTAAGGAAAATGGAAGGTTAAAAGTTGAAACCGATGCTAAACTTTTGCTGCTTGGACTTGGAAATCGACAGAGACCATTTAATATTTCCAGGATACAGCAGCTGAGTTGTAAAAATATACTGAGAATGCATGGAATACAAGGTTCTTGTACTCATAAGAACCAAAATAATAATAACACACACCAAAAAAAAAAAAAAAAAAAAAAAAAACATGCCATGAAAATGAACCTGATCAAAGAAACTTTTCTTTTCTTCATCATCAACACCTTGTTCAGGCCAATGTACAAAAAGATGACTTTGTCCCTCTGCCAACAACATTTTTGCAAGCTCAATCTGGCAATCAACAATCAAGATAATGAAGCCAGAATGATATCAAAGTAGAACTTTTGAGAATGGTGCCTGAATCTTGATGATGGTTTAATGGAAAGCCAACATTGAGGGTTAATCTAATTAGCAAATCTCTGTCGTTTGAGAGGATTTCTGCATATTGTTGATGTTCTCAATGAAGTAAGTAGTGTTTGGTTTTGTTGTGACATGGTGTTTGGTTTAAAACTAACTGCCTACCTTTATCTCTACATATAAGACTGTTGATTTAGAGAGACTATGGGACCATTGAAACTCCATTAGTTTAAAGGTTTTTGTCTTTCCCTATGTTGTTGAAGATCTACTAGGTTCAACATATATTTCATAGGCCAAAGGAAGAAAGAAAGAAAAGAAAGGAAATGGATTACTGCCATCCGAAATAACACTACCATGAACATTAACATTAAGAGTCTAGAGAACATATAAATAATGTCGAGTTGCCTGAGTTAGAGTCGAATTTTTTGTTCAGTGTTGCTGAATTTTTACTGTTTTTCTCAAGTTATAACCAAGGTAAGCTTCCACGTCAAATTAATGTGTATGATAACCATCAATCATTTTTCAGCAATGATCTACGTCAAATGTCTACTTTACACACACAACACAATTAGATAATGATATTCAGACAATCACTATAAGAGTATCTTCAATTACAGCTACAAGAACATTTGTGTCTAGGTCCCATAAAGTGAGAACATCTTTTGCAGCACGTGTCAGTGAACATTATTATGAAAGAGAGATTGATGCATAGATATGCCAAATTATATAATGTATATAAGGAAATGCTTGTAAAAGGACCTAGGAGAACCTTGACCATCATCCTCATCAACAAGAGTAATCAGAAAAATTATTACTGATTAATATACTAGACTAAAAAACAATAATAGAAACAATGGAAGAACAGATACTTACATCATACTGATGAAGGTCCATTTGAGTTCCTAATCATGATGATGTCTAGCTGATGGAGCATATACAAAATGCAAGTAAGCCACATAACAGGAAAAAACAAAAATGGAGAATGAACACCCACCATTGAAACATTCATGAGGACATATAAATTTTGAACTAGGGTAGTATTTGTATCTCGAGTCTTTCACTTGTCTCAACTTAACTTACCATTGCATAAGCTTAGCTTTGCAGGTTGTGTTCATAATTTGCATAATCATCAACCTCATGTGAGAAAGCACACAAAACATATATATGGGTACAAGCAACTGCACTTTTACCCAACATTTTTTAGTTTTTTTAATGGCAATATAATGGCAACATAACTTTTATTGAAGGAAAGAACAAAGCTGAAATGACTCTACATGCCAAATAAAGGTGGATGATGAGAGATCATCCAAAGAGGAGGACTGAATCAGGCCCCACAAAGGAACAAACCTTTTAACACCCATACAGCTACTAAGCTCAAATTTTCAGTTTTTTTATTGATTGAATTTCTCCTTAAGCTTGATAGAAGTATGTTTTTACCCCTTAATATCTGTTAATTTGAGCTGATTGAACTGATTTGTTTAAGTTCTGAAGGCTTCCATGAATTGGTGTGAGTGTGTAAAAAAAATGTAGGAGGGCTTTTGGAGGCCCTTACTGCTACAATACGTTGTGGGAGGGTTTTAAAGTCAATGCATCAATGCTTAACTAAAGTTAATCACTGTATGCTGTTGTTGCAGTCATGAAGTAGCATCCATCAGGAGACCATTCGCTTGTAACAGAACATTCTGCCTTTGTTGTTCCAAGCAACTTTTTCTCAGAATAGTCCCAAAAATCCTGAAAAAACAGAATAATATACAATAACAAAGGAAAAGAAAAACATTGATAGATAAATATTCTGAACTGAGAAAAGAATAGCCCCAAATCAGAAATTTAGGGATTTCGGTTTATGATCCCCAAATCAGAAATTTAGGGATTTCGGATTTTGATCCCCGAATCAGAAAATTAGGGATTTCGGATTTCGATCCCGAAATTAGAAAACTAGGGATTTCGGATTTCAATTCAAAAATCAACAATTAGGGATTTTGATTCCCAAATACAGTAATTGAGGATTTCAGAATTCCCATATCAGGAATTGGAAATCTCAAAATCCAATTAGGGATTTCAGAATCAACTCGTCACAATCAAAATTTTGATCAAGGACTTCCGATTCGATTGTTCCTAAAAAAATGCTAAA
The DNA here is from genome assembly GCA_021015155.1 of Magnolia officinalis. Classification (NCBI taxonomy): domain Eukaryota; kingdom Viridiplantae; phylum Streptophyta; class Magnoliopsida; order Magnoliales; family Magnoliaceae; genus Magnolia; species Magnolia officinalis. Next base: position 6,766,328 of record JAJHSJ010000015.1, on the reverse strand, counting down.
AAAATGTTCAAATTGATATGAATAGATAAGGAGAGAGAGAGAGAGAGAGAGAGAGAGAGAGAGAGAGAGAGAGAGAGAGAGAGAGAGGAAGATACCTGATGTTACAGAATGCTCCTTGATGTGCTAAACCAAAGAAAAGAAGAAAATAAAAGAGGGAGAGGGACAGAGAGAGTGAGGGAACGGTAGATCGAGTGGAGAGGGAGAGGCAGAGTAGAGAGAGAGAGAGAGAGAGAGAGAGAGAGAGAGAGAGAGAGAGAGCGCAGAGAGAGAGGAGGGAAAGGGAGAGGGAGATCGAGAGGAACGGGAGAGGCACAGAGAGAGAGAGAGAGAGAGAGAGAGAGAGAGAGAGAGAGAGAGAGAGAGAGAGAGTCGGCGCGAGTGGGGAGAGGGAAAGGGTGAAATGAGATAAAAATTGAGTGGCTGTTTTTTTTTTTTTTTTTTTTTTTAAGGTTTTAAACGCACCCTTTGCCAGCAGCCGGTTATACCAACTGCCAGCAAAGGGATCCCCCAAGGGTCGGCAATTCATTAGTTTCTTATAGTGATATGAAAATGGGTTTAAAAAGTTAGGAGAATAATGTAGTTAGGCCAAATTGGATTTTTATTATTTTTTATCAAAAACCACAAAATCTAATAGGAATAGAATTCCTCTATATAAATAATAGAGTTTACTGTTTTTAATAAGTTACCTTTTTTGAGTGTTTGAGTTGGAGTCTATGCCTAAAACTGCATCTTGGTTCGAGTTTTTTATTTAAATAGTTGTAATTTCTTCTTATTTTTTAAATCCCTTGTGGGTCCGACATACATAGAGTTAGGTTCGAGGCACAGAAAGCCCCGTGATCAAAGTAATTATTTTTCCATGAACGAGTAAGATCATGTAATTATTTCTTAAGGAAGTCGGTGAAGTTATTAATGGTCAATCACCCATTTTTCCTATGGTAGGGTCACTTGAGATTTGGATCTACTTCATTTTAGGGGGCATAGATATAGCATATATGCATCAAGGTGGATAAGGTTTGTCTAGCGACGCTGTGGCTAGTGGTTGGTGCTCTGTGGACCCACCATGATGTAACAACCCTAGTCCTAGCAGACAATCCTGAACACTTGTAACGCCCTGAACTTTTTAATATCTAGTATTGAAAGTCCTCGAGCGTTACCGTGAAAAGTAACATAATATGTACATGTGTCAGATACCAACCTAGCTATCCTAACCTTACATTCATTCTCCAACAAAAATATTATAACCATTGGGAATGATCTCCATTCATAGATCCAGCAATCTGACCGTTGATTTCAAGATAAGACAATCCATCATGCGATTTGACGTAGGTGGCTCCACTTAAGGGAATTGGTGAATAATTCACCATCCATAATAATTTAGATTGAAGTTCATGTATAAGGATTACTTAGAAACATGCCGTAAACACCTGAAACCGTTAGATTTCACAAAACTCTTAGATTACCAATAATTACAATAATGCCACTAACCTAGATCTTAAATTCTAGAACAGGTAGCTCCCACTACTCGAATAGTGTGAAATTTTATATCATACCTAGGAATCCTAAATTAATTGTAGACATCGAATTCCAGCTATTTGATCATTGTAAAAGAGACCTAATCAACAAATCAATCCCTTAACGGTTGACTTTGACGTCCAACAAAGGTCACGAGTACCATATTAAGATTTCTTTCCTTTCATCTAATTCCATATGATCATATGGACGGGTTGGATGACAAACAGACATCATTAAAGGGCCTGAAAAGGATTTCAATAATAGGAACCATAACACACAATGTCCCAAGTAGTAGGGACCACCCGATCATTGGATATGCTTCGATTTTGGGCTCCACCCATTGAATTTGATGGAAAAACAAATGGATAGAGTAGATCTAACCTTGCATCATCAGGGACCCCACACGCAAGGTGCGTGTGCACCAGGGCAGGTGCACCAGCACTACAAGGAAATGTTCAGCGCGGTCAAACAGGGATTGACCCGCGTTCCTCTGCCGAAACCGGATTTGGCGCGATTGTGCTATTTGAACAGCCGTCCGTCTTCTGATGGCTGGGATGACCATCCATATCAACTGTTATGAGAGATTCGGGCCGTCCATCGGGACGGGACGAGAAAAATGATCAGACTCATGCGTTTTTTCTGCAAACCGACCAAGAATGGAACCTGTTACAAAGACAACGCAGCAATGGGGCGCTGTCGGGTCCATTCCGTATAGAAAAACACCAAACAAGATCACGAATTCGATCTGGACCATTCAGAAGAAGGAAGGAGAGGTTACGGATTTCCTCCTCAACACCAGGAACTGGGAAAACGAACTCAAGCGGATCTGCATCCGTCAATTTCGCGTGCGTTCGAACTATCCGCGCGGAAGGAAGATCAAGAACGGGCGTCGTGATCTGTGAGCCGGTGGGACCATCGACACCAGCAGGCCAATCTAAGAAGTCCAGACCACTAGCCGACTAAGCCTGCATCGTTTTAATGGGAGAGATGGGACGATCCGGCGTTCACGCATCCATTCCCTATTTCAACCAAACAGGGACCTACGTAAGAGGATTTCCAGATTATTCCTCTGCGTAAACAGGGTCAGTGCAAGGGTTGCAACCAACCTAGCAACCTCCCCAAACACTATAAAAGGCCTAGCACACGAAAGAAATAGCAAGAGACGGGAGAGAGAGATCTTCCACAACAGAACAGAGAGAGAGAGAGATCAACGGGAAGTTGGAGAGAATGGTCTGACTCACTGAGTCAAACCGGTTTATATCGAGTTCCAGTTCCCTGCTGGACGTAGCAGCAGGGAAAGGAAAGAGAGGGAAGAAGAAAATAAAGAAAGAAAGGAAGGAAAGAAAGAAAAGAGAAGGAAAGAAAAGAAAGAAAGAGAAAGAAAGAGAGAGAAAGAAAAGAGAAGGAAAGAAAGAGAAAGAAAGAAAGAAAGAGAAGAGAAAGAAAAGAGAAAGGGAAGAAGAAAGAAAGAAAAGAAGGAAGAAAACCGAGTTGACTCGCTGAGTGATGGACTGAGTCAGGGCCGGGGTCGAGTTAGTTTGGGTCCTGTAAGTGCTAAGAACCCCGGTGAGAGGTATTCACTAGACAGAGTTATATGCGCTATTAGCTACGATGAATATTAAGGTAAATTATGCATTCATCTAACAGCTTGGTTCAAGTTATGCTTAAATAGTTAATTAGTTAAGTCCTAACCCTAGATTTAATCCTAAGCTTGTAAGCCTTGTAGATTTTATAATATAGGATAAGATCGAATGGGAAGGAGTATGTAAGAACACCTAGCCTCGGATGAGGACGATTCGACAACAAAGGTGAGGGTTTTATCCTTTAAGCTTACATTAATTTACGTTATTATATTTATACTACCTTTCCATGCTCTAAAGATGCGAATTATCCTGCCTTTTCATACTTTTATTATATGATTCATCTTGCCTTTTCATACTTTTGACGATGAGAGTTATCATGCCTTTTCGTACCTGTAATGATGTGATTCATCCTGCCTTCCCTGTTTATATTTTTTCTGAGAATTATCCTATAAGTTGATTTCGTTATTATCATTGCAATTATTGGCCTTTTGGGTTTACGACATGATGTTAAATATCAGGGATTTCCCTGAATTTATGTGAGGCCATAAATGCAAGCCTTGCCCCTACCTCGTCTCTTTATTTAAGTTGTCTCTGTCACTCGTCTCTTTATTTGAGTTGGCTATTGCCACTCTCCTTATTATATAGTTGACCATTGTCACTCTTCTCTTATTATGATTGCCAATTGCCACTTGTGTTGAGTTGACCTTTGTCACTCCTCTCATTATTATTTTGGCCTCGTGCCGTCTATCTTTATGGCTTAGGCATATGTTTTGTTATTCTAGAACCTCTATAATTCAGTTGATATTCTTTATGATTCAGATTCACTTATGTTCGTTATAATCTAGTTTTATTTTCTATTAGTACAAGTGATGTGTAAGATGTATCACAACTAGTGATTCAAATATTTTATCATGGACGTAATGCGCTCTGGGTAGAGACCCTTATGGGGAAGGTAAGTCCTTGAGCCTTCGAGTAGTGGTGCACATTTCGATGTAGGTAATTCTCTACTGTAGTTCCACATCACTCCGGGATTGGATGTTCACAAATAGTTGCTCCATGAACAAGTCGTGTCACGTAAATCACCCAACCCATGTGTTATGCGCTATGAGGAGTTTTCGTAATTCCACGGTAGCGTTGGTCATACCGGCGAATATCTGTATAGTGAGAGATGTGGGTCGAGCCGATTATCTATAAATCGTATTCCACAATGTGATGATCACTACGTATGATGAGCCCCACATACTTTGCTAGGCATGCATCTCATGTAGGTTGTTTGCGCATGCTGATACTCTCGTAATAGTGGAGCACGGGATGTATCAGACCCTTACTTTACTTTTATGAATACTCTTGAATTATTGTTAATCTTAAAGGATAACCTTCACTATGAGTAGGGTATTGACCCTCTCTCAACCGTACAGATTCTGCAGGTAATATACAGATTGAAGACTCAGAGGACTACTTCCCTATATAAGACTACCTTGAAAGACTAAGAAGACAGTTTTACTATTTAGTTTTATACTTTCGTTGTGAACTCTAATGTTGTAATAAACCTCCCATTATGAGGCCTTTAATTATTATGTTTACATTGATGAAATATAATCAATAGAGTTAATTTTATTCTTGTGAATGTTACCTTCATAAATGTATCTGGATGTAAACAAATGGAAAAAAAATAGGGTAAAATTTCAGAGCATCCAGTTGTACATTATTAACACTCGATTTCCTCGGGCACGAGTACATACTCTAGCCGTGAAAATTCGGGCTGTTACAACACTTGTGCATATAAACATACTTCACTGGGAAGGTAGTGAACGATAAGGGACATGGTAAAATAGATTATCCTTGTTCTCATTTAAGTTAAGAGCGTTGAATTTCGAGGGCGAAATTCTTTTTAAGGGGGGTAAATTGTAACACCCCATACTTTCGGTACTCGGGTGTTACCATAAGGACCTAATTTATGCTGAATGCAAACTTAACTAAAACACTTAGCCTTACTTGAACTTGAATCCAACCGTTAGTGGTAACCCATAGATTGAGCCATATATATAGTCATCATCTTTCAAGATGGACCATCACACCGCAAGAGGGTTATTTTAGAGTTCTAACCTCCTTGATAAACAGGCTAGACCATCTATTATCAACGTTAGACCTTGGATTATGAGATCCACTGTTTATCAGATTCTTAATACCTTGGTGATCAAACCATACAAACTAACTAATCAATGCCTAACCAACCATTGAATTCTCTCTAGATTGATTAGGAATCCATAGTAAACCTTAATGGTGACGATCCAACCGTCCAATTGACCTAAATCCATAATAAAAACCAAAAAGGGCAAACATTTTATGGCTCATACAGGTAAGATGATGCCAATAAAAATGGGTAGAGGGCCTGATTGACTCACCAATTGGATGAATGGCCCTGATCGCAGGATTGGACCGCATATCATCATTGGGTTGGCTATGATTGGCACTCAAGGGTCAATCGTCATCCGATATGGCCCACTTGAGTATAGGATCTGCCTCATCCTTTGGGCTAGACCCTAATGTGAGCCACCAAGATGAATGAACGGAGTGGATCGGTCCAGATCCTCGCAGTGGACCCCACTTCATGTGGTGTGTACACTAGATGCGTGCACACCCGCTGAGCACCAAACCAAGAGCTTAGTCAAACTGGGCTCTGACCAAATCCGCCCGAAAAAGGAGAGAAACTCCCACTCGTTTTGAAATTTCTCCCGCCAGCGACGGGCGAACGGACAATGTCTGTTTACGACCGTTGTGGCCCACCATCAGCGGACACCTAGGACATCCAAACCACTCGTAATGTCTAGGACATTGGTCCTACCAATCCCTATTGGTTTCATTTGTTGGATTGCACACATGTGCACACAACATCAGTTGTAAATCATCCTACAAACACAACCACATTCCAAAAACGGAAATAAATCCGTTCTTTTTGCTTTCCACACTGGCATTCCGCGTGAAAGCTTCTCTTGGGATCTCAATCGTCCATTGAAAATCAATCTCGGCCCTTCAAGATAGGGCTTCCTTCACTTTCTATTTGTGCTTCAACCTGTCACCACTGTTGAAGCTAAGCACCAAAGAACGTTAGTGACCGTCCATTTTGTGGGTCCCACAAGTACCTAGGGACCAATCCGGTCCTTCTAAACACCTGAGATCGGACAATGAACCGTCTGATGAAAGACTGTCATGGACAGGTCCATCATCTTCCCTGTCCATTTGAAAAACCCACCACTTGCACATGGGTCCCACATGCTGATCTGAAACGTCCATCAGGTGGACACATATGCCAAAAGTCTATTAGTGCAGACTGATTAGTGTCATGCATGTAATCTTCACTCTTAAACCAGAGTTACCCTATCTAGCTACCCTGTTTAAATTCTATCTCTCAGCTAATCAGGGGATTAGTTGCCTGACCCTCTAAACCGATTTGGGAGCAGCATATAAGGATCCTATTCATCAGAACGCCCTCCCTAAACCCTACGAATTGGAAAGACAAAAAAAAGTAGGGAGAAAGAGAGAAATGAGGGAGAGCATTGCCGCTGCAAACCTACTGCCGCTATAGCACCAACGTCACTCGGACCGAGTTCGGTCTGAATGCGCAGCCCGTCTGGCTATCAGAGAAGCAACAGGAAGGGAAGAAGAAAAACAGAAATAGAGGAGGAAAGAAAATAAGTAGGAAGAAGGGAGAGAAGTGCATTGTTGCTGCCGCGGTCTCACCAAGTAGCTCACGTCTGGCCGCGTCGAGCCCAGACGCTCTTGGAAGAACGTGAGCAAGGAGGGAAGGAAGGAGAGTAGTTAGGGAGAAAGAAGGAAAGGACAAGAAAGAAAGAGAAAGGGAGAAACATGGGAAGAAAGAGTAGAGGGAGAGAGAGGTGCTAGTGGGTCTAGCCGACCCATTGACCTGACTCAGTCCGATACTCATCTGGGTCGGAAGTCCTGTTTTAGGCTGGGGCTGTTGCTGGGTGTGCTAGCAGAAGAACAGGAGTGAGAAGGAGAAGATGAGGAAGAAGAAGAAGGGAGACAGACAATGCAGCGTGGGGCTGTTGTTCTGCTGGATTGGAGTCAACTCGAGTTAAACAGAGTCTAATTGAGTTTGACTAGGTCAAGTGGCCTAGCTCAGCTGGGATTCCAGCAAGGGAAAAAATGAAGAGAGAGAGAGAGAGAGAGAGAGAGAGAGAGAGAGAGAGAGAGAGAGAGAGAGAGAGAGAGAAGGATGGGTGAGAGTGAAGAAGGATGGGTGGTTGTTACACCTATCGAGTCGACTCGAGTTGAGTTGGTTCAAGTTAAGACGAGCAATCGGGAATAGATCGGATCGGTCAAATCTGGTAAGTTTAAGATAACTACTTAGTTTAAAAATTATTATTAAATAGATTTGTTAGTATTTTTATTGTATATTGGGAACTTTTCTAACATGGGTTAAATTGATTCAAGCTAATTCACACTTTCAAACCCTACAAAGAAGTGGACTTACATCCTAAGGTGAGGACTTATCCTTTGAGCTTCCCACTTAAATTCATTTATCTAATCATAGATGGTGTCTTAATCCTTTCTATTCAGTTACTTGATTGGGATACTTAGCATCTTATGTGAACAGGTGAATATGTTAATATGTTGCGCATTTGATTCTAATGTAGATAATGAACATGTCTCTTTAATTTTGGGTAAGCATAAATGATTGATGATAATATGTTTTCTTAAGTTAATTGTATGATTGTCATTCACGATCATTGGATGTGTCGAATGGAACTTGTCGTGGACCTACTATCTTATGGTCCATATTTGACTTACGCGACTTGGATCACACATATTCTTTATATGGCTTGGACCACATATTTGCCTTACATGGCTTGTTAGTTATGTGTGCATATCTTGTGTTTCCTAGCCATCTTGCGGTGTTCAGTCGTACCATGATTTCTAGGTGGAGCTGAAGTTCACTTAGCGATTTTCTAGCTATCTTGCGGTGTTCACGTATGATATGATTTTTAGGTGGTCTAGAGTTTACATGTCGATTTTCTCTTCATCTTGTTGTGTTCAATCATACCATGATTTTCAGGTGGAGCTAAAGTTCGCTTATCAATTTTGTAGCCATCTTGTGGAGTTCATGTACGATATGATTCCTCGGGTGAAGTAGAGGTTCAGAGGTTGATTTTCTATTTGCCTTATGGATTTCACTTGTACCATGATTTCCAGGTGGATCTGAAATTCGTTTATCGATTTTGTAGTCATCTTGCGAAGTTCACGTACAATGTGATTTTCAGGTGTAATAGAAAGTCGTATGGTTGATTATTTTATTATCTAAACATATTCCCTTGCATTGCGATTGCCATTACATTTTACTTATGATGAGATCCTATTGATTGGTTAATTATTGAGTATATAAGTATGATTATGAAATGCCTTGTTTAATATATCTAATTATATGACTTGCAATCTATATTGGTTTATGAATGATGAGTACGCAATCTTAGAGGGTGCTCCTCACTGTGATAGCCATTGACGCTATCAAACCATAACAATTGATGCAGGTGCAGAGCGAGCCGATGTTGTTCATTGGATTGCTGGAGTAGATCGGGTAGCTAAGGAACTAGACGAGGTCCCTACGGCCCATATTGAGCTCCACCACTAATTGATGGATTCCAGTTTTTAATTAATAAACTTTTTATTTAGGATTGTATAAGTCCTATATGGGTGCCACATTTAGAAATTTGGTGATGACTAGAATATTTTTATTTAATGCATGGTTTATTCTAGCTTCGTTGCCGTTAACTCTGATTAACGACAAGCGGTTCAAATTTACACTGGATTTTATATGCAAACACTCAGGTTTTTGGGAAACGGGTTATATACTCGGGTCCTAAAAATACAGGGTGTTACACATGATCTATGTGTTTTATTCATACTGTTCATCCTTTTTTACACATCATTTTAATGACTTGTCTCATAAATGAGGTAAATCAAAATCTCAGGTGGACCACACCATGGGAAAACAATAGTGATTAAATGTCTACCATTAAAAACCTCTTAGGGCCCACTGTAATATTTATTCAACATCTAACCTGTAGACTAGGTCATACAGACCTGGATGAAGGGAAAAAAACAAATATCAGCTTGATCCAAAAATTTTGTAGCCCCAAGAAGTTTTTAATGGTGAGAGTTGAATAGACACTGTGTGGCCCACTTGAGATTTTGATCTACCTCGGTTTTGGGTTCATACCATAAAATTATTTGGATATATGGGTGGACAACATGGATGAGACACATACATCATGTTGGGGTCCACAGAGCACCAACCACTAGCCATTGGCTAGTGGTAGGGGAGTAGCCAATCCTTTTCCTATCAAGTTGGCCCTATAATAAAGCCGCACTAATCCGTGCATGTATTCTATTCTTTTGTTATTTTTCTCTCTTTTTCTCTTTATTGTTTGTGCCTCCCTGAATGTACACGCATGCAATAAAGGCTAATGTAAAGGGAACATAAGTGACAATAGAAGGGCACACACATGCCACATCCAATCCATTTATAAGATTCATCCAACCTTTTATAAGTTTTCCAAAATTAAATCTGGTCCACTCAGCATGTGAGTCCCAATATTTAAAATGATGAATGAATTAGAAAACTTCAGCCAAGTTCTTCGAAGTCGTACATTATTGTTGCAATATAGTGGAAACGGATTGATTAGTGTACCACGCACCACCGACCTGGCTGGTGTGGGTACGCGTTGTGCGAAGACGGCACTGACACTCCTCCAGCTCCAAGATGTATGAACAATTCAAAGCAGATCAAAGTTATATGGGCTCCACAATGATGTATTTACTTATATCCACACCATTCATCCATTTGGTAAGAGCATTTTAGACTATGAGTTCAAAAATGAGTCGTATAAAAAGCTCAAAGTGGACCACACCACAAATAGCAGTGGGACAAAGACTCTCATTAAAACATTCATAGGCCCATGATAACATTTATTTTCCATCCAATCTAATAATAAGGTCACACGGACTTGTATTAAAAGGAAAAACAAATATAATGTTGATCCAAAACTTCTGTGACCCCTAAAAGGGTTTCAATGGTAGACGTTTAATCTGCCACTGCTTTTTACAATATGGTCCACTTGATTTTTTGATCCATTTTATTTTTTGGCTCAAGCCTTACAACTAGTTCACCAAGTGGACAAACAGTTTGGACATAACTCATATCTCATGATGGGACCCGCAAAACTTGGTGATGTCAACACACTAGCCACATCGGTGGTGTGTGTTACACTAGCCAATCCTTGCCTTCACATGAGAACATAGCAGTGACCATTAATGGTGGTAGCGAGCGACATCGAGTAGAGAATATGGGTTTCAAACCCTCCGGTTGCTTCTATTATGTATTCCTGCACACGGTGGCCACTTGCAGAGGCATCCTGGCTAGACTATCGCATTCCGACTTACGATCGATGGTCTCCTCTTTGGCTATTGATTCAAATGCCATTGTTTCTGGCATGGTCAAGAGGGTCACAGTCATCACTAAGGGTTGCTTTTCATCGCCATTACCGGCCAGAAATCACGGTGGTGACCAATTTGCGAAGGGACGGTAGGGTATGAGGTTGAGGCTACTTTAGGGTCAGAGTTTTTTTTTTTTTTTTTGTTGGTTCTACTAAAAAAAAGGCCGCCCCCCGTTATCCAGTGAGCTTACTAGCCCACTTCATTTGATTTGTGGCTCTGTCTTTGGACCAATTAAATGTCCATCAACCATTCGCGTTGGCGCATCACTATGAGTCAGAGTTCTAATGGGCTTTAGTTCGTAGACGTTGCATGGTGAGCCATATGATTGGGCCGTGTGTTCAAGACCTGGTTCAAGCTTGTTTGGACTATTTTAGGCCCTATTTTTGTCCTGATTCTGGCATTTTCTTTGTCAAGGGCCAGCTTGGTTGGGAATTTATTAGGCTTAAGTTCAATGTGCATGGGTTGAACCAATTTTTCTAACTAAGTCAATTGACTAAATTCACATATCTTGTGAGGTCCAATTTAGGCATACGCTGACATTTTTCAGTTATGCCTTGGACCCATACAATAGAAGCTGGCAAAGACCCTTGATTTAAAAGGAAAGGAGAGAGAAACCTACCCATATGTATCCTTCTAAAAATTTTCCAATATATTTTAACGAATGATACCAACTACTTTCTGGGTCAAATCAAAGTATTTGATTGATAATCCGTTGAGGGCAAGATTATATCCGCAATCTTGAAGTTCAAATCTGTGGAATTGGATCCGATTGTGTTAGCCACCACAATGACCTCAATCAATGAAGATTTTGTAAATTTTAACTCTTAATATTGCGATATGGTGGTAGGATTGCATAAGATTGCATTTGCATTCAATGCAGACGATGATGAAAATGCAGACAATTACCGTCTGGCATAAACGTAAATGGTGTGGAGTAAACATCACTAGTAGTGTAAGATTGAGACACTCATCTCACCCACAGGTGTTGAGTATCTCATATTTACATGATCGATATTACTTGACTTCATATTCATGAGAGTCACTTGCGTGTCATGACTTTCTCCCACAAGAGGAGTAATGTTGATGTGACCGATTCTCACCAGGGTTGATTTAGTTGGGCCCGTCTTCATTCCGAGTAATTCAATTGAACGGCCCAATCAATTGAATTGATAAATTTGCCTGATATTCAGTTTTATTTATGAATAATTTTATACAAACAATCTACCAATGTGAGTTTTTTTTTAATCCGTTACAATTCCTACTCAAACGCATCATGTCCCTGCATTAACTAGGTCTAATTATGTTTAATGAAAAGAGTCTATAAAAATTTTCGTAGGTTGCTTATAGCTAGACCTTGCCTTGAATAAATCAGAACGTCCAAAACTATCTGAAAATGCTACTGAGTCAGAGGTTAATTGACGCAGGGATGAACGTGATGAGGATAAATGCTCCGAATCCACGGAGCTTCTCTGGACTCCTCACAGAGACTTCTCGAATCCACGAGGAAAGAAAGCAGAAAACAGAAATAATTTCTAATAATTTCGAAACTGATTAATTAATCCATAAAAATGAGTTCACAGCCCTTTAAATAGGGGTACCAAGCAATGGGAAAGAAATCAGAATCAAACTACAACTACAACTCCTAGAATTTCCGACTTACTATAAATAGTAAATCGGGCAAAGCCGACGGACTTGGGGTGGCTTTGGCTACGGCTAAAATCCGTCGGAATCGCCGACGGCTAAAAGCCGTCGGCGAAACCCAATAAATCCGTCGGCTCTCTCAGGTTTTGAATGGTGGACGTTCAACCGTCCATCATGTTCTCATTTTGTGGACGATTTGAGACTTAATTAGGGCTCAATTTTTGGGATCTATCCCAAAATGATGTGGAGAAATGTATGGACGGCGTGGATGAATCAGATGAATCATGGTGGGGCCCATAGAGCCATACAAGGTCCAAAGCTAAGTTTACCATTTTCATTTTCTGCTTTTCACTGTGAGTTTTGCGTTCGATGTGAAATAGTGGTGACTTATGAATAACAATATAGTGGCTAAGATATAGAGTTATCCAGACCATCCAAATAATCGGTCTAGTCGGAAATGGTAAATATTTGTACATTTGTATTATATAATACAATCTTAACTATCCAGAAACTGGTCCCATTCGTGTACGGCTGTTAATAGAGTTTGTGTTGTTGGGTAGTGGAAAACTCACAAGTTACGGATTTGAAAATGCTATCTTATTTGAAAGAGGATTAATTTCCAAATCCATCGAGCGCCGATCCTCTTTCCCTCTTTTCCTCTTTTTTCCCTCTTTCATCTTCCATCGAGAGATCCTCCATCGAGCGTCATCTTCCAAAGAGAAATCCTCCATCAAGCATCATCTTCCATCCTGCAGTCTGATTAGAGGTAGATCTACTCGTCCAAACGCTTGTAATCCGATTTACGGTCATTCAAACGGCCCCTTAGATTTCTCTCCTCTTTTTTCCCTTTTCTTTCATGAGTCTCTTCTCTTCTTTTATTAGATCAAGAAACATTGCAGAAAGTAGCAGTCTCCATCTCTGCTACTGTGATGCTGTGGTGCTGCTGTTGCGGAGAAAAGCAATTCAAAATGGAACAAAGGCAGCAGAGATGCATAAAAGAGGAAGGAATCTGATGTGGGTATCTCTCTTTTTCCTTCTACTTTTATTTGGGTTCTTGGGTTTCTAAGGCCTGACTGATTTTGGGGTCTTTAGAATGGGCTATTTTGGTATCTGAAATCAATGTGTTTCAATCCATCCGGATGCATGAGCAGATCACCTTATGAGATTGCACTCCCAAGTATAATCGCTTGCATAGTTGCATGAGTTGGATGGTGAGATTGCTAGAACACGTGGAAATGTGCGAAACATATACGGGATCCTAGCCATTAAGCAGTCATTTCCCACTGTGAACAATCCAAGGCCCAAAAACGATGGCCTAATCCACTCCTGATCGTCCATCTTCTTACACAAGTGTGGCTTGTTTGATGAATGGGCTTGTTTATTTTTGGGCAATGGCATGTCAATGGTGGGGACCACTTGAGGAATGGCCCACATCTCAAATGCATGTGCCATGAACATGGTAACACATTACTGGTTAATAGGGAGTATATCTCAGACAACCTGACTATAATCCTGACAGTCCATTTAGGTAACATTGGAATAGACTTTCATCCTACATCCATACAGTAAATGGAATATTTTGGTAAATTGAAGAGTTAAAACACATTACAGCAAGATCATCTGTTCCTAGAAATTTTTGGGTAAAAACCACTAAAATAAATCATTTCATATCTTCCTATATTTTAAACTAAAATTTATTAATTTATAATTGATAATTTTTAAATATTTTATTTTAAGGGAGATCTTTTCAATAACACTACAAGAAAAAAATGTGAAATATTGAAAATAACTTAAGAAATTCATGGCCGAGAAATTGCCAAGAACTAAATTTGTCACTGTGATGAAGCTATATGGACAGCCTTGTTTGATTTCTATTTTACATGTCGTCTCATCACACGACTTTGTGTTGATTTTGTTGAGATCATTGGACAATTTGTGGAGTAAAATTTATGAACAGAACTGGTGACACAATCTTGAATGAGCATATGGAAACCTGCTACTGGCTGATCAATTTTTTTTTAAAATAAGTTAATTAGAATAAAAATATAACATGCTTGTTACTGTTTTATAAGATCATTTTACCTAGGAAATGATGCGATAAAATATCCATAGACCATTTCCCATAAATCATACTGATCAGATGATCCTCACTATCTGGTTTCAATAATTGAATATGGGCTGCAGACCATTATCTCTTTCAAACAGTTAAGCCCACGATCTGGATGGAATGGCCCAGAAATTGAGCAAGGACTCTCTGATGCTTCACATTCAAAAGTGACAGTCATCTTCACTCCTCATTTGATGCCAATGGTAAACCTTTTAATTGAATTCTCTGAAACTCATCAAAACCAATTGTTAGTTGGATTCTGTTAAGCAACATTTAAAATGCTAAGGCCCTGTTTGGGCAACGGGATTAGAAGGGATTAGGTGGGATTGGATTCATCTAGTTCCGTGCCAATTCCACTCCATGTTTGGAAAAGCTTGGAATTAGATCAGGTGGAATTGCATTGGGTCCCATGCCAATTTCACTCAATGCTAGCAAGTTGTGTAGGTCCCACCCTGATGCTAAGGCCCTGTTTGGGCAACGGGATTAGAAGGGATTAGGTGGAATTGCATTTTTTTTTTCCTTTTTCTTTTATGGATGCTTAAATCACATCTGTTTTGCTCTATTGGCAGCCTTTACTTTATTGGAGGTGAGCTTGCCGAAGGAGAAGAGCTTGTAGCTTTGGAATTGAAATGGTAGGCAACCATTATACCGTCTCAGATTCTTGTGTCATACCATCAACTTCTTACAAAGAAATGCAGCTGTTATCATCAATATGAGGAAATTGCAACTCTTGTATCCTTTAGAAAGCTCATTGCCAATTTTTCTCAATATTCGCTCATGATTTTATCAATCATTTGTGTATGATTATGTGTTGGCCCAAAATGTTCATAACCAAGCCGCTAAAGGCGCTCCTGGATCATTGCATTGGCCAATCCATGTATTTTCAATTAAGTTTTTGCACCAGTCCAGTTTAGCATTCATGTATTGCCCAATCTCAGATGGACCAATACAATGGTCCCAACGCATCTCCCCTCCCCGTCTTTTAAAAAAAAAAGATTAATGGTGGAAGTTCTCCAGCTCCCAAGAGTCATGTTGATCCGTTCAGGTAGGCCACAGTTAACAAAACAAATGTATGGCTCTGAAAAACTTGGCTGAAGTTTGCTAACCCACTCAATCATTCTCTAATTTAATTTTCAATATCTTGCTAACCTTGAAACAGGGAATGCAGCTGGGGAAGGTTGGTAAGGGTGGTCTTGAAGAAGATTCCCTTGATTTTGCTTTGACATAAACTGTTAACTTTAGGAGTTTATTCTCTTTGCTTTTCAGGAGCTAAATTGTTTGATGATACTCCAATTTCAGTCACAAAAAGAGGAGACACAGAAGAAGAAGAGGAACTCAATAGAGTGCTGGAATTGTCAAGAGATTACTATAAACATCCTCGTGCTCCATTATATGATTGTCTAGATTATGGATTCGATGAGTCATTTGATGACACTAAAATTTCGATATCTGGAGTTCTTGAAGATTCCTTGCAGGGGCACAGTGATGATGAGAATCAAGGATCCCTTAAGCCAGAATTTAATGGTTCACAAGACTGTAATGCATCCATTAATTGTAACAACGATGTATTATCCACAGAAATCATTGTTAGGGGGGCTGATACTCCACTTTCCAAGATTTCCCGTGGAAGTTAAACTGTGATGAATCTGGAGATTGTTCGAACTCTGTTGGTTTCATTGAGAAAACAACAACTGGTGTAATGGACAGAGCTGGCTTTGATGCATGTGATTCTTTGAAAGAGGAACTTAAGAGACCCTTGCCATTGGATATGTTATCTCACACATGTAGTCCATCTACAAGTTCAGATGAAAACTTTTTGAGAAATAGCCAGTTGACCACATATGGGCACACACACCGTTTTTGGCTTGTAACACCCCTTTTTCTTCCAATCATGAGCCTCCATTTGGAACTGCGTTACTTTACAAGGATCTTGTTTTTTCAGCCTGTCGTGCCTAAAAGGAGGTCTGAATGAACGCGAACTTTGTGTTGTTTTCCGTAACAATCACTTTATAGCCCTACCATATTATTTCAATTGATTCTTCTATTCATTTAGGAATCAAAGATACTATATGACACTTCTAAGAAACCAACTGCAAAAATTTTACTGTTCCCATTTACAGTTAGCATCATGTTGCAGGAAATTAAACTGTTTCCTACCCTGTTTTGCAGTTCAATGGTGAACTCTACATCTTAATTACTGACGAAGGTTATGCAAATCAGCCTGGTCTGGTGTGAGAAAGTTAAATGAGGTAAAACTATGAATAGCTATGCTTCTATCTTCCTCTTTCACCTGAAAATCTACTGGATTTACTTGGAATTTTTTCTCATGCTTCTTATTTTTGTTGCAAGAGTTCCTCATGAAATGAACGTTTTATTTTATTTTTTGTACCGAGATTCTCTCTTTTAGTTTGATCTTTGAACTTTAATACTGCATACTTTTCAGGTCAATGTTCAGGAGGACTATCATGCTAGTATTCACAATGCAACATCAATGGAAGCAACTTATAGGTCTATCATCTTTACCATTTCTCTTTTGTTTCAATTGTGTTATGTTTCATTTGGATGTTTGTAGAAATATTGAGAACATGGATTTTATTCTTCTCGGAACATGGATTTTATTTAAGCCAGTAGCCCTGGTGCTAGTATGTGGGTGGACCAGATAGCATTACCCTATCACGTGTCTTATGGAGAGATGGCTCTACCATGTTCCGAATCTTTTCAATCCCTTTGGTCTTCGGCAACTCATGTGAAATTAAAAAAAAAAAAAAAGCTTAAAAAATTAACTGAATTGATTATGTATTTTAAGTAAAAAAGTTACTTATAATTAATCATGAACGAATTTTTTTTTAAAATAAGTTATCTACTGTTGTAAGTACAAAAAGCAACTTATTTGGTCTAAGAATAAGTAAATAAGCATAATTTTTAGATCATAATGCATCTAATTAATACACATAATTTGGACATTGACAGTGACTCTAGACCAAGCACCACTTACTATGATAAGTCTGACAGACCATTGCATGCTGTTCTTTATCTACTGCCATGAGTGTTTTTTTTTTTTTTTTTCCTTTGCATTTCTTGTTTGATGTCATCTGTGTCCTGTAGATATGCATTTATCTATTCTGTCCTCTTGGATATGCATGAGCCACACCTAAATATTTGAAATCTACATGTAATGAATCACAAGATGCATCTTTGGTTGTCTTTAACATTCGGTTGTGATTTTACTGAATCAGGAGTTTGTCAAAAGGAAAAAAAAAAAGAAAAGAAAAGTGAATCAGGTTTTGAGTTTGATCCAAGCTTGTGTCAAGAAGTTATGTGTCATTAGTTAGGATGACAATGAACTTGGTATTCAAATTATTATTATTATTATTATTTTAATAAGAACATTATTTCTATGCATTGCCTATCCAACCTTCTATTTAGCTGCTACTGTTTTCCCTGCAAGTGCATGTGTGGACTTGAAGACTTTAGGCGAAGTTGGAATTGGCTCATTTGTTGCATGGCATTCTTGCTTTACTAAGTTCACCGATTAGGGACAATAGTCTAACACTTTTTCGGACAATTCACCTTTTTGGACTGTATGTTTTGATTGGACATCCACAATGGGGCATACAATTTGGACTGTCCCAATTTGTATACACATACCATTAATGTAGAGAGGCGCCTAAGTATGCTATAATTTAGGCTTTGCGTAGATAGTCATCAAAGCAAGCATTTTAATGGTGATTCGTTGACTTTTTTCGATCTTGTAAATGAACCCAGAAGATGAAGCCGAGGAAGATGGTGCCAATGTTGATTTTGACTCACAAAGGATGGGGAAGTGTGTTATGCTAAAAACATCTACATGCCAGTGAGTTTGGATGTATTTTTTCATTGATTCAGTATCTCTGAGATTGCTTTAGCTGGATTAGACTGCTGGTTTTTTTGTCTAATATTGGGAAAATGTTGATTCAACCATTAAACATTAATTTGTCTGTCTTCTTCTTTTCCCTTAAAAACAATGATGTTGACATAAACAATGTGCTCCATTAACTATTAAATTGGAGTGTATCTGGGATGTGACCACTTAAGTGAACTGATTGCTTCATGTACATGTTAGCAAGATACCAAATCAATGCATTCTCTCTCCTATACAAAATTCTAACTGCAGTTAAAAGTGCTTGTTAGTTATGCCCAATGCTCTTCCATGGAATATCTTCCCTATCCCAAGATTCAAATGGTGTATTTCTTGTTGCTTGTTGCATGGATAATAGGTATTTTGAAGCCCTCAATCTTCTTCTTGCAAATCACAACTATTTTATGTTAGCAGCATACATTCTCTTTGTTAGTGTCTAAGTACATGTTTTGTCTTCTATTAGTATTTACTTATGATGTAGTATAACTTGATTTTCCAAAATGCCCGATGTCAAAACACTATTATTGGGTTGGAATATCAATATTTTCTGAATTCCAATGTTTTTTTTTTTAAAAAAAAAAATAATAATAATCATGAATTTAGGTTTTCATGTGAATAAGAACCTAAGATTGGACATTATACAGGTTTACAGATTTGACTACAACTATACATTGGCTCATTACTGTCAAAATTTGCACAGTTTAATTGTTGACCTTGCAAAAGAGCACATGCATGGTAAGAGTTTTTCTTTTTTCCTTTTTTTTTTTCTTCTTATATATTGCCTGTCTTTTCTGCAATAGAACTCCAAAATGACTAAAATGCAACATTCAAGAAATACTTTTGTAGGAACTCCATGCTGGTGAGACGTGACCTTTTTCCACAACTATATTTTATTTTCCAATAGCACGTGTATTTTATTTGATGGTGTTTTGCATGTAAATGTAATTTATGGTACATACCTTTTTTCGTTCTTTTGTACTTTCAGGGAACCTTGGCTGTATATCCCCAAGGAATAACATGGTGATGCTTGTTATGATAGTCTATGGAAAATACCATATCCTACTTTAGGAATATGTAGATATGATGTATCCTTCATGAACCATGTTTATTTAGTTGTTGTAACCTCTGGTGATGATTTTTCTTGGCAATTATAATGAGCTAAAGCTGTCTTACAGTCTAGATGCATGCTCTACTAAATGAAAGCAGATTGTAATTTTAAGTATACAGGAGTCTTTTTTTTTTTTTTTTTTTTGTGATGAATAGGGAGTCCAGTACATATGAGTTTGAACCTTATTTATTCATTTATATGATTCCTACAGTCTGGACAATCCAAAGTTTCAACACTTATGCTCCTGTTGGTTAATTTGATTTTCTTTGTTCTTCTAACATCGCATACAATGTTATTCGAATATTATGTTGGATCTCTATTTCTTAGAAGATCTGGTTTGTGATTGGTGGTATCATGGTATGTGAGCTTCTCAATTGTTGTGTTTAGTGTCTTAGATGTACTCTCTCTCCGATGATGTGTTGTCAACACGTGTGCAGGCTTTGTGGGGGCCTTTTTCTGTTGCTAGTCAAGGAGTAGCTCTTGGTGTTTGTCCCATGCTTGGTACAGGTTCTTAATATGCCTATTTGATGAAATAAAACGCATTTCTTACATGTTTTCTTGTACTTGCGGATGTGGTAAAGTCTTCTGAATTCCACCCTACTCAGAGTAAGTATGAAATTCCACAGAATTTAATGGTATCCGTGTTTGTTTACTTTTTAATTGTCCTTAATATTGCACTTTCTTAGCAAGTCACTGCAGTTCAGCTCTACTCCTTTATTCACAGGGCACTTGAACTTATATTAGGAGTAAATAAATATTCAACAACTACCCTAGATGCCCACTTCAAATTCCTTGGAGATGGGTGCACTTAGTGTCCAAGTCAGACATGTCATTTTCAAATGCTTTCCTTGTAAGTTGCAACCCATTGCCATTTTGTTGATTGTTCCAATGCTTTCTCATATGGCTTTTGGATGTCACCTAATCTCTATTTGTTTTTTGTCATTGCCGTAGAGAATTTTCGAGCACTTTGCATAGGTAAGCCAACACTGTCTGTCATTTTAAGTGTTAGGTTATTCCTTAAGTTTATGTTACACTGTTGCAGATACTCAGATTTGGACTTCTTTTCTCATTACAAGAAGTTTGTACTCAAAGCATTGTTGATATTGAAAATAGTCAGTTGTAATCAGGGTTCAAATTATCATTTGAACACCATACAATTTTTTTTGCAATACATTACCAATACCAATACTCAGATTGTCAAACTGTCAACAAATAAGAAACACTAATATGGAATGGTTAAGAGAACTAAAATAGTCAACAGAAGAAGATCATCACCAAGGGAAATCGCTTTCTTAGAAAGTTCTGGACTACCACTAGTTTATGTCTATTGTATATAAGAGGTATATCTTGATATACTTGAATTTCTCAAAATTGTTGAACTATCTCTCTCTCTTAATTATTGGTAATTTCTCTCTGTTAAAATTGTTAAAACCTTTATCTATTTATGTTTCTTTCTTTCAGTTGTAAAAAAATAAAAAATTGTCTAATCTATCTAATCTATCTATCTACAAGTAAATTAAAATTACTAGCAACAAAACCATTTAAGATAACTTCATACTAATCAAATTAGAACTGCATCACTCTCTCTCTCTCTCTCTCTCTCTCTCTCTCTCTCTATCTATCTAGCTACCTACCTACCTACCTAACTTCAGCAACAAAACTATTTATGATGACTGCTATTAATGGATGTCTTATGCATTTTATCTTGAGATTAGGCCGTTGGTTATTTGCTCTCATTGTCATTAAAATTTCATGTTCTTTTGTTTCAAATGGTGGAATAATTGACAGTGCAAGTGATGAGATTTGAGTTGAAAAGCAAGTGGTGAGATTTTATAAGACAGTGTAAGGACAGATTTTATAAGATTTGAGTTAATGCAGTTCTAACTTCTAAGTCTGATCCAGTTCTTATTTTCACTTGACAGAGACATTATCTTTTCTAACACCTAATTATCATCTGGGTTGTTTTTTAATTATAGATTTATTTTTTACTATCTGAACTTGCTTAATCATGTGATTGGTCGTGAAGTTCCCTCTTGTAACAGTGTTTCATAAATAAATGTGCTTAATCATGTGATTGTTTGTCTTCAACATAATCACGTGCAAATGCAACCCAAATCTGAATAGTTGAATGTGGACTGCATTTCTAGATTTAAAGCCAAGGACTTCAAGAAAACCCGCACAGGTCAAGCAGCAAAATAAACAGACTTAAATGATGTGGTCTCTCTCTCTTTTTTCTTTTTAACGCATATATCCAATCTAAATATTTGGAATTTGGATGATATATTTGATTTTGATTTCTTCCTTTTCTAATGTGTAGACTTCTCAAATAGGTTGGTTCGTTCAGAACTTTGGAGAAATGGGTATATGATGTGTGCGTTGATTAATACACATCCATAACTAAATATACCAATTTCTCCAAAGCCCTAATGAACCAACTTATTTGAGTGAGAAGGAAAAGTCTACACGAAAAGGAAGAAATCAAAATCAAATATATTATCTCAATTCTCTGTTTTTTTTTTTTAATTTAATGAGAATCGCCGACGGTTTTTAGCCGCCGAGAACGCTGACGGATTTTAGCCGCCGATAACTCCGACGGATTTTAGCCGCCGATAACACCGACGGTTTTTAGCCGCCGACATCTCCGACGGAGTTTAGCCGCCGACAATGCCGACGGTTTTTAGCCGCCGAGAACGCTGACGGTTTTTAGCCGCTGAAAACGCCGACGGATTTTAGCCGCCGATAACTCCAACGGATTTTAGCCGCCGATAACACCGACGGTTTTTAGCCGCCGACATCTCCGACGGAGTTTAGCCGCCGACAATGCCGACGGATTTTAACCGTTGACACCGCCGACGGATTTTAGCCGTCGGGGAGCAACGCCGACGCACCCTTTACCGACGGACCTTGCGACGGCTAAAACCCGTCGGAGAAAGTCATTGCCGACGGCTTTTAGCCGTCGGCGTTGCCCTACTTATAGACGGTCGTGATGTCTACTAGTGCGCAAGGTTTTCGGCCAAAAATAGTAAGTGTCCTATTTGGCTTCACCAAACCGTTCTCCTAATTATTCTAAGCTCTTTTCACGTTGGGCGCAACTCCTAAAGCCCAACGGATGAAGAGTTATAATCAAACTAAAACTTACTATTTATAGTAAAATTGAAATTAAAACAGGGAAACGACCGTCAATCCAGGGGTTTTTCGCAATTCCGGGCATCGCAACCCGGCTTAGTGGGTTGGTTGGCTAAAGTAGCTCGTTCTACCCCAAAATCATATATTTTTCGTCCGCTAACTCATCCCGGATTGCGAGATACTCCTGATTTAAGGTCTGATGGTCCAGATCACTTCTGTCGCCGACCGGGCCTTTTCTGATCCATCTTGGCCATGTAACTGTTCGCGACCCGCTCTACATCAGTCTCCTCCACTTCAAAAGAACTCGTCCTCGAGTTCTCGTCATGCTCTGGTTCATGATACTCGGTCAGGTCCGCGACATTGAAAGTCCGTGAGATCGCCATGTCATCTGGAAGATCAACAACATTGGCGTTGTCATTGATCTTTCGAATGATTGGTACCGGTCCAATCTTTTTATTCTTCAACTTGTTGTACGTTCCGGTCGGAAATCTTTCTTTGCGCAGATGGACCATTACTTGGTCGCCCACCTCGAACACTTTTCGTCGCCGATGCTTGTCCGCTTGCTCCTTATACTTCTCGTTCGAGGCATGTAACTTGGTTTGTACCTCCGCATGAATGCTCATGATCTTGTCTGCCATATGTTCTACTGCAATGCTCATGCCTGGGAGCTTGGGCAGAGGGACCAAGTCTAGTGTGTGGCGAGGTACTCGTCCGTAAATAACCTGGAACGGGGATTTTCCTGTCGAGCGGTTTACCATGTTGTTGAATGCAAACTCCACTTGAGACAAAGCCAAATCTCACTGCTTCAGTTTTTCTCCTGAAAGACAACGAAGGAGGTTTCCCAACGTGCGATTCACAACCTCAGTTTGACCGTCAGTTTGTGGGTGGTAGGCGCTGCTGAACTGAAGTCGTGTATCGAATCGAGTCCACAAAGTCCGCCAAAAGTGGCTTATGAACTTCGTGTCACGGTCAGAAGTAATAGTCTTGGGAACCCTGTGTAGCCGCACAATTTCTCTGAAGAATAAATTTGCCACGTGTGTTGCATCGAGAGTCTTCTTGCATGGAATAAAGTGCGTCATCTTAGAGAAACGATCTACTACCACGAACACTGAATCCATGCCGCGTTGTGTTCGTGGCAGACCAAGTACGAAGTCCATTGATAAATCCTCCTAAGGACCGTCAGGCACAGGTAACGGGATGTAGAGGCCCGTATTCTGAGATTGCCCCTTAGAGGTCTGACAAACATGACAACGTTATACGGCTTTTCCCACATCACGTACTAATTGCGGCCAGTAATACCTCTCTTCCACAAGAGCTCGCGTCTTGTCTCGCCCAAGGTGTCCACTGAGGCCACCTCCATGTAGCTCCTGAATAATCTGCTCCCTCAGGGAACTTTGGGGGATGCACAATCGATTCCCATTGAAGAGAAAATCGTCCTGTATATGAAGGTCGCTGGGGTGACCTTCTTGGCACTTCATCCAAGAATCTTTGAAGTCTTCATCCTCGGCATACAGCTCCTTGAGACAGTCGAAGCCGACCACCTCGTTGCTCATTGTAACCAGTAATGATGCACGACGGCTAAGTGCATCAGCCACCTTGTTCTGCTTCCCTGACTTGTGCTTCAGAACGAACGTGAATTCCTGTAAAAATGCAACCCATCTAGCATGCACACGATTCACATTAATCTG
Source organism: Magnolia officinalis (assembly GCA_021015155.1). Classification (NCBI taxonomy): domain Eukaryota; kingdom Viridiplantae; phylum Streptophyta; class Magnoliopsida; order Magnoliales; family Magnoliaceae; genus Magnolia; species Magnolia officinalis. Next base: position 6,742,150 of record JAJHSJ010000015.1, on the reverse strand, counting down.
ACTATTAATAAACTTTAATGCTTGATGGTCAGTGTACAGAACAAACTCTCTTTGAATCAGATAATGTCGCCAATGTCGCAGCGCTTGAACAACTGCGTACAACTCAAGCTCATAAGTCGACCACTTCTTTCGGGCTTCGCTGAGCTTCTCGCTGTAGAAGGCTACCGGCCTGCCTTCCTGTGATAATACTCCTCCAATTCCTATGTATGAAGCGTCACACTCAACCTCAAACAATTTGTCAAAATTAGGAAGCACTAACACCGGTGTTGTAGATAAACGATGTTTGATCTCATGAAAGCTCTTGTCAGCTTTATCGGTCCACTGGAACGGTCCCTTTTTCATGCAATCTGTTATGGGCGCGACTATGGTGCTAAAATCTCGCACAAATCGACGATAGAAAGTCGCCAACCCGTGAAAACTCCTCACCTCATGAATGTTTGTCGGGATCGGCCATTCCCTAATAGCTCGCACCTTTTCATCATTCACACGAATGCCTGTAGACGTTACAACAAATCCTAAAAACAATAGGCTGTTAGTTAAAAAACTACACTTCTTCAAGTTGAGGTACAACTTGTTAATTTGTAGGACCTGCAGCACCTGCCTGAGATGTTTCCTGTGCTCCGCCTCATCCTGGCTATATATCAATATGTCATCAAAATATACTACCACAAATCGGCCAGTGAACGGTTTTAGAACTTGATTCATCAAACGCATAAAATTACTTGGTGCGTTTGATAGGCCGAAGGGCACGACCAGCCACTCATACAACCCTTCCTTGGTCTTGAACGCCGTTTTCCACTCATCACCGGGTCGGATACGAATCTGATGGTACCCGCTCCTTAGATCAAGTTTAGAGAACACCTTGGCCCCTTCTAGCATATCGAGCATGTCGTCCAACCGTGGTATTGGGAACCGATATTTGATGGTGATTTTGTTGATTGCCCGGCTGTCGACACACATGCGCCAGCTTCCATCTTTTTTTGGCGTTAATAATGCTGGTACGGCACATGGGCTCATGCTCTCTCTCAAGAGACCCTTACGGATCAATTCCTCCACTTGCCCCTGAAGTATCTCACACTCCTTCGGACTCATCCGATAATGAGGGCGGTTGGGCAGGCTAGCCCCAGGGACGAGGTCTATGTGATGTTGGATGTCCCTCATGGGGGGCAATCCATCAGGTAAATCTTCAGGCCAGACTTCTTTGAATTCGTTTAGCAATAGCCTTAAGCTTGGAGGGATGTTTGAGGGTTCCTCTTCCTCGCCCTTCACCACTACGGCGTATACCTCGCCGGTTTCCTTGGATTCCTCCATGAAATCCCGAATGGTCAAGAGGAAACTCCCCTCCACTTTAGAAGCTTCAGGGTGGTTCTCTGGTGCCATAGGGGCAAGGATTATTTTTCGACTATCCTTGACGAATATGTAGACATTATCTCGTCCCCGATGGGTCGCATCACGGTCCGACTGCCAGGGTCGACCGAGTAGCATATGACAAGCTTCCATGTCGACCACATCATAAAGTATTTGATCCTTATAATTTTTGCCAATTGAAAACGAGATAGTGCATTGTTCAGTTACCTTGGTCTCATTCACCTTTTTTATCCAGCCAATTGAGTACGGGGAAGGATGTTTCGTCGTTGGTAGCCGCAACTTGTTCACCATCACTCTTGAGACGATGTTCTCGCTACTACCGCTGTCTATGATCACATCACAGACCTTTCCATTGACAGTGCACCGAGTACGAAATATATTGTGTCGCTGTGGATGTAATTCCTTTCGTGGGGCATACAGTAATCGCCTTACAACTAGAAATTCGCCACGATCCTCCCCCGTCACTTCATCTCCACCTGCTATTCCTTCAGTGGTTTGTTCATGTTCATCAAAGCCATGGTCTTCTTCTGCGGCCTCATCTTCAGTGCCCCCTTTGTTTATAGTCAAGTGTGCTGCGGGACGTTGAGGGCAAGTGTTTGATAAGTGGCCTGGCTGGCCACATCGGTAACAATTGTTCGACCTTGGCCGAGCATAAGGATTTGGAACCCTACTCGGGCCCGCTGTTGTGGGTATTGTACGTTGAGGTCTGGATGAGCCGCTCCCCGTATCACGGTTTACGGTTGTAGGAAGTTGAGGACGTTCTCCTACTGGATCTTTTCCTCGTGCCAGCACTGGATCCTGCGTGGGACCCGTCATGGGGGGTCGAGTTGAAGGATATGGACGAGCAGGAGCTCTTGCAAGTTGTGTTTCTGCCCTACCCGCCAATTGAACTGCTTCATCCACGGTCCTGACTAGGTACATCTGAACTCGGTCCTGAATTATTGGCCGCAACCCACCTATAAATCGTGCCACTTTCTGTGACTCAGATTTTGACAGATCGTTTCGTGTAGCCAACCGCTGGAATTCTTCTGTGTAATCTGTGACGGTTCGATTTCCTTGTCGGTAATTTTGATATTGCTGGAATAGTATCAGCTCATAATCACTGGGGAGAAATCGTGATCGAAGAAGACGTCTCATCCGCGGCCATGATGAGATAGGTGCCTTGTTCTGACGGGCTCGTGAGAGTTGTAATTGTTCCCACCATGCAGAAGCACCAGATTTTAATTTAAACGCTACCAATTTTACCCTTTTATGATCTGGCACGTCCATGTAATCAAAATATCTCTCTACTTCGGCTAGCCAATCGAGGAAATCTTCTATACGTAATAAACCATTAAAACTAGGAAGTTCAGCCTTACCTCGGTAGTCTCTTTCAGTACGATCTAGATGATCGCCTCCATGGATTGGTCGTCGGGCAAAACCCTCATTAAGGTCTTCGTCACTAGAACTTGAATCATCTGGTGTAGCCCTACGGTTTGCCACTGGTAATGCTCTACGAAAATCGGGGTTGCGTCGTACAGCAACCATGGGTGGTGGAGCCACCATAGGTGGTGGAGCACCGCCTAGGGCTCGGGGCGGAAGTAGCGCATCCACAAGACGGTCGAGCGTTACCTGCAGCCCTTGCATGGTCAACTGACTCTCCCGGTGGAAAGCTTCCATTCTTTCCGAAAGATAACGAATCCCTGGATCACCGTCCACAGGATTTTGATTCATACCTTCGTTGTTTGCCATCGGCCAGAGGGAAATCCTCGCTCTGATACCAATTGACGCAGGGATGAACGTGATGAGGATAAATGCTCCGAATCCACGGAGCTTCTCTGGACTCCTCACAGAGACTTCTCGAATCCACGAGGAAAGAAAGCAGAAAACAGAAATAATTTCTAATAATTTCGAAACTGATTAATTAATCCATAAAAACGAGTTCACAGCCCTTTAAATAGGGGTACCAAGCAATGGGAAAGAAATCAGAATCAAACTACAACTACAACTCCTAGAATTTCCGACTTACTATAAATAGTAAACTTACTATTTATAGACGGTCGTGATGTCTACTAGTGCGCAAGGTTTTCGGCCAAAAATAGTAAGTGTCCTATTTGGCTTCACCAAACCGTTCTCCTAATTATTCTAAGCTCTTTTCACATTGGGCGCAACTCCTAAAGCCCAACGGATGAAGAGTTATAATCAAACTAAAACTTACTATTTATAGTAAAATTGAAATTAAAACAGGGAAACGACCGTCAATCCAGGGGTTTTTCGCAATTTCGAGCGTCGCAACCCGGCTTAGCGGGGTTGGTTGGCTAAAGTAGCTCGTTCTACCCCAAAATCATATATTTTTCGTCCGCTAACTCATACCGGATTGCGAGATACGCCTGATTTAAGGTCTGATGGTCCAGATCACTTCTGTCGCCGACCGGGCCTTTTCTGATCCATCTTGGCCATGTAACTGTTCGCGACCCGCTCTACATCATTAATCGTTATAAGGCATGGTCTAAATCCAACAGTATGTGTCTCAAAATCATAAAACACTCGATTTCTAAGACAATGAAGGGTGTCATGCTTAATGTGGATAAGGCTAAAGTTTTCTTGACCGAAATGGAAAACCAATTTAAGAAATCGGATAAGGCTGAAGTGGATTCTTACTGAATAAATCAACCAGCTCATCCTATGATGAAAAAGGAAACATTCGTTAATACACCATAGAGCAGTTCGAAGTGGTTTCTAAGATCCGCTCTTTGGGCTTGGAAGTTAAAGATGACCAACTGGTTTACTTGGTCATGAATAAATTTTCGCCTCAATACAGTACCTTCTTAGTGAACTAGAATATACTAAAAGATAAATGGATGTTGGATGAACTGATTTCTCAATGTGTCCAAGAGGAGAAAAGGCTCAAGACACTAAGCAAGGCACGAAATGTTAATCTAGTTACCTCTAGACATGAACATGGACATAATATGAAGAAAAAAAAAAAAAAAAAAAAGGAAACAAGTTTATAATAAGGGAGCCTCAGGTGATCCGACTGGAAATCATGAAAATCAACCTGCGAATAGATCAAGCAATAAGTAGATTAAAAGGAATAACTACGTCTTCTACAAGAAACTGGGCTATCAGAAGAAAGACTGCATAAAGTAGTGGCTCATAAAGAAGGGTAATAATACTATCCTGGTTTGTTTTGAATCTAATCTAACTGATGTGTTGATAGATTCTTGGTGGATAGATTTGGGAATAATTATTTACATGCATATATACTTCTATGCAAGACTTGTAATAAATCAAGCCACCAACTAATGTGGAATACTCAGTATACATAGGTAATGGCGTTAAAGTTGACGTGGAGGCAAACAAAATCTATAAACTTAGGTTAGGGTGAGGTCATTTATTGAATCTAGTATATACATTTTGTGTGCTTTCTATAAGGCATAATTGGATCTTTATTTTTTTCATTTAGATGAATTAAGTTATTCATTTTAAATTTGAGAATTAAAATTGATTATTTACTTTGATTCAATTAATAATGGCACCAGCTATATGGTGAACAACCTATACCAATTAGATTTGATCGCATCACATGTTTATAATGTAAATGCCCTACATAGAAATAAAATGGGATCTAAGAGAAGACTCCAAGATTCTTAATTGTATTAAGGGTAAACTGACCAGAACCAGGAAGAATGGTGCAATAAGGAGTGAATGACTCTTAGAAGTGAAACACACAGACATTTTGTGGGCCATTCCCTATAGCATCTTGGAGTGGGTTATCACATATATAAATGATTACTCTCATTTTGGATACCTTTATTTTATTAGTGAAAAATTAGATGCCCTAGATGCTTTTAAAATCAATAAAGCTGAAGTTGAAAATCTACTCGATAGGAAGATTAAGTTTGTCAGGTCTAACTGTTGAGGGTCTAATATTGCATATTGGACCCCAGTTACTATCTGGATTTATGAACATCACACTGCTTAATGGGTTATTTTAATCATGTTTGTGATACAAGGTGAATCTAGGAGCGTGGACTGGAAAGGACGGTAAAAGCATGGATTTAACGCTCTGACATCACCAAGGCATTGGACGGGACCCCAGGGGACCAAGAACGATGAATTTACATGCCCGAGATCAGAGAAAATCAAGCCGTTCACGTTAAAGAGGCCACACAGTCGTCCATAATGCAGGATCACATGGTTTCCGCCATCAGATTGACTCGAAACTTCATACATGTGATGGGGGCCGTAAATTAACCATACATATTAAATTTCAGCCATTGAAGATCTCGAAAAGTGGTCCAACGGACAGATCAGCCCATTAATTTCCAATTTGGGGTCCACCTGATAAGTGGATATGCCAGAAAGTTGGCCTCAACCCCTTATATTTGATGGGAAAACGGATGGACGGAGCAGATGTCTCAAAAACATCTCTGTGGGACCACGTGTACAGCATGTGTGTACGGTGTACAAGCGCACCGGGTGTGCACCTAACCACTCAACAGTCGGTCAGCGGCGCTGACCGACTTCTTTTTTTAAAAAGAAATCGAAACGGCAATTGCCGTTTTTCACGTCCGCGAACAGAGGGCGTCGGTTTCTGCTGTGGGTCCCACCCATCGTCCAAATGGACAATCTGGACCGTCCATTAGCTTCCCATGGCCTAGCTTACCAATGCCTAGCTGACATAATTTGAAGAAATGAAGAGAGTGGGATCCTAGTCGTTCAAACATCGGATTGAACGGTAGAACATGAAATCCAGTGGACTGCACCAGAGCCCATCCAAAACTGACCATAACCGACCGAAAATTCATGGGGAATCCAGTGGTCGGTTCGGATTTCTCAAAAGAATAACGAAATGGGCCCCACCACTGTCACAGCGGAAGAGAGCGTCGGTCTCTGTTGCAGCGTCCGGAAACCGACCGACTTCGGGGCGGTTGCGCGTTCAGATCGGTGATCAGATGGATGATCTGAACCGTCCATCGTGTAGCACGTCCACGAATCCCCCTAGGGACGTTGGATTTTTGGGAAACTATCAAAGACCTGGCTGATTTTCTGTTGGCTGCGGAGGCAGTTTCCGTTTCCTACTGCGTAACAGTTACACGCACCGACTTGCCATTTTCTGCTGTTGTGCATGCTTTCATCTCCGACTCCAGGAGGATCTACACGCAGCTACCATCCTAACCTGATATAAAAGAAAGAGAAGACAGGGAGAGGGGGGATCTCATTCACGGCAGCTGAACCACGGATAGAGAGAGAGAGACGGGGAGAGAGAAGGAAGAGAGAGAATCACTTTTATTTTTTTTTTTTTTTTACTGTTTTCTTCCTTTGCTGTTGACAGATCTAGCCAAACATGGTTGGCTAAACCCCTTAGCTAGGGCTAAGGGGTGAAGCTTGTAATATGATGGGATTTTACGGCTTGGATCATATACATTGAACTATTTTTCCATTTATTGATTATAAGAAATTACATATAGTTTTTTAATGATTTTTTGTGACTGTAATTATAATTAATCTGTGATAGCTTTATGTAATTCCTTTATTTTTATCTTGATGTTAGAAAATCCTGTTATTCATCATTGCCCCTTGGACATGGTCGGATGACAGAACCTTTTCTAACATTCATTGTTGATTGGTTGTGGATTGGCTTCGTTTTGTTGTTTACTTTGTCTCATGGGCATGGTTTTGTGATGAAATTGATTCCGAGTCTCACACCTTTCATCTCCTTGGAAATTTAATCAAAAATAGTTCAATTCCAGTTGAGGTCGTAAATCAAGCGTAAGCTCCCTGATCTCTACAAGTGGATCCCCTGAATCCCTAGTTCCCTTCTCTGAATTCTCTAAATTTAGATTAATATTTCACTGTTATTCTTCAAAACACAATTGGTTTAGTTTTCATCTTAGCATAGTTCCAGATCTGGTTATTTTCAGATAACGTACAGGTTTCAATCCCTGTGGATTCGACCTCGGTCTTACCGAGTTTATTACTACATCACAACCCTATACTTGGGGAGTGAACAAGTTTTTGGCGCCGTTGCCGGGGATTGACGGCTACGTTTCCTGAAGATAACTGGTTTTAGGATTAGTTTCAGATTAGGACTTTTTTTTATTCTTAGGTTTTATTTTTAGAATTTCTTAATTCAGGTTTTTCTTAAATTTTTAGAAATTTTATATTTAAAGTAACTTTCTATTTTTAGATGGTTTTCCCTTTTTAGAAACTAACCCAACTTTCTTATTTTGTAGGATTCTGAGATAGGTTTCTAAATTGGTAATTTCTCTTCTCCTTGCTATTTCTAGATTAGGATTCCTTTTTAGCAAGTTTCTAATTCTAACTCTTTTAGAATTTAATTTTGTTTCCTATTTTATTTTTAGAAACTTTCTATTTAAAGACTTTCTGTTTAGAAACTAACCTTCCTGTTTTGTAGGCCTTTCAGAAATTTCTAATTCGGTAAGATCTTTCTAAATTCTACTTTCTATTTTTAGAATTTCCAGTTTAAGAACTTTCCTTTTTTGTTTTAGAAATTTTATACTCTCTTAGGAATTTCTCTTTTTCTAAATTAGAAACTAGTTTACTGTTATTTCTCTTCTTAGGATTTTCTAATTTTAGGTTAGAATTTCTCTACCTTCTATTTTTAGAACTTTTCTATTTCTAGGCTTTCATTTATTTTAGAAATTCTTTCCTTTTTAGAAACTCACATTACTTTCTATTTTAGGATTAGGATTTCTAATTTAGAACTTTCTAACTCTAGGTTTAGAACCTTCCTCTTTTGTTAAACTAGGTTAGTTATTTTCCTTTTTAGAGACTCTTTCTAATTTTAGAAACTAACTCATTCTTCCTTTATTTTTTTAGAAACTTTCTAAATTCTAGGTTTAGGAAACTTTCATTTTCTAGAAACTAACTTTGTTTTCACCTTAGAATTTTCTAACTTCTATTTTTAGGAACTAATCTCTTTTTGGTTTCTTTTTGCAGGTTCTTAATTTAGGGACTCCAAATTTGGTAACTTCCTTCCAACCCTCTCTTTCTTTTTAGATTTTTATTTCCCTTCTTAGGAATAGGTTTAGAATTTGATTGAGGGCTGTGAGTGTTTCATGCCCAAGTGGGCTCGTGACAACACTCGACGTCTCTTGACTGAGGGAGGATTAGTTGAGGGGTTAACTGTCCATCGTAGGACTAGACATCGCTCGAATTCCCCTGAGTTAATTGAGGATATGGCTGGAAATCAACCTCGTCTACCTCAGCCTAGGGTGGAAGATGTCCAGGATGAGAATGAGGTGCATCAAGCACCCCCGCCTCGTACCTTACGAGATTACTTACAACCGGCGGGGTTGAGTACGCCCTCATGCATGGTTTTTTAGGAGAATGCAGGACATATGGATATCAAGCCAGGGGTGATCCAACTCCTTCCTAAATTTCATGGGCTTGAGTCAGAGAATCCATATCTACATCTGAAAGAATTCGATGAGATCATGACTACCCTATACTTTCCTAACGTGTCTGATGACACAGTTAGGTTAAAACTCTTTCCCTTTTCTTTGGAAGAGAAAGCCAAGACGTGGTTACATTCATTACGTCCTCAATCTATTGGCAGATGGAATGACATGACAAGGGAGTTCATTAAAAAGTTTTTTCCATATCATAAGACGAACACCCTTAGGAAGTCGATCATGAACTTCGCCCAAAGGGAAGATGAAACATTCTTCCAATGTTGGGAGCGGTTCAAAGATCTTGTCAGTTCATGCCCACAACATGGTTTTGAAACGTGGCGCATCACGAATTTTTTCTATGATGGACTGACATCTCCCATGCGCCAATTAGTTGAGACAATGTGTAATGGGGAGTTTATGAATAAAGGTGTCGATGAGGTGTGGGACTACTTTGATAAACTTGCTGAGAACACACAAACATGGGACATCTCCCCTAGACCGAGTACTACGCCTAGGCCGACTCATTCCAAAGAAAAAGGTGGAATGTACCTCCTGAAAGAGGATGATGATATTAACGCCAAGGTAGCCAATCTCACTCGAAAACTTGAGGCCATGGAATTAAAGAAGGATAAGGCCAAGGAAATTGTTTGTAGTATTTGTGGTTGCAACATTCACACTACTGAGAATTGCCCAACTATATCTGCCTTTCAGGAGGTATTGAATGAGCAATCCAATGCTGTAAGCAATTACCAAAGACCCTTTAGTGGGCCCACCTCTAACACATACAATCCTGGCTGGAGAAACCATCCAAACTTCAGTTGGAGGAATGGACAAACCGCTACACCTCAAGGTTTCCTAAATCAAAATCCAACTCAAGAGAAACCTCAAGAGGATCCGGTTCTGAAACATTTTAAAAAGCAAGAGCTTTTCAATCAGGGTATGCTACAGGCCTTTCAAGACCTTACAAAAGCAATACAAGGACTTAAGGCTGAAAATGCGATTGGAAACAAGGGGAGCTTTCCAGCTCAACCTCTTCCCAATCCTAAATCGCAATATGAAATTAGCGACCCAAGCTCTTCAAATCAGATGGAGCAAGCTAAATCCATCACCACTCTTAGGAGTGGAAAAATCATTGACAAAACCATTCCGGTTAGGGCTGAAAAGTCTAAGGACCTGGAAGTGGATAAAGAAGATGGATCTAGCCATGCCCCACCAGAGTTAGAACCGGAACCTCAAGGAAAGCCAGTTGCTTTATTTCCCCAACGGTTGGTTGCACCAAAACCTCTCTCTAACTCTCAGGATATTCTAGAGGTGTTGAAACAAGTGAAGGTCAACATACCTCTACTTGATGCCGTGAAACAAATACCTTCCTATACCAAATTCTTGAAAGACTTATGTACGACCAAAAGACGGCAAAATATTCAAAAGAAAGTCTTCCTGACTGAGAAAGTGAGTGCCATCCTAAAACAAGATGTGCCGCAAAAATTCAAAGACCCCGGTAGCCCAACCATATCATGTGTAATTGGGGACTATCGAATTGATCACGCACTTCTTGACCTAGGAGCGAGCGTTAATCTTATTCCCTACTCGGTATACAAACAGTTGGGTTTAGGTGAATTAAAACCCACCTTAACTACACTACAACTTGCTGATCGCTCTGTTCGTGTACCAAGAGGAATAATTGAGGATGTGTTGGTCCAGGTTGATCGATTTTACTACCCAGTAGATTTCATCATCGTGGATACCGAACCCATCAACAATACAAGCACTCAGATTCCCGTCATTCTTGGTCGCCCATTCCTTGCCACTTCAAACGCAATTATTAATTGCAGGAATGGTGTCATGAGTATGTCTTTCGGGAATATGACATTAGAAATGAATATCTTTTTCAACACTGGCAGACGGGTAGAGGAAGATGACGATATCCACGATATTAACATGATCGATACTTTCGTGGAAGATAGGACACCCCTTACCTTATCCTCTGATCCTCTAGAGACGTGCCTGGCCCACTCCCATGAGTTTGATGATGACATAATTAGGGAGACGTGTGCCATGCTTGATGCGGTACCGGTACTTGAAGTTAACCGGTGGAGGCCTCAATTTGAAAAGTTACTCCACACTGATGAAGTGCCTCTACCGTCTAACCTCAAGCCACCGAAGCTTGACCTAAAACCTTTGCCCTCTGATTTAAAATATGCATACTTAGGTCAAGATGAGACATACCCGGTGGTGATTTCTGCCCACCTTGAGAAAGAACAAGAGAGTATGCTTATATCTACTCTCCTGGAACATAAGGGAGCCCTTGGATGGACAATCGCAGACCTCAAGGGAATCGACCCCTCGATTTGTACTCACCGCATATATCTTGAGGATAATGCGAAGACAGCTCGGCAACCACAACGTAGACTAAATCCAAACATGAAGGAAGTGGTTAAGGCCGAGGTTCTTAAACTATTGGATGTGGGTATCATATATCCTATATCCGATAGTCAATGGGTGAGTCCAACTCAGGTGGTTCCTAAGAAGTCCGGGATCACCATCGTAGCCAATGCCAATAATGAACTCGTGCCGACTAGAGTCACTACTGGTTGGAGGATATGCATTGACTACAGGAAATTAAATACCGTCACGAGGAAAGACCACTTTCCTTTACCCTTCATTGATCAGATCTTGGAAAGGTTAGCTGGTCATTCTTATTACTGTTTCCTTGACTGATATTCGGGCTACAATGAGATAGAGATCGCCCCTGAAGATCAAGAAAAGACTACGTTTACATGTCCCTACGGCACCTTTGCTTACCGAAGGATGTCGTTTGGACTATGTAATGCTCCTGCCACCTTTCAGCGATGTATGATGAGCATATTTTCTGACATGGTGGGGCAATACTTAGTGGTCTTCATGGACGATTTCTCTGTTTTCGGTCCATCTTTCAGCGAGTGCTTGGAAAGTCTTAAATGTGTGCTGAAAAGATGTGAAGAAAAGAACTTGGTACTTAATTGGGAGAAGTGTCATTTCATGGTTCAGAAGGGAATTGTCCTTGGACACATTATTTCATCCAAAGGAATCGAGGTGGATAAGGCAAAAATCGATCCTATCTCTAACCTACCTCCACCCAAGAACATAAGGGACGTGCGATCCTTCTTAGGACATGCCGGGTTTTACAGAAGATTCATAAAGGACTTTAGTCTCATCTCTCGTCCTCATTGTAATCTACTTCAAAAGGATGCACCATACGAGTGGATTGAACCATGTCAAGAAGCTTTCACTAAGCTTAAGGGCATATTGACTAGTGCACCCATCATACAGCCACCTGACTGGAGCATTCCTTTTGAACTTATGTGCGACGCGTCTGATTATGCTCTTGGGGCAGTTCTAGGCCAGAGAAAAGATAAGAAACCCTACGTTATTCATTACGCGAGTAGGACTCTAAATCCTGCCCAAGTGAACTACTCGACTACGGAAAAGGAACTCTTAGCTGTAGTGTTCGCCTTGGACAAATTTAGGTCCTACTTGATTGGATCCAAGATCATTATTTACACTGATCACGCAGCGCTTAAGTATCTTCTGACTAAGAATGATGCTAAGCCCCGCCTGATAAGATGGATCCTCCTACTCCAGGAATTTGACCTAGAAATAAAAGATAAAAAGGGAGTAGAGAACGTAGTAGCTGACCATCTCTCTCGCCTTAATCCCTCTGATTCCTTTGAGACGATACAGATTAATGACATGTTCCCTGATGAACAATTGTTCAGAGTATCTCATTTACCTTGGTTCGCTGATATCGCCAATTATCTTGCCACAGGTTCCATACCGGCACATTGGACTGCGCAAGATAAGAAGAAATTTTTCACCGAGGTGCGCAAATTCTTCTGGGATGATCTATACTTGTTTAAATATTGCCCAGACCAAATCTTGAGGAGATGTGTGCCAGACAGTGAGCATCAGAGTGTCATCTCTTTCTGTCACTCACAGGCCTATGGTGGTCACTTTTCTGCAAAAAAGACCACGGCCAAAATTCTGCAGTGTGGCTTCTATTGGCCCACTATGTTCAGGGACACTCATGAGTTTTGCAAAGCTTGTGAGCGTTGTCAGAAATTGGGAGCATTGTCCTTCGAAATATGATGCCCTTGAATCCCATTCTTATCATAGAGGCATTTGATTGCTGGGGCATCGATTTCATGGGGCCATTCCCCCAATCTTTTGGGAATTTATATATTTTGCTTGCCGTAGACTATGTCACTAAATGGGTCGAAGCGATTCCGTGTCGAACCAATGACCATCGCACGGTCATTAAATTCCTGAAAGAAAACATCCTTTCCCGATTTGGAACGCCTCGAGCCATTATTAGTGATGGGGGCTCACACTTTTATAATAGACCATTTGAGAGTTTAATGAAGAAATACGGTATCTCTCATAAGGTGAGCACCCCATACCACCCACAGACAAGTGGGCAAGTTGAGATTTCCAATAGGGAGATCAAACACATTTTGGAGAAAACGGTTAACCCTGACCGTAAGGATTGGTCAATTCGATTGACCGATGCCTTATGGGCATACCGTACTGCTTTTAAAACCCCTATTGGAATGTCTCCCTTTCGACTCGTCTATGGGAAGGCTTGCCACTTACCTGTGGAGTTGGAACATAGAGCTTACTGGGCGATCAAAAATCTAAATTTCAATCTGAACAACGCTGGCTCGCTACGCAAACTTCAATTAAATGAACTTGAAGAAATCCGGAACGACGCGTACGAGAACTCGAGAATTTATAAGGACAGAAGGCGTTTCATGACCAACACATTCTACGAAAATCATTCACGCCAGGTCAGAAAGTCCTTTTGTATAATTCTCGATTACATCTCTTTCCGGGTAAGCTTCGATCTCGTTGGACCGGTCCCTACATTGTTGTTACTGCATATCCTCATGGGGCCGTCGAGATAAGAGACCCCGACAATGGCAAGGAGTTTAAAGTAAATGGACATCGCTTAAAGCCATTTATCGAGAAATTTGATTCAGAGGACATGTCCATGCCTCTGACTGATCCTGTTTACCAGGAATGATCTCTTAGTCTGATGGAGGTATAGGTAGGTTTATTGCTTTCATAGGATTAGGGTAGTTGCTTTGGTCTGGCTGAAGACATTAAACTTAGCGCTCCTGGGAGGCAACCCAGCTTTTCATTCCATTTTATTAGTTCAATGTTTGTGGGTAACATTACTGCAAACCCTCACGAGACTACAACTCGTCCACTAGGGGCAACCTAGGGGTTTAAAGGCTTGTTGCATACGCTAAATGCAATCGAGAGCACCTGCGAAAGTGGTATAGGTAGGAGTTTATTTTTGTTATTTGAGTTTTACTTTCGATTGGTTTCGCTCTTGTGCTGACCTGCTCTCATGTTGAGATCTCTACGGCAACGTCTCTCTCAACTCGTTACCCAGGTACTATCTTTCCATCACTTCTCATTTACTTTCGTTGTCCCATGTGCATTGCATGCTTACATCTTTTACATTGAGGACAATGTAGATTTTAGGTTGGGGGTGGGAGATTAGGTTCCCTAATCAGTGTTTTCTTGGTCTTGAGAAAAAATTGTGAAAATTTTTAAACTTTTTCTGGAATTTCTTGTGAATTCGAGGTGATTTTGACGGCCATCTAGGGCACTTAGAATTTCAAGATTTGTGGAGTTGGTAACGTATGACTCTTGGATCCAGTATTTGTTAGATTTCACAATAATTTCAAACTATTAATCTAGGATTAGAAGTTTTAAACATTGATTGAGTCATGATTCCACAAGACACATCCTGCTTGCACATTAAGGTTTCAGTTCAATATTGAAGGATTGACTTGGTGATCAGTAAGCATGAAAGGAACCAACCTGGGGAATTTGTCCATCATGTTTAATAAGAAGAATGAAAGAAAATGAGAAAACCCAGCTACAAAATAGCTGCCTGCGGAAAGGGTTGGGCGAATGGACTTCACCATGGGTTTGCTCCCCATAGGTGTAGAGTCGATTCCCCATGGTTGTCTTTGAAAAAAAAAAAAATTATAGAAAATACAAGATTTCTGGGCGATTGATCTTCACCATAGGTTTGCTCCCTATAGGTGAGGATTTGGTCCCTTTCATTGGCATTAATTTTGATGGAGAAATCGAGGGATGGAATGTTGATCTATGACGCAGGTTTTGGTTTAGGTTTGGATTGTTATGGGTTTTCTTATTTATTACCAATGATATCATGAAAGAAAGAAGTAGATCCTAATGTTGATAAGCTGAGATCACACTATACACTCATGGAACTCAATGTGTAGAATTATTCTAATAATGGATTAATATTTGAACTTGATTATGAAGTCTACCATGCGCTTATCTCCAGGAGAAATTTTATGCCCAACATCCATGAATCTTAAATTTCTCATATCTGAATCGTTCTTCAAAGATATCACTCGGTTTCATGGAAATTACCCTGTAAATTCTCAACTTATTTTTCGCATGTTTTGCTCGGGACTAGCAAAATGCTGGTTTGGGGTTGTGTTGAGGGTCTAATATTGCATATTGGACCCCAGTTACTATCTGGATTTATGAACATCACACTGCTTAATGGGTTATTTTAATCATGTTTGTGATACAAGGTGAATCTAGGAGCGTGGACTGGAAAGGACGGTAAAAGCATGGATTTAACGCTCTGACATTACCAAGGCATTGGACGGGACCCCAGGGGACCAAGAACGATGAATTTACATGCCCGAGATCAGAGAAAATCAAGCTGTTCACGTTAAAGAGGCCACACAGTCGTCCATAATGCAGGATCACATGGTTTCCGCCATCAGATTGACTCGAAACTTCATACATGTGATGGGGGCCGTAAATTAACCGTACATATTAAATTTCAGCCATTGAAGATCTCGGGAAGTGGTCCAACGGATAGATCAGCCCATTAATTTCCAATTTGGGGTCCACCTGATAAGTGGATATGCCAGAAAGTTGGCCTCAACCCCTTATATTTGATGGGAAAACGGATGGACGGAGCAGATGTCTCAAAAACATCTCTGTGGGACCACATGTACAGCATGTGTGTACGGTGTACAAGTGCACCGGGTGTGCACCTAACCACTCAACAGTCGGTCAGCGGCGCTGACCGACTTCTTTTTTAAAAAGAAATCGAAACGGCATTGCCGTTTTTCACGTCCGCGAACAAAGGGCGTCGGTTTCTGCTGTGGGTCCCACCCATCGTCCAAACGGACAATCTGGACCGTCCATTAGCTTCCCATGGCCCAGCTTACCAATGCCTAGCTGACATAATTTGAAGAAATGAAGAGAGTGGGATCCTAGTCGTTCAAACATCGGATTGAACGGTAGAACATGAAATCCAGTGGACTGCACCAGAGCCCATCCAAAACTGACCATAACAGACCGAAAATTCATGGGGAATCCAGTGGTCGGTTCGGATTTCTCAAAAGAATAACGAAATGGGCCCCACCACTGTCACAGCGGAAGAGAGCGTCGGTCTCTGTTGCAGCGTCTGGAAACCGACCGACTTCGGGGCGGTTGCGCGTTCAGATCGGTGATCAGATGGATGATCTGATCCGTCCATCGTGTAGCCCATCCACGAATCCCCCTAGGGACGTTGGATTTTTGGGAAACTATCAAAGACCTGGCTGATTTTCTGTTGGCTGCGGAGGCAGTTTCCGTTTCCTGCTGCGTAACAGTTACACGCACCGACTTGCCATTTTCTACTGTTGTGCATGCTTTCATCTCCGACTCCAGGAGGATCTACACGCAGCTACCATCCTAACCTGATATAAAAGAAAGAGAAGACAGGGAGAGGGGGGATCTCATTCACGGCAGCTGAACCACGGACAGAGAGAGAGAGACGGGGAGAGAGAAGGAAGAGAGAGAATCACTTTTATTTATTTATTTTTTTTACTGTTTTCTTCCTTTGCTGTTGACAGATCTAGCCAAACATGGTTGGCTAAACCCCTTAGCTAGGGCTAAGGGGTGAAGCTTGTAATATGATGGGATTTTACGGCTTGGATCATATACATTGAACTATTTTTCCATTTATTGATTATAAGAAATTACATATAGTTTTTTAATGATTTTTTGTGACTGTAATTACAATTAATCTGTGATAGCTTTATGTAATTCCTTTATTTTTATCTTGATGTTAGGAAATCCTGTTATTCATCATTGCCCCTTGGACATGGTCGGATGACAGAACCTTTTCTAACATTCATTGTTGATTGGTTGTGGATTGGCTTCGTTTTGTTGTTTACTTTGTCTCATGGGCATGGTTTTGTGATGAAATTGATTCCGAGTCTCACACCTTTCATCTCCTTGGAAATTTAATCAAAAATAGTTCAATTCCAGTTGAGGTCTTAAATCAAGCGTAAGCTCCCTGATCTCTACAAGTGGATCCCCTGAATCCCTAGTTCCCTTCTCTGAATTCTCTAAATTTAGATTAATATTTCACTGTTATTCTTCAAAACACAATTGGTTTAGTTTTCATCTTAGCCTAGTTCCAGATCTGGTTATTTTCAGATAACGTACAGGTTTCAATCCCTGTGGATTCGACCTCGGTCTTACCGAGTTTATTACTATATCACAACCCTATACTTGGGGAGTGAACACTAACCGTGGTGGCGAATATTATAGCAAATATGACGAATAAAGTCGCAATCCAGAACTCTTCACTAGATAGCCACAAGATTGTGGTATTAGCGTACAGTACACTATACTTGGGACCCCAGACCAGAATGGTGTGGCCGAAAGCCAAACAAAGTGTTAACCATTTTCGTTGGATTGATGCCATATAGGATAAATTGAAATCCATGAAAGACAATAAAGTGTGGGATCTTCTTAAGTTACTCTAAGGAAGAAAGTTGATTGGTTATAAGTGGGTATTCAAGACTAAATGGGACTCCAAGGGTAATATCGAAAGATATAAAGCCAAACTTGTTACTAAAAGTTTTAATCAACGTGAATGCATTGAATTTAAGGAGACTTTCTGATCACTAGTATCTTAAAAAGAACTCATTTAGAATTATAATGACTCTTGTGGCTCATACGAATTTGGAGCTACATCAAATAGATATAAAGACTGTGTTTCTCAATGGAGTTCTAAATGAGAACATATATATGTTGCAACATGAAAGTTTTGTAGTTAATGGCTAAGAACATATGGTTTGTAAACTAAAGAAATCCATCTACGGGTTGAAACAGGCATCATGATAATTGTACCTGAAGTTTCATGAAGTGATTTACTTACATGGTTTCATAGAAAACAATGCAGATGAGTGTATCTACATTAAAATTAGTAGAAGCAAGTTCTTCATATTAGTTTTATATGTTGATGACATTTTGTTGGCTAGTAGTGACACACGAATTTTGAGCAATATCACGATATGTCTATCTCAAATATTTAAAATAAAGGATCCTGGAGATGCCTCTTATGTCATTAGTATTGAGATATGTCGTGACAGATCATGTGGATGGCTCAGCCTGTCATAGAGAGCCTAAAATGATAAGGTACTCTATTAAGATGAGTGTCTCAACCTTACACCACTAGCGACATTTACTCCGCACCATTTATGTCTATGCCAGACAGTGATTGTCTGCATTTTCGTCATCTTCTGCATTAAACGCAAACGCAACCATATGTAATTCTACCACTGTATCCTAATATTAAGAGTCAAAATCTGTAAAATCTTCATTGATTGAGGTCACTTTGGTGGCTAACATAACCAAATTCAATTTTATAGGTTTGAACTTTAAGATTACGAATATAATCATGCCATCAATGGATTATCAATCAAATAGTCTAATTTAAGCCATAAAGTAATTAACATCAATTGTTAAAATATATTGGAATTATAAAAAAGACCTTAAGGGCTCATTTTCAAGCATAACCAACAATTAAAAGAGAGAGAGAGAGAGAGAGAGAGAGAGAGAGAGAGAGAGAGAGAGAGAGAGAGAGAGAAGGGGACCACCCTGACCCTAAAGCAGCCTCAACCTCATCCCCTACCGTCCCTTCGAAAACTGGCCACCACCATGATTTTCGGCTAGTAATGGTGATGAAAAACTGCCCTTGATGGTGATTGTGACCCTCTTGATCACACCGGAAACAATGGCATCTGAATCAATAGTTTGAGAAAGGACTAGTAATTGTACGTCAAAATGCAATAGTCTAGGTAGGATTCCTTTACAAGTGGCCATCATGCGTAAGAATCCACGATAGCAACAACGGGAGGGTTCGAAACCCATCTTCTCTGTTGGATGTCGCTCATTGCCACCATTAATGACCGCCACTATCTTTTCAAGTGAAGGCAAGGATTTCTGAATAGGAATGATGGATAAACCTTATTTTGTTGTCTGCAATGGCTGCCAATTTCCG
Source organism: Magnolia officinalis (assembly GCA_021015155.1). Lineage (NCBI taxonomy): Eukaryota > Viridiplantae > Streptophyta > Magnoliopsida > Magnoliales > Magnoliaceae > Magnolia > Magnolia officinalis. Next base: position 6,723,001 of record JAJHSJ010000015.1, on the reverse strand, counting down.
TCGACCAAAAAAACAAAGGACTACATGACTGCCAATTTCAAACATGATGGCGGTCGGACGACGAGTATAGGTGTGAAATTGAATGCCATCCAAGCCTTCCAAATTAGATAGCCACAAGTAAGGTTTTTTTTTTTTTTTAATGTTAACAAAAGGGGGCAGACGATCATGATTGTGCATTAGCTCTAAAACCAATCTTGACATATCGAAAATCGGTCAGAAACTACATCTGAATAGGGTTTGCATATGAAAACCCTTATTGTCAAGTCCAATGACCTGAAATCAGGCCCACCACCGAAGCGATCCGAATGCTTCTCGGGATTTAGGAATGACTTAATTTATGGTCATAATCCGGTCCTCTTGATCCAATAACGGACTATTTAGATTTAGTTTAAATAAACCCTTTGATGGTGGATTAGAAAATATTTTTGAAACTGAAAGAATTTGGCATACTTAATGCACAGTTGGCCTTGGTACCAACTATAAACTATATGCAGAATTGAAACTGATATAGCTATGCATCAAGTATGGATATCAAATAAATTGAATAAAAGTCATACCTGATTGGGAAGCCATAGCCATATTTGATTGTCGGAGTCTTCTCCACCTTACACTCTTTAACACTCTTTAGAGAAGCATGGGGATGGGAATAGAGTCAATCCTAATCCAACTAGAACACCGTGCATGTGACATATTTGCAACGCACCACCCCTTATACAATTTTAGATTAATCACAACTTTGTGGGGTCCATTGGTATTCTCGATCACATTATCCAACCCTTAGAAAAATCCAGAGCGTTGAACAATAGGCCCACATTGTAGAATTCTTACAACTAGTTGATGAGATTGCGATGGAAGAGAAAAATGAAGAAGAAAATAGGACTGAAGATTAAAGAGAACCAAAGCTTGCATACTAACCTCATTCTTATTAGAGATTTTACTGGAATTCTTGAGAGGATTGGATACACTCGCAAGGGTCTTGGCTTGAATTGTCCTAAGTCTTTGATCTTTCATGCCTTTTTTTTTTTTTTTTTTTTTTCGTTTGTTAATAAAAGCGTTTTATATATTGGACATGGATTGTCTACGACATCTTCTCTCTAAGGAACTTCCTTGCGACCGAAGCTCTCGATGAGGCCACCGTGATGTTTCTAATAAATTTGTCCCCCCCCCCCCCCCATCCATTTCAGGGTCGTTTTATTATAGGAACCGAGCAATGAGGCAAATCCAATGTTAGAAAAATGTTTTTAGATACACCGAAAATAAAAAAAAAAATGTGAAAAAAATTTCTTTCACTAGGCTCAATCAAGTAAAAAATTATGTTGTCCTTAAAGCATAATTTGCCCCTATATCAACTGCTGATGGGTTACAGGCGAATTGCTTCCAGGATAAGACAAGCCTTATCTAGATCCAGCAGACAACAATCACGATGAATCCACTATGGAACAGTTGAACGCAACAGATCTATTCTAGCAGACGCAGAACAGTAGAGATGTTCACGGTATTATAAAAAGGTGATTTGGATTGTATCTGATCTGATGGGAGAGATGGTGTGTTGAGATGATGAAAAATCGGACTGGAATGGTCCAGTTTATATAGGCATCAGGTAGTGGACCATTTTTAGGTGGCTATTAATGGTTCAGAATGTTTGGAAAATGTTTTTGACCGTTGATCATTAACTCCAGCCATTTCTGGTCGTCGGATC